>OZ025294.1:274344972-275039673 GCA_964019185.1 Maratus speculifer
AGCAAATTTTAGTAATGGCTCCAAAATTATTTTTAATAATAAGCCGCAATAGATGACAGCACCAAACATTGCTACCTGCTCCGACAGGACTTTAATAATCCCTTTATTTAAAGAGTATTTACACTGCATACATTCAAGGGCGTATTTGATGGCGTCCAGCATCGAACCCGTGACATTTCAGCCTGGAGATCGGTGCTATGACTACTAGGCTATCACTGCCACACCAAGTGAGTTTTAGTAATAGCTATTAAAAATATAAAACTATTAACTTTATTCGCTGCTAGCTTTTTTCCAGTAATTCTTACAGATTTTCTAGTAATCGAGTAAGATTACAAAAAAATTTTTAGTAATTACAAGGATCACTAAAAATTTTTTAGTAGATCGACCTTTTTTTTACAGTGTAAAGGATAAATAATTATAAGATTATTATAATATTATAAGATTCTGAAAAAATCGCCACTTTCTTCAGAAATTCTACAGAAATTTGGAGAAAATTTGAAGATTTAGCTTTATCTTAAAAATATCTGCAGAATTTTTACAGATATTCTTAGAAATATATGCATAATAGGCCAAATACCGACGGATTTTGCACATAATTTTGGGCCAAATACGTATAGATTTTCTAGAAATTTTATTTAGTGGGGATAATTAACATGAAAAAGTTGATTTTATACATATTTCTTTTGTATGTGCATCTTTATCACAATTTGTCTGTTTCTTTATTTTCAACAATATTGTATTTCAGTTATTTGTAAATCTATTGCAGATATTTGTAATATGATCCAAGAAGTTTCAAAACGAAAGTACCATAATATTTTCGCTTTTATTACTCTAGCATTATTTAAAAAGGAATATTTCTAGCAATGCATTCTTTAAAATGTCACTAGATTTTTTTTATATTATTAAGCTATTCTAAATAAGCGAAGACATCAAGAAATTTTTTTTCAGCTTACTTCTGAAACTTTCAGAAAGGTTTGAACATTTATTTAAAAAAAGAATGCATTTTTTTATTTCGAAACATCCGACCTTAGACGAGACGCGACAGACAATCACCTGATAGAATTCAGGGATGAAATTTCAACATTATTTAAAATCCAAGTAGCATACTAAAATTCAATCGGTCTATTTGTCATATCTTGGTGGAAAATACCTGAGAACCCTATTTTAGTAGATTACTCGTAGCTTTATCATTGTATTTTTTCTGCACACAAAGGTTTGAAAACGTGGAAGACTAGGAGAAGAAAACACAATAGTAAAACTACGAAACACCGGCTAAAGTTCAGTTTTCAAGGAATTTCCACCACGTTATGACTTGGCAAACCGATTGAATTTTACTATGCGAAATGAGTTTTAAGTGATTCTGGAATTTCAGCCGTGAACTCAATGATGTGATTTTCTGTGGCGCAGCCTTCCGGTCTATATCCAGGGTGCGTAAAGAAGGGTAATCATTCGTTGATTCTACTATTTTCTCTTTTAAGCTATTGCATAGCTTTTATCACGGGCTTTGAGCGGGGCGACCGAATCCAAAAATTCCGTAACGCGAAAAATCCTAACACATCGGTAACGAAAAAACCTAACACTCGGCTAACGTCGTTTTAGCTCGGCAAACTTCGGTACGGTATCCTTCGGTAGACTTCGGCAGACACTAACGCGGTATTTTTCAGATATTAGGTTATCAAGTCTCAAACTTATGTTTCTTAAGATCTAATTTTCATAGCGCGGCCAAATTTTGTTTGGTAATTTGTTATGAGACATTGTTAATTTTTGGTGACAGGAGACCCCCCATGGTGAGGGTCGAAAAATTTAAAATGCTTATAACTCGCGATCTAAGTTTCGTAGCGCGGCCAAATTTTGTTTGGGAATTTATTATGAGGCAGTGTTAATTTTTGAAGACAAGAGACCCCCATGGTGAGGGTCGAAAAATCAAAATGCTTATAACTCGCTATCTACTTTTCGTAGCGCGGCCAAATTTTGTTTGGTAATTTATTATGAGACATTGTTAATTTTCTGTGACAGGAGACACCCCACGGTGAGGGTCGAAAAATTTAAAATGCTTATAACTCGCGATCTAATTTTTGTACCACGGGCAAATTTTGTTTGTTAATTTATTAAGAGGCAGTGTTAATTTTTGGTGACAGGAGACCCCCATAGTGAGGGTCGAAAAATTTAAAATGCTTATAACTCGCGATCTAATTTTTGTAGCACGGCCAAATTTTGTTTGTTAATTCATTATGAGGCAGTGTTAATTTTTGGTGACAGGAGACCCCCTGAGTGAGGGTCGAAAAATTTAAAATGCTTATAACTCGCGATCTACTTTTCGTAGAGCGGCCAAATATTGTTTGGTAATTTATTATGAGACATTGTTAATTTTTGGTGACAGGAAACCCCCATTGTGAGGGTCGAAAAAATTAAAATGCTTATAACTCGCGATCTAATTTTTGTAGCACGGCCAAATTTTGTTTGTTAATTTATAATGAGGGAGTGTTCATTTTTGGTGACAGGAGACCCCCATGGTGAGGGTTGAAAAATGTAAAATGCTTATAACTCGCGATCTAATTTTCGCAGCGCGGCCAAATTTTGTTTGGTAATTTATTATGATAATGTTACTTTTTGGTGACGGGAGCCCCCCACACGGTGAGGATCGAAAAATTAAAAATGCTTATAACTCACGATCTAATTTTCGTAGCGCGGCCAAATTTTGTTTGGTAATTTATTATGAGACAGTGTTAATTTCTGGTGACAGGAGACCCCCCACGGTGAGGGTCGAAAAATTTAAAATGCTTATAACTCGCGATCTAATTTTTGTAGCACGGCCAAATTTTGTTTGTTAATTCATTATGAGGCAGTGTTAATTTTTGGTGACAGGAGACCCCCTTGGTGAGGGTCGAAAAATTTAAAATGCTTATAACTCGCGATCTAATTTTCGTAGCACGGCCAAATTTTGTTTGGTAATTTATTACAAGACTGTTAATTTTTGGTGACAGAAGACCCCCCCCATGGTGAGGGTCGAAAAATTTAAAATGCTTATAACTCGCGATCTAATTTTTGTAGCACGGCCAAATTTTGTTTGTTAATTCATTATGAGGCAGTGTTAATTTTTGGTGACAGGAGACCCCCCATGGTGAGGGTCGAAAAATTTAAAATGCTTATAACTCGCGATCTAATTTTCGTAGCTTAGCAAAATTTTGTTTGGTAATTTATTATGATAATGTTACTTTTTGGTGACGGGAGCCCCCCACACGGTGAGGATCGAAAAATTAAAAATGCTTATAACTCACGATCTAATTTTCGTAGCGCGGCCAAATTTTGTTTGGTAATTTATTATGAGACAGTGTTAATTTTTGGTGACAGGAGACCCCCACCGTGAGGGTCGAAAAATTTAAAATGCTTATAACTCGCGATCTACTTTTCGTAGAGCGGCCAAATATTGTTTGGTAATTTATTATGAGACATTGTTAATTTTTGGTGACAGGAAACCCCCATTGTGAGGGTCGAAAAATTTAAAATGCTTATAACTCGCGATCTAATTTTTGTAGCGCGGCCAAATTTTTCTTGGTAATTTATTATGAGACAGTGTTAATTTTTGGTGACAGGAGACCCCCATGGTGAGGGTCGAAAAATTTAAAATGCTTATAACTCGCGATCTAATTTTCGTAGCACGGCCAAATTTTGTTTGGTAATTTATTACAAGACTGTTAATTTTTGGTGACAGAAGACCCCCCCCCCCATGGTGAGGGTCGAAAAATTTAAAATGCTTATAACTCGCGATCTAATTTTTGTAGCACGGCCAAATTTTGTTTGTTAATTCATTATGAGGCAGTGTTAATTTTTGGTGACAGGAGACCCCCCATGGTGAGGGTCGAAAAATTTAAAATGCTTATAACTCGCGATCTAATTTTCCTAGCACGGCCAAATTTTGTTTGGTAATTTATTACAAGACTGTTAATTTTTGGTGACAGAAGACCCCCCCCCACGGTGAGGGTCGAAAAATGTAAAATGCTTATAACTCGCGATCTAATTTTTGTACCACGGCCAAATTTTGTTTGTTAATTTATTAAGAGGCAGTGTTAATTTTTGGTGACAGGAGACCCCCATAGTGAGGGTCGAAAAATTTAAAATGCTTATAACTCGCGATCTAATTTTCGTAGCTTAGCAAAATTTTGTTTGGTAATTTATTATGAGAGAGTGTTAATTTTTGGTGACAGGAGACCCCCCACGGTGAGGGTCGAAAAATTTAAAATGCTTATAACTCGCGATGTAACTTTGTAGCGCGGCCAAATTTTGTTTGGTAATTTAGTATGAGGCAGTGTTAATTTTTGGCGACAGGAGACCCCCCACGGTGAGAGTCGAAAAATTTAAAATGCTTATAACTCACGATCTAATTTTCGTAGCGCGGCCAAATTTTGTTTGGTAATTTATTATGAGACTGTTAATTTTTGGTGACAGGAGACCCCCACACGATGAGGGTCGAAAAATTAAAAATGTTTATAACTCGCGATCTAATTTTTGTAGCGCGGCCAAATTTTGTTTGGTAATTTTTAATGAGACAGTGTTAATTCTTGGTGACAGGAGACCCCCCACCGTGAGGGTCGAAAATTTAAAATGCTTATAACTCGCGATCTACATTTCGTAGCGCGGCCAAATATTGTTTGGTAATTTATTATGAGACATTGTTAATTTTTGGTGACAGGAAACCCCCATTGTGAGGGTCGAAAAATTTAAAATGCTTATAACTCGCGATCTAATTTTTGTAGCGCGGCCAAATTTTTCTTGGTAATTTATTATGAGACAGTGTTAATTTTTGGTGACAGGAGACCCCCCAAGATGAGGGCTAAAAAATTTAAATTGCTTATAACTCGCGATCTAATTTTTGTAGCACGGCCAAATTTTGTTTGTTAATTTATTATGAGGGAGTGTTAATTTCTGGTGACAGGAGACCCCCATGGTGAGGGTTGAAAAATTTAAAATGCTTATAACCCGCGATCTAATTTTCGCAGCGGGGCCAAATTTTGTTTGGTAATTTATTTTGATAATGTTACTTTTTGGTGACGGGAGCCCCCCACACGGTGAGGATCGAAAAATTAAAAATGCTTATAACTCACGATCTAATTTTCGTAGCGCGGCCAAATTTTGTTTGGTAATTTATTATGAGACAGTGTTAATTTTTGGTGACAGGAGACCCCCCACCGTGAAGGTCGAAAAATTTAAAATGCTTACAACTCGCGATCTAATTTTTGTAGCACGGCCAAATTTTGTTTGTTAATTCATTATGAGGCAGTGTTAATTTTTGGTGACAGGAGACCCCCATGGTGAGGGTGGAAAAATTTAAAATGCTTATAACTCGCGATCTAATTTTCGTAGCACGGCCAAATTTTGTTAGGTAATTTATTACAAGACTGTTAATTTTTGGTGACAGAAGACCCCCCCCCCACGGTGAGGGTCGAAAAATTTAAAATGCTTATAACTCGCGATCTAATTTTTGTAGCACGGCCAAATTTTGTTTGTTAATTTATTATGAGGCAGTGTTAATTTTTGGTGACAGGAGACCCCCATGGTGAGGGTCGAAAAATTTAAGATGCTTATAACTCGCGATCTAATTTTCGTAGCGCGGCCAAATTTTGTTTGGTAATTTATTATGAGACAGTGTTAATTTTTGGGGACAGGAGACCCCCCCCCACGGTGAGGGTCGAAAAAATTAAAATGCTTATAACTCGCAATCTAATTTTTGTAGCGCGGCCAAATTTTGTTTGTTAATTTATTATGAGGCAGTGTTAATTTTTGGTGACATGAGATCCCCCACGGTGAGGGTCGAAAAATTTAAAATACTTATAACTCGCGATCTAAGTTTCGTAGCGCGGCCAAATTTTGTTTGGTAATTTATTATGAGACAGCGTTAATTTTTGGTGACAGGAGACCCCCCACGGTGAGGGTCGAAAAATTTAAAATGCTTATAACTCGCGATCTAATTTTCGTAGCGCGACCAAATTTTGTTTGGTAATTTTTTAAGCTATTGCATAGCTTTTATCGAGGGCTTTGAGCGCGGCGACCGAATCTAGAATTTCCGTAACGAGAAAAATCCTAACACTCCGGCTAACGACGTTTCAGTTCGGCAGACTTCGGCACGGTATCCTTCGGTAGACTTCGGCAGACATTGACGTGGTATTTTTGCATAGGTTAATAAAAAATGCTATGCAATAGCTTTACCGCGGCAGTCCCCGAGTGCCACACGTATTTTTTTTTTTTTATTGTGGTTCCTAGAGATATTAAAAAATTTTGCAAAATATAGTTTTTGCTTTTATTAAGCAAGTAGAAAGTAGCCGACATAGCAAGCTATTTTACAATTTGCTTTGATATATATGTATATATATATATATATATATATATTGTGTGTGTGTGTATTTATTTTATTAAAGTAAATTAAATGCATTCGAAAATTATTAGGTCTTTTCTTTGTTTTCGTAATAATTAACTTAAAAAACATAACAAAAACGTATCTATATGTAACTTTGATTAGCGTAAATTTATTAATTTATAGGTTTGATGAACGCTTTAAATTACTTTATGAATACTTGTAAAAATGTCTATGAGGTATAGAAACAAATTATTAGTCCAATTACTTTATTATTATACTGCAATGAATAAAGTCGATTGAAATCTTGAAAGACTAATATTTTCAATTCAAAATTATTCTTTTGTCAGGATGCATACAACCAGAGACGTGATTCTATTTCCTTTATAAGACATAACATTAAACACAGATTCGCTTGAAATAAAAGTCAGGAAACGCCGCTTTCAAAAAGAACGTGCCATAAATGTTTGGTAAATTCATAAATCTTTGGTTACATTTAAATATAATATTCTACATTTATCGACAAAAGCACAGGAGTAGTTTTTATGATTGTCACGTCTTTAAAATATCTATATTCCGTATCATTTTTCTGAATTAAATATATAATAAATTTTGCTAAATTGCATTCGGTTTTACCTTGCGTTATTTTCAATATTATGTATTTCATGGTGCATGGTATATCTATATTGATATAAATATCGATAGGTATATATTCCTGATATTACATTACATATATTTGCTAATTTGCATGAAATTCGATAACGAGGGATATTTTGGGTATTATGAAACGGTCCGATGATATGGGGTACTTCAATATCTGGTGTATTAGTTGTTCCAGCCAAACGTAAATCTGCCATACGACTTCATAGTACCTAGGAAGATCCCATGAGACACTTTTCTGTTTGGATACCTATTGTTGTAGCGACGCGATGAAATAAAGTCTTATTCGAAATTTATACATGATTTCGCAGGTAAAATCTTTGGCAATCGTTGTATTTATAAAATATTATTTCCAGTATGTTAACTAAGTTTTGGATAAAAATTAACCATTATATTTATTGTTATGTTAGTTAGTTTTCTGCTATGCTAAATTATTAACGAGTAAAGACTTACATTTTTCATGATGCTGCTTTCGGGTAATATGTAACATCAGCAATACAGCTGTTTTAAGACGAGTCTAAAATTTAAAAATAAATTTCAAAGAATGAGATAATTTATAGAGAATGTACACTCTAAGAAATAAATACGTAAATTTACACACAAAAATAAGTATACTGATGATACAAAATCGATTTGCCTGTTTGTGTAAAATGCCAAAACATCTTGTTGTGTCAAGTTCAGAACACACTTTTTCATGTCTAACGCATTAAGAGTTTATATATGTAAAACGTTATCAGATAAGTCAGAAATATAGTGTTAAATGTGTAAATTCTACATAAGTACTCATTTATCTATGTAGTACTAAAAAAAGTTTGATTTTCTGTACATATTAAGTAACGTTGTAATTTGGAATGTAAATTTTGTACAAAATATTTTTGTGGTTACTTTATTATTATTAATTTTTCCATTTTTATTACTTTTTGTTTATGTGGTAACAGAAGCATTCCATTTTTGGACATTAAGCATGGACCAATCAGAAAACGAATAAAATAAAAATCCGAAGGATTCTATTTTTGGACATTAAACATAGACAAATTAGAAAACGGTAATATGCGGAATTCAACCAATAAAAAGATTCAGATATACTTCAGATTTTCAAGTTTTCTGCCGAATAGAACAACTATTTTCCAAATGACTAAAAATAATGAAAAATATCTATAACCTTTACAATAATTGTTTTATTACGCATGTAAATTGCGTTCATTATGAGTTCTAAAATAATTAAATTTCATTAAAACGCATTTTAAAACAACTGCTGAATTTCCAAAATCTCTAAAACATTTTATCCAGAATTTAATATTTAATTTTATTGTCTTTCTTTGTAAACTATTCTTCGTGGAATATAAAACAAAACATTTCCTCATTTTTGTTTAATCTGATAACGAAACTAAATTAAAAATTTCCTTTAACAAACCATTCAAAGTTAACTTTTTTAACGTTATCAAGAGAACTTTAATAAGATAAATAGTTTTAAAGTTTTCTTAACAAAAAGATTGTAAGATTATTTTTTATACTTTGTAGACAACAAATTCACAAAGAATTTAAAGCAAATGCACTAATAGAATAAACGTCTATTGCATTATAATGTCAATGGGTGCCTATATGGGAAATTTAAATTTGTATTAATATTGCTTGTATTGTTTAAAAATAATCTCTATTTTAATAGAGATTATTTAATCATTTATAATATTAACATTAGTTGGTTCGATATACCGCGACCTCTCATTTATGCACATTTATATTATTATATTATTTTCTTGAGTCACACTTCAGATTATCGAAAGTAATAGATATAGAACCGTCACTTATTAAGTGCCAACGAATGGTCTGCCTGAATTACTCACGAAATTTCTTCGTTAACTCTCTGATTAAACAGTACAGTTATCTTTTACTAATAAATGAATTTCAGATTGAGATAGCTAATAAAAGTAAAACTATTCCTCAATTTATGGAACGTATCCTTCTGATGTCCCACTCCTGATGCATGCAGCAATAGCTGTGCCTCTCTTTAATGTCTTCGGGACAGATGGCTTTCACACAAATTTTATTCAATTGACACCGCTTTTTTAAGAAAGTTACTTTCAATTAAATAATCACGAAAATGCTACAGATAAAGCATGCAAATTCTACTTTTCAATTTTATTAGTACCAAAAACAAATTCTGTGTACCAATTTAAAAAGCGCATATGCACTAAAATACAAAACAAAAAAGAACTGGTACATTAATTTAATATCGTTTAGAGCACCCAAGAGCACACGGAAGTACCGCAACACGGCGTGACATGGACTCAACTAATTTGTGAAGATACACTCGGCTCTCATTAATTCGAACTTGTTGGGACCACAAGAAATGTTTGAATTATCCCGGGTTCGAATTATGGAAAGTGGGAGAAGAAAACATCTTTAAGAAGTACTATTATAAATAAATTAATGTTATAATACCTTTTAAATATATTTCGTCTGTTATCATTAGAACATGACTTAATATTAAATTAAAAGATATAAATACATTAAATAATAAAGGGATTACAAAGAAACAGAAACGAAGATAGAGTGGTGGTGTCATTCATGGACAGATTGGCACTAAAAAAGCGGATATCAAATTCATGGGATTATATGTATATCGAAAGTTATTTGAAGGATCCAGGAAAAAGTAAGGAAAAATAACAAATCGGAATCTCGTTAGTTCGAATTAAACGAGGTCAAGAGAAAATGAGTTCGAATAAAATAAATTTTTTAACATTTTTTTTGCAGTTGAAAATTTCGGGACGTTAGGTTTAGATTCGATTTATCCGATTTCGAATTAATGAGAGCCGACTGTATTGTATAGGCAGTTCACATCATGATTCCTGCAAAGCAGTCTGTAAAGCCAAGGGAGTGCGGAATGTGAAGATCTCTAAAGTACAGTACGTTGCAAAATACTCATACATGATTTACCGTATGTATGTATATGTGTTTGCGTTTTAATCTGCCACTTTAAGATAGAAACGAAATAAAAAATGCTTCAAGTCCTGGTATGAAGGTGAAACGCTTTAAAACTCTTTTAAAATTCGAATTTTTAAAGTTGCTGCCATTATTACAGAAGATAGTTGATAAAGATAACCGACAAATTCCGGCGTGCCCTTGACAGACATATGCATGGTCCTTCAAATGGAGACATATAGTGCACGGTTCCCAAACTTTATTGGCACGTGACCTACCTTTAAATTAAAAAAATCGCAACCCAGTTAATATAAGGGGGTATCTCACTAGAAATATTGTTGTATCATTCAATAAGCTTTAAGCTACCCTAAGCAACGAAAAAGGCAAATTTTTGTGCGAAGTATAAATTGTCAACAAAATAAAGAATTACTAATTTCAAAGTGCGTAAGTGTAATGATAATAAAACAACATAGAAACTACAAAGATGGATAAAAATACGTTTAATTATTATCAAAACGTAGCTTCATAATCAGTGTGGCATTTGGCACTGATGTTTACTGATGAGGTTATCTATATAAAGGTTAATACTGGTTAATGTACTTTTTTTCAAAAACATTAAATTAGAAAGATTAGGTTAATATACAAGTATTTTATACTTAACTACATGAAAATTTTCAAAGCTTATTTACACTCTTAAAACGAAAGAGCTGATTTGGCTTCTCATGAAAGAGCTGTAATTTTTTCGATCATAAAAGAGTTGTTTTTCAAACGATTAAATCTTCTTGATCTAAATTGTTTATTTAAATTGCTCAACTTTATTTAAATTGGTTATAACTCGAGTTATTTCAACTCTTTTTTGAGAAGCTGCCTTTCAACATTGAGATGAGTGGATTTCAGCTCAACTTGAGCTATTTTGTGGCTGACTTTTTAAGAGAGTAGATATTTCTCTATATTCTGCTCGTAAATTCATTCAGAAAGAAATTAACGATTTTCCTTGAATACTTATTTGCAGTTAAATCTGTTATATTTTTTTAAATGATGAAATAATAAATATATTTTTGTGCCAAACTTCGATTATTCCGCGCCAAATAGTTTGGGAACCGCTGATATAGTGTATTGTCTAGTAGTTGCGAGTGAAAATATCTAAGATGATTGTCACAAGATGACGCCTGTTTCTTTTAATTAACTCCACAGATTCTCTCCCTCCCCCTCAAGTAAATTTGAATTGATAATTTTGTCTAATTTAAGCGCCTTACTGATCCGAAATTTGTCTCATGTATATGCTAAAAAATCCTATATATTTTTACTGTTGTTCGTTTATATTAACTATTACAATCGTTATCACTGACAGAAAAGGTAGGTTGAATTAGTTGTCACAATGTGACGAAACTGCTGCAAACGAAATGAATTCCCACCGGTAACAACTAATATCAGTTTTTACCATATTTTTTAATTGAAATTTTCCATTAATGAGGCGTTTAACCCTTTCCGGCACACTGTGCCCGGTCTGGGATACCTAGTTTTAATTCCAAACTTGCAAACGGCACCAGTAATATTTTACTTAGTAGTAAAATTACTTATTAGTAAAATTTTGCTTTTACAGTAAAAGCTTATATTAAGGAATTCAAAATATTTTAAAAAATTGTTTATGAATTCCGGTGTCAGTCGATAATTTCTCATATTAGTACAGATTTTTCCCGTGCCGGAAAGGGTTAAATAAGGAAAAATGTTCTATCTAATTTTAGTGGTGTAAGTTTTCCGCGATAGTATTGGAGCACTGCGAAATCGGTTACAGTTGAAGCTTTACTATTTTATAGACATGTCATTCCTCTTTATTAATAGTTCCATGGTCTGTCACATCCAAATCAATTAAACGATATGGGGAATACAGCATGATAAGTCCTACATACATATTCATAAACACATGTTTATATATAAAAGTATATAAACTTATTAGAACTTGAATTTAATTTGTTTCTTTAAGTCAGATCAGTGAAAACATGCACAAATTGCTTTAATCCAGACGGTTGCAATAGAAGATCATTATCTTGTTGCACGAAAAGTTACATAAAAGTTCAAAATACTATTCTAAAATTATTGTTTCTAGATCAATTTTTGTTTATTACTCTTTTCACTTATATGTTTATATGTAAAAAACGAATTCTTCTTTCATTTGATAAATTATATTCTGCTGGTTTAAAACGTAAAGGAGAATTAAAAAAAGCATTTTTTTTAAATTTTAAGAAAAAACTATAATTAAATTATGTATATCTGCAATTTGCAGGATTTAAAATAAATTTATTTTCTAACCATCAAAGATTAGAAATAATACATTTAATCAGGATTATCATTATCGTGCAGGCATTAACCGTTTACGTGACAAATTAATATCGCAATGCAATTATAATTTTGTTTTTCCTATATTACAGTTTTAAATGTTTTAATTTATGCATACAAATTTAGAAAACAACAAAAAAATGCAGTTTTTTGGCTGTTTTTATTTCAGTGTTCGCATTTTCAAACATGATTATTGATTGACAATCTATGCAATTACAACAAATTATTTTTCGCTACATACTATTGTATATTGTTCTTGAGTATTTTCTCGAATTCCAAATGCATTTACATCCCTAGCGGTCAAATGTATAATATAGAGAAACCGATAAAAGCAATAATATACTTTTTATGCAACTTAATGAATTTGCATTTTCCTTATACCTGTGATAAAAGCTTAAACATAAATATTTTTTTTTTCAAAAGTTCAAATCAATCTTATATTTTATAGGAAAAATAAGAACATCGTAATTATATTGGAAAATATATGTTTTGTACTACAAATAATACAATGTTCCCATTTGGGAACATTGGCGTTTAAACGGTTAAAAGAAAAAAAAACTATAATTAAATTATGTATATCCGCAATTTGCATGATTTAAAATAAATATATTTTCTAACGAGCAAAGATTAAAAATACTACATTTAATCAGGATTATCAACATCGTGCAGGCATTAAAGAAAGAAAGGCGGACGTAATGAAGTTTCGATCAATATTTCTTATGCTTAAGACATTGCATGTGGTATTTGAAATTCTACGCGCTTATTATAAATAAAAAGCCTTTATTTTAATAATGAAAGATTTTGATAAACGCATCCACATTTGAGAGCTAATTACAGCGGTAATTAAATACTGATTTCGAAAGACATTATTATCAAACTTTAGCAGGCTTTTATTATCGATAAATATCTACGTAATTTTGACATGTTACAGAATATGTAAATATATTTTATAATTCCGAAATGTTTGTCGGTCAAAACACAATTTTTTTTTATGACCAAAAAATATTTTAAAAGTCATTTGGATCAATAAAAAGGTTTCTTCAAATGTTAAGAAATTTACATTTCGTACATTTCATTACATTCCGTCCGCCATAAAAGCGATATTTAGTAAAAATTTAATATTGTATATTAAGTTAAACTAAAGTTCTAAAAAAAATACAAAAAGCTCAAATTTATCTAAATTTGAGCTTTATTTGAGCCTAAAATTGACCAATTTATTAAACTTTAATGTGCATAATATATCAATTTTTCGTCTTTGTACACAGATGAATTGGGCCATTCTTCGAGGGATCGCACACAAAGTACTTAAAGGATTATAAAAGTTTATTTCGTGTGTAAATATCTGAATTTCAGACGAAAGGAGTTGCTACGAGCCTTAGGGTAATTTTGATTTTTATCAATCAAGTTTTATATTACGTATCCTAATAGCCCTATGAAATATAGATCATTTTGTCAATAATTTAGACTGTTACATTTCATCATTTCATTTAACAAAATTTCTGTTATTTTTAACTTAAATTTCGGTAAAAGTTGTATATTTTTCTTTAACACGTCAGAATGAAAATGAATTTCAAGTTTGTATTATAATGCTAATTTTACGCGCAATTATTATTATTATTTATATTTATCGATTATTGATATTTCTAGGGATTTTGCTATTTACCAATATTTCGCATCAATAAAGATGCTTCGCCTTTAAACAGCTATTACTCGGACAATTTTAATCGTAGTACAGTCGCAGCAAAAACAATCTTGAAATTTGCGATTTCAGACGTTTTGTCAAATATCAGGAAATACATGAAGAATGACTTTGAATCTCCAAATGTATAAACAAAATAGTACAGGTCATATACTTCGAGAAGACTTTTTCCAATATCCCATAGGGTCTCGTCAACAAATTGAAAAAGAACGAATGTCTTTTGAATAACCCTGTCAAAACTAATGTAGCAAAAGCGTTCAAACTGCAGATTATAATTAAGTGGCTTATGGTAATAAAATGTGTTCATTTTCATGCTGATAGCATATATAAATGAGAAATTAAGGTTTTTATAAAAACGGTCCCAAATTTTGCCAAGTTTTTTGCTTACAATTTTCAGAATTCTTAATACAAAACCATGTTTTTTCTTCAGAAAATATGGGAAACGATATTGTACATAATATTTTGTAACCAAAATTAAAAAATATTAATAATTGTATGAAAAAAGAGCAGGTTTACTAAATAAATGTTCACTGCGCATGCGTCAACTCTATAAAAATTTCATTTGCATATTGTGTTAGCTAAATGTATAGAGTAACTTTTATGAAAGTCTCATCATACCTTGAAAATTCTAAAAATAATCGTCAATAGAATAAGTTGAAAATCCCTTATTCCCAAAATAAAGCAAAAACATGAGGGGTTGTATTCATCTATTCATTCATTAGTGTCAAAATAGAATACACAATATAGGACGTACTAAGAAATTTAAATAAAACCCCTCTTTTTTTGCTTCATTTTGTGAACAACGGATTTTGTGCTTATTCTATAGACGATCACTTTCAGAATTTTCAAGCTACGATTTTGAGACTTTCACTAAAGTTGCACTATACATTTAGCTAACATAATATGCAAATAAAATTTTGATATCGTTGACGCATGCGCAATGAAATATTATTTAGTAAACCTACTCATTACTCATTAACATACTCTTGTTAAAGTTTGCATTCTTATGTATGATTTAAAAATATACTTCATTTTACTGATATTATATAAAGCGTGGATAATTTTGTTTTCTCAAACACTTGCATTTCGAAATCTTACACGAAAGTATGGGTAAGGTAGCCAACGGGAAAACCCCAGTCTCCATCACTGACGTCAAGAAACGGGATCCGGCGACCATTTATGCTTCGAAGCAAGGACAGGTACCATTACTCTCTATAAACATCAGATTTATCACATAAAAGATTTTGCACACTTACTAGGACTGTTAAGACGAAACAGCAATAAAAAAGCCCCATAAAAAATTGTAAGAAGAACACAAACGGAAATTAAAGTATCAGTAGGAAACACTCGTGCATACAGCTGAGCGGTTTGGTGTATGCCTACAGAGCCTGCGCATATTAAAACTACGTGATACAGCATGATGTACACACGGCAATTCACCTTAAGTTACCCTATTAGAAAATATAGAAAAATTATAAAATATTTTCTTTATTAAAGCAGTCATTTATTGTTATTATTATTACTTTTTTAGGCAGATACTGATATGAAATTTTTCAATTTTATTTTGCTTGACAACATTTATTATATAGTAAACATTATTTTTGGAGTGTTAATAACTGCAGAGTATACTAGCACTTCCTACATGCTAAATAAACATCTTCACAAAAAAATTCTTTCTTTTTAAGAATTTTTCCGACTACATTCCTGGTCAAAAACTAGCGGTACAAGCATAAAAGGCATCATAAATGAAAAAAACAATGTTAGCAGATGATTATATATATATATATATATATCAATTTCAAGAAAAAAACTTTTGTAAAAATTGAAAAATTCTGAAAAATTGCTAATGCTGTAGAAACTTTAGTCTCAGGAAAAAAACTCTTTGCCTTATGTTCGGAGCATAAACCAGTTAATATTTATTCCAAATTTCATTAAAATCTGTCGGTAAATATCCAATGAAATTCGCCTGAAATCTTCGATATTTCCCATAGGATTGCATCCAGTCTTGCCTCCTGTTGATAGTTTTAATAATTAAAATGTTTAATGGATGCGTTCGCAATTATATAAATACACAGATAGTTTAGTAGTCGTTCAGTCCGTCCATATGTCCGTTCGTCTGTTTGTCCGCATAAAACATATAAAAAACTACCCAGCCGCAGGCTTTGAAATTTTAAATATATAAACGTTGTAGCATTTTATCACAATATTTCAAATTTTATCAAAACCGGATTTATAATTCAATTATAGGGACAGTCAAAAATCATATTGCTGTCCATGGGAAAATATTGTTTCAAATGTATTTCAATGGTGTTCCAGCCTTTCAAACATAATAAAATTGATATGCATCAGTGAAATATACACTAATATATACATTCCCTACAATCTGTGGTGGGAAGAATATTAGTTATTAATTTATAGGGCCAAAAGTATTTATAGAATAAAAGTAGCCCATTAAATAATGGTAAGGGGGGAACATTTTTTGTAAACTATATTAATTATATTAAACTATTTCACATTTTGTCAAATTGATATACGTTGATCAGGTTTACTACAAGTTACATCCTGTAAAATGGAAAGCAGAGATGGTATTTTCAGGGGCACACAAAAAATTTCTAATTTTACACTTTATCCTAAGTACCGACTACTATTACATCAAGATCTGAATTTTTTTAAAACTTCATTATAGTACGAATGCACCCCATTTGCTACACTTGACGTGCGATTTACAACTTGTTACTGTTACTTTAACTGAGACTTTATTATACAGCGTCTTTTGAAATACTTTAAAAATATTATGATGTATGAAAAAAGTCAACAACATAAATAATAAATTTACACTTTCTTTAAATATTTTATTATTTACTTTTTATACATACATATGCACTTAAATGAATAATTTAAACTTTAAAATTCACCTTTCTTAGTTTCAACAGAAAAAGAGACATAAAAAACTATAACCCTTTTAAATGACGTTCAATTAAAAAAAAATTATAATTAAATTATTTATATTCGCAAAACTGCATAATTTAAAATAAATAAATTTTCTAACCACCGAAAATACTGATAGCAAGATTAATCAGGAAGATCAACATTGTACACTTATTAAAGAAAAATGGATAACTATAATTAAAATTCGATCATTATTTCGGATACCTAAAATAACGTAGGAAGCTTCCCAAAGTTTCTTCGTGCCTAATTAAATAAAAGGGACATTTTTAAATTATGAAAATTTTTGATAAACATTAATATGTTTACCAGGTTATTACTGTGGTCTTTGGGAATAATTAACAACAGATAGTGAAAGTCAGAATTATCACTCTTTATCAGATTTTTTATCATCGGTAAACTTTCATATAATTATAGTGTTTATTAGGTATGAAAAAACAAGTTATGCTTTCTAAATAATATATTTTAGATAATTTATTTTATTAGTGATTCCATGATATATTTTTATGGTAAACGGTGTTTTAGTAATAATTTCCTGTGTTACTTTTGCTCTTTCTGCAAATTAATAAAACATTTCTGCAGATTCCATATATATATTTCAATGAATTACAACTAAATTACATAGAAATAGAATTTCAGGTAACATGGAACATAAAAGGATTAAAATTTTTAAGTTTTTAATAATCGGTCTAATAGCTCCCCACTCTCCTTAATTCATAAAGTATTTCAGAAATTTCGATAAAAAACGTTTCGGTGTTAGAACAAAAATATAGAATCATACGTAGCACATAGTTTAAGAATAATAATTAATTAGTTTCAGAAGAAAAGAAAAATTTGTAAAAACTGAAAATTTCTGAAAAATTACCAAAATTTTGAAATAAAATTTTTTGTCGTAGGAAAAAAAAATATCTGCATAAGTTCTGAGTATAATGCAATGAATATATATTCCAGATTTCATTAAAATCGATTGGGTAGTTTCTAAGGAAACAAGATGAAAATCTTGGATAATTCCCATAGAATTGCACTCAAACCTGACTCCCATTATTAGTTTTAATAGTTAAACTGTATGTTACTGTTATTTTAACTATGAATTCATTATGGAGCGTCTTTTGACATACTCTTTAAATGTTATGATAAACGGAAAAAAGTAAGCAATGAAAATAATAAATTTATACTTTCTTAAATATTTTATTACTTACTTTTTAGAGTTTCGTTCATCTCACAAAATCCTTTTCTTGCCTGTCTATCACAGAGTCCGTAAACGTATATAAAAACTGTATACGTCAGAGACGTCATATTTTGTGTATATACAGCTGAATAACTCGCATCAGAAGACAAATAATAATTTTGAAAAAGTCTATTATATTATTTTTTTTCAATGTTATCAGTTTATTTTTCGATTAAAATTTTATAAGAAAAACTTAATTATCTCTATTCTGTGTCTGCCCGTCTGTCACAAAGTTCTTACACAAAAACTGTATATGTCAGAGGTTTCAAATTTTCTGTATATAGAGCTGAATATCTGGTGTCACACGACAGATCATAAATTTTTGAAATGTCTGTTATTTTAGTTAAATTAAATTTTTCAGTTTAATTCTTTTATTTTTGCTATTAAGATTTTATAATAATAAATTAATTTCAACGCTTTTTATGTCGACGTCATAGCTTGGAGGTATAGTATCTGGATAGTAAAGAGGAGGTTCTTAGTTCACATACCGTTTCTCGAAGTTGAAGTTTTCATATTCCGATGAATTTAAAAATGCAATTTCTTATTTTCTTGCCAATTTAAAGGTTTACTAATATGTAATAACTAAACACTGACATTCATAATATTTTTTTGAATTTTTTTTCTTTCTATTTTAAAAACTATTGCGATTTATTAATAACTCAGCATTTTAAAATTCGTTTATTTAAATATTTTTTCGTTGAAAATTAAAAATGTTATAGATATATCCTCTTATTTTTTTTTAATTGCATCTTCAAAAAATTTGGAATTTTGAATTTCATTCAAGTAACTGGATTTGAACATTCGATACAATAAAAAAAATTTAAAATTAAATTTATTAGTGTCACCATCGATATAAGAATTTAACAATTATAAATTAGCAATTTGAATTTATTTTTTAAATGATAAATATTTTTGAAAGAAATATTAAACGAAATCCTCTGTGCGATCTGAGATCACGACTTGTCTATACATACATATTCACTTAAATAAATAATTTAAAATTTAAAACTTACTTTTATTACTTTTTTTTCAGAAAAAGCGACCTAGAAAACGAAAACCATTTTAAAAGACGTTCTATTAAAAAATGTATAATTAAATTATTTATATCTGCAAAACTGCATAATTAAAAATAAATAAATTTTGTAACCACCAAAAAATAATGAGAGCAAGATTAATCAGGAAGATCAACATTGTACACGTATTAAACAAAAAAAAAATAATTAAATTTAGCGAACAATATTTCGGATGCCTAAAATAATGCATAAGGCATCCGAAATTTTCCTTGTGCCTAATTAGATAAAAAGGATATTTCTTAATTATGAAATTTTTTGGTAAACTTAAATATATTTGCCAGTTTATTACTGTATTTTTTGGAAATAATTAACAACAGATAGTGAAAGTCATAATTATCACTCTTTATCAGACTTTTTATCATCGATAAACTTCGGTGAAAATAGGGTGTTTAATTGACTATTAAAAATCAACTTATGCTTTCTAAATAATATATTTTACATAGTTATTTATTTATTTATTGATATTTCATGCTATATTTTATGATAAATGGTGTTTTAAGAATAACTTCCTGAGTTTCTTTTGTTCTTTAAAAAACTTTGTAAATTAATAAAACCTTTAAATAGAAAAGTAAATATAAAATTGATATAAAATAATAAATAATGATAAATTGATATATTGATTTAAATATAGATATAAAATTTAAAAATATGTATCTATCAATGCATTACAGTTAAATTCAGTGCTCTTGATTATACAGTTATACGAGCATAGGTATAAAACGTATTACACGAAATGCGGATTTGAGACACGTACGACACCGGCGGTTATACGTATTACACAAAACAGCATATACGGTACATCATATATACGGATCTTACTCATGCGGTTAGACATATAAATGTCTATACGTTTTTCGTTCAAGTTATGCTTACTGATGTTTTAATGTTTTTATGGGAATTAGAGACATTTGAGTAATGTCCTCTGGATTCCTGCATTCTCGCGGTTAACTGGAGCCATCGCGATTCTTTATTTAAAGAATCCAGAAAAATCTGAATGCGTTTCTCAGCATAGATTTTGGTTGTTTTCTCTAAAAAGTAAACTATTAATTATTAAATGTTTTAGCATTTGTAGTGGGTAGCTACAAAGCTAGTTTTCGCAGATCTGTAGCACAACCCCCAGCTTCTTTTGATTTATAATATATGCGTTTCGCGCGGAATATTATTTTTGCATGCAGCCACAGAACAGACCTAAATTTACCTTATAATTTATAATGACATTGCTAAATCCGACTCCTGGAAAGTTTTGTAATCATACTTTTATTGTATTTAAGAATATTGTTTTCTAAATTTAAAATGCGTTGAAAATCAGAAATGGACCTCATGTATCACTGAAGCAACGTCACAGGCCCTTCGAGACTCCAGTCCAATTGGAACGGGATTGCAATTCTATGCTGTACCGATATGAAGCATGCATCACGGCTAATGGGGCACATTTTCAACACTTGTTAAGATCTGTAACAATTATCATTTGTATTTTGAACTTTGATTAAGTTTTTTGTAAAATATGGGTCTATCTTACGCGATTTTTTACTTTTTCTTTCTGTCACGGTCATGATACAATTGCATCGTCAAGATCGCGTTTCCGACCCTATGTATTTCCTGTTCTCTATGGCCAGATGCACCCACACTTGACATTTGAACATGATATTTTGAACCATCATGTATACACTGTAAAAGAAAGAAAAAAAAAGTTTTTTAAATATCAAAATGTACTATAGTGACGAAAGAAAATATTCAAGAATTTCTTACAAGTCATACAATATACCAAAAAGAAATTGTGAAGCGTTTATAACAATTTATTTTCGAAAAAAAAAATATTAGCAGCCTGTAATTTTTGCAAACGCTTTCTAGTAGGTTTTGCAATGCATTAATCAGTTTTCTGTACCCGGAAATTCGGGTTTTCAGATGTTATAAGACTTCAACTTAACATTTTCTGCTACCTAAAGGAAATTGTAACAAAAGGAAATTGCAATAATTTTGATGTTAACGTTTTTAATTCTATATGTTTTTTTTCTGTTAAACGTGTTTGTTGAACATGAAAATAGTTACTTTAGGCTTCATAACATTCGAAAATAAGTTTTCTTGTTATAGAGAACTGACTAATGCACTGTACATGATACTCTGAATTTACGGGCAGTTATTAATTTTTTTTATAACTTATTCTGTAAATTTTAACAATTGAAAGAATAATACTTTTGAGAGGCTTCTAGAGATATAGTAATATTTTTTGAAATCTTCAGTGATTCTGAAGAGGTTGTTGTATATTTTCGTTCGCTATTATAATACATTTTCGCAAATTAAGATACTTTTGTCTTTAAAGTACACGAAAAAGATGAAAAATACTTTGTAAATTCGAATTCTCTAAATTACTACTTATATTTGTTGTAAAAGTATGCATGTAAACGAATACTTACAACAAGAAATCACTATTTAATATTATTTCATTAAATTAAGAAAGTTAAATAACTGAAGAAGATTGACACAGTTAAATCATATTCGAGAAAAACAGGTATAATTGAATTAATCAAATCCCGCAAACAGCATAATTTGAAACAAATTTATTTTCTAAGAACCAAAAATAATTATATCAGATGCAACCAAGCAAGTCAACATTGTATATATATTACAGAAAGAAGCACAAAGTTAATTAGGTTTTCAGTATGCACTGAAAATTACATTTCTCTAAATTATTACTTATATTTATCGCAAAATGATGCATGTAAACGAATAACTTACAATAAGAAATGTCTGTTTAAAAATATTTTATTCATTTAAGAAAAATAAATAACTTTAGAAGATTGATCGATTTAAAATTTATTCGATAAAAACAGATATAATCGAATTAATAAAACCCCGCAAACATGATAATTTAAAACTTATTCATTTTCTAACCACCGAAAATAATCATATCAGGTGCAATCAAGCGAATCAAGATTGTACATGTATTACAAAAATAAGCACAAAGGTAATTAGGGTTTGATCGATATTTCTAAAGGTGATAAAATACGCAACATCTGAAAATTTGCGCGCTTCTAATTATATAAAAGGGAATTTTTAATTATGAAATTTTAGATTAACTTAAATATGTTCGCCGGCTAATTACAGCAATTTTTGGGAATAAGTAACAATAGATAATGAAAGCCACAATTATCAATCTCTAGTAGACTTTTATTATCAATAAACTTCCTTATAATTATGTAATAAACTATGAAAAATTAACTTTAAATAATAACGAATTTTTAAGAGTTTGAAAATGATGCGTGTTCATAAAATATTTCATGATGAACAATGTTTGAAACTAATAATAATTTTGCAAATTAATAATAATAATACATAATTATATACAGTCCTGTCCCCAAAATTGCGAATTTTTTATTAAGCATGCACATGCCAGTATGTCTGTCCGTCCATCACAGAGACCATACATAAAACCTGCACATTTCAGAGAGTTAAATTTTTGTGTATTTACAGCTGATTACGACACATGATAAATCATTAAATTTTGAAAAAGTTTATTATTTTAATTAATTTAGTTTTATCAATGAGATCCATTCATTTTTTATGTTTAAATTTTAAAACAGAACCTTAATCTCAACGTTTTTCGTGCAGACATCAATGTTTGGATGTAAAGCATCTCGTTAGTAAACAGAATGTCCTTAGTTCAAACTCCATTGCAGGAACTTGAAATTTTCATACTAGGGTGAATGAATTTTCAGCAAATTTCGTATTTTTTTCCAGATTTAAGGGTTTTTACCATTTTTTATCACTGCAATTCATTTTTTAAATTCAAATTTCTTTCTATTTCAAAAAACTATTTAGATTTAATTTTTTTTAAATTCATCTAATCCATTTTTTTCGTTTTTAGAAATTAAAAATTTTATTTACATAACCAATAAATTATTTTAATTTTTGATTAAAAAAATAAAATTTTGGATTTTATTTAATTAATTTTATTTTAAAATTTATAAACCTTTTAAGTCCATTTTTAAAGAATAAATTACTTTTATTTTAATATCATTCACTTCATATAGATTCATTAAAGTTTAATGTCTACTTAAGTGTTTGAAAAATAGCAGATGCTAATTTTTGTGTACTATTCAATTCATATTCATACACTGTAAAAAAAATTCTGTAGAGGTACTAAACTTTTTCTAGGAAATGGGATTCCAAGAACTTTTCCTGTAACGGCAACAGCAAAAATTCTAGTTTTAGAATCAGTTACATGGATTTTTGCTGTTGCCTTTACATGAAAAGTTCTTGGAATCCCAGTTTCCTAGAAAAAGTTTAGTACCTCTACAGAATTTTTTTACAGTGTACGGCGATACGTTAAGGAAGAGTTTTTTTTTTTTTTTTTTTGAGAAGTTTAAAAATATTATACTACAATACTATTTAACTCCCATTACAATTTTCTAATATTTTTTATGCTTTATTACTCATCATTATTTCAGGTAAGTAACCTTAATTTTGAATTTAAAGGGCGAAATGTATGTTTAAAATAAATTAATCGCTAACAATGCAAAGGAAATTAAGAAAATATTTATTATTATTATTGTTAACGATTGCCTAAACATTAATGATATCATATAGTAAATGCATAGACACATACTAATATTGCTACATGAAAACAGTATTATTTAACTGGGAACACATAATATTGTAATCAAACAAATAATACTGGATTAAAAGGTATGTAGTATTCATAGTACACCAGACCCAAAAGGGTCAAATCAATTAAAATAAATAGCTTCCTTTTATAATTAATTTAAAATTAAATTTACTGGCACCTCCATCGATAAAAGAATTTAAAAAATGTAAATTAACAATTTGAATTTATTAATCAAAGGATAAGTTGTTCTGAAACAATAATCAACGAAATCCTCTCTGCGATCTGAGATCACACTTACCAAATTATGTACACATACCTACGCATTTAAATAAATAATTTAAATAAAATTAAAGTATCAGTACACTGTAAAAAAAATCTGTAAATGTACTAAACATTTTTTTTTTTTGGAAACTGGGATTCCAAGAACTTTTCATGTAACGATAACAGGAAAAATTCATGTAATCGATTCTGAAACTTGAATTTTTGCTGTTACCGTTACAGGAAAAGTTCTTGGAATCCCAGTTTCCTAGAAAAGGTTTAGTACTTTTGCAGATTTTTTTTACAGTGTAGAAAACTGAAATCCTTTAAAATCATTCCAATTAAATATATATATACCGGGTGACCCAAAAATGGCTGATGCATTTTAAATTTCAATAACTTGCAAACGGTGGGGGCTATTTAAAAAGTTTTTGCAGGGGGGTTATGGATAATTTCAGGAGTATTTTTTATCGTTACTTTTTTATTTTAGTTCGAATTTCAAACAATAGGTGGCGCGGACGGTGATTGAAGGCCAGGTGATCAATACTGAGTGAAGCCTTCAATCCTGGCCTTCAATCGCCGTCAGCGCCACGTATTGTTTGAAATTCGAACTAAAATAAAAAATTACGGTAAAAAAAAACTCCTGACATCATAGATAACCCTTCTGCAAAAAAAATTTAAATAGCTGTCACCGTTTGCAAGTTATTGCATTTTAAAATCCATCAGTCATTTTTGGGACACCCGGTATATATATATATATATATATATATATATATATGCATAATTGAATTATTTTATCGCCATAAGATGCACAATTGAAAATAAATAAATTTCCTAACCATCGAGTAAGATCAACAATGTACACGTATTTTACAAAAAAAAAGAGAATAAATATAATTAAAGTTCGATCAATATTTCTGGTGCCTAAGATAATGCATAAGGCCTCTAAAAGTTTCCTCCTGTCTAACTAAATATAGGACATATTTTTTAATTATACATATTTTTGATGAACTTAAGTATGTTTGCCAGCTTATTACTGTAGTGTTTGGGAATAATTAACAACAGATAGTGAAAGTCTTAATTATTTCTCTTTAACGGATTTTTATTATCGATAAACTTCGATATAATTCATGCATTTAATTGACTATGAAAAATCAACTCATGCTTTCTAAATAATATATTTTAGGTAGTTTTTTTAAAGAAACTTTTAACTTCGGAAAATATATGATAAGTTATGATAAATGGTGTTTTTTAGGAATAATTTCCTGAGTTACTTTTGTTCATTCCGCAAATTAATAAATCATTCATATTGATTGCGTGTAAAAAATGAAATTATATATCTCTCTGATTCTGGATTTCATTAAAATCGGTCGCGTAGTTTCTGAGGAAACGAACCTGAAATCTTTCATATTTTACATGGAACTGCAGCCAGTTTTAACTTATGTAATTAGTTTTAATAGTTAAGCTATTTATTACGGTTTTTAACTGAGATTTTATTATGCCACATTTTCTTAACATACTGTTACAACTCAGTGATACTTCCATTTATCGAAGTCCCATCGTTACACTTAAACACTTCTTTATGAAGGAAGTTCGTTGAACAGAAATCAAGTAGAAAAATACACATAAAATGGAGATATTGGGAAAAAGTATTCGGACAGAAACTTTTCTTTTATGTGATGAAGACGGAACTAGTCTGATGTGGCAATCCTAAAACTTTCTTCTATCTTATACATGTTAAAATTCACACTGAAAAATGCAGCATTAACAGCTCCACTGGTTAGGTGGTTTAAACTAAAATCTACCAAGCAACAACTCAAGGATATGCAACAAAACGTAATAAGAACCATGTTATATAAATTACTACATAAATCTAAAGTTTTATGAAAATCCGTTCGCTAGTTCTTGTGGTGTGTTAATTGTGGCAATTGTGGCAATTGTGAATAATGCAGATTAGCAGCGCCTCCTGTGATATATACACAAAAATATAACCCAATATAATTTTGTATATTAAGATATAATAGAAGATAAAGTTTTGTGAAATTCCGTGCACTGGGTCTGGAGATAGCGCGCCCAAAAATGTTTTGTGACATACAGACAGAGAGACTTACCGACTCAACGGCAGACATTTTCTCAAAACATGTTCTTCGGGTTCCCTGAGCCCTAAAACGTGTAAATGCGTCGAAAACGGGATTTTGAGAATTTTCATGAATCCAATACTTTCTTCTTGTAAATGTAGAAGAAGATAAAAACGAATTAGAATAATGTTTAAAAAAAACACACAAAATAAAGAAAGAATAACGCATAAACAATAATTAAAAAAGAATATTGCCCAGTTAAACTGATGACAGTGAGCTCACAGGCTACGCATACTAATTGTACATTACAGCCTTATATTTTCATGGGTGAATTCTGTTTGAAAAACAAATTAAGGAGGGAAAACAGCTACCCACATTTCCCCTTTATATTCTTTTTTATATTAATTCATAGCAAATCAGAAAATTCTTAATAAAAACTCATTTATATAATTTAAGAGGAGTTATCCCCACTTTTATGCTTAACCATTAAACTTCCAAAACTATTCAGAGATTCCACTTATCAGAAAGAGCCCACATCCAAAATTAAAAGGAAATCGGACAATTCTGCATAAAAACCCATCTATCAAATTTAATGGGGGTAATCGCAAGTACCCCTTAAATAAGAACTTAACAAAAGGACCCCATACCTAATTAGTGAAGCATCTTATCATTAGGAACATAAATCCAAACATTGAAGCAGATCATTTATTTCTGCAAGAGAAAAGATTTAAACATTGGTGGGATATTAGACCCCCGTTCCCCCTCTTTATATTTATCAAATGAACACCTAATGCCAATCACTGAGGTGCCTCATCAGAATGATCCTATAAATCAATTTTTAACGAAAACTGATAATTCTGCATGAAAAACCTATTTATAATAATTAAGGGGAGGGACATGAGCCCCCCGTTCCCCCCTTTAATACATATCGAATAAACTCCAAAAATTAACCAGAGAAGCGCCTTTTCAGGATATACCTATATACAAAATTTCAAGTGTTTCGGATAATTTTATCGTAAGCTATAGCGTTACGCACGTAAGGTACGAACAAACGTACGTACATACATACAGAACGGGCGGACACATAAGCTCTCAGGCTTTGATAATCTGTGAACTAAAAAGTAATGCATAGCTCAACTTTTCCTTTTTTTCGTATTCCGATTCCTTAACTTTAAAAAAGTCGATAATATTATTTTGTACGCGTTTCTTATAAGAAATATGCTGTCCAATAAAATTTATAGACTTTTGTAAGTACCCGAACAATTGTTTTGTAATATTCTACTGCAACTAGAATCAATTTTTTATTATATCGAAAGCTTTTAGCATTTCTTATTCTGAATTGAAGTGATTAAATAAATAATTTCTTTTTCATACAATTCACTGAAATAACTTTATACCTTCTATCGCAAAAGCAAATACTCCGTCCGTTTAAATGTAGCACAGAGAAGAAAGTGTAAATTTCGTTACATAGAATTATTTTTCTAAACGCAATCGGTATTCCGAGTTATATCTTGGTGGAAACATCCTAAAAAGCCGAATATAGCGATTTACTCCTACGTTTATCGTTGTGCTTTCCTGAAACGCAAAGTATGAAAACACAGAGGATTGAGAGCTGGAAAACATAATGGAAAATCACCGCTATGAGTTAGCCACTAAAATCGAGTTTTTTTTTTTATGTTTTCCACAAAGATTTTCCTTGGCAGACTGAATACGTTTTAAAATGGGAATCGAGATTAAACTAATGCTAGATTTTCATACACTGTAAAAAAAAATCTCTGTAAAGGTACTAAACATTTTCTAGGAAACTGGGATTCCAAGAACTTTTCCTGTAACGATAACAGGAAAAATTCATGTAACCGATTCTGATACTTGAATTTTTGCTGTTACCTTTACAGGAAAAGTTCTTGGAATCCCAGTTTCCTAGAAAAAGTTTAGTACCTTTACAGAATTTTTTTTACAGTGTACGTGAACTCGATGAGGTGACTGTGTGTGCTGCTCTTTCCTGGTTTATAAATCCTAAATACTTCATTACTTACTTTTTTAAGCGAACATAGATATTTAAATGAATAATTTAAGCCTTTATCTACCGAATTATTTATCAAGAAATTGATCCACCTAAATATTTATCTTCTTTAATATCTGAAGGTATACTGGAATTTTTAGATAATACTAATGTGAAGTGTAGAAGTGTTATTTCATTATAACTGATACAATTTGTCGGCATTTATAGCTTTTTTGTAAAGTAATTACAAAAATAATCAAATTAATTAACCAAAAATTGTCTTATGGAAATATTACAATTCTTATAAAAGCAATATATTTAAATGTATTATGATCCTCTCTGTAAATGGAAAGGCTTTTACCGTCAAAAATATTTCATGTAACTTTTTTCAAAGAAAAAAAAAAGATATACCTATGAAAAGGATTAAGAAAATTACCTCTTTTTAAAAATATTTAACTTCAACTGTTTTTCTATTCTATCTAAATGAGATCGAGTAAAGTACATTGTGTGGTAAGAAAAAGAACTTTTATTAATAGACTGATTAAATACGTTTTTTTATTAAATTTTTCACAATTGTACTTATAAGTACCGTCGGTATTTTAATGGGTTAAACTTAAATTCAACTAAAAAATTCACTTTGAATAATTTCAACAGAAAAATCGAGTTCAGAAAACTAAAATTCTTTTTAAAGGATGTTCGATAAAAAAAGGTATAATTAAATTATTTATGTCTGCGAAGATGCATAATTTAAAATAAATAAATTTTCTAACCACCGAAAATTATGATAGCAGGTTTAATCAGGAACATCAACATTGTACGCATATTAAAAAAAGAATGCATATAATTAAAGTTTCATCAATATTTCTGATGTCTAAGATAATGCATGAGGCATGAAGTTTCCGCGTGCCTAATTAAATATAGGGGATATTTTTTAATTCTGAGAAATTTTGATAATCTTAAATATGTTTGCCAGCTTATTACTGTGTTTTTTTTTTTTTTTGGTATAATTGAATACATATTGTGAAAGTCAAAATTATTACTCTTTAATGGATTTTTAATATCGATAAGCTGCGATATAATTATGGTGTTTAATAGACTATGAAAATCTAGTAACGCTTTCTAAATAACATATTTATGATAGGTTTTTTAAAAGTTTTTTAGAGATATCGTGATATATTTTATGATAAATAGTATTTTAGGAATAATTTCTTGAACTAATTTTGCTATTTCCGCATATTAATAAAATATTTATATAGATTCCATGTAAAAAATAAAAAATATATTTATATCAATGTATATAGGTTAAATACATAGAAATATTAGAGTTTAAAGTAGAAGTAGCAGTTTCTGGGATTGAACATAATTAGACAAAATATATATTCCTATTAAGTGCAGTTCCGTTAAATATATTTTATTACACTGTAAAAAAATTCTGCAAAGGTACTAGACTTTTCTAGGAACCTGGGATTCCAAGAACTTTTCCCGTAACGGTAACAGCAAAAATTCAAGTTTCAGAATCGATTACATGAATTTTCCTGTTATCGTTACATGAAAAGTTCTTGGAATCCCAGTTTCCTAGAAAATGTTTAGTGCCTTCACAGATTTTTTTTTACAGTGTACATCATTCTGCTTTAATAAGACACTTATACAGAGTGAAGAGAAATAAAACTATACAGGGTGGTTCAAAAGAACATGTCCAAACGACACTAGTGTTGTATGAGATAAGGAGGAACAAGAATTACATTGGAACTGGGGGTTGTCGAACGCGATCTAGTCGTTGCAATAGCATCGTGATCATGACTGAAAGGAATTATAGAAAACAGTGTAAAAATATCTTTGTTCTACAAAAAAAACAAAATTACAAAATACAAAACACAAATAAAAAATCCTAGAACTCATAACAAGTGCTCAAAATATGCCCCATTAGTCGTGACGGTTGTTTCACAACGGCGGCGCATGGAACAAAGAACGCGTTCCAATTGACCCTGTATTGTGGCTAACGCAATCCTCGGATGTAATTCCCCTGAATTTCTACCTCTAGAGATATCTTAAGGCTCTTGTGTACCACACTTGTATAAAATGTACAGAAATGTGTACAAAACTTGTACAAAAATATGTACAGTTACTAGGATTTTTCTAATAGATTTGTATTCCAAGAACTTTTCATGTAACGGTAACAGCAAAAACTTATGTAACCTTCCTCGGTTACATGAAATTTTGCTGTTATAGTTATATGAAAAGTTCTTGAAATACAAAAATACTAAAAAAATATGTAATTTTACAAATTTTTTTTTTACAGTGCAGAAACATATTCCATCGGCCATGGACCTCACGGATCTCTGAAGCGATGTCACATGTCCGCGAGATTCCTGTCCAATTGTAACATGATTGCAAGCTTATGCGGTACAGATATGAAGCATTCATCACGGCTCATGGGGCACGTTTTGACCACTTGTTAAGAGTTGCAACAATTTTCATTTGTATTTTGAAACTTCGATTTAAGTTTTTTGTAAAATATGGGTCTATCTAATGCCGCTTGTTATCTTTTCTTTCAGTCACGGTCAGGATGTGATTGCATCGTCAAGATCGCGTTTCCAAGCCTATGTATTTCCTTTTGTTTATGGCCAGACGCACCCACACTTGCCGTTTGAACATGACCTTTTGAACCATCATGTAAGCACTGTAAAAATAAAAAAAATAAACTATGAAAATGTACTATAGTGACGAAAGAAAATATTCAATAATTTCTTACAAGTCACACAATATTCCAAACATTTTTTTATTAGCAGTCCGTAATTTTTGGAAACGTTTTCCAGTAGATTTTGAAATACATTAATCAGTTTTTTATACCCAGAAAATCGGGATTTAAAATGTTATAAGACTTAAACTAATCATTTTCTGCTGCATAACGGAAATTCAATATGAATTTATAACAAAAAGAAACTGTAGCTCTAATAATTTTAATGCTTTTTTTTTAAATTCTATATGTTTTTCTAATAAACGTCGTTGTTGAACTGGAAAAGAGTTACTTTAGACCTCATAACATTCGAAAATAACTTTTCTTGTTATAGAGAACTGATTAATGCACTGTAAAAGCTGCTCTGAATTTAGGGGCAGCTAATAAAATTTATTTTTATAAATGATTCTACAAATTTTAAAGATTTAAAGAATAATACTTTTGAGAGTCTTCTAAAGATAATGTAACGCATTTTAAAAATCTTCAGTGACTCTGAAGAGATTTTTGTATATTTGTGTTCCTGATTATAATACATTTTCATAAATGAAGATACTTCTGTCTTTTTTATTGTGCAGGAAAAAGAAGAAAAATATGTTTTAAATTTGAATTCTCTAAATTACTACTTATAGTTGTGGTAAAATGATGCATGTAAACTAATAACTTACAATAAGAAATCACTATTTAGTAATATTTCTTTAAATTAAGAAAGTCAAATAACTTTAGTAGATTGACACATTTAAATGTTATTAAAAAAGCAGTTATAATTGAATTAATCAAGTCTCACAAACAGCATAAATTGAAACAAATTTATTTTGTAAGCACCGAAAATAATTATATCAGGTGCAGTGCAAGAAAATCAACATTGTGTATGTATTATAGAAAGAAGCACAAAAGTAATTAAGTTTTAAATATGCACTGTAAATTACATTTCTAGAAATTATTACTAACATTTATCGCAAAATGATACATATAAACAAATAACGTACAATAAGAAATGCCTGTTTAATGATATTTCATTCATTTAAGAAAAATAAATAACTTTAGAAGATTGATCCATTTAAATTTTATTCATGAAAAACAGATATAACTGAATTTATAAAATCCCGCAAACAACATAATTTAAAACACATTTATTTTCTAACCACTGAAAATAATGATATCACGTGCAATCAAGCGAATCAACATTGTACATGTATTACAGAAAGAAGTACAAAGGTAATTAGTATTTGATCGATATTTTTAAAGCTGATAAAATAAGCAACATCTGAAAGTTTGCACGTTCCTAATTAAATAAAAGGGAATTTTTAATTATGAAATTTTTGATTAACTTAAATACGTTCGCCGGCTAATTACAGCGGTCTTTGGGAATAATTAACAATAAATAGTGAAAGTCGCAAATATCAATTCTTTAGCAGAGTCTAAGTCTTTAGCAGACTTTTATTATCGATAAACTTCCTTATAATTATGTAATAATCAATGAAAAATTAACTTTTTTTTTTTAATAACGCATTTTGGGTAGTTTGAAATTGTTGTATTTAAAGGGAAATTTTATAAAATGTTTGATTACGAGCTGTGTTTGAAACTAATTATCAGAATCATTTTTGCTGTTTTCGTAAATTAATAATATATAATTATATACAGTTCTGCTCTCAAAATATGAAATTTTTTGTTAAGTATGCACATTCGCTTACTTTTGTTTATTTTAAGATATTTTTAAAAATGTAAGTCATATTTGCGTACGAGCTTAACTGTAACATAAATGAATCATTTCAAAATGTTAAGTTTAAGACACCATAAAGAATTTTAATCATTGGGTGATAATGTAAGGAAATCATTTGACTTCCCCTGAAGACGAACTATAAATGCTACATACTCGATCTTTATTATTTAACTTGCCTTAACAAACATAAAAATTATATAAAAATTTAATGGAATCCGAGTATATTTAAGCAAGTTAAAGCGAGGACAGACATGCAGATAAACGTTCAGTTAGGCAGACAAACAGACACAGAGGCTGACCGAATTCATGATCAGCTTTCAGTATTAACAAACAGACAACGACAAAATACATAATTTTTCAGTAATTGTAAAAAATATTTTTAAAAGAATTTTTAATACGTGTAAAAAATTAAGCATTCTTTAAAATAATTTAAAAATGTCCAAATGAAATGAAATCTGCAATGATTTTTAGTAAAATATACATAAACGCATTATTTAATTACTTTTAAAACATTTAATTCTGAATTTAGCGTGGAATTAAAATAAATTTTACAGCTGATTCAGGATAAATTATTTAGAATGTTAAAACTATTAAAGCATGCACTTTTTTCAATATTTAAAATGAAAAAAGTTATATTTTGTTTTTTTAATGAAGTTATAAGTTTTTCATCTCAATTATTTATAAAACTTTAAATGTAAGCAATACACGTAAATTAATCAATCAATGAAATTATTAAATTGTACATGAAACTATTAAATGAAAGTTTAAGCAAAATCTCAGGGAAATAAAACAAAATTCCTAAACAACTTATAATCTACACGTAGAAATATATTCTACAGAAATTATCTTAAGAGTTTGACAGGTTTTCTTGTAAAAATTAGAAGTATTCAGTACTGGACATGTTTGATTTTAAATCTTCTACACTGTAAACATATATATATATATATCTTCGTAGTGGTTTTAAACTAATACAAAATATAACATATGCTGGTTCTTTCAATTAGACACAACGAAGTTGACTGTAATCTTGCGGTTTATTTCACATCATAAAGCGAGCCACACATGGCTTACATCATTCTATCATCTTTTTACATTCGAATAAAAAATCAAACTTAAAAACAAAAACAGAGAATGGTGCCAAAAACATAAAATAAGAAAAACAAATTACCATGGTGACGAATAATACAATTTCTTTCTGGAGCTTTTTCCCACATAAATGAATGCAGACGATATTTACCAAAACAATATCTATTACTTTACTAACTTTTTCTAGGAAACTGGGATTTTTAGAATTTTTTATGTAATGGCAACAGCAAAAATTCCTGTAACAGATACACTTTTGAACTACAAAAAAAAAAAACTGTAAGATTACATTTTTTTTTTTTTTTTTTTTTTTTACGGAATTGGTATGCCTAGTTTTATGTAACTGCAAGCTAGGTTGCAGTTAAAAATATAGGAAGTTTATCGTCATTATAGTAGATTCGTTTGTTATGTTACAGATTTTTGTAGCTTTCAAAAACTAGTTTTGAAAACTTACATGCATCTTTTTTTTTTTTTTTTTTTTTTTTTTTTTTTTTTTTTTTTTTAGTGTACATATAAAAATTTAGTAAACATACTGATTTTTGCAACGTAACAGATTTTTTTCTTTTTAAATTTTATAAAAATGCTTTCGAAATATAAGATATGTTCCACAGGATATAATGCAAAATTAAAAAAAAATATATTGTTAACATTTTATAAAATGTTGATACAGTAAAAGAAATTTTACGAAACTTCGCGACAAGACAAATTATTTTAAAATGTTTTCAGACACTTGAAACTCACTGAGCATTTTCTTCTTTAGTTTTGTTCACTTTAGTTACACTGTAAATTAAATTGTCTCAAATTGTGACAGATGTATGTCTAAAGTACATGGTTTCATGCTAAGACTTGTAAAATGCATTTTTTTTTTTTCAAACAAGTTTTGGTTCCGAACTGCTGTATGTTTCCGACATGAACAAATGTATCTCATATATTCTCATGAAACACCTGAATTGCTGCACCATTGTATAAAAAAAATAATAAAAATTGCAAAGTTAAAAAAAATTTCTAGGAAATTGAAATTCTAAGAACTTTTTATGTAACGATGACAGCAAAAATTTATGTAATTGATTCACTTAAATAAGTTTTTGTTTTCACCATTAAATAAAATGTTCTTGGAATTCCAGTTTAATAAAAAAATATATCAACTTTCCAGATTTTTTTTTAATAGTGCATATTTGGCCTTATTTGTTTTCGCAATAGGCAGTCATTTTTGACCGATTATTAGGGTTTCGTTCATCTAAAAAAAAACCCTATGTCTGTCCGTCCACCACAGAGACCGTACATAAAAACTCTATTGGTCAGAGACTTCAAACTTTGAGTACTTATAGCTGAATACGTCACACGATAAATCATAAAATTTTGAAAAAAGTTTATTATTTTAATTAAATTAGTTTTATCAGTGACATCAATTCATGTTTTATGTTTAAATTTTAAAATAGAACCTTTATTTCAACATTTTTCGTGTAGTCATCAGTGTTTGGATGTAAAGCATCCCATTACTAAACACAATGTCCTTAGTTCAAACACCATTGCTGGAATTTGAAATTTTCATGTTAAGATGGATACTTAAAGAATTTTTTTTTTACCCTAATTGAGGAGTTTATATTTTTTTTTTCACTGGCATTCAAATTTTTAAATTCAAATTTCTTTCTATTTTAAAAATTATTTAGATTTAAAAAATTTTAATTCATCTAATTCATTTTTTTTGGTTTTTAGAAATAAAAAAAATTATTTGTATCTCCGATAAATTGCTTTAATTTTTGATTTTTAAAAAATGAAATTTTGGATTTTATTTAAATAATTTTATTTTAACATTTATAACTCTTTCAAGTCCATTTTTTAAAAGAATAAATTACTTTTATTTTAGTATCATTCACTCCAAATAGATTCCTTAGAGGTTAATGACTATTTCAGTGTTTGAAAAATAGTAGATGCTAATTTTTGTGTACTATTCGATTCACATTCATATGACAATAGACTAGGGAAGAGTTTTTTGAGAAGTTTTAAAAAATGTAAATTACAATACGGTTTAACTGCTTTAACAATTTTCTAATACTTTTTTATCTTTATTACTCATGATTTTTTAAGGAAAGTAATCTTAATTTTAAATCTAAAGAGCGAAATATAAGTTTAAAATAAAAAAAATCGCTAACGATGCAAAAAAATTAAGTAAATATATATTATTAATTATATTAACAATTGCCTAAACATATATAAAATCATATAGTAAATGCATAGACACATACTAATATTGCTACATGAAAACAGTATTACAGAACTGAAACATAATACTGTAATCAAACAAAGAATACTCGATTAAAAGACATGTAGTACTCAAAGTACACCAATATCGAAAGGGTTAAATCGATTACAATAACTAACTTTCTTTTATAATTAATTTAAAATTAATTTTACTGGCACCACTACAGATATAACAATTTAAAAAATATATAAATTAACAATTTGAATTTTTTAATTAAATGATAAGTTGTTTTGAAAAAATAATCAACGAAACCCTCTATGCGATCTGCGATCACACTTACCAAATTGTTTATACATACCTATGCATTTAAATAAATAATGAAAACAAAATTAACTTTTATTAGTTTTAACAGAAAAAGTGACATTAGAAAGCTTTAAACCTTTAAAATCCCTTCAATTAATTCTTTTTAATGTATAATTGAATTATTTTTATCCTCGAAAATGCATAATTAAAAATAAATACATTTCTTAACCATCAAAAACAATGATAGCAAGTTTAATCAGAAAGATTAACATTGTACACGTATTAAAGGAAAAAGAATAAATATAATTAAACTTCGATCAATATTTCTGATGCCTAAGATAATGAATGAGGCCTCCGAAAGTTTATCCGTGCCTAATTAAATACAGGAAATATTTTTTAGTTATGAATATTTTTGATAATCTTAAATATGTTTGCCTGCTTATTACTGTGGCCTTTGGGAATAATTAACAAACGATAGTGAAAGTCATAATCACTCTTTAACAGATTTTTATTATCGATAAACTTCGATATAATTATCGCGTTTAATAGACTATGAAAAATCAAGCGATGCTTTCTAAATAATATATTGTTACGAATTTTGAAATAGTTAGTGTTTGTACTGTAAAATAATGTAAATAATCTTATTAAGCTCCTTTCCTTTACTAATATTAGTTTTTGTTACATTGTCTCTGTTATCAAGCAAACTTGTCTATTATTTTCAGTGAATGTCTATGGCAGCTTGGCGAAACATTATAGATATCGCCAAGTTGGCGTCACTTTTGACGACTAATTTTGGCCTCCAAATTTGGCGATATATCGCCAAGTTGGCGACAAACTTGGCGATTGTGGTGATGGTAACCCTTCCCTCTCTATGGTAACCCCCTTTAGATATGCTGATACATTGAATGTTATTCCGTGGTTTTCTGGAATATTCGAGAAGCCTGTGAAGATTTCTAGCGCATGCTGCGAGCCTATATAAGGAGAGCAATACGAGCTGTCGTTGTTATTATTTATCACTCATTAGTCATTATTAGTATATCACTCATTATTAGTCACTCATTGAGTGAACAACTAGGCGATTGTTAAGCAAGTTTGCTTACGTTTTATCTACGTTGTTTTGAATGTTTTTTAGTGTTGAGACGTTATAAAAAGAGCCTCTGGAACATATATCTGTACTTGTACGATAGATTTGAGCAGTTATTTTTGAATATCTAGTAATATTTGTGAGTTTCGAAGACTCTGTTGTTCTGAAGAGTTGTAAATAAATTATTTTCTACTTTTCTAAGAGACAAGAGTTTGAAGTTGTCTAACCATAAGATCAAAAGAACCCTATATACGCTGCAACAATATTTTAGGTGGTTTTTTTAAAGAAACTTTTAACTTTGGAGAATTTATGTTATAGGTTATGATAAATGGTGTTTTAGGAATAATTTCCTTTGTTACTTTTGCTCCTTATTATTAATAAAACAAATTAATAAAACATTTACATTGATTACGTGTAAAAATTTAAAATATATATTTATCAATATATTACAACTGAATTACGCAGAAATATAATTTAAGGGAATAAGGAAAATGGTTCAAATTTTGAGGTTTTAATAATCGGTCTAAAAAATACAGGTATCACCCCCCCCCCCCCTTAACTCTTAAGATATTCAAGAAATTTCGATAAAAGAATTTTAGTGGTACTGTATTATTATCAAAATATATGTGGCAGAAAGTTAAGATACAATAATAATAATTAATTTTTGAAAAAAAGGTAAAAAACTCAAAATTTCTAAAAAATGTCGAATGTTCTAAAATTAAATTTTAGTTGCAGAAAAAACACTGTCTTAAAAAAAAAAACTTACATCCGCACTCTGTAAAAAAAAATCTGTTAAGTTACTAAGAAGTTACTAAGAATTTTTATAGTAGACTTGTATTCCAAAAACTTTTCATGTAACAGTAACAGCAAAAACTCATGTAACCTTCCTTATTTACATGAAATTTTGCTGCTATCATTATATGAAAAGTTTTTGGAATACAAGATTATTAGAAAAAATTTAGTAACTTTAGAGATTTTTATTTATTTTTTATTTTTTATTTGTTTTACAGTGCATCATGAAATTTTGATAAAAAATGTTTTGATGGTACAGTATAAATATAAAATTATATGTAGCAAACAGTTTAAGAACAAAAAAATTATTAATTTTAGGAAAAAAAACATATTTTAAAATTGAAAATTTTTAAATAAGTTGCCAAACTTTTAAAATAAAAAATTTAGTCATAGGAAAAACAATGTCTGCCTTAATCTGGGAGCATAATCCGTTGGGAGCATTCGGGATTTCATTAAATCGGTCAGCTAGTTTCTAAGGAAACGGGCGTGAAATCTTTCATATTTTGCATACAATTGCCAACCAGTTTCAACTACTCTTAATAGTTTTAATAGTTAAGCTATTTATTACTGTTTTTTTCACCGAGATTTTATCATGCAGTATTTTTCTAACATACTCTTAAAATGCACTGATACTTCCATTTAACGAAGTGTCATCGTTACACTTAAACACTTCGTTATGAAGAAAGGTCGTTAAAAAGAAATCAAGTAGAATTCATATTTTTCTATGATAAAATGCACACGAATAAAAAGAAAAATATACACAAAATGGAAATATTGGGAAAATGTATTCGGACAGTAACTTTTCTTTTATGTGATGAAGACGGACGATGAACTAGTCTGATGTGGCAATCCTAAAACATTCTTCTATCTTATACATGTTAAAATTCACACTTAAAAATGCAGCTCCACTGGTTAGGTGGTTTAAACAAAAATCTACCAAGCAAAAACTCATGCCAACTTATTACTGAATCTGAAGTTTGATGGAAATCCGTGCATTAGTTTTTATGATAAAGCCAGTGAAAAAAAACTGCATAACAGGGCCAGATGTTGGGTGATGCACACCAAAAACTAATCAGAAGCAATTTTTATCAGTTACTGACTGAATTTGAAGTTTCATGAAAATCCATGCCTAAGTTCTTGTGATACATTTATTGCGAAATCGTGAAAAATTTTGCATATTATCGCAACTTATAGGGCAGTTTTGCACCAAAAACTAAACAACACTAATCTATATCAAGACTAAGAGAATCTGAAATTTTAGAAAATTTTGTGCGTTAGTTCATGAGACAGAGCTATTGCAATAAACATGGAAAATGCCCCATAGCAGCGCCATCTCTTTTGTGATATGCACCAAAGCGTAATCAAAACCATGTAATATAAAATAAAATATAAATCTAAAGTTTTATGAAAATCCATGCTCTAGTTCTTGAGATGTGGAAATTTTGAATAATGCAGCATAGCAGCGCCACCTTTTGAGAGATATACACCATAATATAAACCAATATATTTTATATATTAAGATCTAATAGAAGCTAAGGTTTTGTGAAATAGATCTTGATATAGCGTGACAAAAAGTTGTCAAATACAGACAGACCCACTGGTAGACAGACAGACTAACGGACTCACAGACAGACATTTTGTCAAAACATGTTCTTCGGGCTCTCTGAGCCCTTAAACGCGTAAATCAGTCGAAAACTGGATTTTGAAAATTTTCACTAATCCAATACTTTTTTCTTGCAAAGATAGAAGAAAGTAAAAATAAATTAGAATAATGTAAAAAAAAAAAAAAAAAAAAAAAAAAAAAAAAAAAATTGCATAATATAAAGAGAGAATAACACATAAACAAAAACTAATGTGTAGCTCAACTTTTCTCTTTTTTTATGAGTATTACGATTCCTTAACTATAAAAAAGTCTATAATATTAGTTTGTTCGCGTTTCTTATTAAAAAAAATGTTGTTCAATAAAGTTTGTAGACTTTTGTAAGTACCCGAACAATTCTTCTGTAATATTCTCTTGACACTAGAATCCCCTTTCTATTGTATCGAAAGTTTTTAGCATTTCTTCTTTTGAATAGAAATGATTAAATAAATAATTTCATTTTCACATATTTCACTGAAATACCTTTATACCTCTATCGCAACAGCAACTTCTCCGTCCGTTTGAATGTAGGGGAGAAAGTTGAGTAAATTTCGTAACATAGAAATATTTTTCGAAACGTAGTCGATCTGGTGAGTCATACCTTGGTAGAAATATACTAAAAGTCGAATTTAGCGATTTGCACGTAGGTTTATCATTGGTCTTTCCTGCACTGCAAAGTATGAAAACATGGAGGATTAAGAACAGGAAAACATGTTGGTGAACCACTGCTATGAGTTAGCCACAAAAATCAAGTTTCTTTTATGTTTTCCACCAAGATATGTCTTGGCAGACCGAATGCGTTTTAATATAGGAAACGAGATTAAACTAATTCTAGATTTTCATCCGCGAACTCGATGAGGTGATTATCTGTGCTGCCACATCCCGGTCTATAAATCCTAAACATTTCATCACTGATTTTTTTAAACAAACATATACACTTAAATGAATAATTCAAACTTAAATTCAACTAAAATTCACTTTTATTAGTTTCAACAGAAAAATCGATGTCAGAAAACTAATACTCTTTTAAAAAGTTGTTCGATAAAATAAAAAAAATATTATAATTAAATTATTTATGTCCGCAAAGATGCATAATTTAAAATTATTAAATTTTTTAACCCCAGAAAACTATGATATCAGGTTTAATCAGGAGGATCAACATTGTATGCGTATTAAAAAAAAAGAATGCATATAATTAAAGTTAGATCAATATTTCTAATGTCTAAAATAATGCATGAGGCCTCTAAAAGTTTCCGCGTGCCTAATTAAATAACGGAGATTTTTTTTAATTCTGAAAATTTTTGATAATCTAGCTTATTACTGTGGTTTTTGGGTATAATTAACAACATTTGTGAAAGTCATAATTATTACTCTTTAACAGATTTTTAATATCGATAAGCTGCGATATATTTATGTTGTTCAATAGACTATGAAAAATCAAGTTACGCTTTCTAAATAATATATTTACACTTAAATGAATAATTTAAACTTAAATTCAATAAAATTCATTTTTATTAGTCTCAACAGAAAAATAGAGGTCAGAAAATTAAAAACTCTTTTAAAAAGATATCCGATAAAAAAAAAAAGAATAATTAAATTATTTATGTCTGCGACGATGCATAATTTAAAATAAATAAATTTTATAACCACCGAAAATTATGATAGCAGGTTTAATCAAGAAGATCAATGTTGTACGCATATTAAAAAAGGGATAAATATAATTAAAGTTTGATCAATATTTCTAATGTCTAAGATAATGCATGAGGCATCTAAAAGTTTCCGCGTGCCTAATTAAATAAACGGGATATTTTTTAATTTTGAGCATTTTTGATAATCTTAAATATGTTTGCCAGCTTATTACTGTGGTTTTTTGGTATAATTAACAACATATTGTGAAAGTCATAATTATAACTCTTTAACAGATTTTTAATATCGATAAGCTGCGGTATAATTATGGTGTTTAATAGACTATAAAAAATCAAGTTACGTTTTCTAAATAATATATTTATGATAGGCTTTTTTAAGTTTTTTTAGAGATATCTTGATATATTTTATTGTAAATAGTGTTTTAGGAATAATTTCTTGAACTACTTTTGCTATTTCGCAAATTCATATAATATTTACATAGATTACATTTAAAAAGTAAAAAAAATGTATATCTATCAATGTATTTCAGCTAAACTAAATAGAAATATATTTTAAGGGAACATAGAATATAAAATAATTCAAAATTTTTCAGTTTTTAATAATCTGTTTAAAAAATAATGTTAAAATATTATGATGCTAAATGATTATAGATTGAAAATATTAATGTGTTCGAAGGTTTTTAAATAACATATTTTAACCCTTTATGCACTAACGGTACTTTAAAGTTCCATTGAAGAAAATTTTATATAATACTTATTTATTCTGTCTATTAATAAAAGATTTTTACTTTTTTCCACACAAAACTCGGTCGAATTTAGATATTATATAATATTTATTCTCTTCTCGGTCGAATTCAGATTGGATAGAGAAACAGTCGAAGCTGAATATTTTCAAAAATTGCTATTTTTATTATTCATTTTTATAGGTATTTTTTTCTTTCTTTAAATAAAATTATATGAAACATATTTAACTGCAAAAGCTTTTCCATTTATAGAGAGGACCATTATGTATTTAAACTCATTATTGTTTTAAGAATTGTGATATTTTCAAAAGAGTTATTTTCGTTAATTAATCTGATTATTTTTGTAAATATTTAACAAAAAATTGTAACTACCGATATGTTTAATCAGTTTTAATGAAAAAACACAGCTAAATTAAACAATAGTATTACCTAAAAATTTCAGTATACCGTTAGATATTAAAGAAGATAATTATTGAGGTGGGTTAATTTCTTGAACAATAATTCGGTAGATAAAGGTTTAAGCGCTGTGGGTGAGCATATATTTCCCCCCTTTTTTGCAAAATGTTTTTTTTTTATGGTTTGGAAATTTTTTCTAAAGTTCCAATTTAGATAAACAGTTGATGCTTTTAAAATTATATAACTAAATTGTTGATTTAATAATGTCTAACATTACAGGTCTGAGGGAAAGAAATTTTAAAATAATGAAAAATATGTTCTTAAAATTATAAGGATTTTCGAAGAATTTCCGTAAAATATTTTTTATTTTATTTCTTTTTAGCCATGAAAAATTGCTTCTTATTATTCTCAAATTGTTGTTCTGGCAACACGACAAATTTTATGCATTTATTCAATAGCGTATTTAGAAAAGAATACTGAATAAATATACTTTAAAAAATTTCCTTGTAGATATTTTGAAAAGTTTATTAGTTCTTGGAAACTAATTTAACTCTGAAATTAATTTCTTTTGATTTATAAATGGGCTATAATGTATAGACTTACTTTTTTTGTTTTTCATTTCTGTCTTTATTTCTAAGTAAAATACATCATGCTAAATACTTCGCAAAATCTGCTTCTTTTTACTTATCGAGGTGTTCCATTTTTTCTTAAAAGTGAAATAAAGGTTTTCTAACAGAAACTAAATTATTTAAATAAATTATTTAGATATAATAGTTTTAGAGGAGAGCCGTAGCTAAGAGGATGCTATGGGTGGCTCATCCCCCCCCCTAAAATATTTTAAGCCTCCTCCTGGAAAAGATTCCAAGGTTACTCAATGATTATTTGTTCCGAAAAATTGAAATGAAATTCTGTTCAAAAATATTATTTAGTTTTGAGAGCCTTTCACAAAATTACTCAATTGTAATTAATGTAAGTATTTCGACACTCGTTCATCCTATTTGCATGTATGAAGCTAAGAACAAGTTTAATTAAGCACGAGCTATACAATCTACGAGCTCTCAAAATTTTCATCATCATATATTTTTCTTAGCATAATGTGAAGTTATTACAACAGTTTAATAAGGAACATAGTACCTACAATGTGCATATGCAATTATTTATCTTTTTGCGTCACAGAGGCAGAGAGAAAAAATAAATAATGATCCCCCCCCTACGTTCTCTTGAGCGCGCCCCCCCCCTTCGCCCTATTGTTCACTTCTAGCTACGGCACTGTATATGAATTTAGATAAAATTTTATAGATCTGTTATTAGATTAGAAAACATGTAATAATTCTAGAGAAACCACTTCGGATTTTTAAGTAGTGTTATTTATTTCATCATTAGAGTCAGAGTGCAGGTTATTTTTGTTTGTGTAAAACGTATTGTTATTGGAAATAATGAAATATCCTGATTTAGAAAGTTTTCCAGATTTCAATAAATATTTAACAGGTTTCAGTTGAAAAAATATTGTAAAAATTCCCTACTTGAAGTATATGGCATTAATTACGCAGTAATGACTATGATCATCACCCCACAAGTGAGAGTTATGAAAGGTTCTGCCTCCAAAACTGGTAGACGGCAGGTGCTGAATTCGAGCCTAATCGCGGCCGTCGGCCTAACCATTCGAAGATTTCCGTGGTTTTCTACGAGTCTTGGATTTTCTTGCGTGAATACGGGTTAGGTTCTCTTTGAAAGATAAAAAAGATTTTGAAAATATTTTTAATAAAAAAAATAATCGAAGAATAAAATACAAATAAAAAATTTTATAACTCATAACAGATACTCAAAATGTGCCTCTTTAGCCATGATGATTGATTCACATCGTTCATGCAGTTAATTAAAAACACGTTCCAATGGGACCTGTACCGTGGCCACTTCGATCTTCGGATCTAAAACCCCTGGATTTCTATCTCTAGGAATATGCTCTGATGTACGAAACGCGTGGTCTATCGGCCTTGGATCTCAGAGTACGGATCTCTGAAGCGACGACACATGCCCGTGAGACTCCTGTCCAGTTGGAACGTGATCGTTATTTTAAGTGGCGCTGATATGAAGCATGCTTCATGTCTAATCGGGCACATTTTGAGCAATTGTTATGCATACACTATATTAAATTATATTATATATACACAATTGCATACACTATAATAAAAGACAAATGTTTCTTGAACTAAAAAAATGTACTATAGTCACGAACGAAAATTTACAATAATCTCTAACAAGTCACCCAATATTTTGAAAACAGATTGTTCATCTTTAGACAAGTGAAAAATGCTCCAAGGAGCAGTGCAAAAGCAGAATATGATTTTAATTGAGCATAAAAAAGTAATGGACAAGTGCTTCTGTTAATTACTGAGCATGAGGAAGGATAAGGGATCCCTTCTTGGCTACAACTCACTTCAATGCCAACTTTGAAAAAATCATATTTGCGCTTTTTCCATATAAAAGAAATTTGCGGTTCTTTAGTAGAATTTTCCACCGTGCTTTAGATGTTAACCAGGGGTGTAGTCATAAAAATAACATAAGATATATGCTCTAAGCAGAGGGATATTCTAGATTGTGTATACTATAAGCTTTCTTGAAAAACAGAGGGTATATGGTGTTCTATTAAAAAGTCCAGAAGGTGTGCGGCGTATAGCCTGTACTACATCTCTGATGTTAACTGCACTGTTCACTCTGCACTATACTACAAATCAATTTTCTGTGCAATTATACACTTAGGGTATGCTTGGTGGCAGTGCATGAATGTGATACCTGCAGGAACTAGGTATCTGGCATTATGTCGCCTTCCTTTACATTTATGTCTAATTAAGCTGCATCTTTAATGGTTACGTCTTTACACTATACATTTTTATAGTAACTGCGACTGATTTGTTTTCACGAAAAAAGCGCAAATATGATTTTTTCAAAGTTGGCATTGAAGTGAGTTGTAGCCAAGAAGGGATCCCTTATCCTTCCTCATGCTCAGTAATTAACAGAAGCACTTGTCCATTACTTTTTAATGCTCAATTAAAATCATATTCTGCTTTTGCACTGCTCCTTGGAGAATTTTTCACTAGTCCTTCTATTTTTCCATATTCCATAGGGATACTGCACAACTTGTTTTGTATTTTATATATAGAAAACAAAATCTTATTTGTATTGAAATTAAAAAAGGCTACATACTCTAATACTCTGGTGTTACAAATTAAAAAAAAATTTTAAACAGGTTTTTCTATACCAAAATTCTACGGTGGTTTTCAAAAAAAAAAAAAAAAATCAGTTTTTTACTAAAGTGAATAAAATAATAAATTCTTTCAAAGAATAGATTTTTCATTCAAATATCCATTATTTTTGCCAAAAACAGGAACTTTTTTTATGCAAGAGTAAAGTTTGATACAAAAACCATGCTTCTTTGTTTTCTTAATCCGTATTTATTACGGACTTATTAAAAACGTACTCCACCGCTTTTATAGGAAACGATTGCTTTACTGTGTTATGGAGCATTCTCATTGGCCATAAAGAGACATTCTATAAAAGCTGTGGAGTGACTCTGCAACAAATGGGTCAAATTTTTAACAGTGCACTGTTAAAAATCTGCTGCATTTTGCTGCAACGTCCTCCACCACTTGTATATATCTCTATTCCAACCAATGAGAAAGCGCCATTTCACGGCCAAGTAACCGTTTTCTATACAAGCAGGGGAGTGCGTTGCAGCAAAATGCAGCAAATTTCTAACAGTGTGCATATCCTTGGCGCTATAGTTTAGAGGAGTGGTACATTGTTCAAAATTTGAAACTTTTGCTGCATCGCCACTCCATCGCTTTGATAGAATAACTCTATTTTGATCGATGAGAATCCTCGATAATGCATTTAAGTAATCGTTTTCTACTTATCTACTATATCGTTTCCGTATATTTATTTTTTCAATCAGCACCAAGGTGCGCACTTTATTAGAAGACGCGCTCTATTAGAGAGCGCATTCTATTAGAATAAATACGGTATATACTTATAGTAAATACACTTTGTTAAAGTACAGGGCCCCAATATTTGACAGGTATGCCAGGCATTTTTGCCATTGATGCCATTGTGCTAAAAACAAAATATAAATAAATGAAAAAAATGGATAAAATATAAATTTGGTATGGTGCAAAAAATTGCCTAATTTAAAATTAAAAATCAAATTTAACAGCCACCAGGGCTAGACACCGTGCATAATTATTCAGTAAATGATTCATTGAAAAATGACAAAAATCAGCATGTCAAAAATTTCAAAAAATTCATAATTCGTTAAAAAATTAAGTTAAAAATAAAAGAAAAAAAAACATTCTGTATTTTTTTATGCTTAATCGAATGGTGTAACTGGTTTTTCTCTCCGATGATCACAAGTACCTTAGATTGATGACTGCCATTCTTTTATTTCATCTTGTAAAAAAACTGTTTAACGTAAAGCTATGAATTTTTGCAGGATTAATTAGCATCGCAAAATCTTTAAAATAAACTTTACCGCAACATTCTATCTGCAATAGAACGTTAGATATACCCATTTATGACCAAGTTTGGAAAATACGCAATTTCAGAAAAACCGCCCAGCGAAATAACGTTTTCTCGATGACTACCCCGGGATAAAAAGTTTGTCTTTTGTTTAAAAAAAAAAATTAAGTTTTTATCTTTAGTAGTTTTCGAGAAAAGTGCTGTGACACAAAATTTTTGTCCGATTTTCAGAATACTCTACAGTACACCTACAGTATGCCATTAAAAAAAATAATTTTTGTGCTATGTTGTGCTTCTTGGTCAGACGAACATTTAAAAAAAATCATCAAAATTGGATAAGTATTTAGTTAGTTATTGCAAAAAGAAAAATTGAAAAATCCGTGTGCACCATCTCTCAATCATATTATTGTAGCGCGCTGCCGCGCGCACAATGATACATCAAAAAGCAATTTATTTTCGAAATTTAAAAAGTAATTTTTAAAAATAAATTTTTATTAGCAGCCCATAATTTTCCGAAACTATTTCCAGTAGATTTTGCAATGCTTTAATCAGTTGTCTGTACCCGGAAAATCGGGTTTTCAGATGTTATAAGGCTTCAACTAAACATTTTCTACTGCATAACAGAAACTGTATATGATTTTTTAGCAAAAAGAAATTGTAATTGTAATAATTTTAATGTTGATGTTTTTAGTTCTTTATGTTTATCTGTTAAACGTGCTTGTTGAACACGAGAATAATTACTTAAGACATCATAACATTAGAAAATAAGTTTTCTTGTTAGAAAGAACTGATCAATGCACTGTACTACTCGAAGATGTTTTCTAAATCTACGAGCATCTAGTAAAAGTTTATTTTTATAAATTATTCTGCAAATTTTAAAGATAAGTAATTTTAGAATCTGCTAAAGATAAAATAACGCTTTTCGAAATATTCAGTGACTGGAGAAGTTGGTGCATATTTTTGTCCGTTATTATAATAAAAAATTTAGATACATTTGACTTTTTTCTAGTGTAGGAAAAAGAAGAAAAATGCATTGTACATTTTGTAAATTATTAGTGGCATTTGTCGTAAAAAGGTGAATGTAAACGAATAACTTACAATAAGAAATGCTTATGTAGTAATATTTCATTAATTTAATTAAAAAAATAACTTTTAGATTAAGCCATTTAAATTTTTTTCGAGAAAAACAGTTATAACTGAATTAATCAAATCCCGCAAACAGCATTATTTAAAACAAATATATTTTCTAACCACCGAAGATAATGATATCATGTGCAATCAGGGTCAATCAACATTGCACATGTATTACAGAAAAAAAGTACAAAGGTAATTAGGGTTTGATCGATATTTTTAAAGCTGATAAAATAAGCAACATCTGAAAGTTTGCACGTTCCTAGTAAAATAAAAGGGAATTTTTAATTATGAAATTTTCGATTAACTTAAATATGCTGGCCGGCTAATTACAGCGGTCTTTGGGAATAATTAACAATAGATAGTGAAAGTCGCAATTATCAATCTTTAGCAGACTTTTATTATCCATTAACTTCCTTATAATTATGTAATAAGCTATAAAAATTAACTTTTTAACGCATTTTGAATAGTTTGAAACTTGTGTGTTTTTGGGGGGAAATTTCATAAAATGCTTGATGATGAGAGGTGTTTGAAACTAATTTTCAGAATCCCTTTATCTGTATTCGCAAATTAATAATAGTAACATATAATTTTATACAGTCTTGCCGCTAAAATGGAAATTTTTTGATAAACATGCACATTCGCCAACTTTTGTTCATTTTTAGATATTTTTAAAAATGTACGTCATACTTTTGGAATGACAAACATTTCTGGGACAAAAATTGGGATTTTTTTTAAACATACACATTCGCCGACATTTATTATAATTTAAGTTAAATTAAGTTAACGATTAAAATTTAAGATAATTTAAATTATTGCATGACATATCATCATTTATATAATTGAATGACGATAATTTAGCTAAATGGCAATGCACAGTAGGGTGGGCCGAAAAAAACTTTTTTTCGATTTTCGATTATGGCGGGTGCGGAAAAGTGGCCACTGGTGGCACTCAGTTCATACAAAAAATTTGAGATTTTTTGGACATTTCCTTACCCTGCCGCAAACGGCTTGAAGTTTTGCAAAAATGTTCATTTTTGAACTTTTTTCAAAAAAAATTAAAAAATGTTAAATTAAAATTATTTTGGTTGTATTTACTTAAAAAGGCATATTTAATGTACCAAATGTTTAAATAAGATCTGATCATGCATTATTTAATATCTATGTGTATTATAACTTAGGCTATTTTTATAGCTTTTTCGCGTATAATAGGCAAAAGTTGTATTTGTTTGAATCGATCGTTAGTTTCTGTATTATTTATGTCCCTTGGTCTTCTTTATATATTTTCTATGTGTCAAACGTCATATATTTGAGGAAAAGACAGCAGTATACTTCAAAAACAAATCTGGAAGGCGAGAAAGTGGTGTAGCAGGACCCTAAGCGCGCGCAATGATTCGTCGTAATACTCAGGGAGTGAAGGACGAAATAGTTGAGAGCCGAAATGAGATAAAGGATTCTTATTATTTATCCTTGCTAAATTACCTGCGACATTTGTTCAGTGTTTACGTGAAACCCTTTTGTGGTGATATACAGTGCTTTTTAGGTCGTTTAATGTGCCATTATAGTGTTTTGTGCGTTTTATTACAACGAGCTTAGAAATGGCTAGTATAAAAGGCCATGACAATGCAAAGACACGCGATAGCGTGAAAAGTAACTCTTTGGGGTCATCATGCATATTGAAAGAATTGCAATTGCCAACTTATGCTGAAAATCATGCGCCATTAATACTGGTTGCTTCGCCAAGTAGAAGTTGTGACAGCAGAGAATACGAATCTGGTCATCGATAAAAACAAAGTCAGAAGAGAGAAATAGAAACTTGAAAAGAAGATACAGGCAGAAGAAGTTATTGAAAGAAGAAAAAATAAAAGCATATTTTTTGATGGTAGAAAGGATAAAAGTATATTCAGAGGAAAAAAAGAACAAGCGGCACTGTCGAAGGAAAGGAGAGGAACACATCACCGTGTTGTTTGAACCTGGTTAGGAATACTTAGGTCACTTGATACCTTGTTCCGGTCACGGGAAAGAAATAGCAAAATCATTATACAATCTTCCAAGTCACTACAAGTTAGACTTTTCTGAACTCGAAGTATCAAGGTAACGGAACGAGGTATCAAGTGACACAAGTATTCCTAACCAGGTTCAAACAACACGGTGATGTGTTCCACGCCTTTCTCTCGACGGTGCTGCTTGTTATTTTTCTTCCTCTGAATATACTTTTATCCTTTCTACCATCAAAAAATATGCTTTTAATTTTCCTTCTTTCAATAATTTCTTCTGCCTGTATCTTCTTTCCAAGTTTATATTTCTCTCTTCTGACTTTGTTTCTATCGATGACGAGATTCGTATCCTCTGCTGTCACAACTTCTACATGGTGAAGCAACCAGTAGTAGTGGCGCATGATTATCAGCATAGGTTGGCAATTGCAATCCTTTCAATATGCATGATGCTCCTAAAGAATTACTTTTCACGCTATCACGTGTCTTTGCATTGTCATGGCCCTTTATACTAACCATTTCTAAGCTCGTTGTAATAAAACGCACAAAACACTATAATGGCACATTAAACGACCCAAAAAGCACTGCATATCAATACAAAAGGGTTTCACGTTAATACTGAACAAATTTCACAGGTAACTGAGCAAGGATAAATAATAAGAATCCTTTACTGAATTTTGGCTCTCAACTATTTCGTCCTTCACTCCCTGAGTATCTCGAAGAATCATTGCGCGCGCTTAGAGTCCTGCTTCACCACTTTCTCACCTTCCAGATTTGTTTTTGAAGTATACTGCTGTCTTTTCCCCAAATATATGACGTTTGACACATGGAAAATATATAAAGAAGACCAAGGGACATAAATAATACAGAAACTAACGATCGATTCAAACAAATACAACTTTTGCCTATTATACGCGAAAAAGCTATAAAAATAGCCTAAGTTATAATACACATAGATATTAAATAATGCATGATCAGATCTTATTTAAACATTTGGTACATTAAATATGCCTTTTCAGGTAAATACAACCAAAATAAATTTAATTTAACATTTTTTAATTTTTTTTGAAAAAAGTTCAAAAATGAACATTTTTGCAAAACTTCAAGCCGTTTGCGGCAGGGTAAGGAAATGTCCAAAAAATCTCAAATTTTTTGTATGAACTGAGTGCCACCAGTGGCCACTTTTCCGCACCCGCCATAATCAAAAATCGAAAAAAAGTTTTTTTCGGCCCACCCTAATGCACAGTACAATGAAACCTCTTTGTGCAACCACCGCTCTGAAGAACTATTTTTTCGTGGAACGTAATTTCTTTCCATCGTTTCAATACTAATTTTACCTCCATTCACAGACCATCCAAGTTCAATCACTTCCACGAGCGATCAATTTCTTTGACAAAAGTGGAACAAATTCCGTGTTTTCTTGGTCGCTAGCGGGAAAAAGATAGAAACTACTCTATGCTTCAGTTTTTTCATTTACCTCTCTTCATTAAGTTATTATTATTATTATTATTATTATTATTATTATTATTATTATTATTATTATTATTATTACAATTTATGTATTAAATTATCTTAAAATTAACAAAAGTTGGCGAATGTGCATGTTTTATAAATTTTAGATATTTTTCCAATTAAATTTCTGTCATTTCCGTACATTACTTAAAAAAACACATGATGCCTCAAATGCATTTTTCCAATATTTCCAGTTCAGGTATATTTTCGATTTTATGTATGTGTATTTTATTATAAACACTTCATGAATTTGCGTTGGTTTTTATTTAATGAACTTTCTCCATAACGAAGTGTTTAATTAGAAAGATGAGACTTCGTTAAATCGAAGTTTCAATGTACATTGCAAATTTCATTTTTCAAAATTATTACTATGCATTTACATGAATAACTTACAATAAGAAATGACAATTTAATAATGTTTCATTAATTTAAGAAAAATAAATTACTTTAGAAAATTAACGCATTTAAATTTTATTCGAGAAAAACAGCTATAAATGAAAACATCAAATCCCACAAACAGCATGATTGAAAACAAATTTGTTTTCTAACCACCAAAAGTAATCATATCAGGTGCAATCAGGCAAATCAACATTATACATGTATTATAGAAAACAAACACATAGATAATAAGGGTTTGATCGATATTTCTAAAGCTGGCAAAACACGCGACATGTGAAAATTTGCTCATTCTTAATTAAATAAAAGGAATTTTTTAATTACGAAATTTTCGATTATCTTAAGTACGATCGCCAGCTAATTACAGCCGTCTTTGGGAATAATTAACAAAGATAGTGAAAGTCGCAATTATTAATCTTTAGCAGACTTGTTTTATCGATAAACTTCCTTATAATTACATAATAAGCTATGAAAAAATAACTTTTTTTTTAAGTGCATTTTAAATAGTTTGAAAATGATATGTTTGGAAGGGGGTATTTCATAATATATTTGATGATGAGCGATGTTTGAAACTAATTATCAGAATTTTTTTCGCTATTTTCACAAAATAATAAAAATATATAATTATATACAGTGCTGCCCCAAAAATTGGAAATTTTTTGTCAAGCATGCATTTTTGCCTACTTTCATTCATTTTAAGATAATTTAAGAAATGGCACGACATATTTGCTAACGAACTTAACTGTAACTTCATCGAATTATTTGAAACTGTTCAGTTTATAACACTATAAAGAATTTTTAAATTTAGGTTTTAATGTAATGAAATATTTTGAATTCCCCTGAGCTATAAATGCTATAAATCAGTTCTTTAATGTTTAACATGCCGTAATAAACATTAATACTAAACACCAATTACATGGAATCCCAGTATACAAACAGGTAAAACAGACAACAAACAGACAGAAACACAGATACAGACAAAGAGATACAGACAAACAGACACAGTGGCAGACCAAATTCATAGACAGAATACATAATTTTTCAGTAATTGTAAAATATTTTTTAAACAAATGTTTAATACGTGCTTAAATTTAAGGATTCTTGAAAATGATTTTATACATCATAATTGAATTTAAATCTGAATTGATTTTAACGAAAATATGCGTAAATGAAGAATTTAGTGATACAGTTGCCTCCTGGTATTGAGTGCTAAAAAGCCATTAAGAATAAATTTAAATTTTATCATAAAACTCACCAATTTTATCATTCAATTTTGAAATTTTAATATATAGTTTTTATATAGGAAAGTGACGTCATTATTTAATATAAATTTTAATTCAAAAATCATATATTTTAAAATGAGATTTTTTTACATTTTGGTGAATTAATAAACAATTTTTTAAGAAGCATTTTGCTTGTTATTTATTGTGTTGGTAAAGGTTTAAAACGATCTATAAGAGAAATGTGATGTATATAAACAGAATTTACATCCTATTCTGTATAAAAGAATAAATACATTTGTGTTACGTTTGTTAAAAGCTAATTTAAATTGCTTTAAAAGGCAGTAACGATTCTTTATAGTATATTTTATTTATTTTCATATTTTTTTTTTATTTAAAACTTGAAAAGAAATGCTTCCTAAAAACATGAAATCTCCAGTTTCAAAGTATAGAAAAATATACGTGACTCTATTTCTGTGCTTAATGCGAAAAAATGTTGCGAGAGATAATGGGTATTTCGCAATAAATACATTTGCTAAGAAAGACGTGCAGGAAATGTTCAGAATATTTATAAATATGTATTTATATTTTCAGTGTTTCCTTCTGCGTATATCGGCTAAATGATAGAAGAATTCAAATTTTAGAGCTTAATATTTATATGCAAAAATAAATGTGAGATATTATCTATGCATATATCGTGTATATGGGACACAAGTATAAATAAAAATCCGTATATTAAATAACACGTACCGAACGTAGCTGATTTAACCCAAATTTTACATAATTATTTACATATCAAAACTGCACTTTTCTTTCTACCAAAGTTAGACGATTTTGTGACATTTCAATGTAACTCAAACTTCTCTTTTTTTCTACTAATTTCTTTGCATTCATAAGAGGCTTCTTCAGTCACCTTGGAATATTCGGTAACTAGTGCCAATCCCGTGAAAGAATTTTTTAAAGATATCTCGTTTGCATTGTAATATTTTAAAATGATTTTTTACATCAAATAGCTGAGATAAATCTATACATCTGTCCATTTTCCTTGTTTCGATTTCGTTTTTTTTTTTTTTTTTAAAGATGATGCCTTCACTTTCTAAATCGGTCACAAAAATGAAAACATCTTAACTAAAAATATCTGTAAAAAAAAATCCAAAAAAGAAAAAAATGAGATTTTTTTATTAGGTACCCTGGCGTGATAACGCCACTTTAAGGTTCTACCAATTTTCACGGCTCAGTTTTAGTTTGTATTTTTCAAACAAATATATGATTTGATACAGCAACTCATTGACTATCTATATAAAAAATAATTTAACAGATATGTATTCATAAAATGTAATGGCGTGATTTCTTGACCAATGCTATTTGGCGTTATTAACCACCTTTATGGGTAATAACGCCATGCAAACAAAACTATGAAATAAGATGGAATAATTGCATGTAGATTGCCCAATTCTAAAAATACAAACTTTACAAACTTAGAAATTGACAAATTGCATCCTAAGCTATTGAAAATGTTCAATTTTTTGTGAAAGTGTAAGAAAAATAAAGATTTGGTGTGTGCGGGGGGGATGAGGCCCAAGAATATCAGACCGTGAGCTTCTTTTTGCTTAAAAAGGCCTGTTTAAATAGAATTATTAGAAACATTGCACAGTTTTAACTGTGTTTATTTGAATCAGTATTTAGGATATAGCTCGGCCACTGTAGGGAATGAACCGGGGTATTAATGCCAAGGATTGGCGTTATTACCCCGTTATAATTATTGCGCTGTACATTTTAAATTACAAATTATCTCGAGAAGATATCTAAAATCTTCAACAATATTTTGATAGTCCATGAAATGTTCTACAGATTTATGTAATTAACAAAGTCTTCACATCACAAAACGTATCTCGCAAATTTTAAATCAAGCGTTAATTTTAGTTGCTTGTAAAAACAATAAGACCTAAAAATGAAACAAATTCACTTGAAGCTGTTTTTTGCGATTTATATGACTGAAAACCCTTCTGCGCAGAGCACATGGGTGTTATTTACCAGATTATTTCATAATTATGTAAAATATTAGCACTTGGCGTTATTACCCCGCCTGGCGTTATTACACCAGACCACCTTGGATTTATCTCAGCTAACCAATACAAAAAGATTTGTTTAAAAATAATGAAATGCAAACGAGATATCTTTTAAAATTTTCCCATAGAATTAGCATTATAGTGAGCAGGTCATTTCAGTTGACTGAAAACCAAAAGACTGCCTTTTAACCCAAGAATTATCGCTCATTATTTGAGAATGTTATTAGTTTTGCTCAGTCTTTTCCCACTGCCCCCCCTCCCCCGATACAGAAATCGCAAAATAACAAGCATTTTTTCCCTAACTCTTTATGCACTGACGGTACTTTAAAGTATCATTGAAGAAAACATTACATAAAACTTATTTCTTCCGTCTATTAATAAAAGTTTTTTATACTTTCCACAAAAAACACTCAATCAAATTTAGATAGAATAAAGAAACAGTCGAAGCTATATATTTTTAAAAAATGGTAGTTTTATTATTCATTTTTGTAGGTATTTCTTTTCTTTCTTTAAATAAAATTATATGAAACATATTCAAATGCAAAAGCGTTTCCATATATAGAGAGGAACATGATGAATTTAAATTCATTGCTTTTTTAAAGATTGAGATATTTTCAAAAGACTAATTTTGGTTAATTAATCTGATTACTTTTGTAAATATTTCAGAAAAAATAATAACTACCGATATATTTAATCAGATAATCGATAAATTTAAAAAAAACATAACTAGTAAATCTCACCTTAGTATTACCTGGAAATTCTAGCATACCTACAGATATTAAAAAAGACAATTAATGAAGTGGATCAATTTCTTGATAAATAATTCAGTAGATAATTTTAGAACTTCATATTTCTCTGAAATTATAAATTTGAAATTCATTTAAATTATGCATTTTATTAATGAGATTTGGAATAATGGACAAAAATAAAAATGAAAATAATTGTTTTGTAAAAAATAAATTCTTCAGTTACAAAGTGTAGAAGAATACACGTGCTATTTCTGTGCATAATGCAAAAAAAAAAAAAAAAAAAAAAAAAAAATACTGCGAGAGATAATAGACATTTCCGAATAAATACATTTGCAAAGCAAGATGTGCAGAAAGTGTTCAAAATATTCATAAATATGTATTTACGTTTTCAGTGTTTTCTGCTGCATGTTTAGGCTAAATGATAGCAGAATACCATTTTTTATACTCAATGTTTATTTATAAAAATAAATGTGAGATATTATCTCGGTGAATAAAATCTATGTTAGACATAAAAGGAGAGGGAAAAAACATTATGTTAAATATCACGTACAGAGCGAAGCTGACTTAACGAAGAATAAATTATACATATTTATTTGCATATGAGAATTGCTCTTATCTTTCTACCAAAATTAGATGATTTTAATAACAATTCAATAGAATTCAAACTTGGCTATTTCTTGCTTTTTAGCTAGCATTATAAAAAGGTTACTTCAGTCACCTTGAAAGATTCGCTTGCTAATGCTGATCCCATGGAAAAGTATTTTAGAGATTCTCGTTTGCATTTGAATATTTTTAAGTGATTTTTTTTTTGTATGAGAGAAAAAATATAACTTATTTACGTCTATTGAAAGCTAATTTAAATTGCTTTAAATGGCAGTAACGATTGTTTATAGTCTGTTTTACTTCTTTCTACGTATTTTTATTTATATAAAACATAAAAAGAATTGTTTTGTAAAAAATAAAATCTCCAGTTTCAAGCGATATATTAATACATGTGATTCTATATCGATGCATAATGCAAGAAAAATATTGCGCGAAATAATGTATATTTCCGAATAAATACATTTGCAAAGTGAGACGTGCAGAAATTCTTTAGAATATTTATAAATATGTATTTACGTTTTCATTTTTTCCTGCTGAATATTTCGGCTGAATGATAACAGAATTCCATTTTGTTTTCATATTTAATATTTATTTGCAAAAATAAATGCGAGATATTATCTAGGTAAACATCTTCTATGTGAGATATAAAATGCGAATACAAATCTGTATGTCAAATATCACGTACAGAGCGTAGCTGACTTAATGCAGAATGAATTATACACATTTATTTAAATATCAGAACTGCTCTTAACTTTCTGATAAAATTAGATTATTTTAATGACATTTCAATCGAATACAAACTTGGCTATTTTTATATGCGTTCGTAAATTTGTAAATACGTAGCACTTAAAGCCTTCGTTTTATCCACCCATCTGTCTGTCTGTACACATATAGCAAGGCAAAAGCTACCAACTGAATCGGTTGAATTTTAAAATATGAAATTGTTCCATTACATTATGGCAATATATATATATATATATATATATATATATATACAAAAACAATTATACAAAAAACAGTATCAAGGAATTTTAATTATGTTACACTCTTCCAAACATAATAAAACTGATATTTATCTATAAAATATATACTAAAGTATATATTCTGTGCAATCTGTGCTGCAAAGAATAATTGTTTCTAATTTACAAGTCCCCGCAAAAGTATTCTGTTACATAATGGTATAAGAGAAATTATTGTTTGGGACGAGTTCTAATTGTATTAAACTATTTTATATTTTATGAAATAGATATATGTTACCGAGGTTTACTATATGTTACTTCCGGTATAAAATAAAGAAGTAGTATACATTAAATTGTATGACTTCATACATACATTTTTTTACGTTCACGAAAAGCTAATTTAAATAGCTTTAAATGGCAGCAACGATTGTTTACAGTATATTTTACTTATTGTCATACATTCTTCTTTGTATTTCAGCTAAATGATAGCAGAATTCCATTTTTTAATACTTAATATTTATTTGAAAAAAAAAAAAAAAAAAAAAAAAAAGTGAGATATTATCTAGACAAATATCTTCTATATTACATGTAAAGCGCAAATAGAAATCAATATCTTAAATTTTACGTACACAACATAGCTGATTTAACGCAGAGTAAATTATGTCTATTTTTCGGGTATTAGAATTACTTTTATCTTTCTACCAAAATCAGATTATTTTAATAACATATCAATAGAATTCAAACTTGGCTATTTTAGGTGAGTTCGTATTAATATAAATACATAGCTCCTATAATTCCCATTAAATACGTCCGCCCGTATGTAACAAATCAAAAGCTATCCAATCAAATCATTTCAAATTTAAAATTTGTAAGTTTTGCAAGTTTTTGTCAAGTCATCATATCTGTAGTTCGATTACAGTGACAATCAAAAGTATTCCATTACATTATGGACAAAGAGAAAAAACTTTCAATGGTATTTTAATGATAATACATTCTTCCAAAAATTGTAAAGTTGATATTTATCTATGAAATACATACTGAAATAAATTAATTAAATAATTCCAACTGAGCAAAAAATTGCCCAGTCCGGGAATCGAACCCAGATACTTGGCTTACAAGGCCAATGCTTTGCCGTTTAAACTAACTGGGCACGACAGCCGGTGAGCTTTTTTTTACTCACATAACTTTGCAGGTCACAAGTCAGTGTGACAACTTCACCTATCAGTTCGTTTGTGTTTAAAATGCAATTTACTAAAATGTATATTCTGCGTAATCTGTTCTCTTTAGAACCTTGTAGGTCACAAGACTATCTGAGCTAAAAATGCTCACGGGCTGTCGTGCCCATTTAGCTTAAATAGTAAAGCACTGACCTTGTCAGACAAGTAACTGGGTTCGATTCCCGGCCTGGGCAATATTTCGCTTTCTTAAAAATATTTAATTTGTGTGACAACTTCACTTATCAGTTTGTGTAAAAAATGCAATTTACTAAAATACATAGTAGGTGTAATCTGTGCCCTTTAGAATACTTGTTTCTAATTTACAAGTCCACGCAAAAGTATTCTATTACATAATAGTATAATAGGAAACTCTTTTTGAAACGCGTTGTAATTATATTAAACCATTTTATATTTTTCGAAATTCTTATACGTTGCTTTGGTTTACTAAGCTCCTGTATTAAATAAAGCAGTTGTATACACTAAATTCTATGAATAAATAAATACATTTATTTTGCATTTATTAAAAGCTATTCTTTATTTAAAACTTGAAAAGAATTGTTTTGTTTAAAAAAATGAAATCTCCAGTTTCAAAGTATAGAAAAATAAACGTGACTCTATTTTTGTGCATAACGCGAAAAAATGTTGCTTGAGTTAATAGATATTTCGGAATAAATGCATTTGCAGAGAAGACGTGCAGAAAGTGTTCAGAATATTTATGAATATGTATTTACATTTTCAGTGTTTCCTACTGCGTATTTCAGCTAAATGATAGAAGAATTCCATTTTTTTAGTATTTAATATTTACTTGCAAAATCAAATGTGAGATATTATCTAGGCAAATGTTTCCTTTGTGAGACATAAAGTGCGAATAAAAATGAGTATGTTAAATATCAGGGACAGAGCGTAGCTGACTTGCAGAATAAATTATAATCAAAATTCCTCTTTTTTTTGCACCAAAATTAGATGATGTTAATATTATATAATATTTTTTAATATTTTAATTTTAGGTGTTTTTCCACAGAGATATCACATAATGTGCGAATCAAGATTTAACAAATTTTAGATTTTCAACCATGAACACGATGAGGTAATTGTCTGAATTAATTCTGCTGCTTCCAAATTTGCAGTGTTAAAAAGCAATTAAGGAAAATTTGTAATTTTGTCATAAAACACACCGAATTTATCATGCAGTTTTGAAGCTTTAATATGTAATTTACATAGGAAAGAAATGTCATATAAATATTACGAATTTTCATTTAAAAAAGAAGTATTTTAAAATCAGCGTTCTTCTATATTTAGAGTAGAATTTCAAAGCAGAAATTTCAAGTTATTTTTCCATGTGGTGTCAGCAAAACTTGCGTAGTATGTTATAAAAATGTACAATCGTTGTTTTATATATTATTTTTGCATGTAATTTTTGAAAAATCAAAAAATGTCATTGGTATCAATGTGCCCCATCCCCGGGGCAGATTGATACACCTCATGGGACTCTTTGTTACGTCTGGGAAAATGGAGACAAAATAACACCAATGCATATCTTTCATAGAAAAATAGTTAGTAATCCTTTTATATTTACTTATAGAAATTCAAATCGCTTACAATTTATTTGTAAGCAATATTAAAGCAATCAAAACGAAATGTATAATGACCTGATGTTCTGGCTGTTTCTTGTGTGATTGATGGCTGTGGTAACTTTGTCATATCTGGCACTTCAACACCAGCATTATCTTCTTTCTTTGAAAAGGTGAAAAAATTACCAGATTTTCTGTTTATAAATCGGTTTATAAACAGAAAATAAAATATAATTATATTAAAAAGTCTGTTTATAATATAAATATCTTGTGCTGTTCTGCAGCTTGTTTCTCTTACTTAACATTTCTCATGTCGAAAATACTTTTTTCTCTGGAGAACCGATATAAATTTGAGATTTTCCAGGCTGCCGTCATTTTTTTGTTATTTCTACTAGCACTAGATTTTGGGTAAGTTCGTACTTCTTCTGTTTGCAAAAGTACTATAAAATGTTCTAATATAAAGAAATTAGAACTATTTCACTTCAATAAAAACTAATATTAGAAATTTGTAGCGAAAAATGGTTGGATTAAGGAGTGTATGGTAAAAAAAAAAAAAAAAAAAAATGTAATGAAAAAAATGAACTAAAAAAGGATTTAGGTTGTATCAATGTGCCCCGACACAGACTGTATCAATGTGTCCCATACAGCCATTTTGAATAGAATGAGTCTCAAATCCAACACTTCATAATTTATCTAACAATAAAGAATGAGGAACTGATAAAGAGTAGCTTTATTTGTTAGGGAGAGTATTCTTTTCGGTTGAAAATATTGGAACAATTGTATAATACCATTTCAATTGTACAACTAAAATTTACCTTTGACCTAGAAAAACAATTAATCACCCGTCCTATTTCATCAAACTACTGAACCATTCCAAGACTTTCTGTATGTATTTGAGTGCACCTTTTTGAACTGTGGTGAAACTTTCTGTAATGATCCTGTGTACAGTACAGGGGGTATATCAATGTGCCCCAGTTCTCCCTACTAATAAACAAGATTTTTTTTATTTTTTTCTTGTCATTTGTTATATTATTAAAGATTTAAAATGCTTTATTCGAAAAATGTAGTTGTATGCAAACAGAAGGAATACGCTAAATTGTATGAAAAAATAAATACATTTATTTTTCCTTTATTAAAAGCCAATTTAAATTACTTTAAATGACAGAAACGATTCTTCATAGTATAATATTCTCATTTCCATGTGTTCATTATTTGAAACTTGAAAAGAATTTGTTTTGTAAAAAAATGAAATCTTCTGTTTCAAAGTATAGAAAAATATACGTGATTCTATTTCTGTGCATAATGCGAGAAAATATTGTGCAAGATAATGGGTATTTCGGAATAAATACATTTACAAGGCAAAACGTGCAGGAAGATTTCAGAATATTTTTAAATATGTACTTATATTTTCAGTGTTTTCTGCTACGTATTTCGGCCAAATGATAGCATAACTCCATTTTTTTATACTTAATATTTATTGCAAAACTAAATCTGAGACATTATTTAGGCAAATACCTTCTATGTGAAATGTAAAATAAGAATAAAAATCAGCATGTTATATCACGTAGAGAGCATAGCTGACTTGCATAATAAATTATACATATTTATTTACACATCAAAATTGCTCTTATCTTTCTGGCGAAATCAGTTGATTTTAATAACATTTCAATAGAATTCAAAATTGGCAATTTTTCTTTTTTTCCTTAAATTTTTCTTTATTTAAAACATGAAAAGAATTGTTTTATAAAAAAAGGAAATCTTTAGGCTCTATTTCTGTGCATAATAAGAAAAAATGTTGCGGGGGATAATGGATATTTCGGATAATATTTTAGAGTCTATTTACAGCTCGCCATCATTCATCGGCAACGAAGCAGCCAGCCAATGAGAGCAGGCAGTAAATATGGAATTTTACGACTGTGTTCCACGGCTGAATAGTAGCTAGAATTTGCACAAGGATTTGTTGATTTTTTTCGTGTTTTGATGATTTTTTTCCTGATTGATTTAGAATTGATCTTCAAGGAATATCCATGGCACCATCCAAAAATTAGTAGACTATGTAATTACTACTTTTATGTTTTCTTAGGGTTTATTCAGATGAGCAGCGCATTTCGCGCACATGTTCAGAAGATTTTGCATGGAGTAGTTTTGCTTGAAGAAAGCAATTATAAAAAAATTCCAACTATTGCATTATTTTTGTGGTTCAAACAGCTAAAATCAACGACTATAATTCTTTATCCTTCCTAAACATGGTGTTCCTTACAGAAATACATAAAACTGTGTTAATTGAGATAAAAATTTAAAATATTCTAAAATTAACATATTCTTCAGAAAATTTTTTATTTGTTTTTATTTTTTAGTATGAATAGATTTTAAATATTCGCAATTTGTTTGAAAATAACTATGGTCCGGAGCAACGCCGGACGAATCAGCTAGTTTATACATATGTATTTACATTTTCAGTGTTTCCTGCTGCGTATTTTAGCTAAATGATAGCAGAATTATATTTTTTATATAGTTAATATTTATTTGCAAAAATCAATGCGAGTTATTATCTGGGCAAATACACATAAAGCGCGAATAAAAATCAGTGTTCTAAATATCACATACAGAGCTGGCTTAATGCAGAATAAATTATTCATATCAGAATCGCTTTTATCTTTTTACCAAAATTAGATGGTTTTAGAACAATTCAATAGAATTCAAACTTGGCTATCTTTTATTTTACTTATTTATTTTTTGCTAGTATTCTTAACCCTTTCCAGCACAATAATCCCACTTTAGGTACACCTAATATTAATTCCAAACTTACGAACAACACCACGAATGTTTTAATAAAATTTTGCTTTTACAATGAAAGCCTAAAATAGAAAATTCTTAACTGCTAAAAGAGGCTATTGTGAATTCTGGTGTCAGTCAATCATTTACATTTTACGAACAGAATTTGTCGGTGCCGGAAAGCGTTAAGGATCTGCTTCAGTTACCTCGAGAAACTCCCTCATTAATGCCAGTCCCATTGAAAACTATTTTAAAGATATCTAGTTTGCTTTTTAATATTTTATAAGTGATTTTTTATGCATTGTAATAGATTTTAAATAATATTTAAAAGCTTATTCATGCATTTTAATTCATTAAATAAACTGCAAATATTCCATGAAGTAAACAACCGAATCATAATATAATTAACTCATATAACATCATAATGTAATTTAATAGTGGTATGAAATTATCAGTTTCCTTTACTAAATATTTCACTATTTGTGAGACTAATGTATCTATTAGACTGTCAGGAACATTATAAGATTGCGCGGTATCAAGAAATGCTAGTTTAACTGTTTAGTGGTTAAATTTATCTAACATAATTAAAAAATATCTAATCATTAAAATCATTTCCAATAGCTTCTATAGTTTCTTTTTATTAAACAAATATTTTTAAAGTAAACAAAGGTTTATACAAAGTTTAGAGAAAACAAAATTAATGTTTCTAAACATCTTTATATTCAATCCATAAAAGTATATTCAATAGAAATCGAATTAAAAATTTCTGAAAACTTCCTCTTAAAATTGTGTATCCGTGACCAGCGGACTTCTATTTGAAAACCTTCAGGGAAATTCGAAACTCCTGAAATAAAGTTTTCTTTTTTCATTCTAGCTTTATCCAAGGTGTAAATTTCTGGTGCTGTTTAAGTTTCAAAAGAATGCTTTTTAAAGATAAGAAAGATGTATGACATAGAATGATCTAAACTTTTAAGAAAAATACACGTCAATAGAATACAAAACATTTCTTTAATTAAATAATATGTGACGATAAAAATATGTTCTGTACGTGTTTAAATTTAAGAATTGTTTAAAATTCTTACAAAACTTCAAACATATTATAAAATACATTAATATCACGAAAACATACATAAAATTATCATGCAATATCTTTTCGATGATAAATGAGCGGAATTTAGCTTTCTGCTAAAAAATTTTTAAAGCTGTTTCCAAGTAAATGTTATAGAACAACAACCACAAAAATATTATTAAATACGCTGCTAGAAAATTTTATCATGAAAAATAATTAATGTTTTTTCTGTTTTGAAATGTATATCAAAAATACATATTTTATTAAATTATTGATATTTTATCACACTTAATTATGTGAATAATACTGTTAATCATGTAATACGTTGTAAATACGCTGTTAGAAAATTGTATCACGAAAAATGACCATGAAACTTTATTACTCTGAAAGATTCAATCTCAAATACGAAAATAAATGTAAGTTTTATTTACTAAATAATTCACCGTTGTTGAGGTAATTTATCTAACAGGCTGTCAGGAAAATTATCAGATTGCACAGTAAAGAGAGATGATAATTCAAATATTGAATCTCCATAAAAAACTGTTTAATGAATTAATTTATTTAAAGATAAATATTTTTAAAAGATATCTACGCATCAAAACATTTGTATTAACTTCTATAGTTACTTTTTATCAGACAAATATTTTTGAAGTAAACGAAAGTTTACACAAAGTTAAGGAAAAGAAAAATTAATGGTTCCAAAATCTTTATTCTATCCATAAAAGTATATTCAATAGAAATTGAATAAAAAATTTCTGAAAACTTTTCTCTAAAAATTGTGTATCCGTGACCAGCGGTCTTGCATTTGGAAATCTTCAGGGAAATTGGAATCACCTGAAGTAAAGTTTTCTTTTTTTTATTCCAACTTTATCCAAGGTGTAGGTTTCTGGCTCTGTTTAAGTTTTAAAAGAATGCTTTCTAAGGATGAGATATATTACACAGAATGATATTAATTATTAAGAAAAATACACTCCAATAGAATTCAAAGTGTTTCTTTAATTAAATAATATGTGACGGTAAAAGTATGCTCTATACGTGTTTAAATTTAAACATTGTTTAAAATGCTTTCAAAACTTGACACATATTATAAGATATCACTAATATCACGAAAACATACATAAAAATATGATGCAATATCCTTTCAATAATTAATGTGCCGAATGCGGCCTATTACTAAAATAATTTAAATTTGTTTCCAAATAAATGTTATAAACAACAACCACAATAAATGTTAATAAATACGCTGTTTGAAAATTTTATCATTAAAAATAAATATATTTTCTGTTCCGAAATGATCAAATCCGGAATATATGTCAAAAAATATATTTTATTAATTGATTTGTATTTCATTACAAATGTTTTTGTAAATAATACTGTTAAACATGTAATAATATGTTATTTTCCTGTAACACGTAAATACGCTGTAAGAAAAATTTAATATGAAAAACAAATGGTACTTCTAGGTTATTCCGTCGACCAAAAATTTATCGCCAGATTATAAGATTAAATGCCAATAATGGATGATTGTGAATGTCACATTAAACATGATACACATCTTTAAAACATCATCAAGTTGTTTTAAATTAACTTTTTGACTATGTTTGTATTCATGTGTTACTAATTTATCTGTTCTTTTGTTATGTAAAATAAAAATTATGTCAACAAATTTAACTTGGCTTTTTGTTTGACGATTTTTATAATTTGGCAAAAATGGTCGACGGGATAACCTAGTAGTACCAAACAAATAAATTTACTGTTCTCACGTGATAAAATCTCAAATAAGAAAATACATATTTCATTAATTTATTTCTATTTCACAACAATGTTTTATGTAAATAACACTAATAAACATTAACCGCATAATAAATACTAATAACCGCAAATTTAACAACTATTGATTTAGTGCTAAATTTAATATTATATATTTTAAAATTTTTTCGTTGGATGCGGTTTACAGCACTCATAAACGACCAAGAAGAGGACTCCCAAGTCAGTTGGAGTGACGAAATAAGAAAAGTGGAATCTTTATTTACTTCATAATTATCATAATCAACGCGGTCTTATAATTTCTTAACGTAATACATAAACGGACAAACACTTGGATAGAAAAATAAAATAGTTAGATAAATAGATAGACAGATAGATAAGTCATAGAAAATTAAAAATATGGCTTTCTATTTTTTAACACTTTTATTTAGGATCAGTGCATTTAAATTTATTGGAATTCCCTTACATTAAAAATTAACAAATCAAAATTTGTGCAAATTTTTTTTTGTTGTTGTTGTCACGGAAGGTATTATCAATAAATTTATATAGACAGAAATAATCTTTAATCTCATTATGCGTAATTTTTAATCTAACATAAGCTGTCTTTTAAAAAAACTTCTTTTAGCTTTAATGGCACTACTCATCAATTTCCAAATATCTTTATTAGCTCCGTTAATTTTTTATTTTTGAAACAATCAACGAAATTTTTATTTATTTATTTTGAAAAACAAACTAAAAATTGTGCTATGCAAAAAATATACTGGTAATTACTCATTGGTTTTTTTTTTCATTACAACATTGTTCTACTCATAAATAAAACTTTTATTATTCTAATTGGACATATTTTATGTTTAAGGAGATCTTTATGTAGACTTTTTTTCATTTCATAAATAATTTGTCTGTTTTTTTTCTTTAGAGTGTTTATTTAGATTATCTAGCAGAATATAACATTCCATACATTATTAACGATCACATTACGCAGTATACAACAAAAATATTACTTATTCATCAGTTTTTAATTTAAGTCATAATTTAAATTCAAATAACGCATTAAATTTTGATCTAACAAAGAAGGTCTCCATACGGGCATACCCAGAAATTTCTGAAAAAATTACAGAATGTTATTCTCATGGGGACAAATATGTTTATAAAAAAATTTCGGCGGAACCCCGGCAGAATGTTCGTAAAAAATAATAAACATTTCGCTTATTTGGCGATTTAGCATTGATTGGCGAAAAAATAAGATTTCAAAAGGTGCTTTTTTATGTCAAATATTTTTAGGTGCTTCATGTTGACATTGTTCAAAGAAATTTAAATAAAATTAGTTTTGTCTGTTTTAGATTGTTTTAACTATAATTTTTTTCAGAATATACTTATAATGAAAATTAACTATGAAATTTTATGAATTAAAATAAAATTTAAATTAATTAAAATTGTTTCAATCACAAAATTAAGTCCAATTCAATTGAGCACTGCCGATTCAACTTTGTTGCTATGGAAACAAAAACTTCTCTGATACTAAAATGCACTAGTGCGACATTCTTTATCTGGCCTTTATTTTGTCATACGCTTAAATATATGAAAATATGTTTTTCAATATGAAAACATTTTTATATATGAAATTATTTAAAAAATGATAAGATTAAATACCTGCAGCAAAAACAACATAAATATATAGCACAATATCGATATGTATTAAGCTCTTTCATTGTTCAAATTTAAATTCATTAAATACTACACTATCTACCAAAAAGTATTTGTACACTTACAGTTTTTGACATTTTGTCAAATATTTAAAAATATACTGGTCGGATTCTTCTGGAACTTCAGAAATATAAAGATTATCTTTCACTTTATTTTTATTTACATTCATTTGTTAAGCGAGTAATTAGGGGGCCGGCAAAAAAACAAAGAATAATAGAAATATTTGGGATCGCCCTGTACATGAAAATGCACGAAACGACTTATCGCTTTAGAATACAAATATATGAATACAGTAGAATGTGTACACTAATTTTTATGAGAATAGCATGTATATTTATGGCGATAGAGCGATTTTTTTAAAAAATTCAAAAAATTCTGGTATGTTTTTTGTTTATATGATAGAGGGTTTTTGACCAAATTTAACGCAAATTTCAGAAAAATTGGCAAAATCTATTAAAAAATATGTAGCGCAATTGGAATATAAATATATTTAATACTTTATGAAATATGAGTAGTTTTATGAAATAATTTTTATCTGCGCATGCGCGAACGATAAAAACAATTCTTTTACATCATTTAATAGTCAATTCTATGGAGTAACTTATAAAACAAATCCAATCAAATATCGTGAAAATTCAAAAAGATATCATTATTATAAGTAAGCTGTTTTTACATTGCTCTCTAAAAACGGCTGAATGATAAGGGATTCTCCACAAATTGACATTTTTTATTGACTGACTTTTAGGAAAAAATTAGTACTATTTAGTGAATACAATATTGCTGCTAATAAGTATCTTGACACCTGTGATAGAAAAGGAAAAGGGCTTTTATTCTTTTCCATCACAGATGTCAAGATACTTATTAACAGAAATATTGTATTAGATATTGTATACATTAAATACTAATTTTTTCCTAAAAGTCAGTCAATAAAAAATGTCAATTTGTGGAGAATCCCTTATCATTCAGCCGTTTTTAGAGAGCAATGTAAAAACAGCTTACTTATAATAATGATATCTTTTTGAATTTTCACGATATTTCATTGGATTTTTTTATAAGTTACTCCATAGAATTGACCAATAAATGATGTAAAAGAATTGTTTTTATCGTTCGCGCATGCGCAGATAAAAATTATTTCATAAAACTACTCATATTTCATAAAATATTTAATATATTTATATTCCAATTGCGCTACATTTTTTTCTACTGCATTTTGCCAATTTTTCTGAAATTTGCGTTAAATTTGGTCAAAAACCCAGCATGATATAAACAAAAAACATACCAGAATTTTTTGAATTTTTCCAAAAAATCGCTCTATCGCCATAAATATACATGCTATTCTCACAAAAATTAGTGTACATATTCTATTGTATTCATATATTTGTATTCTAAAGCGATACGTCGTTTCGTGCATTTTCATGTACAGGGCGATCCCAAATATTTCTATTATTCTTTGTTTTTTTGCCGGCCCCCTAATTACTCGCTTAACAAATGAATGTAAATAAAAATAAAGTGAAACATAATCTTTATATTTCTGAAGTTCCAGAAGAATCCGACCAGTATATTTTTAAATATTTGACAAAATGTCAAAAACTGAAAGTGTACAAATACTTTTTGGTAGATAGTGTATTTACATTCTAAAAATTAATTGACAAACAATTTTCAGGTGCATTAAAATCGTTTGCTTTTGACGAGGAAAAGTGCAGCTCGCCAAATCGCGTGATGCCTCTGTCTTTGTACGCCAAACATTCGAAAATATTTTATTTTTTTACAAAGATTTTAATGTGATTCCGCCGCTAAATTTAACTGATCATTTATTACATACATGTGTAGTTTAATTACAATTTTTTTTCAAAATATTAGTTCAAAATTATTTTGTATGCCCAGTATAAAGATCTTCCTTGTAAAGTTAAACGTTATGATGGAAGTTTAATTATATACGATTTTTCTTTACTCATACCTTAAACCATAATTGAATTATCCAGTAAATATTCAGTTACAGATTCATATTAAATTTACTTTAGCTATGTATTTTTATATATTAGAAGAAACTACCGATAAGTATAGCAATAATCGAGAGAATATTCTCTGATGATGATATCGTCTGCCATATCGACGTCGACAACCACAAGTGACGATACACGTCTGAAAATTCTTCTTGTAGGAATAAATATATGTCAGATTTTGATGTTGGTTTCAATAATGCACATTTCTTTTTATTGCGTTCGTAATTATGTAAATACGTAGCACGTATAGTTGTCGTTCATTCCGTCCGTCCGCATACAACAACGCAAAAACTATCCAACCGAATCTTTTGAAATTTAAAATACATAATTATTTGTCGAGTCATTTCAAATTTTATCAAAATCGGACGCACACTTCAATTACAGGGATAATCAAAAGTATTCCGTTACAAAACAGTCAATGGGGAAAATGTTTCAAATGCATTTTAACGGTGTTACACTCATTCGAACATAATAAAATTGATATGCATCTATAAAATACATATTATAATATACATTTTGCATGTGGTGAAAAGAACATTTGTTATTGATTTACAAGGTCACAAAAAGTATTCCATTACATAATGGTATAGGGAGAACTTTGTTTGGTGCGCATTTTAATTGTAATTAACTTTTTACAATTTTATGAGAGTGATATTTTTAAAACTTCGTTATCTTTCGAACGCACCTGATTTGCTACCCTTCAGGTACAATTTCCAACTTTTTAAAAAAAAAATAAAATACAGCGTATACTATCTTGTTATCAATAGTTGCATTTTGTAGCGATCATGACAGGCCATATTTAGAAGCCATGTTTTTTCAAACTATTGAAACCTCGTTTTTAGTATAATGAAGTCATAAATAAATACTAGAAATTAATGTGTAAAAATATTAACCCTCCAGTTCCCACGATATAATATGTTCTAGAAATTCAGAAAATCTCAATTAACGCCAAAATATTTCAATAAAACTTTCTGTTTATTTAATGTAGGAATTTTCGTTATTAAATAATAAAAAGTGTTGCTCTTTTAAATTTCTGGTGTGAATTTGAATCATTAAACTGAAACATGAGTGGTAGTAATAATTAATAATAATAATAATTAATAATAATAATTAATAATTAATAACATTCACATACAGTTAGCACTTCCGCCTCATTTACAAAGTGCGCCGTGCCGTTATAATCTTCATTTAGCTCTTGTAATAGCCAATGCATATCTCTTAAAGTCAATATATCGGAATATGTAAAGATATTTTTGAAGTTTAAGCACTATGAAGTGCGAAGAAAGTTAAGGAAAAAACACAATGTGTCTTTCCTCGTATTCTTATTTAACAAGATATTACTTTGTCCATCATTTTGTTTTTGTTAAAATATTCTTTTTGTCATAACATTCTTTGAGTTAAGATATTATTATTTATTATCGTGGCATTATTTTAATAATTAATTAATTTAAATAAGTAATTTTAGTAATTATTAAAACCTTTGTAAATATCATTATATTATATTTATGCTAAAATATTTTTTTATTATCATTACATTATTTTGTATTAAAACATTTGTAATTATCATACCATTATATCTAAGCTAAAACATTTTTTATTGTCATAACATTATCTTGTTAATGTTAAAAAATTTGTTATTGTCATATCATTATTTTGACATTATCATTAAAGTTTGTTTGTTTCATAAAATATTTTTGTTGTTGTTAAAAAAAAAATTTATTGTCATAACACTATTTTGTCATTGATAAAACATTTGTTTTTGCCTAAAATTATTTGTTATTGTTATTTTCTTATTGTTAAAACATTTTTTATTGTCGTATCATTATTTTGTCATATTCATTACAATTTGTTAGTTTCATAACAATTTGTTGTTGTTGTTAATTTTTTGTTGTTAATTTTTATCTTTTTTAATAAAAAAAAAATTATTGTCATAACACTATTTTGTCATTGATAAAACATTTGTTTTTGCCTAAAATTATTTGTTATTGTTATTTTCTTATTGTTAAAACATTTTTTATTGTCGTATCATTATTTTGTCATATTCATTACAATTTGTTAGTTTCATAACAATTTGTTGTTGTTGTTAATTTTTTTATTGTTATAACCAAGTCCACCTTATCATAATACCAAGGCCTCTCATTCAGGAGAAAATGAATTGTTGAAATTGTCTCTATAATTGGCAACTTATTATATGACTTTATCTCATATGTAACGGCAACTGGTGCATGTTACTGCTAATAATAATGCAAAAATTCATAGGAAAAAATGGAAAATATTTCAGTTTCTAACATTAGATGGCGCTACCAACGGGAAAATCATGTGGTTTCTGAGCGCGTGTACTGCAGTCAAAGGAAACTTGGCGAATGACAAGCCTGTTATTATGATAAGGTAGCCTTGGTCATAACATTATTTCGTCATTGTTAAAACATTTGTTATTGTCTAAAATTATTTGTTATTGTTATTTTATCTTTGTTAAAACATTCGTTAATGTCATAACATTATTTTATAATTGCTAAAACAATTGTTATTATCATAATGTTATTTTCTCATTGTTAAAATATGTGTTAATTCCGTAACATTGTTTTGTTATAACTACATCGATGAGCCAAGCCTAGTTCTAAGTACACCGTGTCGTTACATCTTTTAATAAATTTCTTGGACAAGATAAGAATTCACACTTTAGAAGAAGAGCTCTCTACACGCCCAATTACTAAAAAAGGGCCGGTCGAGTGTTTTAGATAAATTTGTTTATTCAAAGGCCATAGTTGCCACATCTTGGGCTAGAAAAGCAACATGCTGTTAGACAGAGAGACGGCAGAACAGAGACAATCACTTCATGAAGTTAACGGCTGAAATTTCAGAATTAGTTAAAATTCGATCTGCCTATTAATGCGCAAAAGATCTGCCAGGTTATATCTTGATGGAAAACGCATGAAACTTCGATTTTAATAGATGATTCGTAGTTTTACCATTGTATTTTCTTGCCCCTAAAGGTATAAAAACCGGAACGATTGAGAGTGGGAAATCATAATTATAAACCTACCTGTCAAATACTAAAATCAGCTTTTCAAGTGTTTCCACCAAAGTATGATTTAGCACACTGATTACGTTTTAATCGATTTTTAATTAATTCGTAGCTCTAAACACAATGAGATGATCTTCTGTCCTGCTGTCTCCCGGTGCATATAGTTGCTTTAATCCTGACAACATTCAAATAATATAGTAAATTAGTAAATAAGTAAATAAGTAATAAATAAATAAGTAAATAAGTAAATTATATTGTTGCAGTTAATTTCCTCTTTTTAATCAAATAAGAGCTCGTAATTATTTTGATTACCTATGTTAATATTTTTTATATTTAATCATAATAAATTTAACACTTTGACAATGCTTTTACACGATATGTACGTATTAAAAAAGTTCCAAAACATCTTATTTTTTAATTAAAAATTATAATATTATAATTGATATAAATATACTGCTTAAGAGAAATATGTACAGAGAGGCTATAAAATATTAGCGTACGGAAAAATACCATTTTTTATAAAAAAATACACTGTCTGATGACATTTTTTAATTCTAAAAATAGAAAAAATAATAATTAACAATATTTAAACAACTTTTTCAAAATGTCCACCATTCGCTTTTATGCGTGCTTTCAAACGAAGGATCCCACAATTCTTGAAGTGCCGTATCTCTGAACAGGTAACTGTCCAGGTGGTCCTGATAACAGGTAATTGTCATCAAAGCCTTGATATGTTCCAATCATAGAAAATCCAATTAAATAAATTTTTACACTTTTACTTTTATTCTAAGTAGCCCCAAACAGAAAAATCGAGTAAACTGAGATTCGGATTGTTCGATGGTCATTTGTTCTTTGTTAAGTATCCAGACACGTAGACATCGAGGAACGCCAATTTCGTTTTTGGTTCATATGAAGGCACTCAATCCGGTCGAAAGATTCCATTTTTTGCTTTTATGGGACAAAATCTTATCCAACATTTCGTCTTGGTACATTTTTGCCTTAATTTTCATGTATTTGAAAATATAAGCAGAAAAAGCTTTTTTTTCCGTAGAAGTAATTCCTGCGCAAACTCCTCATCCTTTTAGAAAATGCGATCATGTGACGATTTTTGTTTTTCTAGCATTTCTCTATATTTAGCTTAGGAGTTGTGGACCATTTTGACGGTTGTGTGCCTGCTTGATGCTGAATCATTTCTTATCTGACTACAAAATCTCTTCCAGGTGGCGGCTCACTTTGGAAATTTGGAAAATCTTCTTGTATCTTGTCAGTCGCTTTCGCTTGGCATAGTTTGAAAAATGCTGCCTACGATAATGACGATAGCTACAGAGTCTGCGAGACTTTTAAACAATGTGGATATGGTGGACATTAATTTTATATTTTTAAATTTTCATCATAGCAATACCAAATTTTGTGCAGATATACATTTCACCAAAAGCATATAGAACACCTTAAAAAAAAAAAAAAAAAAAAAAAAAAAAAAAAAAACTCCAATCTTATTATTATTTTTTTTATTTTAAATTTTTAAACGAAATTTTAAAATGCTCCTCGTGTTTTCATGTTTGAGATATTTTCTAGCTTTTGCATTTTTTTTTTCAGTTAAAACTCTATTATAAGCAAATTTGTGTTAGTTTTTTTTAATCTCTTGAATAGTTAATATTTTACAGATTTTTTTATAAATTAAATACCGATTTTGCCTTTTAATAAGTAGAAAATGAAATTTGACTATCTTAATGAAGACGAATTTAAAAAAGCTTACACAATTTCTTTCTAAACAATATCAGGATACTTCCTTATCAATTTCGTAAATATTTATCAAAACTTACGTCTCAAAAAGCATTTCAAAAACCTAAAAATACTGATAAAAACCTAAAAATTCTGATTTTATATCCAGTGTCATTTAATTTTCTACTGATTTTATATGTTATGAATACGGTTCTTATTAATGAACCGAAACATGTCAACTCTTTAATTTAATTTTTATTTGTGACACCTTCTAAGTAAATAAATATGAAATGTTTTTATACGTGAATGAAAAAAGGTGAAGTGATTTTGTTTTAGTTTTTGAAAAAACGAAAGCTAACAACAGTTTTAACACTAAAAATACTGAAAAATTGATTTTGAGAAAAACAGATTTAAATTATATAAATACACTTATCTTTATTATTTACTTCTTAAAACCTTCATAACTGATATTGTAATAAGAAAAAACTGTTTTGGTACTATTATACCACAGAAATAGGCATTTTTGGGACGCTTTTGCTATAGAAGATTTTGCTCAAATAAAGGTCCACTCCCCCTTAACCACAAATACCCAGACTCTTTGCAATGGGATTCAGGATTGTGCCATCATTTCAGATACTTCTCTTCTTGATAATTTTGCAAGTTCTTGAGATATTGATAGAAAGTAGTCAGTCTAACTTCTTTTTTTTATTTCAAATTTTTTTCCGTTATTCAACAATCTGGTGCACTACTCAAAGTGGAAATTTCAAGTGAGATGCAATCGTTGATATTTTCTCTCCATTTTCCGCCATTTGGGCAGTAGCTAAATGATGAATGTAGGAAAGATAGTTTGAAGCAAAAAAGTAAATAATTAATACAACACTAGAAAATTCATAAAACATACTGCGAGAATTGGAAAAATAATCAGGTTTTTTTTTATCAATTTTGGTTGTGAAATGTCAACATCTAACGATGCGCCAATACTTTTCAGCCACTCTTTATACTTTTTAATGTTATCTATAATATTTTAATAAACAGATACTTTTCAAAAAATTCTTTGAAATAATAACGTATTTCCTGTTTTTTTTACATGGTTGGAATATTCTACTAATATTGACGTTGATAATAAGTAAAAAATGATAAAGAAATAAACATAAATCTAAAAGCGTAAAAATATAAAGGCATTCGTCCAGTTTGAGTTAACATTTTTGAAATGCCCTTAGAGGCATAAAGTTTATAGTATCACCAAAAACTGGTTGGAATTTTAGGAAAACGGCTTTTCTTTAAATTTCTTTTAGCGTTTAACTTTAAACTATTAACTTAAAAATTATGTAGTAAAAAATTATGATCATTAACACTTAGCAAAGGAAAATCAGTTTTATTTTTATTTAATGTTATGTTACAAAATGAAACTATTAAACGTGCCTTTTAATTTGAACATATTTCAAAAAATTTTCAACTTTTCAAATTTGAAAACAGCTTTCAAAATGTTGCAAAAATAATATTTTATTTGAACGGAATACTTCAAAAACATGTTTTACTTGTGAATATATGTATTAAAATGCCATTATGAGATTTTCTTAAAGTTCTACATTCAAATACGATGTCAAAATGTCACTTTCACGCACGCTTTTAAGATTGCGATTTTAAATATTTATGAAAAATAAATATTTTGGAAATTAAACATTTGAGATGTATACCCTAATAGATTTAGAAATTTGATGCAGATATATTCGGTTTTTTTATGAATTTTACGCTGTAAAAGAACGGGTGATTTTACGAAGAATTTACTGACAGTCGGGACGCCAGCACAATTTACGTTTTTCAAGAAGAAAATTCCCATAAATTCCAGAAAATAATCCAATTTTTTGGAAAATTTTCTGGGATTTACCGGAATTTTTCCGTTAAAAAATAGTAAATTGCAATGGCGTACCGATTGACAGTACAAAAAAACCTTTTTTGTTTGTTTGTTTGTTTTAATTTATTTTTGCAGTGTACTTTTAAAATTAAAAACGAGAACTGTGTTTCTTTGCTTATTTTATTTACTTATTTATATATCTCTTAACAGAGGTGCTCTTTTCAATTGTTGAAAAACAGTTAATTACTAAACCGTTTTTTAAAGTTTTTTTTTTAACTATTTGGAAAACATAGTTGTTATTTACGGTAGAGAATTGGGAATTCTAAAATATATCTGAATATTTTTATTGCTTGAATTCCCTCACATGTTTATTTTTACTTGTTTCCTGATTGGTCCAAGTTTAAGGTCCAAAAATGGAAAACTTCTATCTTTTATTTTATTCGTTTTCTGATTGGTCCAAGTTTAATGTCCAAAAATAGACTACTTCTCTTGCCACAATGACAAAAAGAGTAATAAAAACTTTTAAAAAATAATAATTTAAAAACAAATTATGATAGAGATTTCAAACAAATTTCATTTTAAAGTGCATTTCTTTCTCTATGCAATGTTGTAAAAATTTAAAATGTGCGATGTTTATAAGTTTAAAAATTTGCAGTTTCGAAAATTGAAAAACTGAAATTTCATTTGAAATTTGTTTGTGATGGGCGTAGGAATATTAATGTTTAATCCATGTTGTATGTAATATGAGGCGTTCAGAAGTCAGTCTGATTAACTGCATCAAATAAAAATACACATTTTGAACAGTTAAAGTTGTCTATCTATTAATTCCTTTTTTTTTATCATTGGTCTAGGATTATTAATGCTTAATGCACGGCGTACGTAATGTATGACTCGTTATAATCATCCTAAAAATGATGTTTATTTTTAATTATTTATTTAAATATAGCATTTTTTTTTAATATCATTTTCCAAATAGTCGTTGTAATTTGCTAAATTACAATTTTGTAATTATTATTATTAGTAGTAGTATTAGTATATTTTTTTTATTTTTATTTATTTATTTATTTATTTATTTATTTATTTATTTTTAAGGCGAATGATTTAAATGTTATCCCTTTACATGCGAATTCTATTTTCAAAACTTTTATTTTCTAAAAACATACCAAATTAAAATTTTTGTATGATGCCTTGGTTTTATAAATGCATTTTGAAAAACATTCTTCATACTGTAACAAATAAAACAGTAAGCATAGACTTTAAATTCAATGATTCTTAATGTTTTTTTGCAGATAAGAACAAGTTTTTCTTTTTTAGTGCCAGCAAAGGTTGAAAATTGTATAAAAACAGAATTATCACAATTCGATAAAATCTGGAAATAGAAAAAATGCATCTTTTATGTAATTTCGTGTATTGCAGATTGAAAAAGGTTTTTTTAAATATGCTTTGGACTACCCAGGAAGCGTATTTATTTTTTAAAATATATTATTTGACTTAAATTTATTTTTCCATCATGAACAACAACATTTAATCATTGATTGAATAATTATTGCAACTAGAATTATCTCTCGAAAGATAGTGGTTTTTAATTAGCTGATGGCCAACAATAAGAATAATAAGTGGAAAGGATAATTCCTAAACTAATTGACCCAATCACTTAGATTTTGGTATCATAAAGTACGCTTTACCTAAAAATTCAAAAGTAAAATCACAATTAGATGTTAAAATTGAAATTTTGTAATTTTAGTACTATTTCTATACGTAGATGAAAACTTAACTAGCAGACATTATGGCTAATCGATTGTTATCTGTTATATGCCCATAGTATTTTTTGAATACATTAGTGTAGGTGTTTCTGGCTCTCTCTCTCTCTCTTTAATAAATATATTTCTGTGGGTTCGGAAGAAAGGTCTATTCATATCTATAAATAATCTTAAGAAACAATTTATTCATTAATTAATAAAACAAAATTTTTAATTTGTAATTATTACATATTTACATTGATGGTAGTACCAACAAATTTAATTTTAAAATAATTTTAACTGGAAGTTACTTACTTTAATTAAGTAAAAATGTTCAAATTAAATTATTTAAATAAAATCTAAAATTCCAAATTTTACAAACATTTGAAGAAGACTTTTTGGGTACATAAATATAATTTTAAATTCTTAAAAAGAAAAAAAAAACTTTAAACGAAATTTAAACAAAAAATGAACTGATGGTATTTAAAAAAATATTTTAATTAAAATTATAGTCTTTTTCAAAATTTTATGATTTGTTGTGTAACAAGAGGTATTCAGCTGAAAGTACACAAAGGTTGATCTGCCCGACTTATATAGTTTTTGTGTACATACTTTAAGACATATAGATTGACAGAGGACAGAGACGAAAAGCGTTTCGTCAGATGAACGAAACTCTAAAAAGGGAAATGTGTGTAAATGAATGACCTAGAAAATCAATCCAATGGATTTAACTGAGAAAGTCTCTCTCTCTTTCTGTCTCTCTCTCCTTCTCTCTCTCTCTTTTTTTTATTTATTTATTTTTATTTATTTTTTTTTTTGAGTTTTTACGGAAATTTTTAATAGTGTAATTCTTGAAAGAAAAAGTCTCTAAGACGAAGTGCTGTAATTATTCTTTTCTACAGAATTAGATGGTTGAATCCATAGTTTCTTAGATCGAAAGAAGCACCATAGTTTACAAAGGTATTAGTTACTATAACAGCTAGTCTAATAGAACCAGGATGCGGGAATTCAGGTAATCGGTTTATAAATGGAAATCTATGATTAGTTAAATCTCAATTCGCATACCAATGCCTAATCGGTCTGCCAAATCATATATTGGTGGAAAACACCGAAAACCCCGATTTTAGTAGTTGAATCATAGGATTAATTATGTTTTTCTGCTCTCAGTCCTCGATGCTTTGATACTTTTAAGTGCAGGAAAGCACAATAAACCGAAGAGTCAACCGCTAAATCGGTTTTTACCAAGATATGACTTAGCAGATCGATTGCGATTTAATATGCGAATCGAAATTTAACTAAACCTATATTTTCATTCCTGGAATCGATGAACTGATTGCCTGCAATTCCTCCTAGTCTAATTATACAGCGCCCTCCATCACCAGTACCAGAGATCTATACTTAACGAGGCGCAATACTATGTTGAGCAGAAATTTTCTCAACCCTTTTTGAGTCCTTCGACGAAGGGAGGTACATAATAGATCTTTTCACTATTATCAATCAGTATTTATTTAACCATTTACCTACCCACGGTACTTAAAAGTACCATTAAAAATACTTCTTATAAAATTCTTTTAATGCGTCAATTAGTTGTAATACTGTTTAGAATAAGTTACAGATATATTGATTTATCTTGTTATAAAAGCATTATTGGTCCTTCTATAAAACAAACAAAAAAAATGTTTAATAGGATGATTTCTTTTGCTTTCTATCTTTTCTTTTTCTTTTTTTTTGCGTTGAGGGAGGGAGATGTGGATTTTTCAATTCACAAATATTTTATATTTCTATTCTGAGAACATCAAGGGCTTGAAAACTTTTTAAAAAAAATCGATGATTTTTTATGATCTAGTTTGATTATTCAATTAATTCTGTACTCAATGCAAAAAACCGCATAAAAACATTTGCATTTTTAACGGAGTTATATTGATTTATGCATCAACACTTTCAAAGCTGCACCCATATAATTTCAACTTTAAGTCGCGTTTTCTCAAAACTTAATTTTTGACGATTAACGCTAAGATTTAAAAAAAAACTATTTCATGGAATGGCTAAATTTTTTTGCATGCATATAACACCATTATCTTTAGAATGAATTAATATATTTTAGATAGTTTAATATTTTGAGTATTTTTAATGAAAAAAAGTTGTATTTTTTAAGGTTTTTTTATTTTCAATTTTCAGAGTTTTTTTAATAATGTTTTTTTTTTTTTTTTTTTTTTTTTTTTTTTTTTTTTTTTTTTTAGCGAGAGTTATATCCTTAATTCATTCTATGAGTAAAGTTTCCGTATCATTTTAAAGCAAAAGTTAGGTTCGTATGTCAATTCAACGTTAAGATATCTTGCGGGTGGCGATATAACGCATAATTTTTTTTCGTAAATTGTGTTACATATATTTTGCGATATTTCTTATATTACACTGAAGTTCTTCATTTTATAATTTTATAAAACTACAAACATACCTTTAAAGTATCAGAAAGTTTAAATTAATTACACTGAATACTTCTGTTTTTATGTGGAATCGAAGCGAAAGCTCTATTTACATGTTTTTCCGTATCGATCAAGTCCTGAGTCCCCTTTAAGATTTGAGTGGGGTTATAAATGCTATACAAAATCCGTGTAAATTCAAATTTAATTAACCCTTCTAAACCCTTAAATCCTTCTAAAATCCTTCAAAAATTTGATAAATGATTATGTAAATCTTTTAATTTAGTTTAAACAAATTACGTAAAATACTTTAGAATGTAAAATTTTCATGAATTCATGATTCGGTAGATAAAGGGTAAATAACGTTGTTGAAATTTCTTGTTACAATTTGAATACACAAGTGTTTATTTCTGTCATATTAACGCAAAAATATTTCTTCCAGTAAATTAGTCATGATGGCGCTGCTCTCCCTGTTGATGCTACTTTCTTCTTTTTGGTTGATTTCCACATATATCAAAGATAAAATGTCTCTGATTTGAATATTAAAATAAAGATTGGGTTAACACATTGAAACGACTGGTTTTAACTATATACAAATAACGGTACTACTCTGTTTTCCCGTCGACCAATTTCGCCAAATTATACAAATCGCCAAACTAATAGCCAAATTATACATATTGACATAGCTTTTATTTTAAATAACGAAAAAACAAATAATTAGTTGAATATTAATAAGAATATTAATAAAAAGTCGAAATAAAAATCACTTAATTACATTTTAAACACATGAATCGTATTTAATGTGACATTCACGATAATCCATTATTGGTATTTATTCTTATTGTTTGGCGATAATTGTTTGGTCGACGGGATAACCTAGTAGTACCCAAATAACTGTTCTGTGCACCACATATTCCAAATGTGCAACTTTTTGCATTATTTTTCTCTAATTATATTTAAAATTAAATATGAGATAATACATATGTTTGTTTTGATTTGAAGTTCATGTTTTACATTAGACATTTATTGAAATGGCAACAAACTTATACAGTGTAAACATTTAAAAAAATATTTTACAAGACTCCAATTTAGAAAATAACCATTATCTTTATTTATGACAGTAATTTCGAATGCTTCGACTTGAGATTCGTATTATACAAGTAAAAATGTAGTTAAATGACACCAAATACGATGCAAAGTAATCGAAATTGAAAACGTTCTATCGTAGTCAGTGATAGTGATTTCTTAAAAGAATGATCCACTTGAATTTGAAAAAAAGTTTTTGAACTCTTTCAAGAATTATTGTATTAGGTTCTAACTACATTCGTGAAAAATGACATTATTCTTTTATTTACTTTTCTCACCATATTATCTTTATAAATTACATTCACTACACAGAGAAGAGCATAAAAAATGTTAATATATGAAATAGTTTTATGTGTCATAACCCTTTAGTAGAATAAGAAGTAGTCATTCTCTATTTCTGGGAGTGATCCTATTTTGGTTTTTAATATCTAAAATAACATATTTGTCGGTTTCACTGCTTTTTTACTTTCTTAAATACTCTTCATCTTTACTAAGACCAAAAAGCTATTTTTGGTTTTATAATTACCATACCAATCTTATAACATTCTTTTTCAACAATTTTTTATCTTTTTCAATTAATCTATCCTTCTATCACAATCCGACAAATGGGAAAAGTTTTTTCATACTTAGTTGATCTTAAAAATATTTAAAGAATACATAAATAATAAGACTAGAAACAAATAAATGATCCACTCAATGAAACCATTCAATGAAAAGATTAATTTCACAGAAGAAAAGAAATGTATTCATGAATATGTCATTTTCTTCATATCACTTGAGGTAAAACAATAGCTTTTATATTGATTTTTTTCGTATTGTTTCTGATTCATTTTGAAATAAGTCCAATCATCTTACGAACGAAACAAAGAAATGAAAATGTAATTTTCTTTTTTATATGAATTGAAAATAAAATGTCGCTTTTGGCAATATTTTATAAATTAAGAATTCTGAAGAGATTGTATAGTAAATAATGTTAAATCTTAAGTATCATTTGTTTTTTTCTTATATAAAGCCCTCAAATAATATAACAATAATCGGTTTTTAAGCAATTTTTAACTGAAGAGGTTATACAAGTCCTTTGTACATTTATATTTTATGAAGGTGAGGTCATTAATATTGTATTAATGCTGCTATTTTATATTATTAATTTATTTATTTAAATTTTGTTTTTCTGGGAGTGATACTATTTCGATTTTTTAATATCTAAAATAATATATTTCTCTGTCTCACTGCTGTCTTATTTACTTAAATATGCTTCACAATCACTAAGACCAAACGTCTATTTTTGGTTTTGAAATTGCCATATCAATCTTATAATTTTCTTTTTAACAAAATATTTTTTCTTTATTTAAATAATCTATTCTTTCATCACAATCCTGACAAATGAGAAAAGTTTTTTCATACTTAATCGGTCTTAAAAACATTTCGAGAGGTACATAAATAATAAGAATAAAAACAAATAAAACTATTCAATGAAAAGACGAAATTCACAGAAGAAAAGAAATTTATTCATGAATATGTCGTCTTCTTTATAGCACTTGAGGTAAAAGAATAGCTTTTATATTATTTTTTCTCGTATTGTTTCTGATTCATTTTAAAATAGGTCCAATCATCTTAGGAACGATGAAATGAAATGAAAATAGAATTTTCCTTTTAAAAAAAATAAAATGCCGCTTTTCGTAATATTTTATAATCTAAGTAGTCTGAAAAGATCGTGTAGACGAACAATGTTAAAGCTTAAGTTTCATTTGAACGTCTTTTGCCCATTTATAAAATTAAGCCTTCAAATAATCTTACTAAAATTTGTTTTTTAAGCAATTTTCAACTGTAGAGGTTATATAAGTCTTTTGTACATTTATATTTTATGAAGGTGAGGTCATTAATATTCTATTAATGATGCTATTTTATATTATTAATTTATTTATTTAAATTTTCTATTTCTGGGAGTGATACTATTTCGGGTTTTTAATATCTAAAATAACATATTTGTCTGTCTCACTTCTTTCTTTTTTTTCTTTAATACGCTTCACAGCCACTAAGAACAAAAATCTATTTTTGGTTTTGAAATTACTATATCAATCTTATAATTTTTTTTTCAACAAAATGTTTTTTCATTCTTGAAATAATCTATTCTTTCATCACAAATCCTGATAAATGAGAAAAGTTTTTTCATACTTATTCGCTCTTAAAAATATATCGAGAGGTACATAAATAACGAGAGTAGAACCAAATAAAACTGTTCAGTGAAAATATGAATTCACAGAAGAAAACAAATTTATTCATGAATATGTCATCTTCTTTATAGCACGTGAGGTAAAAGAACAGCTTTTATATAATTGTTTTTCGTATTGTTTCTGATACATTTTAAAACAAGTCCAATCATCTTGCGAACAAAATAATAAAATGAAAATGGAATTTTTTTTTTTCATTGAAAATAAAATGCCGCTTTTGGTAATATTTTATAAATTAAGAAACCTGAAGATATTTTATAGACTAATAATGTTAAATATTAAGTTTCATTTGAATGTATTTTGTAAATTTCTTAAATTATGTCCTCAAACAATTTAATGAGTCTAAAACTCATATCAATGCGAACATAATTTTGAATTCGCATTTGGGTATTTTGAGCATATTTAACATTATTATAACCATTGACGGAACTAGATTATTATTCAGTGGGGAAAGGTAATAAATGAGGGAGCTGATCTCCCAACAATAATTTTAAAAGGAGAGCTGATTAAATAATGACTGAAGGTAGTCAAAGTGGAAAGTTATTCATACTTATATTAATGTGAAAGCTGTTGTCTATAGCAAACGAAGTGGAGTCATCGAACATCAATTACAAATGGAACATCAAATAATAGTAAAAATATTCTTAAAAAATATCCTGTTTCAAAATAGATGACGTATTTAGACGAATGGAACAGCAACCAGGGTACTGGCTGCCGCTCGATCAAAATCCCCCATTTGGCGAGTAAAAAACAATCAGACTAGCCAAATTGCGAGGGCTCAATTAATCTATATATATTTATCTGTCGACGATTAGTTACCATTTGTGTATCGGCATCATTCCGGTACAAACAATATTAATCGCATCAAGCGCCAAACAGAGGAAACTTTTGCTGTAATTCAGTGCGGAAAATAGCCATATACCATACTATTTATTAGTTGTATGGAAAGAAATCATTGGCCGGTCCAATTTTTTCTATTGAGTCGAAAATTCATATCAATTTTTAGCACATGTTTTAAGAACGTTAAATCAACGAGAGCTGTTTTTAATTTTTATTTATATTGCTAAAAGTATGTCTGAAACATTTACACATTTAGGTCTAAGAGACATTTAGAATGTACTCATAGTTTCTGTATCAGATCGCCGAATTATATATTTTATAAGCAATTACAAAAAAAAAAGTTTATTTTAAAACATTTGGAAAACAGGGATATAGTAAGAGGTTAAATGTACATTTTAGTGTTCCACACCGAATCTATTTTACTAACATTTCTTTTCATTTGGCGACTGTTGATTTTATTTGCTATTCGCCAAATCGCTAATGTTGCTCAAAATGTCAGCGAAAACCCTGATAGCATTTATTAATAAAAAATATTCTCTGGCGATGACCTCGAAAATCACAAAACGAAAATATTAAGAAATTTTAAATAAAATGTTTAATTTTTTTAATTTGTAATAGCTACACCCCGAAAAAAAAATTTGTTGAATCAACAAAAATTTGGCTTGATCCAACAAAACTTTTCGTTGAAATAACAATGGAAACACTAACAATGGAAATTTTGTACTTATAACAATGGAAATTTTGTTTGAATAAACATTTTTTTTTAATTTTCCAATTTTTCGTCTACTATTTTTATCCAAAATGCATAATAGCGGAATAATAACGTCATTAATCCGTCTCCATTTGAAAAGTTTTTATTATCCAAAAAATGTGTTAATCCTTTTATAGCTATATAAGCCAATTAAACAAAATTACGTGAGAGAGTTACGGCTACTGCACACCAATTTAAATTTTGAAAAATCAACAAAATTTTGCTGGAATTACAAATTAAAAAGCCAAAACTTTAGTAAGACTCAAAATAAATCGATGAAAATTTGTTAAAATTTAAAAGAGAGTCACAAATATTTTTTTTCTCAGTAACAAAACCGATTTTTTGCTTTACTAAAAAAATTCGCTTAAAACAACCAAAATGTGCTAAAAAAACACGTTTTGTAGTTTTAATCAATTTCTTTTTCTGGGTGTATATTATTATTATTTTTTTGTTGCTTTTTAAGTAAATTTCACAAAATCTTCCAATACAAATATTTAAAAAGAAAAATCACAACATTATGAAAATTAGTTGAGTCTGTCTAACCTTTAAAATAGAATAAACACTCTGTACACATAACGTATTTAATCTTACAAGGAAACATTTTATTTTTCTTTTATACAAGACGATTTCATTTCTATAAATTAGTATGATAATCTGGAATTAATAGTATACTGTTAAAAAAATAAACCTTTAAAGGAAAAAAATATATATTTCGGAGGAGAAACATCCATCACAACATTATTAAATTCATGTAATCTTCTTGTCTAAAGCTTCAAAGTAATTGATTAATGTGTTTTAAATTGCTTTAGAAAACCACAATGTCTCTCAGTGTATCTACATATTTTCTATTAAACTTTCGATGTTATTTTTTTTAACAAAAATTTGTGTAATAAAATCATGTTTGTGTTATAAAATAATTGAAAAAAAAATGTTTTAATATGATGTATAAAAAATAACAATGTTATCCTAGTTTTGGCTCCATAATAATAGAATTCAGGTTTTTTTTATTTCCTTCCCCGCATTTTTCGATTTTAAGTAGAAATTTGTTTAATTTTCTGTAGAAAATACCTGTTTTTGTTGCATTTTTCTTTGCTAGTATTTTGTAGATTATTCGTGTGCAAATATTTGACTGAATTAAATGTCTTTTGTAGTTGTTTAGTCCGTTGTCTTTCATTGTTTTAGCTTTCTGAAAGCATTTTACGCAAGATAACTTTTCTCAAAATGGGTAACATAAGAACGCAAAAATTATTACACCGATCTTCACAATTTTTGCTTAATTAATTGTAATATAATTTATTGGAGCTTTCACCCCATTCAGATTTATATATATACATATAAATTTTTAAATACGCTAAAGTACAAAAGAAGGTCAGAAATAGGCCTTAAAAATGACTGTCACATTTTTTGGCCGTAAAGTGCTTGAAGCTTTAGACAATATCACCCATTTTCTTAATCCTTCACGAAAATTTATGGCAAATGACGTTGGTTATTTATCGGATTCCATTTGATTTGATGTCGTGGCGTGCATGATAAAACAACCACACAGACTTATCGAATCAAAAGTACGCTAAAATACAAAATAAGGTCAAAAATAGGCCTTAAAAATTCCTGCCACTTTTTAACCAGAAAGTACTTGAAGCTTCAGACAATATCACCCATTTTCATAATCCTTCACGAAAATTTATGGCAAACGACGTTGCTGATTTATCGGAGTCGTTGCGTGCATGCTAAAAAATCCCTGTCGGCTTGGCCTATAGGCGGAGGTAAATTTCGAAGAGTGCTCATTTCACCAAAAATAAAATATGATTAGAGATAAATCCAGTTTAACAATTTTCTTTAGCAGCTTTTGAAAAATTTTTAAGTTATTTTTATGTAAGAACTGGTTTCTATCAATATCATCTTAAGCGAAATTCGGCTCAATTGCCCATTTTAACAACATATTTTGAAATATATTCTGACTTTATTATTAAAAAATCGACCAATACGCAAATTATATACTTCCTAAATAACAAAAAACTGTCAACCGAATGCTTTTGAGAGAAAAATCGAATTTAAAAATGAGTCATAAAATAGCCTATTTGTTATTTGAATACATCCTCAATTCTTAAATCATGATCGCATTGGGAAATTTTGTGCGAAGTGCTCATTTTGACAGCTTTAAATATATATATATATATTTAACCTTTATCAAAAAACTGACCAATACGGCATATTACACAGTTCCTAAATAACAAATAACTGTCAATGGAATGCGTTTGAAAGCAAAATTGATTTAAAAAATCAGTCATAAAATAACCAATTTGTTATTTGAATACATCCTCAATACTTTAATCATGATCGTCTTGGGAAATTTTGTGCGAAGTGCCCATTTTGGCAGCCTTTTTATAAATATATTCTTCCTTTATCAAAAAACTGGCCAATCCGTCACATTATATAGTTCCTATATAAGAGAATCTGTAAATTGGATGCGTTTGAGAACAAAAATGGATTTAAAAAATGAATCAGAAAAAATGCAATTTGTTATACTTCCTCAATTTTTTCAATCACCATCACTTTGGGAAATTCTGTTCAAAATGGTGTTTTTGGCAGTCTTTTTTAAAAAATATTCTGCCTTTATCAAAAAACTGGCTAATACGTCACATTATACAGTTCCTAAATAGGAGGATCTGCCATTTGGATGCGTTTAAAATCAAAAGTGAATTTAAAAATGATTCAGAATATGAGCAGTTTGGGTTTGAGTTTTTTTCTCCAACTCCTGTTTTTGTTTAATTTATTTTTGCTATAAGAATTGGTCCTATGAAAAACTTTTTAATGTAAAAGTCGTAGATATTATTGAGAAGATGTAAAATTTAATTAGATTTAAAAGATTTAATTAGATTTGATTGCTTAAGAATTGACTGGTTATGTATTTTTTTTCTTTTTCTATCCCCCTTTTTCTTTTCGTTTTTAATTTTTTTCATCGGTAAAAGTTGTTCCTATCAAAAACTTGTAAATACAAGAGTTTTAGATAATTTTAATAAAATTTATAAAAAATTTAGTTGGATTTGATAGCTAATAAATTGACGAAGTTACGATTTTTTTCTCCCCAAAACCCCGTTTTTTCGCCCCTTGAGCCCATTTTTAACTTTATCAAAAATCTGTCATGCATAAACTTTTGGCGCATTTTTTAGAAGTAATATAAACTTTAAACTGATTCGATATCTATTTTAGTTTAAAAGTTATCACGTTATTTCTGTTTTCACAAAAACCCTCCTAACTTCCACCCCCTTGGTCCGATTTTGCCCATTAACGAACTTAACCGAGATTTTATGCCCCTTGATTTTATGTAAAAGTTTGAAGAAGATCTGAGCATAATTATGGAAGTTATCGTGTCCATAAGAAAGTGATATATATATATATATAAACTTTTTTACTAATGGTAGTTTTGGAGTCTAGGAGTCGTGATCGGTGTAGATCTGCAAAATTTTTTCAGAAATTCCAACATGGGAGCGATCGCAATAGGTAGTATTTCATACGAAATCTATTTAACAACCACATACGCACATCGAGCCACATCATGTATTTTTTATTAAAAATTTTTTGAAATGCTCTTACATTGGTACGAAATAACATTAAAAAAATTCAGACCTTCAGCCCTCTTTTCTAAAAAAACACTTTTTTTTTGGTGGGGGTGGGGGACTTTGGAGGGACCCCTTATCTTCAAATATAGAATTACAATTAACAATTTTTTTAACGCTAGAAAGGCTAGAAATTTAAGTCAAGTTTCATAAAAATATTTCACACCAGAATACGTTTTAATAACGTTTTAAAAGAGTAATTTTTTTTACTTTTTTTGTCACATTTTTTAACGTTCTTCCTCTTTCTGTTTTTCTTCTTTTCTTCTTTTCTAATTTTATAATGAAATTTCTGAGTTAAACCGAAAAATATTCATATGGTAGCGTTCAAAATGATCGCTGACAGTTATTCTGGAGTAAAAGTTGTTGAAAATACATTAAAAAACGTGCCTATGTAACGCTTACGCCACACAAGGATTTTTATTTAATATCGTTTAAAACTTAATTCATCATATTATAATAGAGATCAATAATAATAAGGCAAGATAATCTTACCTTTTATTCTTCTTGTTCTTCAGAATGTTCCATCTGTCATGGCCGGCATTCTATTGGAATCTTCGATTTAACTTCAGCCTTTTATAACTTATTAATTAATTAAAGATTGCTGAAATGGTAAATATTTGATTAAGTATAGTTCTTAATTAAGCAATGGGCTCGACGCAAGTTTTAAATTGAATAATAATATTATATTACACACAAATTACATAGCTGCTTTTAGCAGCGAAAAATAGACGTATTACATGACTATATTCACACAGAGAACTAAACAAACACTGAAAAATTAAAATGCCAAAAAAGTCTTTCGAAATGTTCTTTTTTCATTTTTTTGTTGTCACGTGACTTCACTGCAGTAGAAAAGTTTATTGTCCTTGAATGTATCACTTTATTTCGTTGTTGAGTTATTCCGAAATAGGGAGAAAAAATAATTACTTTTCTTTTTTTTATGATATGCAAAAAAATGAAATCTTTATATTGTAAATAGATCTAACTTGTTTTTATTCAGATGAAATAGTGATTAGTTTATTTCAACACCCTTCCTTAATCACTTCAGATGAATAACACTGTAGGTTCATAGATTCTGGGTCAGATTCTGGGTCATCAAACTGGGGGGGCACCACCAGACAGATGGTGGTGCCCCCCCCCTGTTTGATCTTTGCGATCTTCTAAGTTTAGTGGTGGGTTGTTTGGACGAGGTTGGTTCCTCGATCGTGTTGTTTATTTCTACTTCGATGTAATTTTTATCATCATATGAATTTTCTGCATCTTTACTTTCTTTTAAGTTAATTTTGCTGTTCTCTAGGAATTTTATGGTTCTTGCTATTACTATTTTCTTATCTTTAGTGTATACGCGGTATCCTTTTGAATTGTTATCGTACCCTACGAATGTCCCTTCCTGAGCTCTATCGTCTAATTTTCCTCGATGTTGTTTGTTTACATATAGGTATGCTTTGCAGCCGAATTACGTTAATAGTGCAAATTTGGTTTGCGTTTAAACCAAAGCTCGTATGTGGTTTTATTCGTTGATATTGTTGGTAAGCGATTTTGTAAATGATTCGCGGTATTAATTGCTTCGCCCCAAAATCTTTGCGGTAAATTGGCTTCGCGTAATAGACTTCTAGTCATGTCTAATAATGATCTATTTTTCCTCTCAGCTACGCCGTTCTGACTCGGACAATATGGCACAGATAGTTGGTGATAGATGGTTGGTAGTAGTCTTTTTCTTAGGTAGTCATTTGTTTCTCTACTCATGTATTCTCCGCCATTATCGGATCTTATTGCTTTCGGATATGAACCGAATTGGTTTCGTACCATAGCTATATAGTCGATTAATTTATCATGCACTTCGTCTTTATGGCTTAATAAGTATATTACCGTAAACCTAGAGTAATCGTCTATGAAGGTTATAAACATTGTTTTTCCGCCAATTGTGGGGGATCCTATGGATGTGCATACGTCTGTGTGCACCAGATCGAGTACTCTGCCTGTTTTGTTTTTATATGTTGTTTTTTGATACACTGTCAGAAAAATTCGTCAATATACACTAAGTTATCGTTATTTTTTCACAAATAATTTCTGTTCTCCCAGAAAACGTATTTGTTCTGTGAGTTCATTCCGAGCGTCGAAAAATGAGAAAAAGTTTCCGTTTCTATCCAGCACGCATGCGCATTGGGTCTGTTAGTAATAAGTTCGAATTTATTTTTAAAATGAAAAACAAAAATATTCTATTGATTAAAATGTCTAATTTAGTTTTAAAAGACAAAAATGTTTTCGAATTTAAAAATAAATAACAATTACTTTCTTTATTCGTTCAAAAATTCTCACAAATAGAACATCCATGTTTTTTCTCTAACATTCTGCGTAATATATTTAAAATTCACATTTTTATACTATATTAATACTAAACGTGAAAAAAACCCAGCCACAGTTTCATTAAAGATGAAATCTTTCCGAGATTAACTGCATAATTAAAAGCTTTTTAACGAAATACACCAACCCACACCATATGAAATGAAGAGTTCTATTTTAACGCACAATCATCATGAGCAGCCGTAGCGCCGTGGATTAGCGTTGGTCTGGTAATCCTGGGGTCCTTGGTTCGATCCCCGCCTCTTCCGCATTGATTTTTTCCAAACTTTTTTCAAGTGACGGATATTGTTCCTCTTTTGACAGAGAAAAAAATAAACAGAAAATCGTCAATATACAGACAATTTCTGGCAGCAGTGCTGCCAGTGCATTTTCTGTGAAAAGACGGAAGTTTTTTTGAGAGTGTAAGGTGCATTGCTTATTTTTGTTTGTATGCATGTTTCGCATATTGTTTCATGGTTACAATTATTTAGTTGTATTCCATAGGTTAAATTTTCTTTAATCATTTCATTTATGGAATTGTAGTTTCTGTGACCTAGGCGTTTGTGCCACAATTCTATGCAATTTTTATTTTTGCATTCATGCGCAATGTTTACTGTGTTAGATTCCATATTCTCTAGCAAGTCAACCTCATATAGATTGTTTTTCATTTTTGCTTCCAAGTATATTTTCCCATTTCGGGATAGCGTGCATTTATCTTTATCAAAAACTAGTTTATACCTTCTTTGTTGCCTTACTTACTGAAATTAAATTTGATTCTAAATCAGGTACGTATAATACTTCCTTTAATGTAATTTTGTTTGCACCTCCGTCGGATGTTTTTGTCATAAATGTGGTTTCTCTCACACCATGCGAATTTAACGATTTTCCGTTTGCAATAATAACGGTAGTTTTTTCGGTGTCGTTTAATTTAGTAAACAAGTCTTTATCGTTTAAAATATGTGTGGAAGAACCAGAATCAATAATCTATGTTTGTTTTCCAGTTTTCTCAATTAGAAAGGCTGCGTCGCTGCTTCGATCTGTTTTTAGTTGTGTTTTATAATTTGGCTTATATTCTTGTTTACGATCATTAAATTCATTTTGGTTATACGATTGTTGATAACAGAGAGACGTTGTATTTTTTTTTGTTTTTGTTTTTGTGTAATTGGGTGAGTTTGTCTATTTTTCAGATGCCAACATTCCCTGTAAGTATGACTTTTCATTTTACAGTACGTACAATATTTTTCCCTTTTGCTATTATAATTTGGGAACCTTTTATGCGTTTTAAACGCTTTGGTAGAATTGTCGCCCTGATCCGCGTTTTCAACCCTTCTGTTATATTCATCAGTTAGTTTATTTATAATAAATTCTGTTGTTAAATCAATTTCATCGCGGGCCTCAAGTGCTACAATCAATGTATTATAGCTTGGGGGTAATGAGCACAGCAATAATGCTGAAAGGTGCGAATCTTTAATAGTTTCCCCAATCGCTAATAGTTTATCCTTTAATTCTAAAATGTACGTTATGTGTTTAATTAAGTTACCATTTTCTGGCAGCCTTGCCCCATATAGTTTTCTTTATAAATGCAATTTACTAGACAAATTCCCCTTTCATGTATGGCTTTGAGCGCGTCCTAGGTTTGTCGGGCAGTATTTAGCCCTTTTACATGCACTATCAGGGAATCTTCAATTGCAAGGTTGATAATTGCTCTGGCTTTATTATCCTTCTTTGGCCAAACTGTGGTAATCGGATTTGGTATTGTATCTGTTATTACCTCGAAAATTTCTTCTTTTATTAATAACATTTCTATCTTGAATTTCCATGTTGAGTAGTTGTTTTGATTTAATTTTTCTATTAACTGAAATTCTTTCGACGCGGCCATAACGGATCTTACCCATTAACTTATAAATATTTAATCTCGTAACTCAATGAGAAATTATTTTTATTTTTCTTTATATTATATGAGAGATTTTCTCTATTTATTATTATTCATTCAAATATAACGAATATATCACTTGTTATGTTTATTCATTCAATTTCAACAAATATATCATATATTTTCAATAACGTTGAGAAAAAGAAGAACAAATATGTTTTTTTTTCACAATAATTATATGCATTAGGTAATGATACAATTTATTTTTATAAGGCCATTTTTATTTGTTTATATCATATTATTACTACCTTGTGTGTTAAGATCAGTCTTTCATAATCAATTTGATGAAAATATATTAAAAAACGTGACTATGTAACGCTTACGCCACACAAGGATTTTTATTTAATATCGTTTAAAATTTAATTCATCACATTACATAAGAGATCAATAATAATAAGCCAAGATAATCTTACCTTTTACTCTTCTTGTTCTTCAGAATGTTCCATCCGTCATGGCCGGCATTCTGTTGGAATCTTCGATTTAACTTCAACCTTTTATAACTTATTAATTAATTAAAGATTGCTGAAATGGTAAATATTTGATTAAGTATAGTTCTTAATGAAGCAATGGGCTCGACGCAAGTTTTAAATTGAATAATTATATTATATTACACACAAATTACATAGCTGCTTTTAGCAGTGAAAAATAGACGTATTACATGACTATATCCACACAGAGAACTAAACAAACACTGAAAAATTAAAATGTCAAAAAAAGTCTTTCGAAATGTTCTTTTTTCATTTTTTTTGTTGTTGTCACGTGACTTTATTGCAGTAGAAAAGTTTATCGTCCTTGAATGTATCACTTTATTTCGTTGTTGAGTTATTCCGAAATAGGGAGAAAAAATAATTACTTTTCTTTTTTTTATGATATGCAAAAAAATGAAATCTTTATATTGTAAATAGATCTAATTTGTTTTTATTCAGCTGAAATAGTGATTAGTTTATTTCAACAAAAGTTTTATTGGGTAAAATGTATTTATCAAACTGTCGGGAATCGCAAGTAACTAGTCATCTTTAGTCATATAAGTTATATTCGCATTTACAATAATACTGTTTAAAAAATGAAAAATAACAATGTTTTACAAAATTCATTTCATAAATTACAATTTTTACAGTACTGTATTACTATCTCTTTGCAACATAAGCATTTCTCAATCCTATCCCATTTATCTATGGCTGAATATGAGGAATGATAAAATAATGTTTTATATACAGGGTGTATCTAAACTAATGGGCAAAATTTTAAGGGGTGATAGTACACATCAAGACAAATAATATTAAATGGGACACTAAGGGTCCCAAACGTCTTCCGAGGGAGATAGGCGCCATCAAAGTTTAGGGTCCAAAATTTGAAATGATTATAAAAAACGGAAAAATTGATCGATTCGTTTGCGGTTTTCACGAAAGCTATTCTTGATGTCAGTATTGTCTTGAAAATAAATTATAAAGATTAATTTCAAAAACTGCCAATAGAGGGCGCTTTAGACTTTGGAGTAACGAACAACTATTTTTTACCGTTATTTTTTGCATCTCATTAAATTTTTCTAGAATTTAGACATTAACTTAAATTTTGAGCTCAAAACCTGCGGTTAAGTAGTGCAAACTGAACTGTGTTCAATGGGAGTGGGTAGGTTCAAATTTCAAATGATTATAAAAAACAGAAAAATTGGTCAAATGATTTGCGGCTTTCACTAAAATTATTCTTTATGTCAGTATTGTCTTGAAAACAAATTATACAGATAAATTCCAAAAAATGTCGATAGAGGGCGCTTTAGACTTTGGAGTAACGTACAACTATTTTTTACCGTTATTTTTTATATCTCATTAAAATTTTTTAGAAGCTTAGACATAAACTTAAATTTTGAGCTGAATATCTGAATCGTTGAGAGTAGTTAAGTAGCGCAAACTGAACTTTATTTAATGGGGGTGGGGAGGTTCAAATTTCAAATGATTATAAAAAATGAAAAAATTGGTCGATTCGTTTGCGGTTTTCTCTAAAACCATTTTTTATATCAGTATTTTCTCGAAAGTAAATTTTAAAGATAAATTTTTAAAAAATTCCGTTAGAGGGCGCCCTAAACTTTAGAGTAATCAGCAACTATTTTTAATCGTTATTTTTTTAAAATCTAGATAAATGTTTTAAAAGCTTAGACTAAATTTTGAGCTCAAGATATGAATCGTTGTGAGTAATTAAGTAGCGAAAAATTGAACTGTGCTCGTAGGGTGGCCACGTTAACATTTCAACTCCTAAACACATTTCAGTTTGCGCTTCTTAACCCCTCCGAACGATTCAGAATTTGAGCTCAAAATTTAAGTCTAAGCTTTTGCAAGCATTTAATTAGATACAAAAAATAACAGTTAAAAATTGTTGTTGGTTACTCTAAAGTTTAAGGCGCCCTCTAACGGAATTTTTTTGAAATTTATTTTTAAAATTTATTTTCAAGGAAATACTGACATAAAGAATGGTTTTAGAGAAAACCGCAAACGAATCGACCAATTTTTCCATTTTGTATAATCAATTGAAATTTAAACCTTCCCACCCCCATTGAACACAGTTCAGTTAGCGCTACTAAACCACTCTCAACGATTCAGATTTTCAGCACAAAATTTAAGTTTATGTCTAAGCTTCAAAACAATTTAATGAGATGCAAAAAATAACGGTAAATAATAGTTGTACGTTACTCTGCAGTCTAAAGCGCCTTCTATCGACATTTTTTGAAATTTATCTGTATAATTTATTTTTAAGACAATACTGACATAAAGAATAATTTTTGTGAAAATTTAAAATCAATTGACCAATTTTTCTGTTTTTTATAATCATATGAAATTTGTACCTACCCACTCCCATTGGACACAGTTCAGTTTGCGCTACTTAACCACAGATTTTGAGCTCAAAATTTAAGTTTGTGTCTAAACTTCTAAAAAAATTCAATGAGATGCAAAAATAACGGTAAAAAATAGTTGTTCGTTACTCCAAAGTCTAAAGCGCCCTCTATAGGCATTTTTTGAAATTTGTCTTTATAATTTATTTTCAAGACAATACTGACATCAAGAATAGTTTTCGTGAAAACCGAAAACGAATCGACTAATTTTTCCGTTTTTTATAATCATTTCAAATTTTGGATCCTAAACTTTGATGGTGCCTATCTCCTTCGGAAGACGTTTGGGACCCTTAGTTTCCCATTTAATATTATTTGTCTTGATGTGTACTATCACCCCTTAAAGTTTTGCCCAGTAGTTTAGATACATCCTGTATTCAATTTGTGTAAAAAAGTTTATATCCAATCATGCATTTTAAGAAATTTAAGCCTGTAGCAATATAAGCAAGGACCTATGAAAGTAAATAATATATAAAACCCTATTGTTCGACAATATATACCGGGTGTCCCAAAAATGTTTGATAGATTTTAAAATTCCATAACTTGAAAACGGTGACAGCTATTTAAAAAAAAAATTCAGGAGGGTTTTGTATAATGTTTTAGTTCGAATTTCAAACAATAGGTGGCGCTGACGGCGATTGAAGGCCAGGTTGACGCTTCACTCGCCACTGATCACCTGACATTCAATTGCTGTCAGCGCCACCTATTGTTTGAAATTCGAACTAAAATAAAAAATTACGGTAAAAAACGCCTGACATTATACATAACCCTCCTGCAAAAAATTTTTAAATAGCTGTCACCGTTTGCAAGTAATTGAATTTTAAAATCTATCAGTCATTTTTGGGACACCCGGTACATGCAGAGCAGTAAATTATGTTCCTTTAAAGTGAATATATGATACAATATCAGATATTGTAAAATAACATTTTAAAAAGTAAAATAACTAAATTTCACTCACAAGAAGATATTAATATTTTTTCTCTTAGAGAAAGCTGTATTTCAAATTGTCTATTAATTTTATTTTTTAGAAAAAACTGATAAGAAGTCCCTCGCAATTTAATTAATTCATTTTTAAATAGGTATTCATTTTTATTAATTAGTTTTTTCATTTTCTCTGTTTTTGTTACATTACAACAAAATCTTGTGATTAAAACATTTTGTTATTTATAATTTATATAAATCTAAAACAGTTAGCCACGAATTAAAACCTAGTTTTAAATATGTTTATCTTTTTTAAAAAAAATACATCGCATTGCTTTTTTAACTTATTTTTTGATTAAGCTACTCTCAGCTGATTTTTTGTTCTCAGAAAAAAATGATTTAACTTTATATAACAAACATGTTCACAAACAATAATCATAAATTATAAAGAATACAGTTAGATATTTAAAATAAAAAAACTCAAAACAAATTCTCTAAACATGCGAGTAAATAAAATCGCGTTTCTATTATCAATTAAATGTCCGATAAACCATTTTGAATAGTTTAGTAACATTATCTAGCAGAATCGAAGCAAACAATGATATATTATTATATTACACACGCAAAAAAGGTAACATCATTTAAGTAAAGAAAGTATTTAATATGCCATCAAAAATACATAGAGAAGCAATCGCATTTTTTTCTACTAAAATATAAAGTTTTGCTGAATTGATTAAAAAAATATATTTACTTATAAACTATGAAATTTTCTGACTCTCTCTTACTCAATAAATTTTTCTGGTTTTAATAATTAAATAAGTGATCCTTAACTTATGATGCATTATTAGAATAAATGCAGTGGAATTAGATTTTATGAAATACATTAACTTATGTGAAAAATCTCCATCTTTTAAAACATTATCGATATTTTCTTAAAGAAAAAGATAATGCGATCTTTTGTACATAATTTAATTTGTGGTACAACTACTTTGGAGAATTCCATTTGACAGGAAAAAAGAGTTTATGTAAAGAAAACGTTTGAAGCTTTAAGAAGGATAATCTTCTGAAATCTTTAAATTGTTTTCTTTCAAAAGTTACGAAATTTTGTTATTTCTAATAACTAATAAAATAGATTTTTTTTAGTGAAGCGATTATGCTAAATATTTATCTATTAGAGTGAAATATTTATCAGATTAAATTTACTAGTGAAGATTTAATTAGGAAATATGAAAACGTGGATTTTGGAATCAAAAATAAATAATGGTTCACTTTTCCAATTCTAGACTTCACACTGGAATTATTTTCTAAGCTGTAAATCATTTCTGTTTCTGTTTTTAATGAAATATGCTGCAATATTTAATATCAAATAAATTTAAAGTTATATGTAATTCAGTGCATTAATATCTGCTTAAAATTAATATAGTATTATTATTGATAGTTTTATAGACAATAACCAATCTTTTAAGTGGACAAATGAACGCTTTTGAACATTGCGTTTATCTGAGCCAGACCTATTCAGGGTCATGCGGGGCAATCTCCTTAATCCTCCCGCCCTCTATGTAGGCTCCAATGAAAGTAAATAGGATTATCACAAAATTGGCAACAGGTTAAAATTAGGCAAAATGTATCGAAAGTCATACATTTTCAAACATTTAGGAAAGTAAGAGTGATTCACCGTCCTCTCTTTCCTTCCACTATCCCATTCATATATGTGAAAAACAAACTACATTACAACATTAATAATTAATTTTTCATTATATCAATTTAGTATTCTGTTGTTTTTAAAAGAAATTCTTTATTAAAGTTTTCCTCGTAGCGTGCTAAGTTAAAATCATTAAATGTGATCATTTTGCGAAATTTTCGTTTAGACACCTTAGAACATACGTAGATAATCAAACAAAGAGTTTTCAAAGCGATATTTCTCTTAACCAGTCTATCATTTTTTAAAATTATGTTACTAATACTTTTCTTAAATTTGTGACTATCTCTTTGTGATACACTGTATACTTATGTGAACTGCTCTGAGTACAAAATTATGCATATACACAATACGTAAGAAGTTTATTTCTAGCCCCCCCCCTCTTCCATAGCCTTAATCGGTTCTGTGTGAATAGAACCAAATAAATATATTGATGTCATAGTACGACACAATTTATCAAAGACTCTGCATATCAACAAATATAACCATACATACTCGCGTATAAGTCAAGGAATGTTCTGCAAGAAATCGGAGAGGGTGTCGACTTATACGCATGTCAAATAATAAAAGAAAAAAAAATACTCTTCGCATACTGCAAAATTATTCTTTTTTTATGTATATGATTAATAAAATAATATTTAATGTACTTAGTTTACACTTTTGCATTGGCAATTGAAATTCATTGATTTTATTTTGGGCAAAGTTGAAGCTAAAAGTTATGGGGTCGACTTATATGCGAGTGGTTTGTATTATTATTATTATTATTATTATTATTATTATTATTATTATTATTATTATTATTATTATTATTATTATTATTATTATTATTATAATTCAAAAATATGCAACATGGAGAACTGGGTGCAGGAAAATACAGGTGTAAAACTTAATGGTAAACCTATGGCTCTATAAATCCGTAAAATCGGATTTTCAAGTGATTTCCACCAAGCTATGACTTAGCAGACTAATTACATTTTAATATGCGTGTATAGTTTTATCTAATTCTTGTTTTTCAGACATGAACTCAATTTGGTGACAGCCTGTGGTGCCACCTCCCGGTCAATGATCCATGGGAGTCGCTTGCCAAAATTTAAAAAAACAGAATTTAACAGTTTTATTGCAACAGTGATATTTTTTTTTCATACAATACATTTATAAGGAGCTTATAATTGTTCTGTGAGATAGTTTGCGTAAATCGTCTACCCTCCTAATTATTAGTTCAAGCAAAAGCAAATTCTTGAAATTTTAATCGCTAATTGCCTAGATATTTTTAATAATAACTATTTAAACTTTCTGTATTATTTGTTTTACATTTGAATACATGATGATTTTAAAATCACTATGCGTTGCAGTGATATACTTGGTGAATATTTTTTTTCTGATAGCTAATATGATAGAATATTAACCAAAGAAGAATGAATCGCTGTTGTTTATGTTCATCCTCATCGAATGACGTATCAACATATTCAGTCAGTGCTCACCCGTAGATTTTGGAAACCGTGCCCCATCAGGTTGGCTAGAAAGATCCTATAATGGAGATTCCATTATATATAGTTTTTTTGGGGTTAAAATTTATTCCTTTTAAAAAATTGCATTTTTAGTTAATCATTATAATTTAGGAAGTAGGTATTCATTACGCCCTTTTCCCACAGTTTAATATTCTGTTAAGCATGGAAAAGCGTTCATTAATTCTTTTCTCTTACATGAATTTTCTGATGTAACGGCTAACTGAAATAAAATAAAAGAAAAGCAATTTCTTTCAATCTGCGCTTCTCATAATTCCGTTGAAAATTATCTTTGCGATTTCAATAACTAAAATAAAATCTAATCTTTGTACAGTTGCTAACGATTTCCGTTCTCTTCATAAACATTTTGTCCTGCAAATTATTTCGTGGGTGCGTCTCTTTGATTTAGAGCATAATATGTAAATGTAAGCAGATGGTTTCGCATCGTCCGTTGAGAGTTGATGCAGTTCTCACGAATTTAATCTATTAACCCTTTTGTGCCTGCTCCCATAATTTACAGGTTATCAATTGGCTGTATACTTAACAATGTGTTCTGTCTCTCTCTGCATAATTATCGCCAAGGTCGGCAATTATACAAAGAGTTTTGGCGAAAACCGCAAGCCAAATCGCTAATCAACATCTGTACTGATTGTAACTTGCACTTGGATTTGAACTACTATCCAGTAAGGACCTATTACCTCATGTAGTCTTCATAATTGTGTTTCCAAGGGGTCACTCCCTGAGGAGTATAAGTCTCCGCTCATTCCTGGATATCATAATAAAGAACTTCGAAGAGACATTACTGATGTTTTATTACTTGTGCGGACCTGTCTTATTGCAAACACTTCTTGGAATTTACAGCATAACTTAAATGCTTTCTCCTGAAAAGGTATTTATACGAGCGGTCACCATACGCCACCCGAAAATCTACTTTATAAGTCTTGGTGCCGTGACCAGGATCCAAGACTTATAAAGTAGATTTTCGGGTGGCGTATGGTGACCGCTCGTATAAATACCTTTTCAGGAGAAAGCATTTAAGTTATGCTGTAAATTCCAAGAAGTGTTTGCAATAAGACAGGTCCGCACAAGTAATAAAACATCAGTAATGTCTCTTCGAAGTTCTTTATTATGATATCCAGGAATGAGCGGAGACTTATACTCCTCAGGGAGTGACCCCTTGGAAACACAATTATGAAGACTACATGAGGTAATAGGTCCTTACTGGATAGTAGTTCAAATCCAAGTGCAAGTTACAATCAGTACAGATGTTGATTAGCGATTTGGCTTGCGGTTTTCGCCAAAACTCTTTGTATAATTGCCGACCTTGGCGATAATTATGCAGAGAGAGACAGAACACATTGTTAAGTATACAGCCAATTGATAACCTGTAAATTATGGGAGCAGGCACAAAAGGGTTAATAGATTAAATTCGTGAGAACTGCATCAACTCTCAACGGACGATGCGAAACCATCTGCTTACATTTACATATTATGCTCTAAATCAAAGAGACGCACCCACGAAATAATTTGCAGGACAAAATGTTTATGAAGAGAACGGAAATCGTTAGCAACTGTACAAAGATTAGATTTTATTTTAGTTATTGAAATCGCAAAGATAATTTTCAACGGAATTATGAGAAGCGCAGATTGAAAGAAATTGCTTTTCTTTTATTTTATTTCAGTTAGCCGTTACATCAGAAAATTCATGTAAGAGAAAAGAATTAATGAACGCTTTTCCATGCTTAACAGAATATTAAACTGTGGGAAAAGGGCGTAATGAATACCTACTTCCTAAATTATAAAGATTAACTAAAAATGCAATTTTTTAAAAGGAATAAATTTTAACCCCAAAAAAACTATATATAATGGAATCTCCATTATATATAATCACCCCCACGACACGAAAACAAGCTGTAATGAGTACATTACAGCGTAAAATAATGGCTGAATCTCTCTGCATTTGCACATACTACTCATTAACCTGCATACCAAGAAGCATATATAAAAATAAACATTCAGAAAATAAGTATATAAGTATATAGATATATAAGTATACATATATCATGTCTCCATTATGCATGTATCTAAGCATGCCAGTAAAAAAAATTGGTACCAAAAATTTTTTTTAAGTAATTAGCTGAGCTCAGTCTGACTTCTGGATAGTTAAAATTCCGTGTGCACACTTTCTTTTTTTTTTTTTTTCAATTCCAGAAGATTATTTTATATAATATTTGAAATACTTATTCAAATAATGCAATTCTTGTGATTGCAACATATGTTGGTTATACTCCAACTTCTATAATTAATTTGAGACATGATGATTAAAATATTGTAAAACAATTCAAATATGTAGCTAAAATATGTAGGGAATACAAACATACACTGGGTTTTAAATTTCACAATTTTAAATGAGAAAATAATGATAATGGAAGAAAAATATTGAGGCACAAGAATTTTGTACATTGCAGTATATCATTGCCATACTCTTAAAAACAAATGATGTAACAATATTTCCCTGAATATTATAAGCCAACAGTACTTTACCAAAAAATAATGTTTTAAAAACTAAACTGTTATAAAAATGTAAGTAAACTTAATTTGAAACCATTTAGAAATAAAAATCTAACATGGATTTTATAACCTGGAAAACAGAACGATTAAAGATTGCATGAGTGTGTGTAAGGTTTTTGCATGTGTGTAAAAGGTTTTACAGACCTTTCTGTTTAAAGACTGATGTAGCAGCATGGAAACTGCCTGCATGAAATCTGAAAAAAAAATTTGATGCAGCACTGAGTACCGACTGAATAAGAAATCAATGTAAATAGGAAACTACCCCATTAAAAGAAATCTGTTAACTACCGAGAGAAAGATACCGAGAAATTTAGAAAAAATGTCACAGAGAAATTTTGCTGATGTCAAAAGTGAAAAAATTACATTAAGTTTAAGTATCTTATGTGCAACATGACTGAAGCACAAAAAAAACAGCATGTCAATGTGAACAAAGAGAAAAACTGGATGACCTGCAACCTAAACAATGAATTAAAATGTCTACTTGAATACACATATATATGTATATAAGATTTTTTTTAAGTACAAGAACTACAATGAGGAAAAGTGTTTTGTGTATATTTTTTTTTTAAAAAACCCTCTTGTCAACAAAAGAATGTGAATATAAATTCACTGAACAAATGTGTTGTGAGAATCTATGAACTAAAGTGTATCTGTTCTATGAACTAATGTGTAAGAAAATACAAAACAACTGTGTAGATAAAGAAAAAAAAAAGAGACCGAAATTTTTTTAGACTGCATGAAATTAGCTCCCTGTGCATGCATAGAATTGAAAAGTACGATGAACTAGTGTTAAAAAGTCAATGAACAACAATCGCAATGCACTAATGTGTGTATTTACTATGAACAAAAATTCCATACCTGCACCCGGAACCAAAATAATGCACATATCACCAGAAAATGTAGACGAAGTGTAACAAAATGGCATAAATTGCAATTAACCAGTGACCTGTGAACTAATTTAGAGATCTGGGAAAAATATTATCAATATCTAACCTCAAATGATTAAAAATTTTGTAAATGTCATGTTGGAAAAAGTGATGAAAGGCAATAATTTTAAAAGAGGACGCTAACGCAATACCCGAACAGTGTGTGTATAAAAACAAAAAAAAACAAAACAAGAGATGTCGGGCTTAACTCCTCGCCAGATACCCTGACCTATGTGTTATACATCTGTGAAGTGTGTGAAAAAAAAAGAACTGCCGAATATCACATTAGCTAGAGAGTAAAATAAACATTACCTGTGTACCTGTAAAAATACCGAACATGAACTGCGAAAATACCTGTGACCGTGTACTGTAGAATTATAATGCCATCTCACTGAATGTGATAGATTTCCTATCCTTGATTTTATTAACCTTAAAAATAATGTTTCATTGTTTTATTATTATTTTAAATAACAAGGAATCTACAGGTAGTTAACCAAATCAATGAATTACGGGTATGTAACTGTACAAGTATGCGTATAAAAGTGAAGTAGCAATAACATGCAAGTAAGTGATATCTGCAGATAAAGTACTATTAATGCTTATAGTAGAAGAGTATTTAAAAGACATGATGTATCACTGACCAGAGAAAATACCGAAACTGCAAAAATTAGAGCAAACCTGTCACATCTCTGAAAAAAACGTGAACCCAATTTAATATGGAGACACCATCCGTGCGTAAACAACACTGTGAATTATTAAAATGCACCTTTAAAGAAAATAACCGAGACAAATACCCGTTTCAAATCAGCTTGACACGTGTAACCTTGAATTAAAATTATTAAAATGTATTTAAAAAAAGTGAAATAATGTGTGAATGTATCGTCATGTTAAGTGAAATAATAGCACAACGTTATACCTAATTACAAAGAAATTGTTATTTTTAACGAGGGAAGGATTCCTATCACATGACAAAAGTGTAAAGATGTAAACACATGACATGATAGTGTTGTGTGTTATTGTGTGTTTTCATGAACCAGACTTGAGAAAACAAGTAAAAGTCGTGTACAATCCTCAATCAGAGAAACAAGAGAAAAGGAAAGAACCACATGATCTGATATGTTGCACTTGACCTAAAGTGTTGCACATGACCGAGTGTATATAGAAAAAAAAGGCAAAAACAATGTAATAGTGTAAGAAATCGCATGACCTTGTATAAAAGAACAGATGAAAGAAAAAAAAATGTGTGTAAAAGAAATCACATGACCTGGTATCTAATATACCTTGACCTAGAGAAAAGCACATGACCTTGTGTAAAACACATGAATGAAAGAAAAAAAAAATGTGTGTAAAAGAAATCACATGACCTGGTATCTGATATACCTTGACCGAGAGAAAAACACATGACCTTGTGTAAAAACACATGAAAGAAAAAAAATGTGTGAAAAAGAAAATCGCATGACCTGGTATCTGATATACCTTGACCTAGAGAAAAGCACATGACCTTAAGTTGAAAGAAAAAATATAACTCAAAGTTGAGGAAAGTAAAAATGTAATTGTACTGCCAAAAATCCTTTTAAAGTTAAAATTTGATTGAGAACCCAAAAACATTTACACCATGAAAAAAATGTATTAAATGTGGAAAATGTAACCTCTATAAAAATAGAGTTGAAATGTTGTTAATGTTAACTACATTCCTGTTACTGCAAAACAAAACATTAAAAGGGGAAAAGAAAGGTGTGCTTGATTGTGTAAATATGTTTAAAATGATTGTGTACACCAACGCGAAACATCCAAAACCAAGTGAAAACAACATTGACGACCCGCATCAAAATTTTCACTCTTACATGCCTTCTTTCTATTACTCAACCATCTGTGCACTTGATAGCCGAATAAGAAAAAGAAATAAGAATGCATCTGTACACAAGATTAATGTTTAGAAAACTTGTTAAAATTTAAAGTGTACCAGGAAATGTGAGGGAACAAAATAAAATAAAAAAATACGTAGAAAAGAAACTGTGACAGGTTGAGATACTCTATTCAAAAAGTATTTAGACCCTGTATTTAAATTTTAAAAAAACATTACAAGTAAGCTTTAATTATGCAACAATGTATATTTTTTTTCAATAAAAAAAAACACTGTTGTGTTATGTGAAATAAGCAGAAAATCTAAAGCAATATTACTCTAAATAAAAGTTTTTGATTGTTTGCCTCACATTATTTCTCAAAAAAAACTTACCAGTGTAACACAAAACAATATTACTATAACATCTTCAAGAATGTCTTTACCAAATATTAGATGCTAAGACCTTTATGTATTACGAACAAAAACATCTACCCAAAAAAAAACATGAAAACATATAAAATTAACTGACATTATTTATATAAAAACATAGACACCACATAAATAAACTTTTACTTTTCACTCTTTTTTTTTTATTATTTAAACACACATTGCTATGAAGAGGCTGGTAATTGAAATAACTATTATGCATCAGCCATTTATGGTTAACTGTTTATCCGTACACACTCTAAGAAAGGAGTAAATTAAATAAAAAAAAGTCAATTTTTGTTTAGGAGAGTTATAATTAAGACAATAAACTGTGATAAAGATGTTTAAAAAATGTTAATAACGTACAGACTAAATTGTGGAATATTATCTGTTTCCTGTAAAATAAAAAAACTTTCAATATAAGGAATATTGACTCAAAAAAAGTTTTTTTTTTTTTTTTAAACAAAATACAACGTGACAAACACATCTATTACAACAATCATATAGCAGCCAAAGAAACAACAAATGAAACAGCATTATTGCACTCTAACACACTAAACAATCGTTAGAATAAGAATGCAATTCCTGGCCACCCGCAAACAATAAAATTGTTTGTGAATTTTATCTATGTGTGTGTCACATTGTATATGTTATGCGAACATACCCTTTAACTAACAAGCTGTGCAAAAAAAAAATATTCTTCGATTATTTATTTTTATTTTTATTTTTTTTTACATTATAATCCATGAGGAAACTATTACTTTTGTAAAAACACAGCAAAAATAAATCTTTTGCTACCCTTTAGCATGTACGCACATGATATTGACTTACCTGTACCAAATATCTCACTTAAGTGATATAAACTTTACTCACTAAATGATATAAACTTTAGGTAAGATGTAAGATTAAAATGTATCTTGTGACCATAAAAAAATCTCTGAAACACAATATACATGACATACAACTGAAGAAAAAAACGTTGTAAGAAAAATAAATTTAAAGAAATGTTGTCTCTAACAATTTCCTTTAAAAATTGAATTTTAACTTAGTACCCTTTGCATTAAACATTTTCTTTCAATCCAGCCTAATTTTGTGTGTGTCTGACACAGTATAGCAAATAAACTGTGTGTATACAAATGAGTATAAATTTTTAAGAAAACAAAATCACTAAAATATTTAAAAATTATTCAACACTACTACTTATCACTTGACAACAATAATAAAAATGTACATAAATTCGAAAAGAGATTTTAAAAAGTAGTTTGAATCTTTCAAAAAAATATATATGAAATAAACTGACATACATAAACAGATATTTCGTAAAGATCACTACAGTATTTATGCATAAAATAATGCAGACTTACCTGACATACTACACAAAATTACAAATAATTAGTAATAACGTATGAAAAAAACGAATGAGTTTGATAAGTTGGAACACCAAATACATAAATTGAAAAGAAAACAGTGTGTTTATTAATCACAAGGGGGGGGAGAAGAGGGGAGGGGAAGGATTAATCTGCAGATTAATATGTACTTCTCTTTTGTTTCTTATTTATAAATTGCATGAGATACGTGCACAATTGTTTGCTCCTCAAAAATAATCTACTTTTCTTATTGTAGGGTATTCATTTTGTTTCTTTTTAAAGAAACTGACACACGTATTCCATAGCACTAACGATGAGAAAGCGGTCAATTGATTAGCACACATAAAATGAGAAAAATCAACACACGATGATGTCACTTGATGCACAGAAGGCCCGAGGAAAAAGGGGCGGGGGGAGTTTTCACTAACCACCATAATCTTGAGATGTCATTACGCATACACGTTGAAGTACAAACGGTGTCCGACACCTACAAACTTTCTTAATGATAGTAGAGGGGGCTTTCGATCTAGTATAGCAACACATTTTTGATTTCTGATGCACAAAGCGACAAAAAAAAGGGGGGGGCGCCCACACACGTGAACACTGTTTTCTGTCACTAAGAACAGACGATTTGACACTTGATTCACAACCGGTTAATCACCCGGCACCTTTCACAAACTACGAAAGCGAAGAAGCACGAAGAAGAATCGAAGATTTGCTTTACGGTGAGATCCTTGACCCCGTTTTCCCAGATGGGAATAAATGACGAGAGTATCGGATAAAGCATTTTCGCCGGAACTGCTGAACTTCAGGTGAACTGATAATGTTTTTGGAGGATTGAAATGCGTCGTAAAATATTTAGAGTTTTTTTTTATATATTAGGAAGGCTTGGGTCACTCCCTGGTCAATATACTGGTATATCATAAAACTTCGCCTGGTCACGGCACCAAGACTTATAAAGTAGATTTTCGGGTGGCGTATGGTGACCGCTCGTATAAATACCTTTTCAGGAGAAAGCATTTAAGTTATGCTGTAAATTATATATAATGGAGATTCCATTATATATAGTTTTTTGGGGTTAAAATTTATTCCTTTTAAAAAATTGCATTTTTAGTTAATCTTTATAATTTAGGAAGTAGGTATTCATTACGCCCTTTTCCCACAGTTTAATATTCTGTTAAGCATGGAAAAGCGTTCATTAATTCTTTTCTCTTACATGAATTTTCTGATGTAACGGCTAACTGAAATAAAATAAAAGAAAAGCAATTTCTTTCAATCTGCGCTTCTCATAATTCCGTTGAAAATTATCTTTGCGATTTCAATAACTAAAATAAAATCTAATCTTTGTACAGTTGCTAACGATTTCCGTTCTCTTCATAAACATTTTGTCCTGCAAATTATTTCGTGGGTGCGTCTCTTTGATTTAGAGCATAATATGTAAATGTAAGCAGATGGTTTCGCATCGTCCGTTGAGAGTTGATGCAGTTCTCACGAATTTAATCTATTAACCCTTTTGTTCCTATTCCCATAATTTACAGGTTATCAATTGGCTGTATACTTAACAATGTGTTCTGTCTCTCTCTGCATAATTATCGCCAAGGTCGGCAATTATACAAAGAGTTTTGGCGAAAACCGCAAGCCAAATCGCTAATCAACATCTGTACTGATTGTAACTTGCACTTGGATTTGAACTACTATCCAGTAAGGACCTATTACCTCATGTAGTCTTCATAATTGTGTTTCCAAGGGGTCACTCCCTGAGGAGTATAAGTCTCCGCTCATTCCTGGATATCATAATAAAGAACTTCGAAGAGACATTACTGATGTTTTATTACTTGTGCGGACCTGTCTTATTGCAAACACTTCTTGGAATTTACCACCCGAAAATTTACCACCTGTAAATTAATCTCAGAGTACAGGTAGTTTTTAGATGAAGAACTTCCAGGGAGGCTGGAAATAACTCTAGATATCGTTTGACAGGTGCAGCAGGCAATCAAATGTAACCATTCTGCATCTACGAAGAGACTTAAAAGGGGGCTTTGTATTCCTAGAACCACTGTGTGGATATCTGTCTGTAAAAAGTATAAGGAATTCGTAACTTTGTACGCGCGGATTGATATCGAACAATACGAAACGTTACAAATAGCCAGAATCTATAAACAAATATGAAAAAATAATAAAAATTAAGAAATGTGTTGCATAGAGATCACAAGTTAGAGACATGTTAAAATAACATATCTGGGATTTAAAATATCTACTAACCAATCAACAGCTCTCACAAGGACTAATGTAAAAATACCACTCAAAATTAATTGAATATCAAACGAAAACATTCAAAATGGTGTTGGTCCTTATATGATGTTGGCCTTTAGTCATGGAGGCAACTGAAATTACGACATTAAAGTATAGAATGAATAAGAAAACATGTAATGAAAGCAATAGATCAATAACGGCAGCACAATCATCTCATGGGGTTGGAGGTTAAAATATAAGAATTAGCTAAAATTCGATTCGCATATTAAAACTAATTCAGTCATCCAAGTTACATCTTGATGGAAAATACCGGAAAAAAGATTTTAGTGGTTGACTCGTATGTTTACCATTGTATTTTCCTGCTCCCAACAATTCGGATTTTTATATTTTTGGGTGAAAGAAAACACATTGATAAACCTTTAAAATAACGACTAAAATCTGGTCTGAGGATAATTTCTAACGATATATGACTTGGAAATGAAATTGCATTTTAATATGTTAATCGAGTTCACACTATCCTGGAATTAGAAGTTCTAACTCCATTAAGTGATTATTATGCTACTGCAATCCGGTCTACAAAAGTTGGTTTTCAGAATTTCACATACGTGCATGTATATAAATTACATTTTAATGAAATATTATATTTTATTGACATCACGAAATAATTTATTTACTTATAAAGTGAAAAAAATATACATTTTCTGTGTGATGATGATGAATGTACTGGGTGATCCAAAAGTCAGGACGAAATTTAAAAATAAATAATACAAAAACGAATCAAGATAACTGCACTGACAGGATGCAGAAGAAACCGGGTTTTGTGTAACCCCTACAAAAAAAAATACCAACCAACGACCAACAACTGTCGCTATAGTGTTTTATTGCACCAAAATATGATTTACAAATCAAAGAATGTTGACAATTTACAATCCAGCTTAATTACAGTCAATTAATATTACAGTAAATGTTCAATGTGCGGTTCATCATTTATAAGTGCAGCTGTGATACTAGGCACCACACAATTCACAGCATTTAGTAGCATTTCTAGCATTATGGCAGACATATTTTGGCGGATGGCAACTTTCAGGGCTGTTAGCGATGACGTTGGTCACCAACAGAGCTATATTTTTTCGTTGCTTCACAAAATCCGGTTTCTCTTCCATCCGTTTGGTGTAAACTGTATCTTTGTATGTTGATTCATTTTCGAATTATTCATTTTTAAAGTTCGTCCTAACTTTAACCACCCGGTATTTCTACAGAAAGAAGTAAAGGCTTTTTGAAAAATAGCTTTTTGAAAAAAGGCTTTTTGAAAATAGTTGCACTATTTTCTATATAGTTATTCTTGATGAGAATTAGTACGGATTTATATAAATAATGTAATACAGGCATTAACAAAATAATTTATTTTGTTTATTATCTATGAGACAATAATTAAATTCGATTATTTAAACTTTACAACTCAATATAAAAAACTATTACATTCTTCGAATATTTCAATCCAGTAAGAATTCAATAATAAATATAATTTTAATATTCCTTAAACAACAAGCAAGATATAGATATATTTTACGAAAAAAACATCTAAAATGTTTTATTGCGAAACAATTCATGCTATTTCAAAGAAATAAAATAAATTTTATAAATTTGCAAACGATAGCCAATGCATGGCGTTCAAAAAATACACTGCAAAATACAGATTTCCAAGAAGAAGAAATTGCAAACGAAAAGAAAATAATAACAAGATTTTCACAAAAAATAACCTCGAAAAAAAGAACAATGTAACCCAATAATAAATATTCAATATTAAATACTTTTTTCTTTACCGCACTTGAAATAAAAGAGCAGCTTATGTATTGATTTTTTAAAGTACCTTTTTATTCCCATGGAAATAAGACCGCTCTAGTCTGGAATAAACGAAAGAAAAACGAAATGAAAGTTCCCATGTTTCCTGGTAAATATTTCTTTCCGATTTTTTTTTTCAATTGAAGGCTTTTTGTAACATTCAGTGTCCACAAACATTTTAAAGTCCATGTAATTCATTTCCTCTTTTGAATGTATTAAAAAAGTTTGAATAGTTTATACAAGGTGAAACAGAAAGAAGAAGTAAAATATTTTACGCTTTCAAAAGGCATATATTAAATCCAGATTTAGTAGAGATTAAAAGTTGAAGAAAAAAATAGAATTTTTAAAGACATATAAAGTGTACATTTGTGTAAAAAGTGGAATGAAAAATATCTTGGAGCAGTGTTATTTTATAGAAATTTTTTTTTACCTCATTCTTGACTTCCAGCCTCCTTCCTTTAGTGTATGTAATTAAATCTATATTAAATTACTCAAGTTATTTAAAATATAAAGCTTAATGACAATAGTATTCTAGCCAACCTTGACATCATATCACTTTACATTCTACTGATAAACAGTAAGTTGAAAACAATATTATAATATAGATTAATATTATTTAACGATTTAGTGACAATAAGAAGAATACCATTATATATTGTTTAAATCTAATTACAAATTTCCTAATAACATATTTGATTTTAACAATATCTACTAACAGATAGAAGGGACTCCATTGGGGTTACCAATTTCTGATTTACTGGCAGAGTTAAAACTTTTAGAGGTCAAAATTATATAACCTTCTATTTTTAATGCAAGTTTAAGGGTCAGATTTGTCGATGATATTCTAGTTATTATGCTGTATTATGGTGTCAGCTTTCATAAATTTTCATGAACATCCAATCAGAAGTGACAGTAAAATAAAATTTACATTGAATATAGAAGGAAATAAATGTTTACTTTTTTGTTTGCGACCTCTTCAGTAATGAACAATCTTGTAGAATGAATAGGACAGTTTATAGGATATGATTCCGTGCAAGCAATACCGTTGTTTACTCCAGTATTTGTTAGTTTCATCATAAAATCTTTTTAACGTTTTTATAGTTAGGCCTTGACCACCACATACTCTGTATAGGTTCTCTCATTCTAGTAATACACAACTATGACGTATACAACGAACGTCGTTCACTACACTGTAATGGTTGCATATTTGAACCTCGTAAGTTTTTGATATACAACTAATATAACAGGACACATTTCGAATATGAGTTTATGATACAAACATTTTATATCAGATATTCTGATATATAATCGTTATCGGCGAAATTAAAAATTGTGATCAAGGACTTTAATTTACATTTTAGGTTTATTCTGATCCAAACGATGAACTGCATAGATTAATTTTAGTGGCTAATAGCATAGATTTTTCCAGCATATTTACTAATAAAATGATTTAAAATTTTGAACACAGAAACAACTGAAATAGGGAGAATTAATATAAAAGTTGAATTCATAGCAGTGGATTATATCCCTCACAAAAAGTTAAAACACATTCTAAAGAATTGTAGCCTAATATTAATAGCTAGATATGATTTTAAACTAATTATTGATAAGCAAAAAAGTGTTGATCCTGTTAGTATGGTCGATACGTTATGTATTTGCATGATCCATTACACATATAAAGTAAAGAATAAAATGTTAAATTTTATTTGTATGATAACTAGAAAATTCCAGACAAGAGTTAAACTGCATGAACAGGATATTCATAAAAATAGATTTGTTACCGCTCTCTCAAGATTAGTACAAACTAAATATATGGATATCATTTTTAATAAGAGAAAATAATTATGCAGGATTCATATTTTAATAGTTAAAGTGGCGGTCAAAAGTTTTCGGCCATCAAAAATTTTTCAGTTAATTTGCAACTATACCCATATGATAATTAATCTTAAAGTGATATTTATACATTTTATTGACATAATAGTTAGGAATTTACTTGTGGAATAACATGTAAATATCAAAAAATTTAATTGACAAAATTAAATATAAAGGAAAACGCATGTTCTCAAAAGTTTCCAGCCACCTTCGCATTTTTTTAAAATGCATTGTAAAAGAAAACTACAGCGATCAACAACATTTATAATTAGTATTTTATTACCTTTAGAAATAAATTCTACTGAGCAGTAACATAACATTCATACAATCAACGGTTAAAGTTCGTCTATGGTACGTTTTTTCCACATTTCTTGCAATTTTTTGGAATTTTCAGCTGAGTTGAAATATTTATAGTTCGGAAGACGTTTGTCAACTTCTTTCCAAAGATTTTCTGTTGGATTCATGTTGGGAGTTTAGGCTGGCCATTTCAAAAACGAAATTTTTTTGTGCGAAAACCATTGCTTGCCAAGGCTTTCATGCATTTATTATGTCGTTATCCTGTTAAAACAAATAGTTGCGACCAAACTTTTCCTCTAATGAGGCAGAAAATAATCTTGCAAGATATCCTGTACACTGCATTATTCATCTTGCCTTGGATTTTTAATAACGGACAGACAATTTTTGAAGAAAATACTCCCCATGTTACAACGTGTCCTCCGCCATGCTCCACTGGAGGAATAACATATGTTGAATCACATTTTTTGTTGTTAGGTCATCGGACGTAGTGTCTGCCATCACTCCCAAAAAAGTTTCAAATTCTATTGATGGAAAAATAGTACTTTTGTCCAGTTTTCACTATACCAGACTTTGTATTTTTAGGAAAACGTCAGTCAGTACATTTATATTTTTTTACTTACGAAAAATGTTTGAACACCGATACTTCCATAAAGTTCTGTATCACATCAGAATCTTGACACGGTAGACTGACTTATTTCAACAATATTTCCATTTTGGAAATAGCCGTATATTGCAACGGAATTTTTATGAGGGTCATCAATTGTTTTTCTCTTGATAATTCTGTCAACGAGAATAGTAATTTTTTAAAGTTTTCCGGACCTCACAAAGTCCTGAAAGCCACGGCCATCTTTGTATGATTTTTAAATATCGTTTACAGTCGATTTGACCGGTTGATAGTTTTACCGCAATACCTCCAGAGGATTAGCTCTTTAGTGACAAATTAATCACTCATTTACAGACAATATTTGTTGAACTTTTCAATTTTTAATTTAAACTTTGTTATTCACGTTCATTCATTCACAAACACGACCAAAAAACACTTTACCGATAGAAAAGAGCTAATGCATGATGAGTAGCCGGAAACTTTTGCACACGCGAACTTCGAATTCTACCCCTTTGCATGAAGCGTCCACAGTATCCAAGCAAAATGATCACGTGGTCAGAGGTCATTCACATATTTCTAACTTTTGAAGCAATTGTGCTTCTTCTTTGCTGAAACCTTCTGGTAAATAAATGAAAGAAACTAACTGGCCGGAATTTTTTTACCGCCACTGTATGTAAAATTAGAGTCTGTTAAAATTTAAACGCAGAAAAAAACAGTTACTGTTATCATACCAAATTCAGAATATTTCTGTTGAATTGATTATAATACATTAGATTTTAGCCTAAATAATGCTTTCTTTTCCCCCACCGCCCCCTCCTTCATTATTAATGGTTTCGATTACTTGCGGGCGTTTTGAAATAAAATTTCTTATCGTCGTATATCAATAAAAGTCGAGTTTTTCCCTATTCGTTTTTCTCCTTGTCAATGCCTTAGGTTTAGCCAAAATGCCTGGAGTGTTTTTCAGGTACGCTTTTAACATTTAGTATTTTTGATTTATACATATTTTGTATATTTTGTCTCAAGCTACATTAGAAACGGATTTTGGAAAATTATTTTTTGATGTTATTATATTTTTTAACATAGCAAACAAAAGCGAATTTAATGTTTCAGATGGAGCATTTATGAAGCCAGTAGTGTGTGAGGTGCTATTAAGATCAACGTTATTAAAAAGACACACAAAATATTGGGATTATGTATTGGGTATTCATTTGCATTTTAGAATATAGTCATTTTCAAGAGCAAATCTACATCTGTTACATTTTCTCATTATTTGTTATAGCTTTTACTAACATCGATTTTAACAAAGTAATTAATCACCGATTTTTTTCTATTGTCACAAAAGTATCTGATTCTATAAAATGTTTTACAGTGTAAATGGTTCGCAAAGATAACAATTTCTAAGATTGTCATGAGTTTGTGAAGTGTAAAGAGAACTTTGAGACACCCTGTAAATGCCACTCGCATTGACATATGTGTCATCTGCATTTGTAGATCTCATAAGAAAGAATAAATAAATAATTTTCCTGATATTAACATACTTTAAAATAGTGGAACTTTAACCCGCGTTTCTCATGAAAAGGGTGAAATGGCCAGTTTTTTAGTTACGTTTTCCTTTATTTCAAATATTGAGAATTTTCGAGCCATTGAAAAATATTATCAAGAACTCATAAAGTGATAATCCCTACTTTACGTCAAAAACAAAATATAACAAAAATCTGAAACTTTGCGAGACAGACAGTACTTTTTTTCATTATAAATTCTTTAGATATACTGGGTGCCCAGTAATTAACAAAAAATTTGAAGCTTCACTAATTGTTTATTGGGACGTCATTGTAACGTAACAATTAGTGATACAGTATTACATGGTTTACATGGTTATCGAAACCAGAACAAACAAACCCTAATAGTTTTCACACATTTAAAGAACCACATTTTACATTCACGTGCTAGAAGGATTGTTTTTGGTTGTTTTGATGATTTTTGGTTTATGCAGGATGACCCAGTCCTGTATGGTAAAGCAGGATGGTAAAATTTCAAATTCGAGCACCGGGGTTCGAACTAAGCATCTTCTATTTGCAAGCAAGATGCTTTACCTCTAAGATATGATGACTACACGAAAAACTTACACGAAATCTACACGAAATTAACATCCTCTTTTAAAATTTAAATAATAAAAATGAACTAATGACATTGTTAAAATTAACTTAATTAAAGGAACAGACTTTTTCAAAATTTTATGATTTGCCGTGTGACACAAGCTATTCAACTCTAAACACACAAATTTTAAAGGATCTAGTTTTTACTGTTTTTGTCCACGAACTCTGTGACGGACAACCAGACATAGAAATGAAGAGATTAGGGTTTTGATAGATGAACGAAATACTAAAAATTAAAAGAATGTTATCGGAAACTGAAAAGGGTTAAATATGAGTGTTGCGAATTTATTGTGCTACGTAGTACCTATCCACTATATAATAAAATTTAAAAATCTTTGGGCTAAAATACACATGCTATATGCAATATCCAAAATAGCCAAGCTATATACCAGTGACAGAGTATAATGAAATGCATTAAATTTATACATAAATTTAACAGCACTTTTTCTTAATGTTTTAAGCAAGCAATCTAACGTTCAGTATATATAATTAATAGCACAACCCTTAATACATTTGAACTTTCTTTCATCGATTAAAATACGAGAAATGAATGTTTTCATTTTCTATCCTTTAAATTCAATCAAGTACCTATAAGTTTAAGAAAGAATTGTTTTATTTAAAATTCCATTTTACATAATTAAAAAAAATTCATTTTGAAATTTGAATAATTTGTCTTACTGAAATAATCCAAACAATTTTGAAACAATAATTCTATTGCAGTCAAAATATTTTAAAGAGATTTTAGTTTCCAATAACAATACTTTTACACCATATTAACTTAATTAAAATACTACTTATTAAAACCAATTTAAACTTCAGAATGAGGCAGATCCACTAAATTTCAAATGCATTGGCAAATGTAATAATTGTATTCCCAATAGATTTCAGATTTATCATGTATACTTGTTTTAATTGATCAAAGAAGTTTAATGTATTTTTATTTCATGTTGTTAGTATACAAATAAATTAATGATAGGCAAAAATATGTTTTTAGAACGAAAACGAAACCGACGCTCGGTAATCTTTCTCTTTGAGGCCGAAAATGAAAATGTTCAAAACAACTTACTTTAAGTATTTAATACACACTTAAACATACACAATTATTAATTAAATATACATGTAATTGTAAGTGTGGCCCAAGTTGGCTCTTCTTGTCTCAGAAGTGTCCCGCTTTTTACTTTATCTAATTTAAGAAAAATGATAAAAACGCTAGTTGTATCACTTGTATACTTAAGTAAAAGTAAGTGTTCTGATTTGTATTTTATTTCAGAAAAATAATAAAACCGCTATTTTATACGCATTTGTATACTTTAGTAAAAAAAAATTATGTTAATATGCGAAATATGTACATTACTTATTAAAAACTTAAAAGAATAAATAAACGAAAAATAAGAAAAATGCGTCCTCGAGATGCTTTCTAAGTTTCAGGAAAAAGGTAAAAACGCTATTTGATAATCATTTGCATATTTAAGTTTAAAAAATATGTTTACATTTAAAGTATATACATTAATTGTTAAAAACTACAGAAAAAAAGAATAAAGTACAATCCTCATGATGCTTTCTAAAATGAGTATTCAGAATGATTTTATATCCCGCTAGTTACAGATGACTGTCACGTATCAACATACAGTGGCGGTCAAATGTTTCCGGCCAGTTAGTTTAATCGATTTATTTACCAAAAGGTTTCAGCAAAGAAGAAGCACAATTGCTTCAAAAGTTAGGAATATGTGAATGACCTCGGACCACGTGATCATTTTGATTGGATACTGAAAATGCTTCATGCAAAGGGATAAAATTCGAACTTCGCGTGTGCAAAAGTTTCCGGCCACTTATTATTCTTTAGTTTTTTTCTATCGGTAAACAGTTTTTTGGTTGTGTTTATGAATGAATCAACGTGTATAGCATAGTCTGAATTCAAAATTGAAAAGTTCAACTATTATTGTTCATAAATGAGTTAGTTTGTCGCTAAAGGGCCAATCTTCTCGAGATATTGCGGCAACGTTATCGATCGGTAAAATCGACCATAAACGATATTTAAAACTTATATAAAGATGGCCGGGATCTTCAGGACTTTCAGAGGCCCGGGTGATCCTGGAAAAGTACTATTCCTAGGAACAGAACTATCAGAAGAAAAACAATTGATAATCCGCATAAAAATTCTGCTGCAATGTACTGCGATTTACGGAATGAAAATATTGCTGAAATAAGTCCGTATTCCGTATCAACATACTGACGTGATGCATAACTTTATGGAAGAGTCGGTGTTAAAATTTTTTCAGAGTTAAAAAAAATACAAACGTACCCGACTGGCGTTTTCCAAAAAACACAAAGTCTGGTCAAGTGAAAACTAGAAAAAAGTTCTATTTTTCCATCAATCGAATTCGAAACAGTTTTGGAAGTGATGGCAGACACACCGTCCGATGATCTAAGAACAAAACATATGATTCGACCTATATTATTCCTACAATGAAGCATGGCGGAGGACACGTTATGCCGTGGGGAGTATTTTCTTCAAAAAGTGTCGGTCCGTTATTTGAAATCCACAGCCAAATGAATGATACAATATATAAGGATATCTTGCAAGACTATTTTCTGCCTTATTAGAGAAAAAAATATTTGGTCGCAACTATTTTTCTTAACAAGATAACGACATAAATAATGTTTGCAAACCTCGATAAGCAATGGTTTTCGCACAAAAAATTTCGTTTTTGAAATGATCAGCCCAAGTGCCCAACATGAATCCAATAGAAAATCTTTAAAAAGATGTTGACAAAAGTCTGCGGAACTATAAATATTCCAACTGAGCCGTAATTTCGCCAAAACCGCAAGAAATGTGGGAAAAACGTACCATAGACGATCTTTAACCGTTGATTCTATGAATGTCACGGTTCTGCGCCGCAGAACTTATTACTAAAGCTAATAAAATAGTAATACGATAAAATATTAATTGTAAATGTTGTTGATCACTGTAATTTTCTATTACAATAGCACTTTTTTACAAACTTATGAAGTTGGCTGGAAACTTTTGAGAACATGCGTTTTCCTTTATACTTAATTTTGTCAGTTAAATTTATTGATATTTACATGTTCTTCTATAAGTAAGTTCCTAACTATTTTGTCAATAAAATTTATAAATATCACTTTGATATTCCTCTTCATATGGTTATATTTACAAATTAACTGAAAAAATTTTGCTGGCCGGAAACTTTTGACCGCCACTGTATGTTATAACACACAAAAAAGAATTTATCCGTTTTGAATGCGTGTAACAGCTGTTGCATTTGCTGATTCTTCCAGACAGTACATTCTATTTTAAATCAAATGTTGGCTATAAAAGGTATAAAACATAAAAGCATCTCAATAAGAATTAAAGAACAAAAGATAGTATCAAGTCAGAAATGTGCTGGTTTTTATTTTTCTGCTGGTTTAGTTCTAAAAAATGATAAAAATGCTATTTGATTCGTATTTGTATATTTAATTGAAAAAAATACGTTTATATCCAAAATATGTACGAATAAAAACTACAATAATATGTAAAAAATAGAACAATCATTTGGAAAATTAATTTTTCAAAGACTAAAATTTAAGACTTAAAAATAAATTGTATATGTTACAGGCCAAACCCGATTTTAGACCAAACTAGATTGTCCTAGGCCAAACTAGTTTATCCTAACGCCCATCAGATAAACAAGTTTTTCCTAGGCCAAACCGGTCTATCCTAACGCCCATTGGATAAACTAGTTTTACCTAAGCCAAACTAGCCTATCCCAAAGCCCATAGGACAAACTAGTTTGGCCTAACTCTTTTAGGATAAACTGGTTTAGCCTGCTGTTAATTACTTGTTACTGGTCAAAACTACTTAATCCTAGGCCGAACCAATTTTTCCTAGGCCAATTCCATTTGGCATGATTTTATTGAATTCAATGACCGCCTCAGTGCCAATATTCTAGTTTGTCCTAGGCTGAACAAGTTTATCCTCGGCCAATGTAATTTTACGTGTTTTTAGCTCACAGGCGACAAACTTGAGAAATAATAGGCTCTCAGACTCTGTATGTATGTACATATGTACGTGCGTATGTACGTAACGCGATAACTCGTGATAGAAATATCCGATATGCACAAATTTTGGATGTAGGTTCATTCTGATAGGGTACTATTCTGATTAGTTTTGGGTATCCATTGGATAATAATAAAGTGGGGCGAACGGGAGGCTAATCCCCCACCGTTAATTTAGAGAAATGGTTTTTCCATGCAGAATTATCATTTTTCATTCAAAATTTTAGATATAGGATCATTCTGACAAGCTGCCTCCGTGATTATTTGTGGAAGTTTATCGTTTAACTGTAAAAGAAAGAGCAATCTTTAGGTAGGCTACTCCCCTACCTAGGTTAGGGTAACTAGGTAAACTCCCCATAATTTAGATAAATAGTTTTTGACGCAAAATATACCTATATCCTTCAAATATTTTAAATAGGTTCTTTCTGATAAGGCGATTCCCAGAATAGTTTTGGAGGTTTAATGGTTAAGTATAAAGGAAAAAATGAAGGATTACCCTCTTAAACAGGAAAAACTAGTTTATCCTATGGGCATTTAGATAAACACGTTTGGCGTAAAAAAACTTGTTTATCCAATTGGCATTAGGATAAAATAGTTTGGCCTAGGCTAATCTAATTTGGCTCGAAATCGAGTTTGGCCGGTAAAAAACATATCTTTCACTAGAATAAGTATAAATATGTGTCAATAGTCATTGGTTATAACATCAATACAGAAATTTAACATGTCCATCATAGAGACATGATGCATTGAACATGGTGTTGGCTTATTTTTTTTTCTGCAGACTCGTGCCACTTAGATCAGACTTTCATTTATTATTATTATTATTACTATCGCATATTCGAGCCAGATCGGAGCTGAACATAATATGGAATCGAACAGCGTTTTCCATTTTTGATAAATTAATTACCAGGCGACATATAAGCTATTCTTGTCACGGCGTCAAATTTTTCTTTTCCGTGAAGTCGTAATTGGAAATTCGATTCAAAACGTAGCTTTAATAGTATTTTCTCAAAGATACATCGCTTTTATGAAAAAGTGGTTAACGCCATTCGATTACATATTTTCTGAGTGAGAATGCCTGTTAACTTTATGCATTTCTGAAAAGGAATTAGTTCATAAATGTGTTAGGATAAAGCTCTTTTGGATTTGAGAAAAGCCTTAAGGTATGACAGAGAAATATTTTCACAAATCTACTTTTTACTGAACAGATTCAAAAGTTATGATGTTTATAACTCTCTCTTTTTTTTTTTTTTTTTTTTTTGTTCTCAACCACATTGATTATTTAAAAAAATCCCAAATTCAATAATGAAAGGTGTAAGAAACTAAATAATCATTAATACATTGTGTATTTTCCATTCTGCGAACACATCGTAATTTAAAAATACATTGTAAATTTATCCCATAAATATGTATGCAGTATTTTTTAAAGGAATCGAAAACCTGTGTCGTGAAGTAAAACCCGAATTTTTTGCAGAAATTGAGTAAAGCCAGATCGAACCGGACCGAATCTCTTTTCACTGATTTTTGTACAGTAGGGTGGTGCGAAAAAACAAAAAGTTTTTATTTCCGAATCGCTATAGTGCGGAAAAGTTGCGATTGGTAAATACAAGAAAAACTAAAAATTTTTTTTTGAAATCGGACATTATCTTCCGATCGCGCAAACCACCTAAAAATTAAAAAAAATTGAAAAATTCCGATTTTTTCAATTTTTTTTTTAAATGTTACATATACACATATTTTATCACTATAGTGATAAATATTTGCATATTGTACTGTTTAATAATAATAAAAAAATAAAGTTGCGTTTAGAGAATATCTTCCGATCGTGCAAGCTCATTAAAAATCGGGAAAAATTCAATTTTCAGTGATTTTTGATATATTAAGAAAATAATTAAATAAGCTCAGTTTGCAGTCTCATGTTAAAATTTAAATGTAAATTAATACTATTGAGCATGTTATGCCATTTTTGAACAACCGAGATCTTACCACAACGAGATCGCTGCAAGGTTTAGTAGTTCTTCAAGGTTTAGAGTTTCGCGCGCATCCTGTTAGCCACGTTGCGAAAAATCGTTGAAGTCGCCTTACGTGTCCACATGCTTATGTCCCCAACCTCGTCCACTTGCACAGAGCGCCATTTCGTATCAGAGAGCCCTTGAACGAATTTTGTTTGTTAATTGGATTATTGTGTTATTAAAAATACATTAACATGTGACAGGGACACAGATCTGGATACGTTGTTGACAAAGAAAATTACTAGACAATCTTTTCATTGTCCTATATTCGGTCATCCAAGATATTTTCTGCCAGATATTCTTCCAACACACGAAGATGTTCTTCAATGCTACCTTGAGGAGAGGTCTCTATTAGCAAGTAAATTCAACATCATTAAAGCGAGTTTCTCATTTGTCAGCAATACAGTGTCACAAAAAATAAAATATATTTATTAGAAGGCATCAAACCCAAAAGTGTTTGATTGTAGAATCATTTAGCTAATTAATGCCTACTACGATAATATTCTAAACTAACGAAATCTTATATTCGAGACAAGGAATAGCCGAATCTTATAAAAAGGTTTGATGAATTTAAAAAACAAAAAACTCAACTGTGTAATATTTCAGCCTGCAAACGTGTAATGAATTTATATTGCTCCTGTAAAAAGTCACCAGATCTAAGGGAGTGTCTAATTGAGACTAATTGAACGTCTCAAAAACACAACAAAATTCCAGTCATTGAGTATAGATTTATCTACCTTCAGAGAAAGGGCGGAACGGGAAAAATTGGTACTAAAGTTAAAAAAAAAAAGAAAAAAAAACTGAGTAGAAGACTTGGAAGACGAAACTATATATTGAAAAGGCAACCTTCCAAATTTGTTGAAGCGAAAATAAAAGACCTTGAGCATTTAGATGAAATACATGAGAATTTTAATGCTAATGTAGGTATATGTAAAATATCATTACCATGACGGATACAGCCTATCAGATTTAAGAAGAAGAAATTACCATGGCAAATGAAAGTGGAGTTACAATCTACATCTTTACATTGCGATCGCAATGGTGTATCTGACAGTGCAGGTGCTGCTAAAACGTTGAGTGTACTAGAAGATATTCCTGTAATAACTAAAACAGATGCTTTTCAAGTTATTGACCTATACAAAATTAGAAGAAAACAAACAGAAAGAAAAAAATTACGGGAAAGTCAAGTGGAATCAGAAGAACCACACGACATACATTTTGATGAAAAAAGGACTATTATTTAGTTACCCTCCTCAGTCATGAGACAAATATCACGATGGACAACATACACTGTTTAAAATTACTATAAACCATCTTCAAACATGTATCATTCTGCATATCAATACGTGTTATATGGAAGCATTTATTGAAAAGTCTAGAAGTATTTTTAACGATTTTACAAGTATTTAAATTCTTTTAAAGGATTTTCTTTAGATTCTCGTACAGGCGTTATATTCGTGAAGGATATTTGGCAAAAAATCTCTTGGGGATGACAAAATATAGGACAATGAAAAGATTGTCTAGTAATTTTCTTTGTCAACGACGTATGCAGATCCATGTACCTGTCACATGTTAATGTATTTTAAATAACACAATACATCTAATTAACAGACGAAATGCGCTCACGGGCTCACTGATATGAAATGGCGCACTGTGCAAGTGGACGAGGTTGGAGAGAGAAAAGGATGTGGACACATAGGGCGACTTCAACGCTGTTTCGCAACGTGGCTAACAGGAGTTCCGCGAACTATTAAACCTTTTCGCCCTGGTCGATCTCGTCGTGGTAAGATCTCGGTTGTTCAAAAATAGCATAACATGCTCAATAGTATTAATTTACGTTTAAATTTTAACATGAGACCGAAAATTGAACTTATTTAATTATTTTCTTAATGCATCAAAAACCATTGAAAATTGAATTTTTCCCGATTTTTAATGAGCTTGCGCGATTGGAAGATATTATCTAAACGCAATTTAATTTTTTTATTATTATTAAATAGTACAATATGTAAATATTTTTCACTATAGTGATAAAATATACGTATATGTAATATTTTTTTTTTTAAATTCTGAAAAAATCGAAATTTTTCAATTTTTGTGAATTTTTAGATGGTTTGCGCGATCGGAAGATAATGTCCGATTTCAAATTTTTTTTTTGAGTTTTTCTTGTATTTACCAATCGCAACTTTTCCGCACTATAGCGATTCGGAAATAAAAACTTTTGTTTTTTCGCACCACCCTAATGTACAGGCAAAGTTCTGCCTGTACAAAAATACATTTTTGACGCAGACTGTACGCTTTTCACGCAGAATTTATCTAAATTATGGGGGGTTACCTACATTGCCCTTTCTTTTACATTTCAACAACAAATGTCCACGAAACAATAAACATAACCATAAAACCGCCTTGTCAGAATGATCATATATAAAAAATTTTAAACGAAAACTGATAATTCTGCATGAAAAATCTATTTTTCTAAACTAACGGTGAGGAATTAGCCTCCCGTTCACCCCCTTTATACTTATCCAATGAATTCCCGAAACTAATCAGAAAAGTGTCTTATCAGGAGGAACCTACATCCAAAATTTGCAGCAAATCGGATATTTCTATCACGAGTTATCGCGTTACGTATATACGCAAGTACATACGTACGTACATACTTACATACATGCGTACGTGCATACACACAGAGCCTGCGAGTCCATTATTTCTCAGGCTTTGACGCCTGTGAGCTAAAAACCAGTAAAATTACATTGGCCTAGGATAAACTAGATCAGCCTAGGACAAACTAGAATGAAGGCGCTTAGGCGGTCATTGAATTCAATAAAATCAAGCGAAATTGAATTGGCCTAGGATAAACTAGTTCCGCCTAGGGTAAACTAGTTAAGACCAATAAACAGCAGGCTAAACTAGTTTATCTTAAAAGAGTTAGGCCAAACTAGTTTTGCCTAGGAAAAACTAGTTTGTCCTATGGGCCTTGAGATAGACTACTTTGGCCTAGGAAAAAGTAGTTTATCCGATGGGTGTTAGGATAGACCGGTTTGGCCAAGGAAAACTAGTCTATCCGATGAATGTTAGTAGAAACACGTTTGGCCTAAAATCGGGTTTGGCCTATAACATATACATTAAAAAAACGGTTTTTGCAATCAATTAGTTCAACATTTCATTAATTCCATTTTCATGATGGTCGCACATTTCGTATTTGGTAAGGTCAATAATCATACTTTGTTTTGCTTCTTTTAAAGACAATCTTTCATACGACGTCTTTATATTGATTTGTTTCCTTCCATAAATGAAAATTTGTGTTAACACATTTTGTGACTTCTTTACCTTCTTGTTTATTAACCATGACAATTTTTGCATATTCAAATAAAATTTTTTTTACATGTAAGGATTCTTTTAGATGATCAGAAATGTGCTGTTTTTTACTTTATTTAGTTTCAGGAAAATTAAGAAAAAGCTAATTGATTCGGGATTTTATACTTCATTAAAAAATATTTTAGACATAAAATATGTACATTAATTATTATTTTTTTTAAATGAATAAAGTACATATCTCGTGAAGCATTTCGAACTGAGCATTTGGAAGGATTTTATATCTCGCTTTTCACACATGACTGTCATATATCAACATCTTTTATAACACACGAAGAAGAATTTGTCCGTTTTGAATGCGTGAAGCAGCTGTCGCATTCACTGAATTCTCCAGTCAGTACATTCTATTTTATATCAAATTTTGGGTATAAAACGTATAAAGCGTAGAAGCATTTCAGTAAGAATAAACAAGAGAATAATATGAAGCCAGAACTGAACTAGTTCTTATTTTGTTTAATTTCAGGAAAAAGATAAAAACGCTATTTGATAATCGTTTGTATACCTAAATAAAAAAATATGTTTACATGTAAAGTATATCTATTAATCGTTAAAAACTACAAAAAAAGGAATAAGGTACAAATCCCCATGATGCTTTCTAAAATGAGTCCGTTTTGAATGCGTGCAGCAGCTGTCGCATTCACTGAATTCTCCAGACAGTACATTCTATTTTATATCAAATTTTGGATACAAAACGTATAAATCGTAGAAGCATTTCAATAACAATTAAAGAACAAGAGAATAATATGGAGACAGAACTGAACTAGTTTTTATTTTATTTAATTTCAGGAAAAAGATAAAAACGCTATTTGATAATCGTTTGTATACCTAAATAAGAAAATATGTTTACATGTAAAATATATTCATTAATTGTTAAAAACTACAGAAAAAAGGAATAAAGTACAAATCCTCATGATGCTTTCTAAAATGAGTATTCAGAATGATTTTATATCCCGCTACTCACTGATGACTGTTACACATCAACATCTTTTATAACACACGAAGAAGAATTTGATCGTTTTGAATGCTGGCAGCAGCTGTCACATTCACTGAATTCACCAGGCAGTACATTGTATTTCATATCAAATTTTGGGTAAAAAACGTTTAAAGCGTAGAAGCACTTCAATATGAATTAAAAAACAGCAGTATAATATGAAGACACAAGTGAACTATTTTTTATTTTATTTAGTTTCAAGAAAAAGACAAAAACACTGTTTTATAATCATTTGTATATTTAAGTGAAAAAAAATATGTTTACACGTACAGTATGTACATTAAATATTAAAATCTACAATTAAAAAAATTTATAAAGTACAATCCTCGTAATGCTTCTAAAATGAGTATTCAGAATGATTTTATATCCCGCAACTCACAGATGACTGTCACATATCAACATCTTTTATAAGAAGAAGAATTTGTCCGTTTTGAATGTGTGCAGCAGTTGTCGTTGATTACTCCTGACATTGCATTCTATTTTATATCAAATGTTGGGCGTAAAAAGTATAAAGCGTAGAAGCATTTCAATAAGAATCAAAGAACAAGAGAATAATATCACGTCGGAAGGGTACTTGGAGTGTAGAGAGGTAGTTTTTATTTTATTTAGTTCCCGGAAAATGATAAAAACGCTATTTCACAATCATTAGTAGACTTAAGAAAAAAATATGTTCACGTGCAAAATATGTAAATAAATTATTAAAATCTGAAAAAAAAATAGGTAACAAAAAATGAATAAAGTACAATTCTCCTGATGTTTCCTTAAATGAGTATTCAGAATGATTTTATATCTCGTTTCTTATAGATAGCTTTCACACATCAATATCTTTTATAACACATAAAAAAATTGTCTGTTTTGAATATGTGCAGCAGCTGTCGATTTCGCTGATTTCTGCAGACAGTACGTTCTATTTTGTTGAAATGTTGGGAATACAAATTATAAAATGTAGAAGCATTTCAATAAGAATGAAAGAACAAGAGGATAATACCAACTCAAATGTGTGCTGGTTTTTGCTTTATTTATTTTCCGGGAAATGATATAAACTCTATTTCATTCGTATTAGTTTACTTCAGTAAAAAGCATTTTTAGATTAAAAATAGACACATTAATTATTGAAAACTACAAAAAAAAAAAAACAATCAACAAAAAATAAAGTACAGTCTTAGTAATAGCTAGTAATAAGTTAGTAAAAAATAAAGTACTGTCTTGCTTTCCAAAATGAGTATTCGGAATGATTTTATATCCCGCTACTCACGATGATCGTCACAAGCAATATCTTCTAAACATACGAAAAAGAATTTGTCCGTTTTGAATGCATTCAGCAGCCGTCATTATTCGCCAATTCCTCCAAACAGTACATTCAATTTTATACCAAATCATTGGAATAAAACGCATAAAACGAGAAGCATTTCAATAAGAATCAAAGAACAAAATAATAGTATCAAGATAGAATTGAGCAAGTTTTTTATTTTATGTAGTTTTAGGGAAAAAAAATAAAAACGCTATGTGATATTCATTTGTCTACTTAAATAAAAAATATGTTTACATGTAAAGTATGTACATTAATTATTAAAAACTAAAATTAAACACAATTAATAAAATACAATTCTCATTATGCTTTCTAAAATGAGTATTAAAAATGATTTCATATCTCGCTACTCACAGATAATCGTCACATATCAACATCTTTTATAACACACGAAAAAGAATTGCTCGTTTTGAATATGTTCAGCAGTCGTCGCTTTTGCCGATTCCCCCAAACAGGACATTCAATTTTATATCAAATATTTGGAATAAAACGTATAAAATGTAGAAACATTTCAATAAGAATCAAAGAACAAGAGAATAATATCAAGTCGGAAGGGAACTAGATTTAATTTTATTTATTTTTAGGGAAAAGATAAATACGCTATCTGATAATCACTTGTCAACTTAAGTAAAAAACATGTTTACATGTAATGTTGTACATTAATTTTTAAAAATTACAAAAAAAAAAAAAAAAAAAAAAAAAAAAAAAAAAAATGAATAAACTACAATCTTCGTAATGCTTTCTAAAATGAGTATTCAGAATGATTTTATATCCCGCTACTCACAGATGACTGTCACATATCAACATGTTTTATAACACACGAAAAAGGATTTGTCCGTTTTGAATGTGAGCAACAGCTGTCGCATTCGCTGATTTCTCCAAATATTACATTGAATTTTATATCAAATATTGGTTATAAAATGTATAAAAACGTAGAAGGATTTCAATAAGAATCGGAGAACAAGAGAATAATATCAAGTGAGAAGAATGTTGGTTTTTATTTTCTTTGTTTTCTAGAAAATGATAAAAACTGTATTTGATTCGCATTCATATAGTTCAGCATAAAAATATATTTAGATGCAAAATATGCTTATTAATTGTTAAAACATAATGTATCGCATTACCTACATATGCTTTCTTTTATAGTTATTTAATTTACCACTGTTAAAATTACATTATAAAAAAATTTCATGTGGAATTCTTTTATATGCATTTAAGCATGTTCAAAAATAAAAGTCAAAGTTGTTTCAATAACAATAAAATTGAATCGATAATGCTCAAATGGATTTAATTTTAAGCTTGATACAGTTTAACTAATTTAAATTTTGAATTACATTTTAAATCGTAATTTTTGATAGCTAAGTTCCATACAAATAAATATAATTATCGATATGACAAAATAATAGAAAATAGTTAAAACAAATCTAAAATTAATTAAAGTAAATTGTTTAAACAAGTTGAACATAAAACATTTTTTCTAATAACAAATTTGACATAAGAAAATATTTTTTTGTAACTGCAGTATTTCGCCAACCAATGAAAAATCGTCAAATAACAAAATTTTCATTTTTTTAACGTACACTCTATCGATGTTTCGCCTATTTTATTTTAAAAACATATCCTTTCTCGTGAGAAGAACATTCTATATTTTTTTCAGATTTTTCGGAGTGCAACCGTAGGAAATATTCCTTCTAAGATACGACATCAGAAATGACTTTTTAAAAATTAATTTCTAAAGTATAACAACAAATATTATTCGTTATTTTCTTAAGTTCTGAAAACAATAGAAATTTTGATTCGTTATTATTTAATCGACTAAATGCTTTGGTTGTTCAAACGTCAAGATTACGTAATTATTTGGGGTCATTTTTTACCCTATTTCAAAAATAAATAAATAAATAAATGAAATAAAAAATGCTTACGTTGTTACATTGTAACATTAACACTAGCTGCCCAAGTAGACTAATTAGAGTTCAACGAATATTTGAGCTTCTGAAACATGACGAATGCTGTTGTTTTGCGTACTGTTCAATTTATATTCATATGACAATATGCCAGGAAATAGTTTTTGGAGATATTTAAAATATATTATTTTGCAATAAGATTTAACTGCTATTAGAAATTTGTAATACTTTTTGCGCTTTATTACGTATAATTTTTCCAGGAAAGTAACCTTTATTTTAAATTTAAAGAGTGAAATATAGTTTAAAATGAAAGAATCGCAAATTGGGCAAAGAGAATTAAGCGAATACTTATTATTATTCTTATTATTAAATGCCTAAACGTTAATGAAATCATATAGCATATGATTATAAACATACTAACATAACTACATGTAAACAGTTAAATAATTCTTTGTTGAAATAAAATAATGTTCATTTAAAACATGTGTACTGTTATTGTGCATCAGACTCGAAAATGTTAAAATATATTTTGGGGGAAATTTGGCACGTGGGTGTAAGGAGGGCTGTCCAACGCGGCGTCCGCGGGCGCCATGGCGCCCTTTTCAGGTTTTCTTGGCGCCCGTTGCAGATTTTCTTGCTTCTTTCCCATTTGAAGATTTCCTGTTACTACTATTTTTTTAATACAATTCCCCTGTAAAGAATACTTTATTTAAAATTCTTCGTATTTTTATGAGAGATATTTTAAAAATCTCTACAAGTGTATTTCACGTTTGAACATTTATAACATACTCAACGTATTAAAAGAAAAGGCAACAGCACATGATTAGTTTTTTTAACTAATCATGTGCTGTTGCAGTTTTTTGCTAATTTATTATTATACTTTATAAATCTTTTTACTAAAACTATGTAATAGAAATTAATAAATGTCGGCAATAACTTTTTTTTTAAAGTTAAAAAATTAAATGTAGAAAAAAAAGCTATCCCTTCTCTTTCGTGCGCGACAGTTCAGCATTTTTGCTATTTTTATTGACGTTATTGCACTAGCCATTTGGTTGTTCTATAAGACGGTATAAAGGCTGTCTTTTTCTCCCCCAGATCATTGAAAATTTAGGTAATTATGTTTTTAAAAAATCTATAAAATCGTGAGAAATGATTTCCACTAATGAATATTTTTTCAAATTCTCTTTTTGGAACCATTCATGACTTTCTTTCTGTGCTTTTTATAATAACAAATTTACACCTTTTAAAAAAATGCAGTTATTGCAGAGTATTTGTGCCCCCCCCCCCCCCAAAAAAAAATGTAACAATACCTTAGATTACAATTTTATTTTAATAATAGATGACATTTCATTTTCTGGTTCCTTTCAATTTTAAAATATTTGAGATAACCCCTCGCAGAAATATGTATTATTCAAAATTTATAACAATTTACTGTTTTTTTTAACATGGCGTTTTAGATCTATAAAAACATTATGATTTATGACTCATTTGGAGATATATATTGTTAGTAACATTAAAAGATGATTTTCTTGCATGGTTTGAGCAAAGTTAATAATGGCGCCCTTAAAAGGTGTGCCAAAACCTGAGATTCGCCCCTGCTTAGTAAAAGGTTGGACAGGCCTGGTGTAAGGTATTCGCCTTTTCTAGGATAAGTTATTCCGCAAAACAGCATTTTTGTTCCTTCCAATAGGAATAATCGTAACAAAAAGTTAAGCCGACCGTTGTCACCGTTGCCAGGATTGATCAAAATTTAAAAGCGTTTTTTTTTAAGGATTTTTTTTAATCGATGTACACCCTCACGGTTAAACTGCTTAAACTATCAACGCTTTGTATTTTAAAGAATAATCTAGCTTTGCATATATATGTATATGTTACAGGCCAAACACGATTTTAGGCCAAACTAGATTGGCCTAGACCAAACCGGTCTATCCTAACGCCCATCGAATAAACTAGTTTTTCCTAGGCCAAACCGGTCTATCCTAACGCCCATCGGATAAACTAGATTTTCCTAGGCCAAACTAGTCTATCCTAATGTCCATAGGACAAACTAGGTTTTCCTAGGACAAACTAGTTTGGCTTAACTCTTATAAGGATATACTAGTTTAGACTGCTGTTTATTGGTCTGAACTAGTTTATCCTAGGCCGATCTAGTTTATCCTAGGCCAATTCAATTTGGCGTGATTTTATTGAATTCAATAACCGCGTCAACGCCAACATTCTTGTTTAACCTAGGCTGATCTAGTTTATACTAGGCAAATGTAGTTTAACGTGTTTTTAGCTCTCGGGCGTGAAAGCCAGAGAAATAATGGGCCCACAGGCTCTGTATATTCACGCACGCATGTATATACGCATGTTTATGTGTGTAACGCGATAACTCTTGATAGAGATATCCGATTTGCTTTAATTTTGAATGTTTGGTTCATTCTGATAAGGTACTTTTCTGATTAATTTTGGGAATTCATTGGATAAGAATAAAGGGGGAGGGGGTGAACGGGAGGCTAATCCTCCACCGTTAATTTAGAAAAATAGATTTATTATGCAGAATTATCAGTTTTAATTTAAAATTTTAGGTATAGGATGATTCTGAAAAGGTGCCTCCGTGATTAGTTGCAGATGTTTATTGTTTAAGTATAAAATAAATGGCAATGTAGGGTAACAACATAATTTAGATAAATGGTTTTTGACGCAGAATTGACGAATTTGCTTCAAATTTTGGATATAAATTCTTTCTGATTAGGTGATTCCCTGAATAGTTTTGGGGGTTTAATAGTTAAGTATGAAGGGAAAAATGAAGGATTACCCTCTTTCCTAGGAAAAATTAGTTTATGCTATGGACATTTAGATAAACAAGTTTGGTGTAGGAAAAACTAGTTTATCCAATTGGCGTTAGGATAAAATCTAATTTGGCTTGAAAATGGGTTTGGCCGGTAAAAACACGTCTTTCACAAGAATAAGTATAAATGTAAGTAAAGAGTCATTGCTTATAACATCAATACAGAAATTTAACATGTCTACCGTAGAGACATGATGCATTGAACATGGTGTTTGCTTATTTTTTTTTCTGCAGACTTGTGCCAACTGAAATCAGACTTGCCTTTATTATTATTATTATTATTACTATTATTTTATTTTATTATTTTATTTTATTTTATTTTATTTTTTTTGCATATTTGAGCAAGATATGAGCTGAACATAATTTGGAATCGAACAGCGTTTTCCATTTTTGAGAAATTAATTACCTGTCAACATATAAGCTATTTTTGTCACGGGGTCAAGTTTTTCTTTTCCGTTAAGTCGTAAGCGGAAATTCGATTCAAAACGTAGCTTTAATAGTATTTTCTCAAAGGTACATCGCTTTTATGAAAAAATGGTTAACGCCATTCGATTATATATTTTCTGAGTGAGAATGCCTGTTAATCTTATGCATTTCCGAAAATGAATTAGTTCTTAAATGTGTTAGGGTGTAGCTATTTTGGATTTGAGAAAAGCCTTAAAGAATGACAGAGAAACATAATCACAAATCTACTTTTTACTGGACAGGTTCAATAGTTACGGTGTTTATAACTTTCCTTTTTTTCTTTTGTTCTAAACTACATTAATTATTTAATGAATCCTTACTTGAATATTGAAAGTTTTAAGAATCTAAATCAATAATACATTGTGTATTTACCATTCTGTGATCACATCGTAATTTAAAAATACATTGTAAATTTATCCAATAAATATGTATGCAGTATTTTTTAAGGAATCTTAATTGTATGTTAAGTAAAATCGGAATTTTTTGCAGAAATGGAGTAGGGCCAGATTGAGCCGGACTGAGTTTCTTTTCACTGATTTTTGTACAGGCAGGACTCGGGCTGAACTTTTAATTTTTACACCGAGTCACGGCAAAATATCTATCCTTCTGGAAGGGCGGGGCCTGGGCCAGGAAATTCCGGACGGTGCAAACCTCCGACAGTATTCTACAACCTTTCGAATAAAATACATTATATAAGGGTGATTACAAAACCACTTTGCACAAGGTCAGCTATGGAGCAATAGTCGGGATCAATATTAAAAAGAATATTGCCCAATTAAATTGATGGCTTTGCATTCACAGGCTGTTTACACTAATTGTGTATTACAGCCTTATTTTTTAAAGAACAACATCCTCGATAAATAAAGTAAGTTGGATTACTTTTTCCCATTTTCCCCAATTTACTTAACCATTTAACCCCCAAAACTAATTACAGATACTCTTTATAAAATTAAACAATTATCCAAACTTTGAAGCAAATCAGACAATTCTGCTCAAAAAACCATTCATCTGATTTAAGGAAAGCAATCCTCATTCCTCCCTTTATACTTAATCATTAAACCCTCAAAACAATTCAGGGATTCGCCTTATAAAAGAAAAAAACCTATATTCAAAGTTTACGGCAAATCGGATAAATTTGCATAAAAATCCATTTATCTAATTTAAGGAAGCCGATAAAACGTCCACTACCCCATTATACTTAACCAAAAGAAAAAACCTAAATTAATTAAAGAAGAGCCAGATCAAACGAATTCATGTCCAAAATATTAAGCAAATTGGATAATTCTGTATTATAACCAATTTATCTTATTTAAAGAAGGAAATAAATTGTAAGTTTCTCCCTTATATTTAACCGAAAAACCACCAAAATTAATCAGTGAAGCGCTTCATCAGAATGAACAAATGCAAGATTTGCAGCAAATCGGTTAATTCTGCATGAAAAACCCATTTGCCAAAATTAGGAGGGATCCCCCCCCCGTTCTTCCCGTTGTTCTTATTCAATTAACCCCCAAAGCTAATTAGGTTAAGCGCTTTACCAGAATGAATTTATTTCTAAAATTTGAAGCAAATCAGTAAATTCTGCGTGAAAAAAGGCATTTATATAAATTATGGGCTTTACCCCTATTCTCTCCTCCCTTTAAATTTAAACAATGAACACCCACAACTAACCATGGAGGCGCCTCAAGAGAATGCTCCTATATCTAAAATTTGAATAAAATATGCTAATAATGCCTGGAAACCCATTTATTTGAAATAAGGGAATGGGTGAATCAGCCTCTCGTTCTCCCCCCCCCCCACCCATATTCTTCTCCAATGACCTCCCAAATTAATCAGAAAAGCTCCTCATAAGAATAAACCTATATTGAATGTTTGATGCAAATCGAGTGTTTCTATCAAGAATTATTGCGTTACGTACTTACGTACATACATAGATACAGAACCTACGGGCACATTAGTTCTCAGGCTTTGGTAGCCTGATGAGATAAAAACACGTCAAATTACATTATTTCTATCAAGAGTTATTGCGTTACGCACATACCTACGTACATACATGCGTACATGCATAAGCTGCGAGCCCATTATTTCTCGGGCTTTGACGCCCGTAAGCTAAATGCACGTAAAACTACATTGGCCTAGGATAAACTAGATCAGCCTAAGACAAACAAGAATGTTGGCGTTGAGGCGGTCATTGAATTCAATAAAATCACGCCAAATTGAATTGGCCTAGGATAAACTAGTTCAGACCAATAAACAGCAGTCTAAACTAGTATATCCTATAAGAGTTAGGCCAAACTTGTTTGGCCTAGGAAAATCTAGCTTGTCCTATGGGCCTTGGGATAGACTAGTTTGGCCTAGGAAAAACTAGTTTATCCGATGGGCGTTAGGATAAACCGGTTTGGCATAGGAAAAACTAGTTTATCCGATGGGCATTAGGATAGATCGGTTTGGCCTAGGAAAAACTAGTTTATCCGATAGGCATTAGGATAGACCGGTTTGACCTAGGCCAATCTCGTTTGGCCTAAAATCGGGTTTGGCCTGTAACATATATACACTATATGGCCAAAGATGATTGGCCACTTGCGATTTGAGATATTTTCTTAAATATCTAGAAAAATACATGAGAATTATCCTGAAACTTTAAGTGCATTATACATAACAGTACAGGTCACCATTTCTGTGAAGAGTTTTCCCCGAAACTCTATAGGGGATTGTCAACGAATTGAAAAATAATGAATATCTTTTGGATTAACCATGTCAAAACTAATGTAACAAAAGCTTTCAAACTGTAGATTATGATTAAGTGGCTTATTGTAATATAATATGTTTATTTTTATGTGGATAGCATGTATACCCATACAGAAATTAAGGTTTTTATAAAAACAGTCCCAAATTTTTCCAATTTTTTTGCTTATAATTTGCTAAGTTCTTAATATAAAATAATGTTATTTTATGAAAATATGACAAACAGCATAGTATACAATACCCTGTCATCAGAATTAAAAAATGATTAAAATTGTATAAAAGATGAGCAGGTTTAATAAATAATTTGTTATTGCGGGTGCGTCAGCAATAGCAAAATTTCATTTGCATATTAGAGTAACTTCTGTAAAAGTTTCAAAAACATTGCTTGAAAATGCTGAAAGTGATCGTCTATAGAATCAACTGAAAATCCGTTATTGACAAAATGAAGCAACAAAATCAAGGGTTTTATCCAAATATAATAGTACGTGCCATATTGTGTATTCGACATTGCCATTAATTAATGGATATTCGGATAGAACCCCTCATCTTTTTTCCTCACTTTGGGAATAAGGATTTTTAGCTGAATCTATAGACGATCACTTTCAGTATTTTCAAGCTATGTTTTTGAAATAGTTACAGACGCTTCTCTGTACATTTAGTTGACACAATATGCAAATGAAATGTTGATATCGTTGACGCATGCGCAATGAAAAATTATTTAGTAAACCTGCTCATTTTTCGTTCAATTTATATTATTTTTTAATTCTGTTGACAGGGTATTGTGTACAATGTTATTTGTCATATTTCAGAAAAGAATATTATTTAATATTAAGAATTCTGCAAATTATAAGCAAAATACTTGGAAAATTTTAAGACTGTGTTTTATAAAAACCTTAATTTCTCTACAAGTATACAATACATGCTATCCTCATAAAAATGGAAACAGTATATTACAATAAGCCACTTAATCAAAATGTACAGTTATAATGCTTTTTCTACATTAGTTTTGACAGAATTATCCAAAAGTTTTTCGTTATTTTTCAATTTGTCGACAGTCCCATATAGAGTTTCGGGAAAAAAATCTTCACGGAAATCAGATATGATCAGTACTATTCTATTTACACGCGTAGAGTTTCAGGATAATTCCTCAAGTATTTTTCTAGATATTTAACAAAAATCTAAAATCGCAAGTGACCGGTCATCTTTGGACATATTATTTACAAACATTAATTGTAAAACTGTATGTATCAACAAAAAATGAAGATTGAATTAGAAGGAATATTTTGAATTTACAGAACTATAGTAGACTTACCAGACCCTAAATATTATAGAACTACAAATAAAATATATAGTTTCGGCGTCGCATGAGCCATGAAAAGCAGGATAATACAATTTCTGGGATATCAACACACATAAAATCAAAATAAAATGGAGAAAAAATATTAAAAATAAATAATAATAGCATTTTTAAAATGCATATATAAGGAAAAAAAGTTCCAAAAACTAATGAAAAAGAGGATAAAAATGCAAACAAAAGAAAAATTATAATAATTGAAATTAATTTCATTTAATTTGAGATTATTAACCTAAACTAAAATCTTAATGTAAGATAAAAGAAGGAATAAAATAGATAATTAATGTATGCATTTTATATACTTAGAAATAATATTTTAGTTATCCTCCAATTTGTTGAAATTTAGATTCAAATTAATCTTTGAAATTATTTATTAAATTGTATTAATAGATTTAATTAATATAACTATACAATTATTCATACATATGTGCTAATTCAACATCCAGTATAAAATGTATTATTGTAATATAGCAAGTGCTTTATCCCGTCAGTTTTTTTTATTATTATTATTATTGATTTTGATTTATTAACCTCCCCACTGCCGCGACCGGATATATCCGTTCACAAGGCTGCAGGTTTCATTGCAGTTAAAGCTTTATTTAAATTAATATAGTTCTACAGATATAAGATTGATACTTTCAAGGCTTATAAGCATATACGTAACAAAAAAATTACACAATGATAGAAAATCCCTCTTTAATTAACATTTAAAACAAATTGCAGAGAAAAAAAAGCATTACAGTTTTGCCCTTTTGCTGGGCGGTCAGGGGTTTAAAGAGTTCAAAAAACTAAAAATTGTCATAACAAACGGCATTTTGTGAACTTTAGCGTTATAATGCTCAGGTGTCTCCCCTAACAAAATTAATACAATGATTTATGAATTTCTAAGAAGTTTTTGATCAAAATGATTATAAAAACGTAATAATCAATAATTACGTACTATGTATGCCTAACGCAACGAGTTTTAAAACAGATTAATCGGTCTAAATGAGAAAATTTTTATAACAATATTCACACACTTAATTAAAATGAACAATCAACTCAATATTCATATTTTTTTTCCTTTTTTAAAATAAAAACAAAGTTTTGGAATATGCGTATAAATCAAACATATCCGCAGAATTTTAGGCACTATCTTTCTCAGAAGCTGTTCTAATGCATGTTATGCATTCACATGTTTATATTTAGATCTATGTAGTTGCAATATAAATTTCTTTTACAGAATTCGAAATTAGATTAATCAGCCCAATTGCTATTTAAAAAGGTGTTAAAAGAACACATTTTCAGTAAATGAATTTATGGGTAGTATAAATAAATTTACGGGTCTTTTTTTATTTTAATCCTTTGTGACTCAAGTACCGCTTTTGACAGTACCGAAATTTGATAAATTTCTTCTCCAATTTCTGTATAAGTTATTTAAAGCAGGCAAAAAAGGGGGGGGGTAAAATTGAAAGGCTAAAAGTTTACTTAATATATTTTTTAATGTCGTCTTCTTTTTTACAAGGTCAGTCAATAAGTTAGATGCTTATGAAAACGAAAAGGATTTAAAATGAACAACAATTTTACTTGTAGCTTAAAGTTTCTTGCAAAACTTACTATTCGATGTAATTGCCAACATTATGTAAACAGTTACAGTGAAGAACAAATTTTTTCATGAGAAAAATGAAAGAAATCCCTTCCTACATTCAATAACTATTAATCTGATTGGCCATAATTTTATACGCATATCCTTGAGAAACATCCAGTTCATTTTAGATTCCGTCTGTTGTTAGCCGTTTATATATAAGAACGGATCAATGCTCGCCAGTAGTGATGTAAGAATTTATCGCAGTAGATGATCTTCCCTTGGGCTCAGAGTTGTCAATATCTTCAAGGCAGTTCTCAAATATGTTGTAAAACCCCTTCATAGCTTGACTGGACATTGTCCTTTCACCACTCTGTTAAACATAATGTGTTAATCCACACCATCAAACTGCAGATAAATTTCAGTGCAGTTACATCGTTCCGTCCGCAAAAACAGTAACAATGCAATCACTTCCATTTTGGACGTCACTTGCATATTTAGATGCACGAAACATGTTTACGACTGATCATAAGACAAACTAAGATATCCTCATGAAAGCTACAACTTCACATTATAAAGATAAATTTCTCAGGTGTTGCCACAATTTTTAATCAAAATATCCTTTCACCGAATTTTTTTTTACTGAGCAGCGAAAGTAACTTTTTAACTGGCGTATGTTATTTTGTAAAATTGGCGAAATTCATTTTAGAAATAGCTATACATAATCTTTTCAAATAATAAACAAAACGTTGGAGTGAATAATTTTCTCAGTATTGCCGCCTGTTAAACACAATGTTTTAATGCATGCCATGAAACTTGCCGATAAATTTCAGTGCACTTTCATCGTTTCATCCACAAAAAATAATCGCTGCACGTACTTTCACTTTAGAGTCCAATTATATGTTTGGATGCACGAAACATTTTACGAATGATCATAATAGTTCGAGAGCCGACCGCACAAAACCCTAAGTCATCGAGCACAAGAAAAAATACTTTATTTTATAGAAGAGTAGTAATAGAGGAAGCTAATCATCCATGTCTGCCAGAAGTGAAGTTGCGAATAAGCCAAAAATTGATATCACTAGTGGCTTACTCGTATCTCTATCATTGTGTTGACCGTACAATCAAAAGTATGAAAACACGGAAAACTGGGTGCAGGAATACATATTGCTAAGTCTACGAGTCAACCACAAGTGGTATTCATTTTTGGCTTATGCACCACTTCACTTCAGACAGACATAAATCATCCATTATTAGCATTTAATCTTATAGTTTGGCGATAATTTTTTGGTCGACGGGATAACCTAGAAGTACCGACAAACTAAGACAGCTTCGTGAAAGCCACTACGTCATCTTATAAAAATAAATATCTCAGGTGTTGTCAAACGTTTTAATCAAATTAGTCTTTCATTTTTTTTTTTTTTTTTTTTTTTTTTTTTTTTTTTTTTTTTACTAAGCAGTCAATGTAACTTTTTATCTGGCCTAAGTAATTTTATAAAATTGGCGAAATTTATTTTAACAATGACGATACAAATCTTCACAATGATAAACAAAACGTTGAAATGAAATATCTACTTCCTATTGCCGACTGTTGATAATTCTATAAACAATTTATAATAACTATTGTATTGAGAAATCAAAAAATGAAAGCAATACATAAAATCGTCTATAAGCCTGTCAAAAAAAAAAAAAAAAAAAAAAAAAAAAAAAAATCCATTAATTTTTCTTATAATGCAGATAAGCAAAGCTGCGATACATAGGGTTATAAAAAAACGAAAAACATTTATACCGTCAAAATACCATTTTTAAAAAGCTCAACTTCATTTTATGAAGTTTAATATTAATATTTAATCGAGTTTATAATAAAATAACAATAAAAGTAACATTATTAAAAAGAAACCTAATTTACATCACATTAAAGAAAACATCCATCATAATCGGATAGAAACCATGTTTTTTTCTATTCTAAACTTTGAAGTTATTGACGCATGTATTTCAGTTTTTCTGAAAAAAATTCATTGTATTAATTATTATACGATTTCTTCATTAGCATTGAAGTTTTTAGAGTTAAATTTTACAAGATGACAATCTGTTTTTTTCTGAAACAAAATCGAAGAATGAAAGTCTTTAATTTTTTTTCTTCGTACACGGTATTTTTAGTCCTTTTTTTGATATGTTACTATCGGTCGATAAACGAAAAAAAAAAAAAAAGAACGAACGCCCATTATATTTTTAAAAAAATGAAAGCAGCTATTTTATTATAAATTTTTTCTTCTTTAACTCATTGAAGGGTAGCGGATTGAAATATATACCACCTAATTTTAATTGCGAAATGCCACTTTGACACCAAAAATTTGAAATAAGAATTTTAATTTTATTAAGTACGTAAGGAAAAAAAAAATATGCATTTTGAAATAAATTTGTTTTTAAATTCTGGTGTCATTCAAACATTTTAGCATTTTACGAATAGAAGTAATTTGCTCCTTAAAGGGTTAAAGGGGTCCGGAACACATGATTAATATATATATATATGGGTGATTCTCAAAATAGGGGACAATTTATGTCTTTCGGCATACAAAAAAAAATTGAGAGGTTTTCTGTCATGTTTTTATATTTAGATATGTTTGTCTTAATATTATTCATTATTTGCACTCAAGAATTACTACTTTTTAGTTAAAAACACCTTAAAATAACAGAATAAATGTTCAAAATGTCATTAGCATGGATGTCCACAGCAGCTGTGCCTTGTATATACTAGCTTTTTAAAGAGTTAATATCATGTTTATAAAATAAAACAAATGATATTCTTTCTTTAAATTAATCAAGAAGAGGATTTATCCAATAAATTTCTTTTTAAAAATAAAATTATAGTATATAAAAAAAGAATTAAAGTTTGTCCTCCATATTCTATTTTCAAAACAAGGTCATACTATAACAGCTGGTTATTAATCAAAATTTCGTTTTCACATATGACAATAGTTTGAAAATATAAAGTTTCTCCATGGCAATAAGTAGCCATTTTATCCCAGCCTGAAAATAGAAGCATGTATTGTATTTTAAGAATAGAAGTTGAATATTAGGGGCGTACATCAATTATATGTCATTAGAATGGATAATAATTTTCATGTTTATTTTATAATTAAAATTTTTATTTTACTTATTTGCATAGGACATTTGTGTTTTAAAAAGCCCCAGAAAGGACTATTGCATTGTGAATATATTATGGCTCATAATCTTATTTAAATTAAAATTTGTCATTAGCATGGACAAATATCAGTGTCATTAGCATGGTTTTTCTGTCCATGCTAAAGATTCCTACGTGAATAAATGTAACCATTGCTTATATTGTATCTTTTATAAAGTTTAATTTAACATATAAATTTAGATGTTACATTTATTATCCCTAAAATATGCATTAAATCTGTCAGAAAATCACTAAGACAGCTTCTTACATTGTTAGTGTCAGAATGTTGCTCATGTAAACAAAGTTTGCTCTTTGGTAATGTTTTTATTCTCCTTATATGTATATATGTAAAAATGGAAACCATTTGCTGAAAAGGAAAACTAATAAATATAGAAAAAAATATTTAAACAGAAAGAAAATAAATATTTCTTAATATATTGATTCCAAGCAAGTTTTGTCATTAGCATGGATCAAAAAATACTAATTATTTTTTAAAGTTAATTTTTAAATATTTAGCTCTGCGGATTACATGTAAAGTATACCTAATACTATATTAACAACACCTATTTTTTCAGAAATTTTGCTAACAATAATTTTTTTTAAGATTTCACTTTTGAAATTGTCCCCTATTTTGAGAATCACCCATATATATTTATTTATTTGATTAAAATTTTGATCTTTTATTTCTGTGATAGTTAATCATACATTTGTCAGAAAATCACATCATAAAACTTCTCATATTTTTAAAAAAGTTATTAAATTAAAAAATTATTAAAAAAGTGTGGTAAATTAAATTAAGTTGCCGTTATAACCGAAAATATTATAAATAGAATGTATTTTTTTTTACATTTAAATAAACAGAAAATCTAAATTTTAATTTTCATTCAGTATTTTTAAAAATTTAAAAATTTAAAAAAAAAAATAAAAAAGTTAAACTGACATTTCGAAAACAATTGATGTATCCTTTGTTAAAAATTCATATTTTCAAAAATAATTTTTTTTTTCATATTTGCTAAATTTATATAAAATACTTATGAAATTTTATATTTAATTTAAGAATAAAGAGTTATTTATAAAGTTTTAGTTGAACATGAAATAATTGAAGCACTGAAATGTTTTAAAGATTTAAATTGTAACACATCGTCACCTGAGAATAATAAGGTTCTAACTGACATTTTGAAAAAAATTGACTTTTTGGCATAGGAATGTTCTATTTGTATCAATGAATGCATTTCTGCATTAAAATTTCGATATATATAATTTACATAAAAGAGAATAATATAGTTCCATCAGAAATTGTTGAAAGCAGTCAGAATAACAGAGTTCTATGTGCAAAGTAATCGCAGACAGCATATAACATAATATATTATTATTTTATTTTACAATATTTAATGAAAACCGGCAATCTTTTATTTCTTGTGTGAAAGAATATATTTTTTCGATAATTAAATCGCTTTTCGGTAAAATATAGAGGGAATTTTTATCAGTGAAAATCCTTTTAAATATGGTTTTTTGTACGTCGATTCGCCGATATGCAAAACGAATTGTGCTTAATTTTATTAATGGACCTGATCCAAGCAGGGATGAAGGACTAATCCTACTTCATTTAGATTTATAATATCCTGTGGGAAGAATGGATGACAGTTTAGATGAAGCACCAGCTCTAGATATTCTTGATGCTAAAACAATTTTAAAAAATCAGTTAAATTCATTCCTACTAATCCAATTGTTAACAGTACTATGGATTTTTCGTAAGTTAAAAGTGCCTTTATGTAGTTATGTACATCCTACTGGCAATACCTTGTCTCCAGTTACGAACAAAATACTCGGGGTAAATTTTTTAAGCAGAATAATCTCAAATGATACCATGAATAAAATAAGAGCTCATATTGAAAGTTTTCCCAAGATTAAGTTACACGACAACAGAGCAAGCACTAAAAAATACTTAGAATCAGGGCTTAATTACAGAAAATGTATGACTTGTACTTTCAGAAATGGTAAGAAAGCAATGTATAGCCAGCGAAACTTTCATATAATAGGCACATAATTAATAACGTAGTTCAACATAGAATTCAATAAACCAAAGAAATTAAGTGTGATCACTGTGAGGAGTATTAGCATGCTGAAACTCAGGGAGAAATTAATAATGACATGCAATTTAAATATGATCTGCACAAAAGATAAGTTGAATCCACCAGAACTCTCAGAAATGATGATAGAAATTCCATTGATAAGTCAGTCATTTCCTTTGTATTTAGAAAAGTTATAACATGTCTTAAAAGTGATGTCAGCAACTTTTTTTATAAAGAAAATTAACTTGTATAACATGACAGCACATGCAACATGGAAGAAACAAAAGAAAGCATATTGTTGCTTGTGGACAGATGACATGTCAGGCATAGATTGGAATGATATTAGCGCAGCTGTATTAACGACTGTTCGGAAGATACTAACAGACTTTCCACATGCTGATAGTTTAATTTTATACTGTGACAGTTGCGTTCTTCAGTATAGAAACCAAATGATATCTTATGCAATTGCAATACTTATACAATCTCATCCACATATTAATGACATTACTCTAAGATATTGTACATGTGTGCAAGAAGTGGATAATATTCACGGCCGAATAGAAAGAGCAAAGAATATAGCAGAATATTTTTCGCCACTTTCATGTATACGTCTGTTGCTGAGAGTAAATCGCAGTAATCCATTTACAACCTTGAGAATGAAATCAGAACAGTTCTTAGATTACCACTCGTGTAGTAAAAAATTTGCCTATAATCTCGTTCCGTAGAGCAAGGTGATACAATTATGATTCACACAATTTCTTTATAATATTTAGTTTATAACAAGCAACTTTTATGACCAGAATTTCACAGCGGTGAAATTGCAAAGGAGCCCCTCCAAACGACAAGGAGTATCAACATCATTTCCACAAAGGACTTTATCAAATCCTAAATTAGCACAAATAAAGAAGGATTGCATTAACAAAGATAAAATAAAAGACCTTCAGAGCATGCTAAAGTAATTTCCGAGAGATGAAACGTTCTATTTTCAAAATATGTTTAATAGAAATTAGCCTAATTGTATTATGAAATAAAGCATGGTTTATGGAGCATTCCAAAATTTCAACTAATATAGGAATATCTAAGTTAGTTTGTTGCTTTAAAAAGAACAAGAAAGTTTTTTCCTTAGAGATATAAAATCTTTTCTTTACATCAAGAGTATACCTGACTGTAATAAGAAATTTTATATTTATAATTCATTTCAATTTCATTTATCAATATAATCACATTTTTTGTATTAATTTTCATGCTCCCCCACTGAAATAGTTCGCTAAAAAAGGAAAGCTGTTGGGCTCCTATTTAATAAAATTAAATATTTAAGCTATTTTATGCTCAGTTAAATAATATATTTAACTTACGTATATTCATTAGTTTTGTGAAGATGATTTAATTAGTATGAAAATGTGGAGGCGGTAATTTGCTGTTATTGTGCTACAATATACATAGTAATAAATATTTTATTATCCACTGAAGTTTATTCGAATTAATCAACGAAATTTTACTTTGCTATATTATCAAAAATTACACAAATTAAGAAAAATATGGTATTTTCATGACAGAACCATCTTATTCTAAGGATAACACGACGTTTGAGAATAATATGGTTCTATCAAATTTTTTAAATGCAAAAAACTCCATGGAAATGTTATTTAAAAACTTTGATTTTGTAGAATTACTGTCTATACCTACATATAAATCTATTAGTGCCAAAAGTTTTTTGCAAACTTTAATAGCTACACGTAAACAACATTCTGATTTTCAAAGTCTTCTAACTCGAAATTGATTTTTGGCCAGATAGAACCATCTTATTCTCAGGTGACGACATGTTTATATTAACAGATCTTGTATTTGATGAAAAAAAAACTTATTTCAAATTGTTTTAAAAGACATCTTTGACCGATTTCCTTTCTAGGAGTGCCAAATTTTAAAAGAATATCTGTTTAATGCACAAATGAGCTATCATGCTTATCAGGATTTTGAAAAATGGCATCAAATATATTTTTCTTATTAATAAAGAAAATTTTGCAACTGATTTACAATTGAAAAAGAAGAGAAAAAGCTTTTCGAATATTTGTTGAGAGAAACGAATTAAAATTTTGCTAAAGGTTTACAGTAGAACCTCGATATATCGTTTTTCAAGGGGTTCGGGAAAAAAACGATAAATGCGGGAAAACGATGAATGCGTATAAACATTAAAATACGAAACAAAAAAATTTTTATTCATTACTAATTCATGAAGTGTATGCAGTATACTAATAAATACTAATTTGTAACTTACTAAACTGTAAAATAAATAAATGGAAATTATGGAAAATTGATATTTATAAAAATAAGTAAATAAATAAATAAATAAATAAATAAATAAATAAACAATCATATTGTTTGGTTTTTGGTTCGCTTTTTTCAAGTCAAAAAATAAAATTTCCTGATATGCAAAATTTTTCTGGTCATTTTCTATAATTTAATTTATATACACATAAAAGTTCATACAGCTTCAAATGCCGTGAACTTTATCTTCTGCTTCTTCGTCGTTATATTAATTTTTTGCATTTTCACTCATTTCCTCGATGTTTAGGACACTCATGTCGCAACATCTTGGTCAATGGAAACATAATCGTATACTTTGCTAAATATAACCACTCCTCATCTACATTATTGTCGCCATCATCAATACAAGAAGCACAAATGAGTTATTTTAAGAATAAAAAAAGTAATTCCAGTTTACGCCGTATGGATTCGCGTGACTTTCAACTTCAGAGAAAAATTTTACAACGATGAATGTGGGAAAACGTTTTTGAAGAATGATGCTTGCGGGTTTCGTTATTGAAGTATAGTTTGTGCAGGGACCATAGAGATATAAAACGATCAATGCGGGAAAACGATGGATGCGGGAACGATAGATCGGGGTTTCACTCTAATGGTTTTTGACGAATTATTTTCTAACGCAAAACTTAAAATAAAACAAGTATTATAAAGGAGACAAAATTAATTCTGATTATTATAAAAAAAACTATATATTTTAAAAACTGTTTTCAAAGTATTCTGTTCATTTCTTTACCCATACAATCTTCAAATCGTTACGTTCCATCAGAATAAATGTAACAAACATACTTCTAAGTCTATTGGTATGTTTTTTGAAAAAAAATGAGAAATAAAATCCGAAAAGAAAAATCTTAACATATAACTTCAACATCATTGGAATTTCGAATTATTTTCAGATTAAATATTATAGGATTCGGAGCACTAAGATTCTTTCTAGAGCTGTCTAAAAGTTATTTCTAAACTTATGCTACTAAGAATCTTTTTTGTTTTTTAATTATTTCGACTCGTGAACTCTAACACAAATTGTATTCGATTTACACCACATTTTTAAAGAAATCATTTTCAACTACACAATTTCAAAAATGTTCAAATTAAATAAGGTAAATTTCTTTTGCTGTACTACTTGTGACAAAAATAAATTTTGCAAAGATTGATGATGTCGAGTTAAACTGTACATACGAGAGAAAAAAGTTAAAATTTTTATTTACACTGCCATGTATGTCCATTCGTCTCAAATCTGTCAATACAATTTTAACATGCTCCCTGCAATTACACTTATTTTTTTATGTGGTGGATTTCCGATAACAATACAGAATTCTGTAAAATAAAATATTTGAAAGTTACCATTATTACCCTCCCCCCTTTCCAGTGAACAAAAACATTTGTCCAGTAAGAGTACGTAAATTTCTAAACCGTAAATGCCATTAATTGCTTTATAAATAAGCTTATGTTTTCCGATTGAACAATGGCTTTGAAAATGCGTCATCTTTCAGTTATGTACCGGAAAAGAATGAATGTGGGTCCTCAAGAAGACATTTTTCATTTTTTTCTTTCCAGAAGCTAGTATTAAATTTTTATGCGCCGGGATGAAATAGCTGTTTGTCTTCAGAAGTACATTTGTCGAATTTGTTTCATGTCAGTAAACTGGCTTAAAATTTTTATGTGCCGGGATTGAATAGTTAATGATTCTCAGAAGGATGTTTTTCATTTTTTTTAAAGCAGAAAACTGAATTTAAAATTTTATGTACCGGGATGGAATAGCTGTCGGCCCTCAGAAGGATACTCAATGATTTTTTATTGCCAGGAAGAAATATCAGAAAGAAATTGATGGGTCTACGGAAAGACGTTGGTCCATTTTGTTTCTTGACAACAGGCTTCACTCTTAAAACTAAAGGTTGCATATGTCACTTCTAGGGGTAAAACGCTTGTCCCGTGAGCGACACCCCTAAGGGAGTCAGATTTGCACCTCTAGTGGTGCCCTAGAGCACCCCATGGCACCTCATAGGGTGCCATGGGGGTGCCTTGGGGTGCTACGTGGAGCCATGAGATGCCCTAGGGCACCCATAGTGGTGCAATTCTGGCTCCATTAGGGGAATCGCTGACGGGACAAGCGTTTCACCCCTAGGAGTGCCATATGGAACCTTTAGTTTTAACTGTGTTGATTTAAAATTTTATGTTCCCGGAGGCATTAACTGTCAGCCCTGAGAAAGCCATTGATCGTTTTTTTCCTTGCCAACAAACTGAATTTAAAATAGCATGTGAAGAAATAGAATGGAAAAAAGTCCTCAGAAAAACCTTGTTTAATTTTGATTCTTGGCGAGAAGCTGGGTTTTAAATTGTATGCTTGAAGAGGAAATGAATCTAGGTCCTCAGAAAGACTTTAGTTTATTTTGATTCTTCGAAAGAGACTGAATTTAATGTTGTATGTTCCAAGAGGAAATAAATGTGGATCCTCAGAAAGACATTCATTGATTTTGTTTCTTGACAGGAAACTGCATTTAAAATTGTATACCCATTTTTATAATGAAACAATAACACATATCATTAACAATTTAATCTTTTTTTTAAATACATATCACTCAATTATCTTTAAAAAATTGTTTTTACTACTGCAATAAAAGTTTCTCTTTAAAACATTATTTTAGTAATTATTTATTAAATTTTAAAATATTTGGCATCTAATTAAAAGGTAATTTAAAATAAAACATATTTTTATCTCTTTCAGTACATCATGTGTATATGATCTCTTTGCAATAATTTCGAAATTGAAATATATATACATATATTGACGAATCAAGAACTTTATACTATCTTGAATGTTGCATCTACAAACATATTCTAATGCTAAAAACGCAGGCAAACTCATAAAAAACATCTAAACACGTACTTCGAAAATAAAACAAGATTGAATAAATTTTGATATTCAGATAATGTTCACAATATTCATAAATATTTCATAGGAAATACTTCTTTTTATCATATTCGAAATAAAAGTGTCATTTATCTGTTGATCTTTCAAATTCCTTTTTTTCAATTTTTGGAAGTAACCTTCTGTGATGAATATGATAACAGAAAATGGAAGGAAATTTCTATGTCTTCAGGTAAATACATTTTCTCTTTAAATATTTTTCTATTAACTTTAGCGTATTTGTGCTTACACTTGATATTTACTTCAAATCCCTTTTATCATGGTTGATCTTTTAAAGTATTGCCATAAATAGTTCACAATGCGCGATTTCCGATTAAATAATAGAAAGTAAGAGATGCTTCATACAAAATACAATACAAAATCTATTTCATACTTTAAGTTAAAATGTATAATTTATGATTGGGTATTTTGATATCTTCTTAATAAAATTTTTCTAACGTTCTTGAAAGAAATACATATACATATTTAATGTCATATAAATCTCGTAGATAAATATAATTCTTCGTTTTTTTTACGATCAACATTATAATAATTGTATGTTTGCATTTCATATTATACTTACTTCAAAAAAGATATTTTTTATCTTTGAAATATTACAATGAAGAGATGTACTTCGCATTTTCAATTAAATAAAAGAAAGAGAAATTAGAAAAAAAGATAACATTTTATACAAAATGCAATTTAAAATAATTTACAAAAATTACATTATTTTAAAATATGTTATTCATTATTATGTATTTAAACTGAGTCTTATACACCTTTTATTGAAATTTTTTTGGAGGGAAATATATGCAAATATTTCAAATATATTTCCCCTTTACCAAAAATAGATTTTTTTAATTTATTATGACTAACTTTGCCATGTATTCATGTTTACTATACAAATTTATTTCATAAACTTCATTAGCATTTTGTACCTCTTAAAGTATTCATTTGAATGATGTAGAATTCGTGGATTTCGATGTAATAATAGAGATACGGAAACGGTTCATGCAAAATAAAATGTAAAATATGTCACTCAATCTTATAATCTTAGTTAAAATTAACTGTTTTAGGTAATGTAAATATCTTTATTTACATTTTGTTAATGTGATTGAAAGACAAAATGTACTAAAATTATTATTTTAACATGTTTCAGTATAAATAATTTAATTATTTAGTGATGTTTCCGTTTAACTTTAATAAACTTATATGTTCGATAGGCACTAATTATATTTTACTCAAATAAATTTAATTTTAATCAGAAAACTTATTTATAAAAATTTTTCGTATTTATGCAGTTATTTTTTAAATGTTTTTATATAATAAAGTTTTTGTCATGCTTGAATTTCAAAAAAGAAAAACTGAGTATGGCAGTTATGTTGTTCAGATTTCTTTAAAATTCGTCTATCTTTGCACCTTTTAAATTATTTCTATGGAGTGTTTTATAATTTGGGATTTTAGAATTAATATCGAATCAGAGACATCATTGTATGTTATTGTCAAAGCAATCTGAAATGCATTACTGCATTACTAAATATTCGATATGATGTTCCATAAAAATGACAAAGCATTCCGTTTTCAAATGGCCATGATATTCAAGTAATAAATCTAACACGACCTGATGTGAAGAAGTATATATGTCTTGATCCTCTCTTCTAATGCAGAAGAAACGGAAGTTGGGAAAATGGTTACGGAAAGGACCATTTTCGAAAAGGCTAATATTGATTTTTTTTAACTAATTGTGTTGTTTTAAACATTAAGGAAGTCACAGGAAAAGATCCGGATGATAATGTTAAGTCTATGGGGGCGTTCTTTTCAAATATCTCGCTCAAATTTTAATATTTTGACATGATTTTTTTGCATAGGATAGCTGAGGACGATCCACAACTGGCCTAGTTTTTGCTTTTCCAATTTTGGTTTCAGAATTTTCTATAAAAATACTTTAAATTTCAAAACCGGTTCAGAAATTGAAACTATCGTAGTATAAAAAATATATAAACAAAATCGAAAAAGGAAAAACCAGGCCGGATGTGGATCGTCCTCAACTATCTATCCTATGCAAAAAAATTCATGTCAAAATATTAAAAATTTGAGCGAGATATTTGAAAAGAACGCTCCCATAGACTTTACATTACCATCTGGGTCTTTTTCTGTGACTATTGTTCGACCTTAAAGTGCGTTCGTTATATTAAGTATAATTTGTTCTCCCGTGTTTTGAAAAGTTACGCTGATGAAAGTTTTGAAAAATGGGTAAAAATAGGAACTTAAAGTTTCTTAATTTATATTGTTACCAGTGTTAACTTTCGTATTCTTCGAAATGGATTGCATAATTAGATAGCTTAATAAACGTATATGGTGTTTGAAGAGTTTTGTTTTATTTCGAACTGTTCGGTCATTGCGTGTTTCGAATAAAATGACTAGAAAAAACTGTCGTATTTGGGGACCTTTTAAAATGTGAAGTTTAATTATCATCTCGAATATCTCCCTCCCCGTTTACAAAGGCAAAAAAAAAAAAAAACTAAGCCTTAGGTACATTAAGATCTGCTTTGTCTATTCTAATCTAAGTTTTCATATTTTTATGTGTGGTAAATTTCCATATTCCCCCCTTCTCATACACATACACACAGACAAACAGATTTCTTTTAATATTGCAGCCATCCATTTAAAACTCGTCTTCCGCATTTTGCCTCCTTCAAATATTGCTATTAAAAAATTATAATTAGTGTTTTCCTTACAAATAATAAAAATACAAATATACTCTTATGTTAAAACAACTTAAAATCATTACAAGGCTTTTGATGTTTTTAAGTTTAATTTGCGATTAAATACTTTTAAAACCTTTTTATTTTTAATGAGTTACGATTTCACAGAATTGTTCATAATTTGAAGTTTCCAATTAGATATTAAAAAGACCGAGAACACTCGTATTTTAAGTGAAAATAACTTTATGTATTAGTTTATTTCTACTAGCTGAGTGATATACATTAGGTGGTATATTTATGAATATATTTCATTTTTCTCAAATAAAATCTCGAAAATCTGCAGACGGATTCAGGTAATTCTTTAAAAATGAATGAAAAATGAACCTTTAAAAATTTTTGGGTATGAAGAATAGTACATATGTTGTTTAACCAAAACAAACAGCGTCTCAAAAGAAACGGCCCTTTCTACAGATAATTTGAATAAGGTTTTTTCTAAGGTTTTATAAATATTACCAATACACTGTATTCAAAACTTACATGAATTACACCAGCAACTTCAATTATCAACGAGTCGACTATTATGTAACATTCAGACACTATCTGAGATACAGTACTAGATAATGTGTATTTGCAGACTTCAGTAAGATTTTGCTTTTTTCTGGTAGAAGTTTGCAAAAATCCAGTTTAGGAAATATCTATACCAAATACTTTGTATGACCTAAAAAACCGCATTACAGGCACTTTTATACAGGACCTTAGCTAGAAGTCAATACTAGAGGATGCTTAAGAAAATATAGGGGGGATCATATTTTCTCTCATGCAGGAAGATAAATTAGTACATATTCACACTGTAGTAACTATGGTCTTACATTAAAGTGTTGTAATAACTTCATTTTATGCTAAGAAAGTAATAGGATGATGAAAAATTCGATTGTATAACTAGTGAAATATTAAATGTCATGTTGTCTTCGTATGTGCAAATAGGATGAGCAAGTGTTGAAACACTAGTAACAATTTAGTATCTTTGCAAAACTGTGAAAGGTCTCAAAACTAAATTAGATTTTTAAATAGAATTTTCTTTAGATTTTCAGAAAATAAATTCATTTAGTAATCTTGGAATCTTTTCCAGGGGGGGGGGGGCTCAAAATGCTTTTGGGGAGGCTGAACCGCCCATAGCACACCCTTAGCTACGGCGGTACATTTATAATAAGGCGCAAGCATTCTTCATGAATTCATCTATTATCTAGATGTAAGAGATAGGTCAAGAATACGACTTTGATATAAAAGGTGGAGTAGTCAGAGATAATGGATACCAATATTTAAAAAATAATATCACCTTGAAGAATTTTCACAAAATAAAAAAGAAACGAAAAAAAACCTTTTGGAAATTACTGGTATCTGGAACATTTTCGAGGCTTAACTCTGCTGCTCCACTGCATGTAAGTATGATTAAATTCATTTTATATATTTCGTATACAATATATACATTAGGAGTTGTAACTTTAAACATTTGCATTCATCATTTTGAATGCTGTCAATGGTTATTAGAAAGTTAATAACTTAATTTTAAAGCCACTCCTCATTTTGTTTTTAAAATTATTTCAGTACTGCGCAAATAACTCAAAAAGATTTCATTTTTTTAAATTCGAAACATTTTGTAAGCATTTAAAAACTATTTTATAAAGCTGAGTTTAAAAAGCATTATATTTTATCAAATGTAAGATTTGTGCGTATCATATTTGTCATTTTAGCATTTATATTAAAATACTCAAAAAAGTTTAACTTTAAATCCTTTACTTTGCTGTCTCAAACAATTTTCTTAACCATTTCGGGTCCGAATTTTTTTCAGTTTTTAGAAAAAAATACCTTTACGTCAATAACCTTAATCCTAGCTATCCATATAAATTAATTTGTGTTTAACGAATATTTCATTGTCAGAAAAATAGCAAATGTTGTTGTTTTACGTACTATTCAATTCATATTCATATGACAAAAGGCTAAGGAAGAATATTTGGAGATGTTTATAAAATTTTGTATTAGAATACGATTTAACTTATATCACAACTTTCTAATACTTTTTAGCTCACAGGCTATCATAGCCTGAGAGCTTATGTGCCCGCCCGTTCTGTATGTATGTTTGTTCGTGCGTAACGCGATAACTCATGATAAAAATATCCGATCCACTTGAAATTTTGTATATATGTATATCCTGATAAGGCGCTTCCCTGATTAGTTTTTGGAGTTCATTCGATATGTATAAGAGGGGGAACGGGGGGCTCATTCCCCTCCCCTTAATTGATATAAATGGGCTTTTCATGTAGAAAACAGTTTTCGTTCAAAATTTAGATATAGGATCATTCTGGTGAGGCGATTCCGTGACTGTTATTAGTTGTCCATTGAATAAGTATAAACAGGGGGAACAGGGGCTCTAATGCCCCTCCCCTTAATTTCTATAAATGGGTTTTTCATGCAGAATTATCTGATTTCGTTCAAATCTCTGAATAGTTTCGGAAGTTTAATGGTTAAGTATAAAAGAGGGGGATAAGTCCTCTTAAATTATATAAAGGGATTTTTATTAAGAATTATCCGATTTGCTCTGAATTTTGGATATAGATTTTTTGTATGATAAAGCATGTCCTTGATAGTTTAGGGGGTTCAATGATTAAGTATAGAAAGGGGAAAGGGGAGAACTGTTTCCCCTTTTTAATTTTTTTTTGAACGGAATTACTTTTGAAAATATAAAGCTGAAATGTACAATTATTACGCGTAGCCTGTGAGCTCAATGCCATTAGTTTAACTGGGCAATATTGTTTTTATTGAGCTTGATAACACACAATTCTTTCAGGAAAGTAAGTTTTATTTTAGATTTAAAGAGTGAAATATGTATTTAAAATTAAGGAATCGCAAACGTCGCAAAGAGAAGTCAACAAATAATAATAAATATTATTTCTACTAAATGCCTAAACATAAATGAAGTCATATAGTAATTGCATAGACATATACAAACATTATTAGATATAAGTAGTAGCAGAAGTATTTTTAAATAAAGGGATTCTCCATTAAAAGACATGTACTATTAATAGTACACCAGACCCGAAAGTGTTAATATTTTTAAAACATCATGACTAGGTTAAAAGCAAACATATTTACATTTGAAAAACAGAAATACTTAGAATATAAAATCACCTATTTGACGTACTTTGAGTATAAAAAATACAAAATTGATAAATTTGGATATGCATTTGAATATGAACATATATTGTATAGCAGAAACTCTTCCTGATCATGCTTCAACGAAAAGTATCAGCTATATGTTTAACTTTGACAGTTTCTTTTTCGTTCTTGCAAAATAAGATAACTGGGAAGAAATGGAATTTTCAGTTTGAAGGTAAATAACTTTTTCACTTATAATTATTTATTTCGTTAAACCCATTTTTACCAAGTTTGCATGTTTACACTTCACATTTATTTCAGATCACTCTTTATAGTTGTTGATCTTTCAAAGAATCTTTTTAAATAAAGTATTAAAGTATTTCATTAAATCAAATTTTTTGATTTCGAATAAATATTATAAATAAGTTACTATTTTATACAAAATACGATCCAAAATTCAGCAGAACTTATATTAAATTACATCATTTATAGTATTTTTTTACTAGATCTTTACTTACAGGTTTTTTTAATTTCTTTCATTAAAAAAAACTCTTTCAATAAAGTATACATTCTTTCTATAGAATATTATCTTATTTTCTTACGATTAGTTTTGCTTGTATGTTTGCATTTACTATTATATTTATTTAAACTGCAACTTTGTCCTTTATGATCTTTTAAAGCATTTTTATGAAATAATCGTATTTTGCGATTTCCGGTTAACCCATAGGAAGAGAGATTAAAGGTAAAGATAATAATTTATTATAAATGCAATTTTTTAAAATGTTACAAAATTTCATTTAAGAAAAATCCATAGTTTACCATCACTCATTTTAATATCTGCTTTCTCACATTTTGTTGACATTTAAAAATATATACCGGGTGATCCAAAAGTCAGGACGAACTTTAAAAATGAATAATTCTAAAACTAATTAAGATACAAAAACACGGTTTGTACCAAACGGATGGAGAAGAAATCGAGTTTTGTGTAACAAAGAAGAAAAAATAGTTTTGTTGGCGACCAACAAATGGCTATAGTGTTTTATTGCACGAAAAGATGATTTACAAATGAAAAATTTTTCGACAACTTAGAAGTCAGCTTAATTACAGTTAAGTAGTACTACAGCAAATGTTCAATGTGCTTTCCATCATTTATAACTGCAGCTGTGAGACTAGGCACCACACCATTCACAGTATTTAGTATAAACACATTTTCGCGGATGGCATCTTTCAGTGCTGCTAATAATGCCGTTTGTCGCCAATAAAATTATTTTTTTTTCGTTGCCACACAAAACCTATATATATATATATATATATACATAAAATGAAAAAATATTTTATATTTTTTAAATAATTTTTACATATATGTTTCTTCGTACATTTATAATTATACATATTATTTATTAATTATTATACTGCATATTTATTGTTACTCTGAATATTTATATGTCAATAGCATTGACATAATTTATGTATTTATTTTTGTCTAGTGCCAAATTCGTAGATTCTCATGAAACATTAGAAATGGAGAATCAATGTTATATAAAATACGATGTAAAATATGTTTTTGGATCTTTTATTTTATTTTAAAATGTACTGTTTTTGATTAAATGTCTTTAGATTTTCCTTACTTACGTTTAATCAATGTTGCAGAAGAGCAAAATATATAACACATGTTATATTAACATGAGCCGTTGTTTTTATTTAATATTACTTTACGGTAAACTTTAGTAAGTATGTATGTTTAATATTCCAAAGTCCTATTTACCTTCAAATCAAATAAATTAAAGTTGTACTAGAAAATTATTTATTAATTCTTAAGTTATTTTTATACTATTAATAAAATATCATTTAAATTAACTTATTTAATAAAATTTCTGATTTTACATCACAGATATGATATTTTTATTTACTTAATATCCATCTTTAACATTTAGGAAGCGATGCTATGAAAAATTTATAGTTCACAGTTCGAGTTTAAATAAAGGGGAAAAGGAAAATAATAAATGGAAATATAAAATGCATCACTAAATCTTCCTGTTTTGAAATAAATTAATAAATATCTAACCTGATGTTAAGATCTGCATTAAAATTCTTCTGTGTTTACTCTGAATATTTATTTCAAATTTATCTTTTACGCTTGTCATTTTTTTAAAAATTGCTATTTGCAGTTTATAATTTGTGGTTTTCGATTAAATAATATATCTACATTCACTTTTACTATAATTTAAGAAAAAAAACATTTACAATTTGTTAATATTGCTTTAAACTTATAGAATATCAGTATATTTCATAATTTGCGGTTTTCAATTAAATATTTAAATGGTAAATTGTTTTAGGCGTAAACATAAAAAATATGGGTCGCTAAACCTCAGAATTTATTTTAAAAATCGTAGTTCACAATCAAATGTTTTTTAAATCTCTTATTTATAATCCGTTAATATTTTTAAAAGGTGTATAATCAGAAAAATTCACGATTAGCAATTTATGATTAAAGAAAAAAATATAGAAAAATATTTTGGGAAAGTGAAATTTTAAATGTATTACTAAATTAAATAAATTAAAATCTGAGTTTTAGCTCAGATATTACATTTGAAAGCACACCGTGTGATTTAGTGTTTTAAAACCTTCTTATTCACATTTTATTAAAATAATTATGCTACAAAATATATGAAAGTAGGAAATATAAAATATTTTTTTGAAAACAAATAATAAGAAAGTATCTGTATAACTTTTTATGATCAACATTTGCATGATTAAATGTTACATTCAGATTTGATTCTTGAATACATAGTGTGTTATTAAGTGTTTTAATATTTTGTTATTCACATTTTATTAGAAAGAAATTATGTTACAAAATATATGAAAGTTCGAAATCGAAAATATTTCTTTACAAAAAGAAATATTATGAAAGTATCTGTGTAATTTTTTACAATCAACAAATGCATGATTAAATGTTACGCTCAGATTTTATTTTTGAATATATTGTGTGTGATGCAGTGTTTTAAAGCCTCTTTATTCACATTTTATTTATTTAGTTTTTAATTTATGCTATAAAATATACGAAAGTTAGAAATCGAAAATAATTCTTTGTAAAACAAATTTTATAAAATTGTCTTTATACATTTTTATGATCAACATTTGGATAATAATATGTTTATTTAGTTATCCGCGAGAATATATATATTATACACTAGAATTATAAAAAATATCTTCTCATGTGTGTTTCCGATAATAATACAAGATGTCCCAAAAGTTCCTGACACATTTTAAAATTCAATATAAATTCATGTAATTGTCCTAGTAAAATGTGGTTTCGGCTATAATGCTTCTACGCAAACAACAAAAAAAATTACATCCAAATTATATTTTACAGTAAATAGAATGTAAAATGTAGTAGTAAATCTTGGAAGCTATTTTACTGCACACGGTTTAAGTTTTAATATTTTATATTCGTCATATTTAGAATTGTTAAGAGTTCTTACTAATTACAAAGTATTGCAACAGTTTTTAATGCAATGTTTATTATTTAAATAAAATTATATATGTATACATATATATATATATATATATATATATATATATATATATATATATATATATAAATATATATATATATATACATATATATATATGTATATATGTATATATATATACATATATATATATATGTATATATACATATATATACATATATATATATATATATATATATATATATATATATATATATATATATATATATATATATATATATATATATATATATATATATATATATATATATACAGGGTGTTTCTAAATTCATGGTCCAAACTTTAAGGGTCCAAAACTTACACATCAAGTAAAACAATATTTAAATAGGAAACCAGGGGTCCCAAAGTCTTCCGAAGGAGATAGGTGCCATTAAAGTTTAGGGTCCAAAAATTCAAATGATTATGAAAAACAGAAAAATTGGTCGATTCGTTTGCGGCTTTCACTAAAATTATTCTTTATGTCAGTATTGTCTTGAAAATAAATTATAAAGATAAATTTCAAAAAATGACAATAGAGGGCGCTTTAGACTTTAGAGTAACGAACAACTATTTTTTGCATCTCATTAAAGGTTTCGTAAGCTTAGACTTAAACTTAAATTTTGAGCTCAAAATCTGAATAGTTGGAAGCAGTTAAGTAGCACAAACTTAACTGTGTTCAGAGGGTTTTAAATTCAAATGATTATAAAAAATGGAAAAATTGGTCGATTGATTTGCGGTTTTCACTAAAACTATTCTTTATGTGGGTATTTTATTGAAAATGAATTATAAAGATAAATTTCAAAAAATGCCGATAGAGGGCGCTTTAGACTTTGGAGTAACGTACAACTATATTTTACCGTTATTTTTCGCATCTCATAAAATTTTCTTAGAAGCTTAGACATAAACTTAAATTTTGAGATGAAAATCTGAATTGTTGGGAGTGGTTAAGTAGAGCAAACTGAAGTGTGTTCAATGGGGATGGGGAGGTTCGAATTTCAAATTATTTTAAAAAACGGAAAAATAGGTCGATTCGTTTGCCGTTTTCGCTAAAACTATTCTTTATGTCAATATTTCTTTGAAAATAAATTTTAAAGATTAATTAAAAAAAATACCGATAGAGGGCGCCTTAAACTTTAGAGTAACCAACAACTATTTTTAAGCGTTATTTTTTGTATCTAATTAAATGCTTGCAAATGCTTAGATTTAAATTTTGAGCTCAAATTCTAAATCGATGGAGTGGTTAAAAAGCGGAAACTGAACAGTGTTCAGGAGTTAAAATGTTAACCTCCCCACCCCTCGAACACATTTCAAATTTCCGCACTTAATTACTCAAAACGATGCAGATTTTGAGCTCAAAATTTAAGTTTGAACTTTTACAAGCATTTAATTAGATACAAAAAATAACGGTTAAAAATAGTTGTTGGTTACTCCAAAGTTTAAGGCGTCCTCTAACGGTATTTTTTAAAATTAATCTTTAAAATTTATTTTCAAGGAAATATTGACATAAAGAATAGTTTTAGCGAAAACGGCAAACGAATCGAACAATTTTTTCGTTTTTTATAATCATTTGAAATTTGAACCTCCCCACCCCCATTGAACACAGTTCAGTTTGCTCTACTTAACCACTCCCAACGATTCAGTTTTTCATCTCAAAATTTAAGTTTATGTCTAAGCTTCTAAGAAAATTTTATGAGATGCGAAAAATAATGGTAAAATATAGTTGTACGTTACTCCAAAGTCTAAAGCGCCCTCTATCGGCATTTTTTGAAATTTACCTTTATAATTCATTTTCAATAAAATACCCACATAAAGAATAGTTTTAGTGAAAACCGCAAATCAATCGACCAATTTTTCCGTTTTTTATAATCATTTGAATTTAATCCCTCTGAACACAGTTAAGTTTGTTCTACTTAACTGCTTCCAACTATTCAGATTTTGAGCTCAAAATTTAAGTTTAAGTCTAAGCTTACGAAACCTTTAATGAGATGCAAAAAATAGTTGTTCGTTACTCTAAAGTCTAAAGCGCCCTCTATTGTCATTTTCTGAAATTTATCTTTATAATTTATTTTCAAGACGATACTGACATAAAGAATAATTTTAGTGAAATCCGCAAACGAATCAACCAATTTTTCTGTTTTTCATAATCATTTGAATTTTTGGACCCTAAACGTTAATGGCGCCTATCTCCTTCGGAAGACTTTGGGACCCTTGGTTTCCTATTTAAATATTGTTTGTCTTGATGTGTACTATCACCCCTTAAAGTTTGGACCATGAATTTAGAAACACCCTGTATATGTATATATATATATATATATATATATATATATATATAATGAGAAATACGGAGCAAAGTGTGACTTTTTCTTCAACTTTTAGTTTAAAATACGTTTTTTTTGGAAAGGTTATTTTTAAATTCTATTTATTTACATATTTTTAATATTTGAATGACAAGATTTATGTTGAAATTTTGCATAACAATTTGCACTTTTTAAGACATTGCTTTGAATAAAGCTGAATTTACGGACAATGACTGTTTTTAAAAATAGTAATGGGTCAGTCCACATCAAACCAACCAATGGTCAAAATTTCAGGTCTTTGGATTTTGTTAATTTTTGGCTCAGATGTTGTACAAGAATAGTAGATAAAAAATACAAATTTGAAGATTTTTTTTTAACCATTTGTTTTTGAGTTATTAATTTTTGAAATTTTCAAAATTTAATGAAATTTGTATTTTTTGGTGTTCTTTCATTTACTGTAACTTGAGAACTATTTGACCTAAAGAGTTGAAATTTAAGTCGTTGTTTTCAGTTTTTTATGCTGTTTCATAGGATATATAGCATGACCAAATTATTTAAAAAAAATATTTTTTTATGTAAAAAATGTAAATAAAATTTTTAAAAATTCAAAATCGGAATTTTTGATTTTGTTTAAAAAAATATATTCTATTTAACACCCTTTTAGCAACTTTTGTGCGAAATTTTATGATGGAACTCTTATGGTATCATAAAGAAAAAAATTATTTTCTATATCAATGATCGGTCAATTTCTGTAAAAAAATCTCATTATATTTTGTTAAAAAGCAAATTGACTATAAAAGGTAGTCTATTTTTGTTTCCAATGTTCATATTTCTCATTCATGCAATTCAAGTTCAATTATCAAATAAAATTTTAGTATATAATTCGCTAGGTTTTATTATTTTGTTAAACACATAACAGTAAAATTTTAAAGTAATCAAGATAATTAGTATTTTGTGTAACTGACAAGCTAAATAGATTTTTAATTTATTTTCTTGGAATTTAAATAGAATGTTTTTTAATTATTCTTAATTTAATATTACTTTTAATTAAATTTTATGTTTAAAAAATGAATAAATTGGTAATAAATGAGTTAATGAAAGAAAATCTCAAAGTAGTGTTCAACAAAACAAATTATGCTCCTGAAGTTGAATGCTTTCACAATCACAATGAGTCACACTCAAACATTAACATGTTTGTTTTCTGCTGAAACCTACATGCCTTTCTTACAAGGCTTTTGAAATTGCCAGTTTCTCTAAGATCTTCTGTAGTGGCACACTATCTCAAGTCTATTGCTTTCTGTTTATAACTTGTATTGTACAATTTAGGGTTTTTTTTTTTTTTACTATTATTTCTTTGAGTTGAATGTGGATTTGTGTTATAAAATATTAAGAGGGAAGTGGTTTTAAACTGAAAATGGATAAAAAATTGAATAAATTTTGTTATAATCCATTCAAAAAGCAAGAACACTAGGTAAGTAAAAATTTAAGAAATATTACATTGTGGATGGCAACATTAAAATATGGCATTGGAAAAGGCATGAAAATCTGCACACATTGCCGCTTACAATTAGGCAAGGAAAAGCATCCTTCAAATTGTGAAAATGGCATTGATACTAATTTTTCAGACATTCCAAACAATGACAATCCAAAACCAGGTTGTAGTAAAGATGTCCTTGAATTCATGGATGTGGAATCTGGTTTTGATAATTTGAATGCATCATTAACATCTACTGGAGAATCACCTATTATTAAAAGTAAATGTAAAAGTAGTAAAAGGTACTTCTTTGAAGAAATTGTGGTGTATGTTGCTGGTGCCTATGAGAATGAGTGGTGGATGGCACGTGTTTTCACAAAAGATCAGGTGGAAGAAGATGTTAAAGTTTCTTTTCTTCATCCAAGCGGACCATCTTCGTCATTCTCTTATCCTAGAAATTCAGACATTTTCACAATACCAAAATACTTCATTTTATGCATACTACATCCAATCACTGCAACAGGCAGAACATACACAGTACCCAAAGAGGAAATGTAAAGAGCAGATCAAATTTTACATAAGACGAAAAAATACTTGTTCTAAGATCTAAAAATTGAGCTCCACCGTGCCAAACTGAGTATGTAATTTGTTAAATTAAAAGATTTGTTTATTAAATATCTAAAATTTATTATTTGTCTTTTAATAAAACAGGCTATTCTTAAAGTTTTCCAATTTGTATTTGTCCCTATGAAGTAACACTTCGGGCTAAACAGTGCAGTATACCTTAAAATATTATTTTTTTACAGATTTATATGAACATTGATACAGAAAATATTTTTTTTCTGTATGATACCATAGGAGTTCCATCATAAAATTTGGCATAAAAGTTGCTAAAAGGGTGTTAAACAAAATATATTTTTTTCAAGAAAATCAAAAATTCCAATTTTGAATTTTTAAAAAATTTATATAAATTTTTTTACAAAAAAAAATATTTTTAAAAAATAATTTGGTCATGTTATATATCCTATGAAACAGTATAAAAAACTGAAAAAAAAGATGCAAATATTAATTCTCTAGATCAAATAGTTTGGAAGTTATAACTGATTAAAGATTACAATACTATACAAATTTTGTAAAATTTTCAAAATTTCAAAAATTTATAACTTTAAAACGAATTGTCGGAAAAAAATTAAACTTCACAATTTTAATCTCCTACGTAAGTATAATAAACTGGTAAAAAACCAGTACAATCTAAAACATTAACATAAAAAAATATTTTTTTATTGGTTGATTTCATATGGAATTACTCTAATATAAAATAAAAAAATATAAAACGTATCTCTAAACATGACATTTAAATATATATATATATATATTTATTATATAGTTAAATTTTTTTAAATCCATCTTATTTATATCTTATATTATTAACTTTCTATGATACTTTTAGGAAAAAATCATAAATTTACAGTTTATGAATAAATTATAGAATGATAAAAATATTTGATGCAAATTACTATATAAAATATATTATTAAACATCAAATACTTTTTCGAAATACATAAAAGTATATGTTTAAGAATTTTAGATTGTTCTTATTTGTATTTACATAACATTTTTGAAACAATATCTAAAAATATGATATGTGCTATGTTTCTCTGCAACCGTTTAAAACAATTAACAGGAAAAAGAGTTTAATATAAATGAAAATTAAATCAATTTGTGAAAATAAATGGAAAAAATAAATTAAAAAATACAGTCGGTTCTCCTTATTTTGAACTCGCCAGGACCACGAAAAATATTCGAATAATCCAGAGTTCGAATTATAGAAAGTATGAGCGGAAAACATGTTTAAAGGGGTACTATTGCAAAGGAATTAACGTTATTGTATTTTTTAAATATATTTCATGTGTTATCATTTGAATATGACTTAATATTAAATTAAAATATATAAATACGTAAACTAATTAAGGGATTAGGAGCAAGCATAAACGAAGATGGAGGTGTCATTATTGGTCAGACTATGAAAGCGGATACCAAATGCATGGGATTATATGTATACATGTTCAGAACAATTCTGACAAAAATGAAGGAAAGGAAGCTATTTCGAGGATGTGAAGTCCCTGAGAATGTAACGAAAAATGAAAAAGCGCAACTGTCGCTAGTTCGAATAAATAAATGTAAAAAGAAAATGAGTTCGAATAAATGAAAATATAACGATATTCTGCTATTGAAAATTTCTGGATATCATATTTAGTTCGAATTAAGCGAAGATTCGATTTATCCGATTTCGAATTAACGAGAGTGGACTGTATATTAAATATTGCCCAGTGGAAATACAAAAATAAAAAAATTACGAATGTGACGCAGTATTTTTCGTTTATATGTAATTTACAATCAGGAATTATAAATAGGAAATGTATAGATAATGTGATAGAAATGCACACTCTTTACAACATGTAACACATATTTATTCAACATTACGTTCTTGGAGTTTTTATTGCAAAAAAATTTGAAATTACAAATTATATTTCAAGTTTCAAATTTGAATTTTTATTAATCTCATTCTTTTTTTTTTTTTCTATACACATAAAACTACCAAGTGCGAATATTACTCGTACTCAAAGAGTTCCGTACAATAAATATATGTATTTTTAATTGCATTATAAAGAAATCGTTTCTGAAAGAAAAATACGAATAATTTGTAAGAAAGTCCTTCCGGCAGTACCGGGAGGAAGAGGTAGCTTTCATGTACCTTATTTATTTATTTTAAATTAAATTATATTATTCAAACATGCGAAGCTGAAATTAGTAGAACCAGATTATATAAAAATGAATACTAGTTTTTTTTTCAATACGGAATATTAATGGGAATTTTTAGAAATTAGTCATTTTTTATTCAACCTGGTTTTATTTTAAGCGATTTATAGAGTCGCCAAGTTCCACGATATCATGAAGTGTATGCCATTTTAAAACAACTTGATGAATAAAATAAACTAATGATCTTGGTTGAAATCTTAATTCATGTACCCATGTACACTCTCATCGAAATAGATTAAAATATATGAGTGCTGTCGCGGGCAAACTGATTTTTTTTTTAAATGTCAACCACATTAGAAATTCAAGCTGCTATATCTCAGGAGTTTTTTAAGGTAAAGACAAAGCAAAAAATACTCCGGAATCCATTATTAAGATCAAAGACTTTAGAAAGAACTTTTTTAATTTCAAATTTTTACTTTTAACATCATTATACATTTAAATGATTTTTGACAAACTTAAATAGCCACCACTTTGAAACAAAATGGCGGATGAAGTTGGCCAATGAACTCAGTCAAGACATTGGTATGTACTATGTACACACGAAGTTATATCCAAATCAGTTTATAAATATGCGTATTATCACGTGACAAATTTCAGTCCGTTTCAAAATGTCAACCACACTGGAAACTGAAAGTGCTAGAACTCAGCCATTTTTCAAGATATAGATGAAACAAAAAAATACTCTGGAATCTTTGTAAAGATCAAACACACAAAAGAAAAATCTTTTTCAATTTCTTACTTTATTCCAACTTATTTTAAAATTTAAATAAATAAAAAAATAATAATATTCCGCTATTTTGAAACAAGATGGCGGATAGATCTGGCCAACGAACTCGGGCCAGACATCAGTATGTACTATCTAAGCACCATGTTACGCACAAATCGTTTTATAAATCCGCCTGTTATCACGTGACAAATTTCAGTCCGTTTCAAAATGTCAACCACACTGGAAACTGAAAGCTCTATAACCCAGCGATTTTTTAAGATACAGACGAAACATAAAATGCTCTGGAATCTTTGTATCAAGGTCAAATGCTTAAAAGAAAAATCTTTTTCAATTTATCTCTTTTTTGTACCTAATTTTAAATTTTACATTTAAAAAAATTCAAATGGCCGCCATTTTGAAACAAGGAGGTGGATGAAACTGGCTAACGAACTCGGTCCAGGTCTCATTATATACTATGTACACACCAAGTTACATCTAATTCGATTCATAAATACGCGTCTTATCACGTGACAAAAATCAGATCGTTTCAAAATGTCAGCCACACTAAAAATTCAAAGTGCAATAACTCAGTCATTTTTTAAGATATAGACGAAATAAAAAGTGTTCTGGAATCGTTGTTTTACATTCTAACACATAAAAGAAAAATAATTTTCAACTTTTAATTTTTTCATATTTAATTTTAAATTTTAATTAAAAAAATTATATAGCCGCCATTTTGAAACAAGATGGTCGATGATGCTGGCCAACTAACTCGGTCGAGACATTTTTATGTACTATGTACATACCAAATTTCATTCAAATCGGTTCATAAATACGATAATTACCACATGACAGAAATCAGATATGTACAGGGTGATTATAATTAAAGTCCGAGTTTCAAAACGCTCTAAAAAGCGAACCACTCGTTAGAATGACGTCAAAATTTAACAGCATATTATTGAAGAAGGGGAAAAAAACATGAACCAAAAAAGTTCCAAATTTTAGCGACAGATGGCGCTGTAAGCGTCAGAATTTCGACTACAAAAGACAAATCGTAAAACAACGGCTAAGGCGTAAGTTACACGATATAAACCAACTGTATTGTTTCGTGTGCATGACTGTACGCGTGTGATACTGTTAGTTACGTGAGCTCGTCCACCACGGCAAGGTCGTACCACATCGAATGGGAAAAATCGGTTTTTAATTGTCCTGAGGCCAAAAACCGCATAAAAAGCATCCCTCCAATCGGTTTTTAATTGTCCTGAGGCCAAAAACCGCATAAAAAGCATTCATCTAACGGGTTTTTAATTGTCCTGAGGCCAAAAACCGCATAAAAAGCATCCATCTAACCGGTTTTTAACTGTCCTGAGGCCAAAAACCACATAAAAAGCATCCATCCAATCGGTTTTTAAGTTTGGCGAGACTGGCGCAAAACATGTTCAATATGCTGTCCGTCGTTGTGGGCAACAAGATTAAATCGGGAAACAGCATGTTCCACAACCGATCGAAGTGTATCCGGGGTCAAGTTCAGAATGTGTTGCGCAATGCGTGTCTTTAATTCAGATACGTTGGCAATCGGAGTACTGAACACAATATCTTTCAGATAACCCCACAGCCAGAAATCACACGGATTAAGATTAGGTGATCGGGCCGGCCAGGCTGTAGGGAAATGACGACTGATAATTCTAGCATTTCCGAAATGCCGCCTCAACAACTGCTTCACTCGATTTGCAATGTGCGGAGGAGCGCCATCTTGCATAAAAATGATACTATCCAGACGTTCACGCTGTTGCAGAGCTGGAATGACGTCATTACGCAAAAGAGACTCAAAGCGCTGACCATTGACGGTAACGGTAACAGGACCTAAAGCACCCGTCTCCTCGAAAAAATACGGCCCTATGATAAATGATGCCGTAAATCCGCACCACACAGTGACCTTTGCGGGATGAAGTGGTGCTGGGTTCGTTGCGAGTGGATTTTCTGTTGCCCATATTCGGCAATTGTGTGTATTGACATATCCCGTCAGGTGGAAATGGGCTTCGTCTGTCCACAGAATTTTCCACGGCCAATCATTGTCCACTTCCATGCGAGCGAGAAATTCCAAAGCAAAACGCTCTCTTGCTGGCAGGTCAGAAGGGAACAACTCCTGCACATGGCAAATTTTATACGGATAGCATTGCAGGATGTTTCGTAGAATGTTATGTACCGTGCTCACAGGCCTGTTCAATGTTCGGGCAATTCTCCGTGCACTGCATGGTTGCTCACCACCGCTAAACTCTTCCTGAACTACTGTGGCCACTTCTTCAACTACCGCCCAATCACATCTTTTACTTTCTCTATCAGACTGCACATCAAACGAACCTGTATTTTCGAACTTTTGCATCATTTTCACCAGACCTCTGACAGTCATCGGTCCGGCGCCTTTTTTCATACCCTTGAGAGTCCTGAACTTCTGCAGAGCCACTGGTGCAGAATCACCGTTCTTGTAATAAAGCTTTACAAGCAGAACACGATCCTTCATTGAGACACTCATGGCCAACGTCTGAGAAGCGAAATGAGGAAACGCCGTTTACCCAACGCTTTTATAACACCTGAAATATTCGTGCGCATGCCAGGTATTTTAATTTACATATACTGACGCTTACAGCGCCATCTGTCACTCAAATTTGGACCTTTTTTTGGTTCATGTTCTTTCCCCGTTCTTCAATAATACGCTGTTAAATTTTGACGCCATTCTAACGAGTGGTTCGCTTTTTAGAGCGTTTTGAAACTCGGACTTTGTGGACTCTACTGTGGACATGTTAAATTTCTGTATTAATGTTATAAGCAATGACTCTTGACACGCATTTATACTTATTCTAGTGAAAAATGTGTTTTTTACCGACCAAACCCGATTTTGAGCCAACTTAGATTGGCCTGAGCCAAACTATTTTATCCTAACGCCAAATGGATAAACTAGTTTTTCCTAAGCCAAACTTGTTTATCTAAATATCTATAGGATAAACTAGTTTTTTCTAGGTAAGAGGGCAATCCTTCATTTTTCCCTTCATACTTAACCATTAAACCCCCAAAACTATTCAGAGAATCACCTTATCAGAAAGAACGTATATCCAAAATTGAAGCAAATCCGATAATTCTGCGTCAAAAACCATTTATCTAAATTATGCGGAATTACCTACATTGCCCTTTTTTACACTTAAATAACAAAGATCCACAACTAATCATGGAGGTGCCTTTTCAGAATGATCCTATATGTAAAATTTTAAATGAAAACTGATAATTCTGCATGAAAAATCCATTTTTCTAAATTAACGGTGGGGGATTAGCTTCCCCCTTTTTCTTATCCAATGAATTCCCAAAACTAATCAGAAAAGTACCTTACCAGAATGAGCCTACATCCAAAATTTGAATCAAATCAAGTATTTCTATCAAGAAATATCACGTAACGTACATACGTACATACATGCGCACGTACATGCGTACATACATACATGCATAACCTACGAGAACATTATTTTTCAGGCTTTGACGCCTGTGAGTTAAAAACACGTAAAATTACTTTGGCCTAGGATAAACTAGAACGTTGGCGCTAAGACGGTAATTGAATTCAATAAAATCACGCCAAATTGAATTGGCCTAGGATAAACTAGTTCAGACAAATAAACAACAGGCTAAACTAGTTTATCCTATAAGAGTTAGGCCAAACTAGTTTGGCCTAGGAAAATCTAGTTTGTCCTATGGGCCTTAGGATAGACTAGTTTGGCCTAAGAAAAACTAGTTTATCCGATGGGCGTTAGGATAAACCGGTTTGGCCTAGGAAAAACTAGTTTATCCGATGGGCGTTAGGATAGACCGGTTTGGCCAATCTAGTTTGGCCTATAACAGATATATATATATATATATATATATATATATAAGCATATACATACATATACATTATACATATATATATACGTCAACATTTGAACGGAGGGTTGTTTTGGGGTCTGGGTATCATGATCGGTGAAAATATACCAAAATTTTCCGGAAGTGTTTTCCTCGGGACGGCTGCAATAGGTAATTTTTTACTTTTTGCAATGAAAGCTACCTAAAAACAATAAAACATAGGGTTGAGTATATTTGATTATACTACAAAAGTATGATAAGGTATACCATGTAAGTTCAATGAGATATGAATCTTAAATAATATCATATATTGCTATTCTGTATGAATATATTTTTAATCTTATCCGAATCTATTTTCTGATGAACTGAATTTGGTACTAACAATAAATTAGTGCATATTTAAAATTTATTTGGTAATCATTAAAACAAAAAAATCAGCCTAACAATAATCTTTTTCATTTTACAGTGTGGCTGAAACAAAATCCATGTTCAAAGTTTAAACTTGGCATTGCGCACTTCGGAAGGAAGTCACAATTTGCACACGTGGTTCATTTCGCTTTTTTTACTGACAGTTTTTTGACTTTTAAAGACACGGGAGACATATAGAACTAGTTGGATGTGTCAATCCCAAAACTTTCTTCTATCTCATAAGTACATTTTAATACTTAAAAAAAAAAAACGTGGTGACCCCAAAGTTACCCACTATCGAATTTCCTCGAACATTTGACCTAGCCTAATGAGATTCTGGTATCCGAAAAGCCTAACACGCAAAATTTAATTAATATTCTGAGAAAATGAGCTTAGTAGTGCCTCATGTTGGGTAATTTAAACTAAAACCTAATAAGCATCTATTTACGTCAAGACCTAACAGAATCTGAAATTTGATGGAATTTCGTCCATTAGTTCTTGAGATATAGTTATGACAAAAAAATTTGCAAAACGTAGCACAGCAACACCATATCTTGGACAATTTATGCCAAAACTTAAAAAAGCGTCTAATTATGTTATGGTGTAAAACAATCTGAAGTTTGATGAAATTCTGTGCATTAGTTCTTGAGATATAGCTAGCTTTAAAAAAACCCTGTAAAATATAGCACAGCAGCACCATTAGTTGAAGGATTTATAACAAAACGTAATCATCGTGTAATTATGTTATATGTCATTTTGTAACAAAATCTGAAGTTTGATGAAATTCTGTGCGTTGGTTGTTGAGATATAGCTATCGGAAAAATCGTGCAAAATGCAGCATAGCTGCACCACCTGTTGCAAGGTTAATACCAAAATATAATCAGCGTCTAATTATATTATATATTCTAGTGTAACAGAATGTAAAATTTGATGAAGTTCTCTGCATTAGTTCTTGAGATATAGCTATCGCAAAAATCGTGCAAAATGTAGCATAGCAGCGCCACCTATAGGGCAGTTCACACCAAAACCTTATCAGCGACTATTTATCTCAAGGTATTGCGGAATCTGAAGATTGGTGAAATTCTGTGCATTAGTTCTTGAGATATAGCTATCATGAAAATCATGAAAAACGTGGCATAGCAGCAACACCTGCTGGCCAATTTACACCAAAACTTAATCAGCGTCTATGTATATCAAGGGGTCACAGAATCTGAAGTTTTGTGAAATTCTGTCTATTAGTTCTTGAGATATAGCAATCCTGAAAATCATGAAAAACGTAGTATAGCAGCGCCACCTGCAGGCCAATTTTCACCAAAAACCAATAGGCACTAATTCATATCAAGGTCTAACTGAATATAAAATTTTATTGAATTTCGAGCATTAGTTCTTGAGATAGAGCGCCCACAAATTTTTTGTCACATACAGACAGACAGACAGACAGACAGACGGACAGACTCACAGACAGACATTTTCTAAAAATAGTCAAAACGTGTTCAGGACCTTCTAAAACGTATAAATCCGTCGAAAACCGGAAGTCGAAAATTTTCATGAATCCAATACTTTCTTCTTGTAAAGATAGAAGAAAGTAAAAATCCACTTAATGCAAACTAGTCGTGAATCTTATAGTGTTTATGCGATAGATTTTTATTAAATTAGTGTTATTTTAACAATTTTGCGTTTATTGTTTTATACTGGTACTGGGCATAATATATAATTGAAAGTTGTTATGTAGGCTTTAAAAGCCGATATTATATAGAATAGATCGCCTCTGTCCTTACGTATGTCCTAATTGTCCTCGTATTTTGGGATTAATATGTCGACTATTTACCGGCGATTTTTTCAAAAATAATTATCCACAATGCTTTTATACATTCGTTACGATGGATTCGTTCAATACTTCTCAACAACTTTGCTGAATGCCAGCAAGTTGAAATTTGTGTGTAATGGAAAAATGTGCTTTTCTGAAAACTGTATGACTTAAGGTAATCGCTATAGCTGTCCAGCAAAGTTGAAATTAATGTTTACTGCCTCTTTTTTTTCATAATTTAAATTTCAGTAAATTTGGAAATAGATGCGGTGGAACGTATTTTTGCACTACATTTTCCATGATATCCTTGAAAATACAACACATAAAATTATTTTTTTTAGTTCAGCATTAAAAAAGCTTTTACACGATTAACCGCACAATACACAAAGAAAAGATTTTTTATATACTTAATTTGACCAACTATATTTTCTAAATATATTTGTTAATGTTTAATAAACTGTAAATATGTAGGTCAGTAGTAATTTTTACTTCCCCCAATTTGAACTTTTTAAGTGTCGTAGTTTACGAGTAAAATAGTTGTGACAAACTGACTCCGGAGTGACCTTATAATGATTCCGTTTCTACTATTTAACTACGGAACCCTAACAAGGAGAAAGTGATACAATCGTAAAAATACCGTTTCTGACAGATTAACACGACAGTAGATGCATTGAATATTATTTAATTTATTGGGGTGTTTATGCTTGACTCGTTGTCCTAGGGACGTATGAGTCATAAATTCTGTGGATGTTCTATCCCAAGAATTAGAGCAGAGAATTTCATGCAGTTTTGCGTTTTGTTGAACTTTGACTTAAATTGTTGCGCATTAATTTTGTCATGCACTCAACTAAGTGTTTTTTTCCCGTTTTGAGTGATACCTATATCTAGTCATCTACATCTTCATGAAAGATGTCACATTTTTTTCGATATTTGTTACCCTTGTCACCCTCTTTTTGTCACAAAGTGCCACACTTTACTATAACCAATCTCCATCTTGTCACATGTCACACGATGTGACATGTGACATAAACATGTAATATTCGCAATTCAGAAACAAAGCACTACATTATAGATAGTATTTAATTTATTTTTTCTTAAATTTAACTATGCAGTTTAATGACATTTGAGAATGTAACAAAAAAAAAAGATTCTTGTACTTCAGTTGTATGAAATAAGATTAAGGTTTACCACAAAAAACATAATTAATATACAGTAGTAAAACATTAATATGAAAGAGCAATTAAAAACAGTAGTACTTTGGAATTTGAAATGCAGTTTAATATATTTCGCTTTAAATCGTATATTTCCCTTATGAATGTAAAATAATTTCATTTCAAAATAACCAATCTTCTAATTCGCAGAGCTTTTTTTTAACAAAAATCGTGACGTCACAATTCCTCTTACTTCTTCCCACATCTTTGTCAGAAACTGTCTCATTTATGAGATCCCTTCTTTCCTCTTGAATTGTGAAATCCTTTAAGGATGGCACATAAATGGAATTTCATCAAACTCTGAAATCATTTAGACCTTGGCATAAATTGATAATGGTTAGAATTGAGTGTCTATTACACAAATAATAGCACTGCTACACTTCGTTATTCATAATTTCTGTGATAACTAAATTGTTTTTTTTTTTTTTTTTTTTTTTACGACATGGAGTTTCATTAAATTTATTCTGAAAGAAATTTATTACTTAGAATGCAGTATACACTATAAATATTTTATTGTATTATGGTTGTTATGGTTTGCGTGTAAAACTCAGAATAACAATCTCACCTGCTAGACTCTGTACGCCAAAAGTCAAGCAGCACCACTTTATGGCAAACTCTTATAGAATATATCTAGAAATTTACGATGAAATTCTGTACATTATTTTTTTATATAGAGCACTCTAGAAACAGACATGTAGACAAACGGGCATACATTTTTGCAAAAAATCTTCAAATCGTAATCAGGACACACCAAAACAAGTAAATGCATGAAAAAGGTAGAAGATTTTCGCGATTTCAATATTTACTTAATTACATAGAATAAACCAAATTTGTTTTATGATTCAGTTTTGGCTCATTCAATAGGAGGCATTACTGTCCTAGAACATTGTGATATGAATATTATTACGCTATCTCAGTTTCTGTTAGGTAGAATTGTACCATTTTTAGAGTTTGTACTTAAAAAGGAAAACGGAACCATTGCAAGATCACTCGTATGCCTGTCTGTCCGTCTATGGCAGCTATTTTCCTCATAAACTATAGAATGTGGAACGTTCAAACACACCAGAGACATATAGAGTATATTTATCTACATATCTGTAGATAATTAGCCATTCACGTACAGTTTTAGGAAAAAATTAAAAGGTTAATTAAATTACTTTTTTTGTACATTTTACGCTGCATCGTAAAAAAGATTTCGTAACGCTGAACTCAAAAAATATATTCGTTTTAATTTAATGTATTATATTTTCAGATATACAGCAGATGTTCATATGTACTGCAAAAGTATGTACCACACTCTGCTATTTCCGAATCTACTGAAAAGTACTGTAAACTGTCGGCCAAACGCCACCTGTAAGGAATTTTGCTTTGATGAAATGATTATATAAGTGTACCTGGCCGCGTGACCAAATTCGCTCGCCTAATCTACACGCGGTTAAGATCTACCTAACTTTTTGGCTTTTATGGCTGTAACGCTTTTTATTCAGTAAATCACTTTAGTTATTAAATGGTCGATTCTAAAATGCTATCAACTGTGTTGATCGGTCTTGATAGTTATTGTGTTGGATGATTCAAAATTGAAATTAACTGTGAGGAGAATGAGTGGAGCAAAAAGGCCAAGTTTTTTAGTCTCAGCTAGTAATTCACTTTATGCCGATCAACTGAGATGAGATCGCTACAGGAGTATCCCCCCAGTGAGAAAGACGTATTGGTGACGTCTGGCGAGCGACCTGCACTCACGAATGAATGCTGTCGTACGCGTCTTGTGACTCACTATGTGTGTGTGTACGCATAGTGAATGACTGGCTTTTGCGTTGTGCGATTTGTTTGGTGCTGCCATGTGTTGATTATGAGGTGAGTTGATTGCTGTTATGGTTGTTGTTCAAAGTTCCGCGTTTGTCCAGGACACCAATGAGGAGTGTGAGTGGATTGGCGCCGTTTGTATTCGATCTTGGGATCTCATGATCAGGAGATGAGAACGTTAGCTTCAATCAAAAGGCCGAGCCAGTTACTCTCAGCTAGTAACCCGCTTTATATTGACCATTTGAGATGAGGTCGCTACACTATTTTGAATGGGCTTGTGAGTATGTTGTCTAAAAAGGGAAAAAAATAAGCTAATTAAATATTGGTATTCACAATATGTTTTAAATATTGTGGAAAATGACTTGACATTGATATCTAAAAGTTTCTACTAATCGCTAATAGTAAATTTCGATTGGATAGCCTACATTATTTTGTAAAACAAAATGTTGTGTAAATGAAATCTCTTTCCTACATGACATTTTTACAATAATAATGCAATCTCTTTATTTTTCTCTTTTATCGGAACAAATAAAATAATATTGTTTAAAAAAACATTTTAAGAAAACGAAGAAAGCAAAATAGAAATGTATAGTGTATACTTATAGAAATATTATCTTACGATTTCGAAAAAGTAGAAATGTAAGACAATTACAGTAATGAGGAGATGATTTCATTATACGTGATGTCAGTCGTCTTAGTATCCCTTGACAATCTTCTTCAAAGTAAATACATCTTATCTAGAATGAAGATACATTTGTTATAGCATTAAATAAAGAGAGTATTATTTGTTTAATATAAGAATAAATAAAATTGCAAATAATATTTGAGTGTTCTTTGCTGATAGAAATCGCATATATGCATGTAAAATGCAATTTTGTTATAGATTTTTTATCCATTTCTTGGTACGCTAGAATTATAAAAAATATGTTCACATGTGTGTTTTCGATAATGCTACAGGGTGTCCCAAAAGTCTCTGACACATTTTAAAATTCAATAAATTCAAGTAATTGTCTTACAGAAGCATGTCTTTGACTACAATGCTTCTCACGATGAAAAGTTTTCTTCATCAAACAAAAAAAAATTAATTCCAAAATTTGCCCAAAGATGGGGCTGTACCTTTAATTTAGCACTGTAGCCCAGTGGTCGGGGAGGGAAAAAAAGACCGAGATCGGCATTAATTAGAACAAAAATGAAAATTGGTTTAATCCATTTAGTTTACGTCTAACATGTTAAGTCTAGTATAGAAATTTTTTCTTCTCGTAGTAGGTGAGATTTAGAAAATATGTACATATTTTTGGTCAAAAACAGGTTTTTCTTTTCAAGTACCATAACACTATCTCGAAATCACTAACTGTTTCAAAAACATTGTCATTACAAATGATGTAGGACTAATTCGCCGAACTATGAAATGAAATTGTTGTTAGGACAACATTAATAACTTTAGATGATTGGTCTACCTCGCCAAATCTTCATATAGTAGGTTCAGCAAAGGTGTCAACATATCATTTTGATGCTAATCTACTAAATCCATAAAACTGGTACCAGAATTAGTTTATTACGGAGTATTTTAACTATACAGGGTGTTTAATAAAAAAAATCCAATTTTTGAGAAGTGATATCACACATTCAAACAAACAATTTCCATCAAAGAATGCGTGCTCGGAAATAAAACGTAAAAGGTACTGGCGCATTTATAAAACGAGATGTTGTCATTCATTATCAGGAAAAGGATGATATGCATTTTATCTACGCAAATGGAAGTGGTTTAGAAGCTCAAAGATTAATTGCTTATTTTAACCACATGTCATTAAATTTGCTGTTGTCGTTTAATATTTATTTGGGTGTTGTTGCTTCATGTAACAACATTATTTCCTGCATTCTCTAGAAAACTTGCATATTAATTCTTACAAAGCATTCTATAATGACAGTAGTTTATTTTGATGCGCACTATTATCTTTTATAGTTTTGTCTATTTTTTATTAAACACCATGTATTTTGGTCTGCATAGCCATATCCCGGTAGGAACATCCGATAGACTTAAATTTAGGAAAGAAAAGGACACCATATTATTGAACCTAAATATAAAAAAAGATTATTTACATTGTCTTGTCCTATATATTTCTAAAACCTCCACTTTCAATATAAATTAATTATGTAGGAAAATTTATGTACGCAAAAAATGCTCTTCGACCTCATGATACTTCGAAACAATATGATCAGAACAAGGCGTCGAACTTCAATTTTGGGGATATTATCACGTCGTGGAATTTTAACAAGTTAAACACACCTAGTAATACAATACTGAATATTTCATTTTCTTTCGTAAATATCGATATTTTTTGTTATGAGCTGAAAAGAGCATCTGATATCATTTTGGTAATAACATCGCGTCATCTATTTAAAAGGCAATAAAATGTAAAAAAAAAACCTTTATTTAGTTTCAATGGTTTTCAGTGATACAATATGGCATCATTTTCTACCGTGATTGTTTGTCTGGTATAAATTCCATACCAAAATATGCCTAGTCATAGCAAAAATATTATTAAAAACTACGTTTAAGCTTTGATTGACAATAATTTTTTCTGGTAACTAGATGATGGGATATTAGTGTCAAATAATGAGTTGATGCCCACTGCTGCTCATATGGCATCAAGCTATGAAAAGTGAGACGAGTCATCTTTTATTCATCGTTAAAAAATCTTGTCCAAAATCATAATTTCATCTCGTAAATCTATAAAATAATCTTTTTTCTCACAACCATAAAAAAGGCTAAACTTTAGCATTAATTTTTGGAAAATGTTGTTATTTAACTTCCATTACCTTTCTATAGAAACTGCTGGATATTTTTTCTTAAAAGATTAAATGAATATTTCTGATGTGCGAAAGAAAAGAATTTCTATTTCAAACATGTGCACATTTTGTTTTAGTAATGTTGTTTTTTCTTTGAAAGTTTTGTTTTGTTATGTTGTTTGTGTTTGTAAAAAAATGTTTTGTTATTTAAAAGTGTTCTTCATTCTAGAGTTAAAAACAAAACCAAAAAATATCTTTTAAAAAATTACATGTACATATTTTAATATTGTTTAATATACATTTTGTATGAGATTAACGGAACCATTTCAGAAATTAAAGCAAATTATTCTACCCATCTACAAATTGATTTGTTTCCTGATATTTTGACACAAGTTTCAAGAATTCTGTGTTTTATGACTGTAATCTGGTATGAAATAGGAAATATCGATATGACATCACTGTAGTAATGAGTGAGATAACAGCTCTTTCTGATATTCAAAATAGCTCATTTGAAAATTTAGTCTTTTTGAAGGTATGTAACTGTACAATATTCATTTTATTAAATGATGGCATGTCAAAAATATAAATTTAAAATCGCGTATGAGAATAATTATGGATTTTACAAAAGCAAAATAATATTTTATTTTAAAAGAATAAAAAGTCTATTGGTGTGATTTTTGTTTTGATTCGAAATACTTATTCTACTTATTTTTCTAAGACGTAACATGACAAATAGCATATAAGAAATATTATTCTGTTGAAGCCATATTTTAAAGATTTAAAAATAACTTTAAAAAAATTATTTTCAAGAGATTTCGTAATGTGTGAACCCTTAAAAAATCGAATTTTTTTGTTTTTATATGTTTAATTAGGAATATAGGGGAAAGTAATAAATGTATTCGTACTATAGGTATTTCAAATAAAGTTATTTTTCTATAAAAATTTTGATCAAATATCTTTTTAAATAATTTACAATTACAGGCACATTGCAAAGAAAATTCAATCTACTCCAATTTTATACTGAAAGCATTATATTTTATGGATGTTTACTAGCACCAGCCTTAAAATTTCTGACATATGTTTATATGCAATAAAACATACTGTCAATACTGTTTAATACATATCTTGCAAAAGATTAATAAAACCATTTTAAAAATTGAAGCATTAAACTGTTGTATTCATCTAAAAATTGTTCTGTTTTCTGATATTTGACATAAGTTGCAAGGATTCCGTGTGTTATGATTGTAATCTGGCATGAAATAGGAAATACAAGTGTGATATCAGCGTATTAATGAACTGGGATAACAGCTGTTTCTCACATTAAAAAAGGCTCATTTGAAGATTTTTTTGTAAGACATGTAACTGTAGAATATTCATTATACTAATTGATTGCTTACTACAAATATAAATCTTAAGTTCGTATGTGAGAATGATTATAGATTTTTCAAAAGCAGAATTATATTTCATTTTATACGAACAAAAAGTTTATTGGTGTGATTTTTTTTTTATTTGAAATATTATTTTTATTCTTTTTCATGATAATATTTTTATTCTTTGTATTTGGATAAAAAATAGGATTATAATGACAAATAGCATATGAGAAATAATATTCTGTTGAATGCATAATTTAAAGGTTAAAAAAAATACTCAAAAATTATCTTCAATGGATTTTAAAATATGTAAATCCTTTAAAAAAAGGAAATTTACCTTTGTTATGCTTTTAGAAGAAGAAATGTTTTTTTTTTCTATTGTAATTTTCATATATCTTCATAAATAACTTACAATTACAGACACGTTGCAAAGAAAACTTAATGTACGCCATTTTTTTAAATCAAATCATTATGTTTTTTGGACGTTAAAAGTTAAAAAAAAAATTATTAAAATTACGTATATATATATGTATATATATATATATATATATATATGCAATAACACATTCTTTCAGTACTGTTTAATACATATTTTTGCAAGATTAATTGAACCATTTTAGAAATTGTAGTACTAATTATTATGCCCATCTAAAAATTTATCTGTTTCCTTATACTTTGACATAAGTTGCAAGTATTCTGTGATTTATGACTGTAATCTGGCATGAAATAGGAAATACAGGTGTGATATCTGTGTAGTAATGAACTGGGAGAACATCTGTTTCTCACATTCAAAATGGCTCATTTGAAGATTTAATCTTTAGGAAAATATGTAACTATTCAAAATTCACTCAACTAAATGATGGCATATTACAAATATAAATCTAAAATCCGCATGTGAGAATGATTATGAACTTTACAAAAATAGAAATATATTTTATGTTAAAAGAATAAATACTCTATTGGTGTGATTTTTGTTTTGATTTGAAAAACTTATATTACATTTCGTGATAAAATATAGAATTTCAATGACAAATTGCATTCTTTTGTTGAAGCCATATTTTAAAGATTTAAAAACAAGCTTAAAAATTAATTACAGGAGATTTTAAAACGTGTAAATCCTTTTAAAAAACAGAAAAATTTCTTTTTTTTATACTTTTAACAATCCGTATGGGAGAAAATAATAAATAGTGTTTCAAGTGTTATAGGTATTTCAAATAAAGTTTAATTATCTATATTAATTTTAATCAAATATCTTCATAAATAATTTTCAATTACAGACGCGTTGCTACGACTATTTTATATTGAAAATTGATCTATTTTCTGATATTTTGACACAAGTTGCAAGGATTCTGTGATTTATGACTGTAATCTGGCATGAAGTATGAAATATAGATATGTCTTCGATATTGTAATGAACTGGGCTAACAGCTGTTTCACACATTCAAAATGGTTCATTTGAAGCTTTAGTCTTTTGAAAGATGTGTAGCTATACAATATTCATTTTACTAAATAATGGCATATTGCAAATATAAATTTGAAATCCGTATGTGAGAACGATTACGAATTTTACAAAAATAGATTTATATTTCATGTTAAACGAATAAATACTCTAATGATGGGATTTGTGTTTTGATTTGAATTACTTTCTTTACTTAGTTTGATAAAATATAGAATTATAATGACAAATAGCCTATAATAAATATTATGATTTTGAAAACATACATTAAAGCTTTAAAAATAAGCTTAAAAATTATTTTAAACATATTTTAAAATGTATAAATCTATAAAAAACGAAAATTACAATTTTTTATATTTTTAACTAGAAAGAAGAGAAAATTATATTATAAGAGAAATTAATAAATATACGCCTATTATAGGTGTTTTAAGTAAAGTTTTTCTCCTATAAAATTTTTGATAAAAAGTCTTCATAATTAATTTACAGTTATAGACATGTTGCAAAGAAAATATAATCTACGTCAATTTTATATGGAAAAAGTTATATTTCATGGATATTTATAAAGACCAGCCTTAAAATTACTTACATATATTTATATGCAATAATACATCCTTTCAATACTGCTTAATGCATATTTTGTGTACGATTACCTGAAACATTTTAGAAAATAAAGAACCACATTATTGTTCCCATCTAAAATTGATCATTTTTTTTCATACTTTGACACAAGTTGCAAAAATCCTGTGTTTTATGACTGTAATCTGGCATGAAATAGGAAATGTAAGTGTGATATCAACACAGTAGTGAACTGCGATGACAGCTGTTACTTACATTCAAAATGGCTCATATGAGGATGTAGTCTTTTGAAAGATATGTAACTGAACAATATTCATTATATTAATTGATGGCATGCTACAAATATTAATCTAAAATACGCATTTGAGAATGATTACGAATATAACAAAAGTAGAATAATATTTCATTTTAAAAAAATAACAACTCTATTGGTGTGATTTTTTGTTTTAATTTGAAATAGCTATTGTATGTATTTCGTTAAAAAGTAGGATTATAATGACAAATCGTACATAAGAAATATTATTCTGTTGAATCTATATTTTAAAAATTTTAAAAATAAGATTAAAAATTATTTTCAAAAGATTTTAAAATGCGTAATTCAAAAAAAGGAAATTGACCTTTATTATGCAGAAGAAAGGAGAAACTAATATTATAGAAGAAAGAAATAAATATATACCTATTATAGGTGTTCAAAATAAAGTTTTTTTCCCATTAAAATGTTGATCGTATATCCTATATAGTACAAAAGCTCCTCTATACCTCCCTAGGATCTCCAAGTCATCCCGTATTCCTCCTAATACTAAAATGACAAGATCAGGACGTCCGTCCCAGGGAAGAGTCTTTTATGATGTCCTCAGGAATGAGCTCCCAGCAACGTCCCACGGAGGAACTTTCCAGGGAAGCTACTCCTGAGGAAGTAACCGGGAAATCATTCCTCAGGTCATACCCGGTTAGTCATTACTGGGGAAGTGCCGAGAAAATCACAGTAGAGGCGCCATCTCATGAGTGATTCTGGAGAACAATACTCAATTGCTTTTTATTAAAATATTGAATTCAATTTAATCGATATCGATTTTAACGAGTCAATTTTATTTTATTAATTATTCGATTTCTTAATTTTTAGCAAATTATATAATTGTTATTAAATTGTAATTATTTTTAATTATTGCTATTGCTTTTAATCTTTTTTAGTTAAATTAAAAATTTTAATTTATTATTTCAGTTAATTCCTATTTTTATATACTAATTACTATTATGTATCTTTTAAAGCAAATTTTGTTCATTTATCAACATTTTATTAATTATTAATAAATAACCTATTGCGTTTAATTTTTTTATTATTATTACTTTTTTTATTAATTAAGAAATTAATTTAACTTGTTTAAATTAACTAAATGGTAATTTTTAAAATTACTATACTAAAATCTCTAAATAGAAGACAATTCTAGATCATATTTTTTCTGATATTTAGATGTAAAGGTATTTATGCAAATAATAATAATAAAAAAAAATTCTTAACGTAAGTTTGTTCATGAGTACCCGTTTGAAACTTTGTTTGGAAAATTATCTAAATCGAGTCCTGATGCATCTTAATATCAGATGTTAAATGTTTATATACATATATAATTAGCTAACATACTTACTAAACCCTATTTAAAAAAAATAAACATAAGTGTCGTGACGAAACTAGACATTTTTATCACAGCTCATAACACCAACTCATTCACTTTAAAATGGTATATATGGCTTTAAAATATATAAATATTGAGTCGCATCTCCCTCCTGCCAAAACACATACCAATACGTGGTTTATTTGAAAACATTTTCTGTTTAAAAAATATACATTCTTATAAAATCAGTTAAAAGTATAAATTCACGCAAATTTAAAGTTTAATTCAGGTTATTATTAATTACCTACCCAGTTTGGTTTATATATGTGTTAAGGATAAGAAAATTTTAGCTAAATAGTAGCATCCATTAATGTCATTTCTGAAGATTTAAACTATTTTGTTTTATTTATCATTAATTATTTTTATTAAATGTAAGTTGGATTTATTAACAAATTATTTTTCTAATATTTTTTATAGATTATCAAACATAATAATATTATTATTATTATTTAAATTTTGAAAGATAAAATGAAGTCTTTATTTTGAAAGGTTCAGAAATATGAATAATTTTTTCTTCTGAAATTATAGATAAATATTTATCTTTATTTCCTAAATAGCAAATATTTTATCACAATTTTTAATTTAAGAGTACATTGCATCACTTAAAACTTTCATTTAACAAACCGATTTTATATTATATTTCTTTAGTTTCGGGTATCTATAAAGTATGGAATCACTTTAATCCTGTTTTACCATGCATATATTCTTAGTTAGGTGACAATGAGAATATTATAACATAAGCAACTGCAATACAATACTCTCAATAGCATGTAGTCACTGCTTCAACCTTCGAACAATTAGACTCTCAATAAGCTACCCGCCCCCCACCTATCATCTTTGTCAGCTAAGAATGTGCATGCAATTTTTCCGGAAATCACTCAATGGGAGAGAGAAAAAAGGGGTGTTATTCCAAGAAATGGAAATCAGACTATTTGTGAGTTAGTAAGAAAAGGTGTTACAAACAAATTTGTTCGTAGGTGTAAAAGAAAAAATATATACATATTAGTTTGGGATTTTTAAGCAATAATTCGGTAATAAAAACATCTTACATTTTAAATAAAGATATCAGTTTTTTAAGTCTTTTTAAATTGCCTAAATTCTTAGTTACTAAAATTACATTTCAAGAAATCAACAAAAATATTTCCCGTCGTTAATTAAATGAAAAATGGTGCATATTGTGTTTTTTATGCATATAAAATTTTCATACAATTTTTAAAGACTTAACAGTAAATTAATTTTATTTAAAACAATAAGAAAATAAAAAGGTTTTGTAACAGATTCAAATTTTATTAATAGATTCTATTTTATGTAACTCAAGCTCAAGCAGTGTTTCAGTGTATTGATGAAATTTTACAATTGATTTTCACACCAAATCCTGATACAAGAAAATTATACAAATTTGTACAATGGTGTGTTTTCGATGACAATACAGAATTTTAAGATTTTTACAATGTTATAAAATAATACAGTGGTTTTACAGTATTTTTTAATCCCGCGACAAGTGGTAAATCTCCAAACATCTGCAACTCATACCGTCGTATAAGAATTTCATAAGTAACGGATTTAATTTTTTGTTAATAAATACTCGTCGAAATATGCCAAATCACTTTGAAACTGGTCAGTTGATTGGTTGTATTTATGACGACCAATTATCAACATGAGGGACATATCAAAGGAGGGAGGTTGCCCTATGTGAGGGTCTTTCTAAACATAACCCGTATTTACGCTATCAAATCCAAGATTCGAAGAAAACCGCGAAAAACCATGAACGATTAGTCCGACGGGCGCGATCGGGTACAAACTCAGCCCCTCTCATCTACCAGCTTCGGGAGCAGAATCTGTTGACCGTTGGTGGGAACTACTATGAAACTGCAACAATAAAATATTTCAAAGGGTTAAAAAAGGAAAGAAAAGACTAAGCAAATTTATATATATTTTTTATGAATTCATATAAGAGAACCTTTTACCAAGCGTAAAAATAAAAAAAAAGATTAAAATTTCTGTAAAAAAAAGAGGTGAGAGAGAGAGAGAACAAAAAAGTTTTATTTCTCAAAGGATTCACTTAGACTTTATTTGTAAATCATAAAAAAAAAATTCATAATTTAAAAAGAAACTGTGTTTAAATCTCTTGCCTTTTTAATCTCTGGAAATAGTATTTTTACTAACTAAAAATAAATTTTATTGGGGTTATCATCAGGAACGTTTTGCATCATTCATTGTGTGTCAAAATATAGTTCATAATTAATTGTCTAACTACAGAATGATTTTAGTGGATTTTAAGTAATAAAAGCTAAAAGGATATTTTTATCATTTAAAAATACAATTTCATGTAAAAATTTTAAAAATCGAAGACATTTAAGTTATAAAAAATAATTATTGATAATTTATTTGGAATTATCAATTTAAATTTATGTCCAATGTAAGCAAAATGTACAAAAGATAAGGACATTTCCTAGTTTTGACTTCTAAAAGGGGAGAAAAAATGCATGTATACCTTAGAAACATTTTTCCTTTGCTGACGCTACAGCGTAACGGTCAGAGCGCGCGCCCAGAGTGCCAAGGTACTCGGGTTTAAATAAGGCAGAAAAAATGAAGGTAAGAAATTTGTTCCCGAATGCTCTCTGTTATATGTGAATCCGTCTGAATAAATGGGGACAAAACAACATTCGTGTTTTCTTCTAAAAAAATAAATTAAGCCATAGCTTTTATTTATTTTTTTGAAAATAATAGTGACCTTGAAGTTTCCCAAAGTCCTCTTATATCACCACCTCAAATCTTCCCCAGAACCTCCCGGGGAGGACCCTCAAGAAGGGCCTGGGGAGCTCCCCAGGACGCTGTAAAGCGGACATTTTCGGTTCCTGAGGACCTCCTGGCGACAATCTTCTGTATCCTCAGGGATTCTTGGGGGATGACGGTTCTGGAATGTGAATCCTCCCCGGGACATCCTGGGAAGTTAGTCTGCTATATGGGATTTTCATAAATAATTTGCAAATGCAGACACGTTGCAAAAACATAATATACGCCATTTTCTTTTAAATCGTAATCAGTACATTTTATGGATGTTAAGACCGGCCTAAAAATTACTTGCATATATATATGCATATATTTTTATGCAATAAGATATTATTACCATACTGTTTAATATGTATTTTATATAAGGTTAATAGAGCCATTTTGGAAATTGAAGTACTAATTATTATACCCATCAAAACATTGACCTGTTTCCTCATACTTTTGACACAAGTTGAAAGGATTCAGTGTTTTATGACAGTAATTTGGCATTAAATAGGAAATATAAATGTTACATCAGTGTAGTAAAGAACTCGGATAACAACTGTATCTCACATTTAAAAAAGGTTCATTTGAAGATTTAGTCTTTCGAAAAATATGGAACTTCATTCTACTAAAATGATCGCATATTACAACTATAAATTTAAAATCCACATATTAGAATGATTATGAATTAAACAAAAGTAGAATTATTTTTCATTTAAAAAGAATAAATACTTTATTCATTTTTTTTTGTTCATTATATGTTCATTCACCGTGTATTCACCATGTATTCATTCACTATGTGTCATGTGTGGTTTAAATTGAAATACTTATCAACGTATTTTGATAAAACGTAGAATTACAATGACAAATAGCATTCTTGAAGCCATTTTTGAAACCATATTTGAATATTTCAAAAATAGCTTATAAAATTAATTTCTGAAGATTTTATAATGTGTAAATTCTGAAAAAAAAATCGAATTTTTTTTATTTTTTTATACTTTTCAATATCCAAATAGGAAAAAATAATAAACATTGATTCAACTATTGTAGGTGTTTCAAATAAAGTTTTTTCTACAATAAGTTTACTCAAATATCTTCATAAATAATTTACAATTACAGGCACGTCTCAAAGAAGACATTCTACGTTAATTTTACATCAAAAAACATTACATATTATAGATGTTTATTAAGATTTTTATTGAAATTTCTTACTTATATTTTTACACAATAATATATTATTTCAATACTTTTTAATACATGTTTTGCATAAGATAAATAGAACCATTTAAAAATTGAAGTAATATTCTACCCATCTAAAAATAGATCTGTTTCCTCGATACTTTGAAATAAGTTGCAAGAATTCTGTGTTTTATGACTGTAATCTGGCATGAAATGGGGAATATAGATGTAATATCTGTGTAGTAATGAACTGGGACAACAGCTGTTTCTCACATTTAAAATGGTTCATTTGAAGATTTAGTCTTTTGGAAGATATGGAATCGCACAATATTCATTCTACCAAATGATGGCATATTACAAATATAAATCTAAAACACGCATGTGACAATGATTATGAATTTTACAAAAGTAGAAATATATTTTGTGTTAAAAAAATAATTACTCTATTGATGGGATTTTGATTTGAAAAACTTATTTTAAGTATTTTGATAAAATATAGAATTATCATGACAAATTGCATTCTTTTGTTGAAGCCCTAATTAAAGAGTCAAAAATAAGCTTAAAAAATTAATTACATGAGATTTTGAAATGTGTAAATCCTTTTAAAAAATCGAAATTTTTTGTTTATATATGTTTAATTAGCCACGTAGGAGAAAGTAATAAATGTATTCCTACTAAAGTTGTTTCAAATAAAGTTATATTTCTATAATAATTTTGATCAAATATCTTCATAAATAATTTACAACTAAAGTCACGTTGCAAAGAAAACATAATCGACGCCAATTTTATATCGGAAACGTTACATTTTATGGATGTTTATTAGAACCAGCCTTAAAAATACTGACATATATTTATATGCAATAATACATATTGTCAATACTGTTTAATACATAATTTGTATAAGATTAATAGAATAATTTTAGAAACTGAAGTACCAAACTATTGTACCCATATAAAAATTGCTATGTTTCCTGATACTTTGTCATAAGGTGCAAGGATTCCGTGTTTTATGACTGTAATCTGGCATGAAATAGAAAATATAGGTGTCACATCAGAAAAATAATGAACAGGAATAATAGCTGTTTTTCATAATCAAAATGACTCATTTGAAACTTTAGTGTTGTGGAAGATGTGTAACTATACAATATTCATTCTAATAAATGATAGCATATTACAAGTATAAATCTAAATTTCGCATGCAAGTATGAATACAGATTTTATAAAAGCAGAATTGTATTTCACTTTAAAAGAAAAAAAAACTTATTGGTGTGTTTTGATTTTAAGTACTTATTTTATGTATTGCACTTATTTCATGCATTACTTATCTTATGTAATGGGATGAAAAGTAGGATTATTATTACTATTAGCATATAAAAAATGTATTCTACTGAACCCATATTTCAAAGATTTAAAAATAAGCTTCAAAAGCTATTTTTAAAAGATCTAAAATGTGTAAATCCTAAAAAAAGGGAAATTAACATTTTTTTCTTGTTGTTTTTAGCAGAAGAAAAGGGAAGATAATATTGTAGGAGAGTGCAATAACTTTATTTTTAATTTAAATGTTTAATTTTTTTATTATAATTTTGATCATATATCTTCATAAACAATTTGCGATTGCAGATACGTTGCAAAAAAATCATAATATCGCCAATTTTTTTTTATAGAAATCATTATATTTTATGGATGTTAAGACCGACCTTAAAATTACTTATTATTATTACATATTACTTAATATTATTAAATATATATATGTACATATATATTTATGCAATAACACATTCTTTCAATACCGTTTAATACTCTCATACTTTGACATAAGTTGCAAGGATTCTGTGTCTTATGACTGTAATCTTGTATGAAATTAGTAATATCCATATGACATCAGTATAATAATGAAATGAGATAACAGCTGTTTTTCACATCCGAAACGGCTGATTTAAACATTTAGTGAAATATGTGTAACTGTACAATATTCATTCTACTAAATAATGGCACATTACAAATAGAAATCTAAAATCCGCATATCAGAATGATTATTAATTTTAAAAAAGCAGAATTATATTTCATTTGAAAAGAATAAATACTTTTTTTTTTTTGTTCACTATGTGTTCATTCGCTATATACTCATTCACTATGTGTCATTTGTGGTTTGATTTGAAATACTTATTAACGTATTTTGATAAAAAGTAGAATTAGACTGACAAATAGCATTCCTTTGTTGAAACGATATTTTAAGTTTAAAAAAGCATTTTCATGAAATTTTAAAATGCTTATATACAGAAAAAAAATTGCATTTTTTTATATTTTCATACTTTTTACTATCCACATAGGAAAAAGTAATAAATGATGTTTCAACTATTATATGTTTTTCAAATAAAGTTTTTTTTCTATAATAAGATTAATCAAATATCTTCACAAATAGTTTACAATTACAGACACGTCTCAAAGAAGACAATCTACGTTAATAATACATCGAAAACATCACATTTGATAGATGTTTATTAAGACTGGCCTTGAAATTACTTACATATATTTATACGCAATAATACTGTTGCAGCGTATATAGGATTCTTTTGATCTTATGGTTAGACAACTTCAAACTCTTGCTTATAGAAAAGTAGAAAATGATTTATTTACAGAACTTCAGAACAACAGAGTCTTCGAAACTCACAAATATTTCTAGATATTCAAAAATAATTGTTCAAATCTATCGTATAAGTGCAGATATAGGTTCCAGAGACTCTTTATACAACGTCTCAACACTAAATCACATTCAAAATAACGTAAATAAGACTCAAGCAAACTTGCTTAACAAACGCGTTGTTCACTCAATGACTGACTGGTAAATAATAATCACAGCGGCTCGTATTGCTCTCCTTATATAGGCTCGCAGCATGCGGTGGAAATTTCTACAAACTTCTAGAAAAAACCGGAAAACCACGGAACAACATTCAATGTATCAGCATATCTAAAGGGGGGTTACCATAGAGGGAAGGGTTACCATCGCCAACAATCGCCAAGTTTGTCGCCAACTTGGCGATATATCGCCGAATTTGGCGACAAGAATTAGTCGCCAAAAGCGACGCCAACTTGGCGATATCTCTAATATTTCGCAAAGCTGCCATAGACATTCACTGAAAATAATAGACAAGTTTGCTTGATAACAGAGACAATGTAACAAAAACTAATATTAGTAAAGAAATGGAGCTTAATAAGATTATTTACATTATTTTACAGTACAAACACTAACTATTTACAAAATTCGTAACAATACATTCTTTCAGTATTGTTTAATGCATATTTTGCATAAGATTAATAGAACCATTTTAAAAATTGAAAGTTAATTATTGTACCCATCTAAAAATTGATCGGTTTTCTGATACTTTGACAAAAATTGCAAGGATTCAGTGTTTTATGATTCTTATTCGACATGAAATAGGAAATGCAGGTGTGATATCAGTACAGTAATGAACTGGGATAACAGCTGTTTCTCGCATTTAAAATGGCTCGTTTGAAGATTTTGTCTTTTGGAAAATATGGAACTGTATAATATTCATTCAACTAAATGATGGCACATTACAAATATAAATGTGAAATTCGCATGCGAGAAGGAATATGAATTTAAAAAAAATAGAGCTACATTTTATTTTAAAAGGATAAATCATCTGTTGGTGTAATTTTTGTTTTAATTTGAAAAATTTATTCGACGTATTTTGATAAAAAGCAGGATTATGATGAAAAATAGAATTAAATAAACAAATTTTTTTTAAGCTATATTTTAAAGATTCAGAAATAAGTTTAAAAATTCCATTTTAAACGATTTTAAAGTGTATAAATCCTTAAAAAATAAAATAGAAATTTCTTATGTTTTTCGCAAGAGAAAGGAGAAAGTAATATTATAGGAAAAAGTGATAAATGTATTAGTGTTATAATTACTTCAAATAAAGTTTTTTCTGTAAAAATTTTGATCCCATATCTTTATAATTTACAATTACAGACACGTTGCAACGAAAACATAATATAAACCGATTTTATAGCGAAAACATTACATTTTATGGATGTTTATTAACCTTTTCGTGTTTCATGTACTACTAATAGTATATCATCCTTCAACTAACATATTTTTCCTGTATTCAGTAATTCTTTTCAAAGAGCCTTATATTCTATTTTAGTCCATTAATGTCTAGCGTTCCTTTATAGGGACGATTATAAAAAAGACAAAAGTGCACTTTACACACCAGTTAACAGAAAGATAAATAAGCACTATTTTTCACAAGACAAATTCCTCAATAAATTCAGATAAAAATTATTCGTCTTTTAAAAGTGGAGGGAAACCCAAAATTTCATTTTTATTGAAGAAAATGATTTGGGCATTAGTGGTTTAAAAGACTCCTGTTGAAAGTGTGCATTCATTTTTTCACTAAAAGATAGCCCTTCAAATACAGGAACTCTCATTCAAGATCGATTATATTTCGAATGCACGTCAACAAGGGTATTTTTTTAAATTGTTCTCATTATTGGTATCATAAACAGTTTTAATTATTATATGAAATTATTTTCGTAAAATAAGCTATTTTAGCTAATGTTTGATGTAACTTTTGTAATCAAAACCATTCAAAAGTTATGATTTAGCAATCTTGAATATGTGTACTGTTATTAGAGCAGTAATCTTTGAAAGATTAAATTTTACTAAAATGTGCACAAGTATTTATTAATTTTTAGGAATGAAATTTGTAGTAATATACAATGATTATTTCTGTTTCATAGCAATATTTCTCATTCTTTCTGTCATATTATCCTAATAGCATGCATGGTCACAGTGACGTCACAGTGACGTCACTGTGAGTCGCTTTGGTCACAACACATCTGTAATCAAAATGCCACATCTCAGAGACGTCACATTGTGACTGAGATGTGACTTTCTTAAAAATCTTTAGAAATTTATAAATATCCTTCAAAACATTTTATTTACTATAAAAAACATGTTTCTGGCAATTTAACTATCGCCGCTTTTATCACAGTTTCCTCACATTATTAATGTCAAATTAGTCACAAATGACACATTTTTCACAAATTTTTCACATTGTGACCACTTTGTGAAACGTCACAAAAGAGCTCTAAAACGGCCATAACGACTTCACATTTTAGTCACTGTGACTTCACATCGACGTCACGTGACGTCACATCGACAATCGATGGTTACAAAGTCACAATGTGACTTCACAACGACGTTGCAGTGACGTCACCATTCTTTACGGGTATATTCCCATAAGACATGGTGACGTCACAGTGACGTCGTTGTGAAGTCACATTGTGACTTTTTGACCGTCGATGTGAAGTCACAGTGACTAAAATGTGAAGTCGTTATGGCCGTTTTAGAGCTCGTTTGTGACGTCACATTGTGACCACTTTGTGAAGTCACGGTGTGACCAAAATGTGAAAAATGTGTCATTTGTGACAAAATTGTCTTTGAAACTGTGACTATTCTGTGACGATAATGACAAGATTGTGAACACACTTTGTGACATATTTGTGAATATTTTGTGATCTGTGACGATTTTGTTACTAACTTTATGACGGTGGCTACATATCCAGTGTTGTAATGTTACACTGGGACACAACTATACAGTTATGAACATTGATATATAGTGTAAAACCATTTACATCTTTTACAAAACTTTATTGTAATTTGGCAATATATCTCAGTTCAAACTTGAAAGCTGCTATGAAAAGTAAGCACGAAAAGAAAGTTACTGAATCAAACTGCAATGCCTTACAGATTTTAATCTTTATTACATATTTTTTTTTCTGTTGCAATAAATGGAAATATTTAAAACAATTCAATATTTGATCTATCACAATTATTTGAAATTTAGCTATTTGTTTTTTTAAAAAGCATTAAAATTATGAAAGAAACATTTCTGTTTAACCTTTTAAGCGGCCTTCAGATTTTTTCGTAAATATTTAATGATTCATTATATAATAGCAATCAAAATATATTTTGTTTTGATAAAGTCTGTATAGCATTGCAGTTTGATGCAGAAACTTTTTTTTATAGCAGCTCTCAAGTTTTAATTGAGATATATCGTCAAAATATAATAAAATTTTGTAAAAGATGTAAATGATTTTACACTATATATCAATGTTCATAACTGTATAATTGTGTCTCAGTGTAACATTACAACACTGGCAATGTAGCCACCATCACAAAGTTAGTAACAAAATCGTCACAGATTACAAAATATTCACAAAAATGTCACAAAGTGTCTTCACAATCTTGTCACTATCGTCACAGATTATTTTATTCACTGAAAATGTGATTATTTTATTCACGGCAAAAAAAAGACATTGATATAAATTTTGTATTAAATCAGCCTGTAAGGCTCCACAATAGTCACTAAAAAGACTTGGATGATAATGTTAAGTCTATGAGTATGTTCTTTTTAAATATCTCGCTCAAATTTCAATATTTTTATATGTTTTTTTCTTCATAGGATAGTTGAAGACGATCTACAACCGGCCTAGTTTTTACTTTTTCGATTTTGCTTATATATTTTTTATATTATGATTTTTTCAATTTCAGAACCGGTTTAAATTGGTTTTGAAATTTATTATTTTTTTTTTAAATCCGAAACCAAAATTGAAAAAGTAAAAACTAGACTGATTGTGGATCGTCCTCAGCTATCCTATAAAAAATTCATGTAAAAGTATTAAAATTTGAGCGAGATATTTGAAAAGAGTGCTCCCATAGACTTTACATTATCATCCGGGTCTTTTTCTGTAATTAGTGATGCGCCTTAAATTCTAAAATTATGCGACTTAAGGGGTCTCAGGAGTCTTACTTTTTACCTGGTAGTGCGATTTAGCAACATATACATTTGATTTTTTTTCTCAGTCCCTATTAAACTTAAATGCATAAAATTTTTAACATAGACAACTTAATATCTCTTCTATTTAAATTAATTTTTTTAACATTCTATATTGAATTTTTATTATATATTTTTTATGTTTAATTTTGATTTAAAATTTAGATTGTTCTTTGACTGCGCGCAACATTTCTCAAAAAAATAATAAAGCAATTTGTATGAAACTTGGTAAATATCTTCATTTTAAGTTTAAGAACAACTTATACCTCAAATTTAGAATTTTAATTACATTAATTATTGATAATTGGCAATTTTTTAAATAAAAAATGATTTTTTTTTCAATTTTTTCAATTTCAATTTCAATTTTAAATAAATAAATGCATAAATTGCTTTAAAATGAGGTATAAGTTCAAGATACATTAATTTTACACCATTATGAACTTTTTTAGCGGTTCTTGAACTAATAGTTTTGCTAGAATCCTGCGCGCAATGGATACAAGTCTAATTTTTTTTAATCAAAATTAAACATTAAAAAAATAAAATAGAATTTCAATGTAGAATATTTAAAAAATTATTTTTAATAGAAGAGATATTCAGTTGTCTATATTAAAAATTTTATGCATTTATGTTTTATAGGAACCGAGAAAAAAAATCAAATGTGACATGTTGCTAAGTTGCACTACAAGGTAAATGTAAGACTCCTGAGACCCCTTAAAAACACGATTAGGGCACTTAAAGGGTGTAGAAACATATATTATAAATGTGTTGACACAGTTTTTTAAATCTAACAACTATTTTAAAGGCAATTTATTTTTGATATTGCAAATGCTCGAATGTTGTTTTAGATACGTAAAAAAATAAATTCAAACATAAAAATAATGAATTATAGATATTTGTTATACTTTTGATAAGCAGAAAATGACACACTTCTCATTAATATTGTCAATATACAAATAAAAAAATTATAAAATATACAAACTTACTTTTGCAACTATCTATTCCTAGCTATCTCTAGCTTTTTAATTTTACAAAATTTACAAAGCTTAAATTTACCTTTTACTAACAACGATCTGTAACTAGTCCACTGATAAACGTAACTTTGATATGAAAACAAATATAACTCGTACCAATAATACAATTATGTTGAAAATTCTAAAAAATATATTTTGGAAACAATTGCTATTTTGGAAGATAGTAACAATAAATAAAATCTTATTTTTCAGCTCACTGTAAAAGTAATTGACTTTTGTGCATGTTGCAGATATTTAGAAGGGGTAATTTTACATCATAGTTTGCCTGCAGTAAAAAACATATTTAAAAAAAGCTTATTGATTAAAATAACTTTAATAATTGATTGCCAAAATTACATCTTTATTTATGAAAATATACACATTTAATAATAACATAATTAAATAATAATTTTGTTTTTGTGTCCATTTTGGCATGTAAAATTTAAATACTAAATTTGATTATTTAGATTTTCAGTTATGTATAAATAATTCATGCACAATAAACATTACTGAAACTGTCTACATTGGGTGTTCATTATTGGAAAATGACTAATTAACTATCCCAATAATGAACACCTCTCTTAAAACCTTAAAAGTAAAGGACATTTTTTAAACGGTCATTAGATATAAAATTCAAAATTTGCTATTACTATTCAAACGAAAACATTCAAATTTTGTAAGAAAATAAAGAGTACCAAAATTTATTAAATAAAGGCAGCTCCTAGCATATTCATTAAGAGTTTCACTGAAAAACAGTGGAATTTTGAAACATTATTTTCAGCTTCCTGATTGGTTAAATTAAAAGTTGTCAAAAATAGCCCAGACTGTAATACATGCTAATGGAAATTATGAAAAAATAATTAAAGCAAAATAATTATTAGTTATTGTTTTATGAACCAAGAAACATGAAAGGGGGTCCATTTCTGGAAGGTTGTCTAGTGCTAGCATGCCTACCCTATGAAACTGCCGACCATAAACTTAAAATAAAACCACATACACGTTAAATAAAATTATTAATATTTTATTTACAAGATTAGACCGTAATTATAAATCAGAAAGCCATTTTAATCATGATGTATATTAATAGTGCATATAATACATATTTTAAAATTTAGTGTTATTTCTAAAGCACAATCATATTTTAACTCTTATTGATTGATTAACTTCTAAATTTTCATTCAGACTTATAGTTGTTTTACTCTGAAAATATTCCAATAATTCAACATTCCAATAATATATTGGATCATTCCGATAATCCAATTTATCAACTGAGACGCTTTCACCCACTATGATTACTTCTTTTATAGATTTTATAACATTTGTTAGGTTGAAAAATACATTAAACAATCATTATTATTATTATTATTGCATATTCACGATCTCTTTTAATAGTTCTTTTTGTTACCCTATTTCTTATAAATTTCTCTTCAGAGCAGATGCAATTTAAAAAAATAAAATAAAACTATGCCATGTTTCATAACATTCTTGATACAAAAATTTTAAAAGTATGTTTACAAATAATTTTATTTGAAAAAAAGATTTCTATATTAAATATTTTGATTAGCATAAAATGTTTAGTAATTGTAAAAACGATTGATTATAATACTCTTCTATATGCTGCTATATTTATGGAAACATTTTGTTTTAACCAGATATTCTAAATAAAGAAACAAATTAGATTAAAATTCAATTAAAATCACTAATTTTAACATCCTGATCCAAATTATTGATGGTGAAGTTTTCTATATAAACAAAATAAATAATGCTTTTGAAAAGCTAACTAAAATCGTTCTAATAAAAACAATAATGAAAAAGCAAACAGCAAAAAGAAAAAAATCATACCTATGTTTTGTTGACGTTTTTCTATCCAAATTGCTTTTTGCCGATTATGTTAAGTTCAATATTAATTATTGTGACCCAGACTAGAATCATTTTCACCATGTCAGCGCCACAATAATTCTCTTGAACTCATTTTTTGCTTGATATATCAGCTAAAAATTGCTCTTGAGGATTTTCTTTTTTAAATTTTTAAATCCGTTTCAATACGCGCACATAACTGCCATATGCTCTCCAGCAAACTTATTTCTGGCACCTTAGAACTATATTTTATTCTCCGGTAAAAAGTCATCTGCGGGCGATAATGAATTTTTTAATGCGCATGACCGTTTATTTCATTTTGTAAACAACAGATTTGGAAGTTAAATACACAAGAATTTAATAAGAGTGTCTCTAGCTAAAATTTTTTATTTATTATTTAATTAATGAATTTGGTAATTTAATTTATCTTTTACTTTTGTCAGTTTCAAAACAATTAAAGTTAAAAATTATTCATAAACCTTTAATTTTTTTTTGTAAATAATATTAACAATTAGAGTTTATTAGATAAAACATAGTTTAAATTTTTAAAATGTGTAAAGGTAGATTTAATGGTGATAATATATTTTTTAAGTAAAGTTATCAAACGTAGTAAATACACATCTTCTTAAAAAAGTAAAAAAAGTGTTATAGAGAATGAAAAGTTTTTTTTTGTCAATCTGTAATTTTTTTCATATTAATTTTCTGTAGGAAAAAAATCTTGTAAAATAGCTCTTTCAAAAACATACTTAACAACATACTAACAAGAAAATTGCAAGACGATTTTTGCCGTACAAGTTAAGTTCAAGTTATTGTGATACAGACTGGAATCATTTTCACCAAGTCAGCGCCACAATATTTATTTTGAACTGAATTTTTATTTGATATATCAGCTAAAAATTGCTTCAAGAATTGATTCAAAAGTTTTTAAGTTCATGTTTTTGTCACATTGCGATTTTAAAATGTGGTGGTATTATGTCACATATTTGTGACGAACGTTACATGAAGTGACATCACACTGACGTATTTTTTTATATTGCCAAAACAAAAACATAATTTTACATTAAATGTCATGTTTTAGAGACTTTTTGTAATTTTTTTAAGTTTTCTAAGATTTTCACATCTAAGTCACAATGCGACGACACAGAGTGGTGTAATTTTGGTCACAGATGTGATGTGACCACAGTGACGTCACTGTGACCATCCATGCTATGTGAGTGTTATGCAATACTATTAGCTTATAACTTGTAAAAAAAAAATACTACAGTTTTTTATTAGATTTTATTAATATTTATACGACAAATGACTCCTCATTTATGTATAGCAAAATACCAACGCATTGATATATATATATATATGTTACAGGCCAAACCCGATTTTAGGCCAAACTAGATTGGCCTAGGCCAAACTAGGTTATCCTAACGCCCATCGGATAGACTAGTTTTTCCTAGGCCAAACCGGTCTATCTTAACGCCCATCGGATAGACTAGTTTTTCCTAGGCCAAACCGGTTTATCCTAACGCCCATCGGATAAACTAGTTTTTCCTAGGCAAAACTAGTCTATCCTAAGGCCCATAGGACAATCTAGTTTTTCCTAGGCCAAACTAGTTTGGCCTAACTCTTATAGGATAAACTAGTTTAGCCTGCTGTTTATTGGTCTGAACTAGTTTCTCCTAGGCCAATTCAATTTGGCGTGATTTTATTGAATTCAATGACCGCTTCAGCGCCAACAATCCAGTTTGTCCTAGGCTGATCTAGTTTATCCTAGGCCAATTTAATTTTATGTGTTTTTAGTTCACAGGCGTCAAAGCCTGAGAAATAATAGGCTCACAGGTTCTGTATAAATGAATGTACGTATGTATTTACGTATGTACGTGCGTATGTACGTAACGCGATAACTCGTGATAGAAATATCCGATTTGCTTCAAATTTTGGATACACGTTCATTGATATAAGGTACTTTTCTGATTAATTTTGGGAATTCATTGGATAAGAATAAAGGGGAGCGAACGGGAGGCTAGTCCCCCACCGTTAATTTAGAGAAATGGATTTTTCATGCAGAATTATCAGTTTTCATTTAAAATTTTAGATATAGGATCATTCTGACAAGGCGCCTCCATGATTAGTTGTGGATGTTTATTGTTTAAGTGTAAAAAAACGGCAATGTAGGTTAACCCCCGCCCCCATAATTTAGATAAGTGGTTTTCGACGCAGAATTTACGGATTTGCTTCACATTTGCATATAGGTTCTTTCTGATAAGGCGATTCCCTGAATATTTTTGGGGGTTTAATGCTTAAGTATGAAGGGGAAAATGAACGATTACATCTCCTACATAGAAAAAAACTAGATTATCCTATGGGCATTTAGATAAACATGTTTGGTGTAAAAAAAACTAGTTTATTTATTTGGCATAAGAATAAAATAGTTTGGCCGATGCTAATCTAATTTAGCTCGAAAACGGGTTTGGCCAGTAAAAAACATATCTTTCACTAGAAAAAGTTTAAATGTGTGTCAAAAGTCATTGCTTATAACACCAATACAGAAATTTAACATGTTCACCTTAGAGACATGATGCATTGGACATGGTGTTTGCTTTTTTTTCTGCACACTCGTGCCAACTGAGATCTGACTTGCATTTATTATTATTATTATTATTATTATTGCATATTCGAGCCAGATTGAAGCTGAACATAATTTGGAATCGAACAGCGTTTTCCATTTTTGAGAAATTAAATACCTGTCGACATATAAGCTATTCTTGTCACGGCGTCAATTTTTTTTCATGAAGTCGTAACCGGAAATTCGATTCAAAACGTAGCTTTATTATTTTCTCAAAGATACATCGTTTTTATGAAAAAATGGTTTACGCCATTCGATTACATATTATCTGAATCTGTTAACCTTATGCATTTCCGAAAAAGAAGTGGGTCATAAATGTGTTAGAATGTAGCTCTTTAGGATTTAAGAAAAGCCTTACGGAATGACAGAGAAATATATTCACAAATCTACTTTTTACTGAACGGATTCAAAAGTTATGATGTTTATAACTCTCATTTTTTTTCTTTTGTTCTAAACTATATTGATTATTTAATGAATCCGTATTTGAATATTGAAACTCTAAGAATCTAGATAATCATTAATACATTGTGTATTTTCCATTCTGTGAACACATCATAATTTAAAAATACATTGTAAATTTATCCAATAAGTATATAAGCAGTATTTTTTAAAGGAATCTTAATTGTATGTGAAGTAAAACCTGAATTTTTTTGCAGAAATTAAGTAGGGCCAGATCGAGCAGGACTGAGTATTTTTTTACTGATTTATGTACAGACAGAGCTCTGCCTATACAAAAGTAAATAATATTAAAGTAAATAATAATAATTTGCTTGAATAAGCAAACACCATGTCCAATGCATCATGCCTTTAAGGTGAACATGTTAAATTTCTGTATTGGTGCTTTAAGCAATGACTCTTGACACACATTTATACTTTTTCTAGTTAGATATGTTTAGAAGAATAGAGAGAGCTAGAAAGATATGTTTTTTACTGGCCAAACCCGTATTCGAGCTAAATTAGATTAGCCTCGGCCAAACTATTTTATCCTTATGCCAATTGGATAAACTAGTTTTTTTACACCAAACTAATTTATCTAAATGCCCATATGATAAACTAGTTTTTTCTATGTAAGAGTTTAATCGTTCATTTTTCCCTTCATACTTAACCATTAAACCCCCAAAACTATTCAGGGAGTCGCCTTATCAGAAAGAACCTATATGCATATGTGAAGCATATCCGTAAATTCTGCCTCAAAAACCATTTATCTAAATTATGGGTGGGGGTAACCTACATTGCCCTTTTTTTACACTTAAACAATAAACATCCACAACTAATCATGGAGGCGCCTTGTCAGAATGATCCTATATCTAAAATTTTAAATGAAAACTGATAATTCTGCATGAAAAATCCATTTCTCGAAATTAACGGTGGGGGATTAGCCTCCCGTTCGTTTTCCTTTATTCTTATCCAATGAATTTCCAAAATTAATCAGAAAAGTACCTTATATCATAATACGTACATCCAAAATTTGAAGCAAATCGGATATTTCTATCATGGGTTATCGCGTTACGTACATACGTACGTACATTCGTACATACATACGTACATTCATACGTACAGAACCTGCGAGCCCATTACTTCTCAGGCTTTGACGCCTGCGAACTAAAAACACGTAAAATTAAATTGGCCTAGGATAAACTAGATCAGCCTAGGACAAACTAGAATGTTGGCGCTTTGGCGCCATTGAATTCAATAAAATCACGCGAAATTGAATTGGCCTAGGATAAACTAGATCGGCCTAGGAGAAACTAGTTCAGACCAATAAACAGCAGGCTCAACTAGTTTATCCTATAAAAGTTAGGCCAAACTAGTTTGGCCTAGGAAAAACTAGATTGTCCTATGGGCCTTAGGATAGACTAGTTTGGCCTAGGAAAAACTAGTTTATCCGATGGGCATTAGGATAGACCGGTTTGGCCTAGGAAAAACTAGTTTATCCGATGGGCGTTAGGATAGACCGGTTTGGCCTAGGAAAAACTAGTCTATCCGATGGGCGTTAGGATAAACTAGTTTGGCCTAGGCCAATCTAGTTTGGCCTAAATTCGGGTTTGGCCTGTAACATATATATATATATATATATATATGTATGTATGTATGTATGTATATATGGCTACATAGGAGTTTATCATCGACCTAAACAATAATGTTTATCCTTGCAAGAAGCTTTATCATTATTAGGCAGTCTGCAAAGTTCAGCTGTAGATTTTGAAGTTTCAGAAGATGAAAGTCTCCCAGAAATAGTTTTGATTCGAACTGGTGATATTTTAGACTTTTTTTCTTTTTTGAGTTAGCAGAAGTAATTAAAATATATAATGTGTGTTCGGAAGGAAAATTAAATAACACAATTGAAGATGAAAATAAAAATGTGTCACACTTCACTTGGTAATGGATGTATTACCTTTACCCAGACAAAATATGTTTTGGGCAAAAAATACTTCTATAAAATTGGTAAAAAAAAATGGAATTCCAAAAAATCGATTAAAGAAATTAAGCAATGTGATACACATAGTAGATATAAATGCATAACACAGTGCTAATGATATTATTTGGAAAGTCAGGCCTATTATCCAAAGTTTTGAAAAAACGTTCCAATGATCTTTTTTGGAAGAAAAATTGTATATTGATGAATCAATAGTGATGTTCAAAGGGCAAGTTTTAATAGATCAATTTGTGAAAGGGAACCTAATCCATGGGGAATAAAAGAATTTATGTCTTGTGGAAAATCTGGAATTATTTATAATTCCATAGTTTACTAGGGTGTTTTAAAACACCTGTTAATGAAGAGTAGCAAAATCTTTGCTTCAGCTGTAGCTATTGTACAGTATTCTACAATCGTATCAAAGATAAAGTAGGTCATAAATTATTTTTCGACAATTTTTTTCACTTCCGTTCCATTGTTGTCTTATCTTTTCGATAAAGGAATATTTTCTGCAGATACTATTTGAAAAAACAGACTTCAAGGATGTTCAATAGAATGTAAAAAAAATGTTTAAAAAATGATAAAGGACACGTCTACTAGTGTTTAACCCCTTCGCAACGAGAACCTTTTACAAAATTTTTAATACTTTATGTCCGGTTTTTAAGAACACAAATTTCTGCCTTATTAAATCGAGAAAATGCCCTGATTAAATACGGCAAATTTAACGGTAATATTTTAGTGGCGGGGATAAAGAAGGATTCTGAGCACTTTTTTTTGGCACGTATACTGGTCTCGGGTCCCTGAGGGGTTAAGGCTGATGTCGTCTTGTGAATGGCAATAGCAGACTCAAATTTCGCTTTTCTTTAATTTTTAATTATTATTATTTAAAAAGTTGTAAGCACTTGAATATTTTACACATACCTTTTATGAAACTGAAGTAAACTTTTTACTACAAACGTACATATCAAATTTTTATAAAAAAGTTTTTCTGCAGATTTTTTTAAAGCAATTTTTATCCCATATATAAAACAAATAGATAAATAAAATCTATTTATAAATTTTACTTCACTTTTTTAGGGCTTATTTATACTAAGTATAAAAAAAATTCAAATCAATATCTTGAGTAGGTTTTGAGAAAGATACAATAATGGTAGGCAAAGAGCCTTTCATCATCCTTTAAATATGTTTTTATGTATTAACACATTATTTCAATACTATTGTATTTAAATACTAGCATATATTTCGAATCAGATTAATGCAACTATTTAAGAAATTGAAGTAAATTACTCTACCCATCTATAAATTGATATGTTTCCTGATACTCTGACGCAAGTTGCAAGGATTCTGTGTTTTATGACGGTAATCTGGCATGAAATAGGAAATATATATATGACACTATGTGTAGTAATGAACTGGGAGAACATCTGTTTCTCACATTCAAAATGGGTCATTTGAAGCTTTAGTCTTTTGGAAGTTATGTAACTATACAATATTTATTCTAATGAATTTTGGCATATTGTATCGATAAATCAAAATTTCACACGCCAGTATGGTTATGAATTTAAAGAAAGTAAAACAATATTTTATGTTTAAAAATGTCCTCCATTAATGTGATTTTTGTTTTCATTTAGAGATACGTATTTAGTATTTTTATATAAAGAAAGATTACAATGACAAGTAGTATACAATATATTTTTTTTGCTATAGCAGTCATGCTTTTAAATATGTAAAATAACACGTGTATTTATATTTCCTTTTTTAATGTTTGTATAAATGATTTCTCGTTGTGAAATAACTATTAACACTATAACTAAGATTTCTAGTAATGAAGTAAATTATGTCTATATGTATTTATATAGAATAGTGTTTTTTATAGTGATGGGTCAAATGATAACTCTTTTAAAGGACAAACCTGTTTTTACATTAGGATGATGTCATTTTGCAGCAGACGATAAATTTTCGTTATTGATGCTTTTATTTAAGCTTTAAGCACTTAATATTTAAAACATTTAGATCGTCGAGTTGGAAAAAAATGTTTTTTCAAATTCAATTTGTTTTTAAAATTTACCACAATTTGTTTGAAAACTTTATTTCTGTTATTAACTTAATGCTTTTGTATTTTTAGAAAAATAATTTTCAAGCATTATTTTTTTTCAAATCTATCTCAATCGCGTGCAAATGAGTGTGAAATATAACTCTATTGGCACTTAAGTAAATGTAAACACCATATATTTTTTCAGCATATATTTTATAAAGAAATTAATGCATCCATTAATCAATAAGTAAAACAATAAAATGCACATGAAAAACAAATTTAATACGTGTAATCGGATTTTGCATTTAAACTATTGAAATGAACCGAATCAAAGTGGTTGATTATAAATAGCGATCTTTGGTGATTTTTTCGGCTGTTAAATTCTGACACGAGTTCGACAAAAATGTACCGATTTTAACATATTTCAAAATTTTACATGAATGAATTATTGGAGTTTTTTATATACATATGATTTTTAATTTTGTTGATGGACATTCTAAAATATATATTGAATGTAAAATATCTATTAAGATTATCTTTAAAAAGAGAGAGAAAGAAAGAAAGAAAATCGTTCCGGACGAGGCTTTTTTATCGCAATCTTTGATATTATCTGTTTAAACGTTGTTTTTTTCAATAACTGCAGTGTTTGTTTTAGTCAAACAACGTGTTTTATCTATAAATATACTACATCAAAAGCAGCTTCCAAAACCTTCCAAAAAATAACTTATTCGTCGCTGTGTTCTTTTTATACTCAGCGAAAACCTGGATATAGATATCAGAAATAAAATATGTGAAGGTTTTCCATTCCCAGGTTACCATTTCATATATATATATTCTATAACTCGTGAATCCGGGATTAATTCGCAAGTGGTTAGTTGGTTGTGTTTATGACGGCCAATCATCTACACGTGGTATATGGGATCTAAGGGGGGGGGGAGCATGCCTCTGTAGGGATCTTTCAAAAGGGAACCTAACCCGTATTTACGTAAGGAAATACAAGATTCGAAGAAAACCACGGAAAATTTCGAACTCTTAGGCCGGCGACCGCGACGCGATTGGGCTCGAACTCAGCTCTTGTCGTCAACCAGTTTCAAAGGCAGAAAATCTCGGCCACTAGTGATCCTTATCTGCTTATGTCTTTAAGTTTAAAAATTCCCTACATGGAAAATGAAAATTAACCAATATAACCCGTTAAAGTACTTTCTATCTGCATATTCTTTTCTATTGTATATAGAGTATGATAGAAAAATGAGAATACAGATAATAATTGTAGGTTAAAGTGATGTAATATAAAATGGAACGCCGCTTTTTGATTTCCGAAATGTCCAGTATAAATACATGTTTTTTTATATTGTAAAAGTATACTTGCAAATTAAAAATTAATTATATCTTCAGAGTTTGATGTCCAGAAAATTTTGTTTGCATATCAAGATGCTGGAAGCGATAGAAAATGCAAATGCAACTAAATAGTGAGATATTCAAATTGTATAAAATATTAATTAATTTTTCAGCAAATAAATTAAACGCAGTATTATTGAATATTTAATACGTGATTCATCACATCGGCGGAAATAAGCGGATAAACAGCATAGTGAAGCGTGTCCAAACCGGGAATCGAATCCAGAAACTTTAAAATAGCTTTCCAAGTGATCTACCATTTAGGCTACAAAGTCGATGCCAGACTAACCATCTCTCACTCATAGTTTTCATGAGCATACAATCCTGCAGTGAATTTTTAGTAGCGAAATTAATCTGCTGAAAATTAATTGGAAAATTAATTAAAATGGAATATAATTATGGAAAATTAATTAAAATGGAATATAATTATTTATAATGGAATATTAATAATATACATATATATTTACCGATGTTGGGTTTATTTCTGTCTGATGATTTCCGCCGTAAGATGGTATGCTCATGAAGACTAATCCATCTGGTGCAGCTTTATTAACATATATTAATAAGAGATGCTAAGTTGGATATTATGCTCGTAGATTAAATGGTAGAACACTGGAAGCTCTATTCATTGATTCGGGTTCGATTCCCAGTTTCGACATTTTTTACTTTTTTAGTTCTACGCTTGTTAGCAATGTGATAAATCATGTATCAAGTATAATATGTTAAGCCTATCACGTACTAATCAATGAGAAAAGAAATGCATTAAGTTTTGTTCCCAATATTTGTAAACACACCTTGTGATGTATTTTCGCGTATTGGAGACGATTTTGAGAATAAAATCAAAATACAAAAATTAAAACACCTTTTTTTAGTATGTCGTATTTCATAACCTTTGTTGTGGACTATCATATTGGAAAAGGCATTTCCAAGATAGTAGGACTTTTGAAAATTTCGAAGAGCATGCTTTTTACAAGCGAAATTCATGTTTTAATCAAACCATATTATTACTACTCTTATTTTCTAAGTTTACGGAAAGTGATGTTAAAACCCATTAAATGCCAACGTTCATGTTCCGGAAGCAGTTATTCCTTTATTTTTTTTTCTCTCAAAATACTTTGAAACTGTTTAAAAACCATTTTGTATGGCAAGTTGATTAGAATCTAATATATATTTTTTCAGAACAAGATTTCTTTTGCAGATTTTTAAAAAAATTAATTTTCAGTTTCTCGACTTTCTCAAGTAAAATTAGTTTTTAAAAAATATTTTTTTTCTTTTTTTTTACAAGTACAATAAATTTTTAAAGCTAATACTTCAACCAATACATTCCTCAATATGTCAATTTAAAGCACAACTAAGAATGTTTCTTTGTAAAATATATAATCATACGATTTGAGATTTCTTTACAATAAGATGAGACACACATAATATGTCTCGTCTACGCTGTATGTCTACATTGCACGTTGCCAATAACAACGAGGTGCCAAACCAAATAAAAAATCGCATGAATTGAGGTTTAATTAATTCTATCATGAGCCCCCGTAACATCAGGAATATATTTATACATACATATATATATAAACATTAATTGTATTACAATATATGAACCATTGAATTCCATAGAAAATTACCACATTGAAATATGCGGAGAAAAATAAATAAATAAAATGAATGTAAATGGAATTTGCAGAATCAAAGCAGAATCGTCAAGACCCAAATACTTTGGAACTACACATGAAGTGTGTGGTTTCATCTTCATATTACCGATGAAAAAGCAAAATACTACGTATTTGGGGCTACAAACACACATAAAACCAAAATTAAAGGAAGAAAAAACATCAAAAATGAAACACAAAAGAATTAAATTTGATAGAAAAATAAAAATATATATATATGTCGGTATATATTGCCAATTTACGAAATTAAAAGAAATCTAAAGTAAAAATTTCTGATTTGAAAAAAACATAAGGAAATATCCAAAATAAATAAATAAACAGATGTTATCAATTTAAGTATTAATTAAGTCTAAGGCAATTTTTCCGAAATAAAGTAACACTTTTTTATGTAATGTGATAATTAATCTTATTGGAAGTTAAAATGAGCTATTAATCATTTAGATCAACTAAATATTTTAGAATTAAATGCGTTTTTTTTATCATACAAGGATTCATTTTTATCATTACAGTAGAATGTACCTTGTAATATGCAAAACAGTGAAATTTGGATAACGAGGAAATCTCTGAAAATGTTTTTAATTATTTTTTTTTTACTTTATTTAATCTATCAGGTAAAGGGGCAGAAATCTCATTTAACAATTAATTTTTTCTGCAATTTTACTCATATAATTTATTAATTTCATTGGTCTTTATAAATAGGCGACTTAAATAAATCAATTAAAAATCAATACGAATTTGGAATTCTAAAACACATTTCAATGAAGATTTGTAGCAATGTTATTATACATTCGATGCATAAGATACTCATAATTAGATATCTCATACATAACATGCTACGTAAACTTCATTCAGTTATAATCGTGCAAATTTTAATTTCATTACATAATCCAGAATATCTCAAATTGCTCATTTTAATTACAATGCATATAATTGCTGAAAAAATAACATTGCAATTAACATAACTGCATTATAGTCTATGTTATTTGCTATGTTATTTTTAAAATGATGGTTACTGAAGGCCGATCTTTACGTTCAATATTCAGGATTTGACAAATGCAGTCACCAAGTCATCTAATTGGCAAGTACAAAATGTCTGCCCCCCCCCCCCCAAAAAAAAAAAACCCGGAAAATGTTATTGACATTACAATTTTCTATCCTTGTTTCAAATTTAATAGGATTATATATTTTTGCAAAGGCAAGACAGTTAGTTACTGCACTTAGATCATCTTGTACTAAAACAAAATTTGTTATAATTTTTGCATCGGGTAAAATTTTGCAAAAAAGTGCGACGTGCAATGACATGCCTTTTTAATATTGTTGGTAATATTCACAGAAAAATATGGAAGAAAAATAAATGTACATTCTGTGTAAAATGTACCAGGTATTCTTAAATAAAACACACACAAAAAAAATTATGAAATGTAGTTTGCCCCCTTCATAATAGACCCCATCAAGTTCTATACAACAATGTCAGCGCAATTTCCAATCTTTCACGATTTATGTAGGGGGATTAGGGTATGCCTTTAGCTCCTGATGAGAATTTTCTTTTATTGCGTCTATTGTTTGAAATCATTTTCCTCGAAATGGTAGTTTTCGGTTTGTGACTATCTAAACGTCATCACAAGTACATACCAGGCAAAAATAATCCATAGTCAATGATATTAATTGTATTTTTGGCAATACTTCTCGGCCGTCTATGAATATTTTACACAATTTATGTATATGTGTTTCATACGTACTATCAAATAAATATTATTACTATAAATAATAACTACATATTATATATATTTATAACTGTAAACTGTGTAACACAAACTGTACTGTGTTCAGAGGGTTCAAATTTTAAATGATTATAAAAAACGGAAATATTGGTCGATTGATTTGCGGTTGTCACTAAAACTATTCTTTATGTCGGTTTTATTGTGAAAATAAATTATAAAGGTAAATTTCAAAAAATGCCGATAGAAGGCGCTTTAGACTTTGGAGTAACGATCAACTATTTTTGCCGTTATTTTCTGCATCTTAATAAATGTTTTCCTAAGCTTAGACTTAAACTTAAATTTTGACCTCGAAATCTGAATAGTTGGGAGTGGTTAAAAAGCACAAACTGAACTGTATTCAGAAGGTCCAAATTTCAAATGATTATAAAAAACGAAAAAATTGGTCGATTCTTTTGCGGTTTTCGCTAAAACTACTCTTTAAATCAGTATTTTCTTGAAAATAAATTGTAAAGATAAATTTCACAAAATGCTGATAGAGGACGCCTTAGACTTTGGAAATGCGTACAACTAATTTTAACCGTTATTTTTCTTAATCTCTATAAATGCTTTCAAATGCTTAGACATAAAGTTTAAGCTCAAATTCTGAGTCGTTGGGAGTGTTTAAGTAGCGTAAAATTGAGTTCGAGGGGATGGGAAGGTTAAAATTTAACTCCTGAACACACTTCAGCTTGCACTTCTTAACCCCTCCTAACGATTCAGAATTTGAGCTCAAAATTTAAGTTTAAATCTAAGCTTCTATAAGTTTTTGCAAACATTTGATTAGATACAAAAATAACGGCTAAAATTAGTTGTTGGCTACTCTGAAGCATAAGGCGCCCTCTAACGGTATTTTTTGAAATTAATCTTTAAAATTTATTTTCAAGGAAATATTGACATAAAGAATAGTTTTAGCGAAAACGGCAAACGAATCGACCAATTTTTTCCGTTTTTTATAATCATTTGAAATTTGAACCTCCCCACCCCCCTAGAACACAGTACCCCTCCTAACGATTCTTAACCCCTCCTAACGATTCAGAATTTGAGCTCAAAATTTAAGTTTAAATCTAAGCTTCTATAAGTTTTTGCAAACATTTGATTAGATACAAAAATAACGGCTAAAATTAGTTGTTGGCTACTCTGAAGCATAAGGCGCCCTCTAACGGTATTTTTTGAAATTAATCTTTAAAATTTATTTTCAAGGAAATATTGACATAAAGAATAGTTTTAGCGAAAACGGCAAACGAATAGACCAATTTTTTCCGTTTTTTATAATCATTTGAAATTTGAACCTCCCCACCCCCCTAGAACACAGTTAAGTTTGCGCATCTTAACCACTCCTTACTATTCAGATTTTGAGCTCAAAATTTCAGTTTAAGTCTATGCTTCCAAAAACCTTTAATGAGATGCAGAAAATAACGGTAAAAAATAGTTGTTCGTTACTCCAAAGTCTAAAGCGCCCTCTATCGGCAAATTTTGAAATTTAACTTTATAATTTATTTTCAAGAAAATAACGACATAAAGAATAGTTTTAGTGAAAGCCGCAAATCAATCAACCAATTTTTCCGTTTTTTTATAATCATTTGAAATTTTAACCCTCTGAATTCAGTTTATGCTACTTAACCACTTCCAGCTATTCAGATTTTGCGCTCAAAATTTAAGTTAAAGTCTAAGCTTCCGAAAACATTTAATGAGATGCAAAAAATAACGGCAAAAAATAATTGTTCGTTACTCCAAAGTCTCAAGCGCCCTCTATCAGCATTTTTTTAAATTTATCTTTATAATTTATTTTCAAGACAACACTGACATAAATAATAGTTTTAGTGAAAAACGCAAATCAATCGACCAATTTTTCCGTTTTTTTAATGATTTTTTGAAACTTTGGACTCTAAATTTTAATGGCGACTATCTCATTTGGAAGTCGTTTCGGACCCTTAGTTTCCCATTTAATATTGTTTGTCTTAATGTGTACTATCAGCCTTCTTTCTTTGTAAAAATAATTTAGAATCACCCTGTATATACATACATACATATATATATATATATATATATATATATATATATATATATATAAATCTCTGAAAAAATCAAGAAAATATTTCTTTTTTATCTTACATTAACTAACGGAGAATGTGACAACAATTTAACCCACATACAAAAGCTATTTTGCTAATAAACGGCCATTCTTTCTGATTTCACTAAGTAGTTTTAAACGTAGCAAGCGTGTGAGTACATAATGGCTCTAATTATACTTTGGTATCCCAATAATATATCTTAACTGATATTTATTCGAGACTATAATTTTTGTCAAGAGAAATTTTAATTCTTTTAAATTAGCTCCTGGGTAATTTGGGCACCGTTAAAAACTTATATTTAATGGAAATTTTAAGTTTTTGAAAAACAAGAAGTTTCCTTCTTGTTTAAACGCTGATTTTGAGAAACAATTTGATGGTAATTATTTAGAAATATAATGATGCGCAACTGGAAGTACTACAATTACTTATTTGAAATCCGAATCTGCTCTTGGATATTAAGATTTTAATGTTAAAGTGAAATTAGATATAGGTTTATTATATAGCATTTTAAAGAACACTAATTACATAATTATATAAACAGTGTATAAATGCATAAAAATAACTTAATCACGTAAAAAATACTCTAAACAATTAAAAAATATGTTAAAGCATTTGCGGTGTTAAATTGACGGTTTTACGTTTGATGTTTATTTTAATACGGAAATATATACTCCAAGAATCGACAACAGAAAAATCTATGTTATCGAGCGCAAGAAAAGAAAACATTTATTTTATAGAATTGTATAAATAGAGGAATCTAATGATCCATGTCAGCCAAAAATGAAGTGTTACATAAGCCAAAAATTAATATCACTTGTGGTTGTGTCATAGGCTTATCATTGCGTTTGTCCTAAAATCAGTTATGGAAACACGGAAAACTCGGAGCCGGAAATCACAATGACAAACCTACGAGTCAACCACTACTGGCATAATTTTTCCATTTACGCACCACTTCACTTCCGGCAGACATGGATCATTAGTTTCCCCTATTTTTACTTTTTCATATAGTAAAGGTATTATTTTGTGCTGTCGACTCTTGGACTAATAGTCAAATATTTCAACTCTTACATTCCATACGCTTCCTTAAAATGGTGTTAACACATTTAACTATTGCGAAAAGTCGCTTAAGATTACTATAAATAAATCTCTGATAAAAATCAGAAGAGAATATCTTTTCCGTATCTTACAGTAATATAAAAAGAATGTGCCAGTAATTTAAGAAAACAAAAAAGCCACATACAAAAGTTATTATGTTAATAAACGATCTTGCCTTCTGATTTCACTAAGTAGCTTTTATTGTAACATGTGTATGAGTACATAATGCTTCTAATTATACTTTGATATCCCAATAATATGTCTTCACTGACATTTATTCGAAACTATTATTTTTGTTAAGAAAGCTCTAATTCTTTTAAAATTAAATGGATAACTTAAAAATGTAGAAGAACAATAAATTTCTTTCTGGTGACTAAACGACGAGTTTGAGAATGATAATGGTAATTTAATGGTAATCTTTTAGGGGAAATAAAATGATGCACAATAGCAAAAACTTTATATTTTTACTTCAAATCTTGCACTTAGATATTAATATTTTAGTATTTTACTGAATTTTGAATTAGTTGAAATTACTGAATGGTTTAAAAAGACAGAGAAACATGAATTTTTAAGCATTATATAAATATAAAAAAGTAACTTAATCATATATAAGTTACAATATAAACATTTCCATAGTAACTTTAATTGAAGCATTTGTGCGATTAAACTAATTGTTTTATGTTTGCCGTTCCTTTTAACACTGAAAACGTTAAACTATAGTAAAAAATATCTAAGTTCTTACATGTATACTCACCCTTAAAATAATAATAATAAAATGCTGTTGTTAGCTCTTTTAAATACAATTACTGTAAATAAATCTTTAAAAAGAAATTCTACTAAAATTCTTTTCAGTGTCTTACAGTAATTAAAGGACAATGTGCCAATTATTTAAGAAAGTAAATAAGCCACATGTAAAAGTTATTATGTTAATAAACGGTCATTGCCTCTGATTTCACTAAGTATTTTTTAACGTAACATGCGTGTGAAGTATATAATGGCTCTAATTATACTTTAGTATCCCAATAATGTCTCTTCACTGACATTTATTCGAAATCATTATTTTTGTCAAGAGAAATTATAATTCTTTTAAAATCGTTTCTTGGTAATTTGGGTAACGTCAATAATTTATGTTCAATGGATAACTATAAGCTGTAAGAGAATAAGATTTTTTTTCTTATGACTAAACGACGATTTTGAGAAACAATTTAATTTTTTAATTATTTAGAAATGAAATTATGTACAACTGCAAGCTTTATAATTTTCAAAAATCATTCCTTATGACTTTTCTAAGTATTTTTAAACATAGCATGTTTGTGAGCATATAATGATTTTAACTAAACTTTTGAAATTCGATAATGCCTCTTCACTGATATTTATTCTTAAACTTTATTTTTCCCAATAAAAACTATTATTATTTTAAATTAGTTTCTTGGTAATTTAGGCGCACTACAAGATATACGTTTATCGGATAATTTCAAAGTACTTAAAAACAAGGAAATTCTTTAATCTAATTAAATCATAATTTTAAAGAACAATCTGATGGAAACCAATAAGAAATTAAAATTATCCACAATGCTAAAATCATCCGCAACAAGTATTAAAATTATTCCCTTTATCTTCCTACCCTGAATAAGTCTAATCGATCCGCAGCTATAATTTGTTTTATCAGATTTGAACCAGAATTTTTTTCATAAAGAAAGTTAAATAACAGATTCAGATAAATAAGTCAATTAAATATATTAAAATCTTTTAAATAACAATTCTGGTGTGAAATGTTTTTATGAAGATTGAGTAAAATTTGAACAGGGTAGGAAGGTTAAAGCGATTTCTGCATTTCGATGTTAATATAGTTTTTTACTATTTAGTATGTAGAATTTAGGTTTAATTTTCCAAACTGCGATTTTAAAGGATAATAATTGCATAAATAAAAACCATTATATAAACATAGAAAAATCCCTTAATCTTATAAAAAGTGGAATGTAAACAATGAAAATGTCATATTGATTCTAAAAAAATTGAGATATTAATTTTACGTCTTTATACTTATTTTTACTATGACAAAGTTAAATTACAAAGAGATATATAAATATTTACATTGTATAAGTTTCCTTAAAATAATGATAATAAACGTGGTCTTTCCTGGCTTTTATGCATTGACAAATAAATATGAACATTACACGGAATTTGAGCTACTATATCGAAAACATAGTCCTTTTAAAAAATTAAAATGTTACACCTAAAAATAAAAAAGCAAGAATGTAAAAATTGATTTAGTATGAAATTTTCTTTATCCTGGCATACACAAACCATTTAATTTCTTCATAATTTAGATATTTTACATGAAAAATCTTTTATTCCCTCAAAGAAAATAAATTTACCTCTTGAAATTTTTCATTTGTTTTAAATGGATAATTTCAATATATCAGATACTCAAAATCTCTTATTTTGTTATATTCACCTATAAAAAAACTTAATCGCATAGAAAATGTACTAAACAAATTCCATATTTATTTTCATTAAGCAGTTTATGACGCTAAATTCCCAATTTGTTTTTATTTCAGTGGTAAAAACTTAAACTACACTTAAAATGTGAATTTTTACTTTACATACGCTTCTTTAAAATAAATAATCGCTAAATAGTTTTAAAAACTAAAACCCATGCTTTTATAACAGGTCGAACTCGAAAGTTTAAAATGTTTTTTTTGGTTGCATAGTTACGGTTTTCATATGTATTTCAGTGATTACCATGTGTCTATTGTGTCAGATGACTGTTAATTTTTCAAATTGCTTTTGATCCGTTTATCCGGCGTTTTTGATCCTTTTAAGCAGCGACACTTCAAATTGTTAAATTGTCATAGGTATTTAAAAAGTGTGCAAAGTTTAAATTTAATCTGACATCTTAACCCTTTCGGGTTTGGTGTACTATTAATAGTACATGTCTTTTAATAGGGTTTTGTTTTGTTTTAAGAAATAGTTTTGTTACTATTTACATGTAGTAATGTTAGTATATGTCTATGCATTTACTATATGACTTCATTTATGTTTAGGAATTTCTTATTAATAATAATAATTATTATTATTTGCTTAATTCTCTTTGCGCCGTTTGTAATTCTTTTATTTCAAACATATATTTCACTCTTTAAATTTAAAATAAAAGTTACTTTTTTGAAAGTGTTGTGTGTACTAAATTGCAAAAAGTATTAGAAAGTTGTAATATAAGTTAAATCTTATTGTAATACAATATATTCTAAACAAATTGAAATATTTTCTAGTCTCCAAAAATACTTCCTTAGCCTATTGACATAAGAATATTAATTGAATAATACATAAAACAACAACATTCGTTACGTTTCAAACAATGAAATATTCGTTAAACACTATTAGTGTATTTGGATAGCTAGTGTTAATGTTATTAGCGCAAAAATAATTTATTCTTAAAATTAAAAAAAAAAAATTAGACCCGAAAGGGTTAAATTGGGTGAAAATAGGGTTCAAAGATTCCGTTACATACAAAGATACAGGTAAAGCTAATAAAAGCATGTTAAAAAATAAACTACTGCTGTTAACTCGTTTGAAACACAATCACTATCCATAACTCTAACAGAAATGGGAAAAAACTTCCATTTGGGGTCTTATAGTAATTAACCCCTTGAGCTCTGATGGTAGAATTTTCTAACACAAAATTTTAATTCCGAAACGTCACAATGGCACCAGAAAATTCGACCACATTTATTTCAAAAAGTTTTAATGCATTTTTTCGTGTTTATCGTTAACCGTTTTTTTTTCTTTGCAAGACACTGGTGCCAATGTAACATTTGGAATTTTGAAGAAATTTATACCCCAGAGCTCAAAGAGTTAAAAGACGATGTGCCAATAATTGAAGAAAACAAATAAGGAACGTATAAGAAATTCCTGTAATAAGAACGACAATTTCTAATGACTTTACAAAGTAGTATTGAACATCACACGCTTGTGTCTACATAATTGGTTCTCTTCATAGTTTGGAATTCAATAATGTCTTTTCACTGATATTTATTCGCAAACATTATTTTCCCTAAGAGAAACTTTAACCATTTTAAATTAGTTTTTTGGTAATTTGTGTAACATTTGTATTTGTGTTTCAAGAATGTAAAAATTGTTTTAATATGAAATTTTCGTTATCCTCGCATACATAAACCAACAAATGACACATAATTACATAAAATAAACTTATTATTTAATTTCTTCATAGTTTAGCAATTTTATATGGAAAATTCTCGATTCCCTTAAAGAAAATATATTAACCTTTTGAAATTTTGGTTTGTTTTAAATGAACTTTTTCCGTATCTCAGATTATCCAAATGTCACATTTTGTGATATTCATTCTTAAGAACACTTAATCCTATAGAAAACACACCGTAAAAAAATAATTACATATTTATTTTCATTAAACAATTTAAGATGTTAAAATCACAGTTTTATGTTTATTGCATTGGAAAAAAGATAAAACTGCACTAAAAAAGGATATTTTTACTATACGTAAGTTTCCTCAAAATAAGAAAAATGATATATTGCAGTTAACTCATTTGAAACCCAATCACTATCCATAATTATGGCAAAAAATGGGAGAAAACTTCCATTTGGTATCTTATAGTAATTAAAAGGCGATGTGCCAATAATTCAAGAAAACAAATAAGGAACGTATAAAAAATTCCTGTAATAAGAACGACGGTTCTTCATGACTTTACAAAATAGTTTTGAGCATCACACGCTTGTGTCTACATAATTGGTTCTCTTTATAGTTTGCAATTCCAATAATGCCTTTTCACTGATATATATTCGAAAACATCATTTTCGTTAAAAAAATTAACCCTTTTAAATTAGTTCCTTGGTAATTTACGCACATTCTAAGACTTACGATCATATAATAAATTCAAGCTATATAAGAAGAAAAAAATCATTTCTTCTGGATAAATCACAGTTTTAAAATGCATTTGTAATGTATCTACATTATAAAGGCCAAACGTATCTGTGCGTAACGTATACGTCATTTTTCAAATAGCAACACTTTGAAATTTGAAGTGAAATTGCGGGTTTCTAATTTTTACTACTGCAAATTTTTAAATTTCTAAACATCGCATACTTTCAATTTTCACTCCATTATACATGGAAAAATGTACTTTTAAATGCAATTTATTTGAAAAATGTATCTTAATTTATTTTTTAAATATTAATTTTTTGTAGTTTTATGATTACAACCTAATGACTTCACAAAGTAGATTTGAACATCACACGTTTGTGTGATGTACATAACAGGTTCTCCTTATAGTTTGGAATGCCGAAAATGCCTATTCAATGATGTTTATTAACAAACATTATTTTCGTTAAGAAAAAATTAACCCTTTTAAATTAGTTTCTTGTAAATTTGCGCACACTCTAAGATTTGCGATCATTGTATAAATAAAATAATTAAAAATAAATAAATGAATAAACTACTGCACTTAATTCGTTTGAAATGCAATCACTATCCATAATCCTAGCAAAAAATGAGAGAAAACTTCCTTTTAGTATCTTAAAGTAATTAAAGAACGATGTGTCAATAATTCAAGAAAACAAATAAGGAACATATGAAAATTCTTGTGATAAGAACGACAATTCCTAATAACTTTACAAAGTAGTCTTGAACATCACGTGCTTGTGTGTACATAATTGGTTCCTTTATAGTTTGGAATTCCAATAATGCCTTTTCGCTGATATTTATTCACAAACATTATTTCCGTTAAGAAAAAATTTAATCCTTTGAAATTAGTTTCTTGTAAATTTGAGCACACTCTAAGATTTACAATCACTGTATAAATAAAATAATTAAAAAAAAAAATAAATAAACTACGGTACTTAACTCATTTGAAACGCAATCACTATCCATAACTCTAGCAAAAAATGAGAGAAAACTTCCTTTTAGTATCTTAAAGTAATTAAAGAACGATGCGTCAATAATTCAAGAAAACAAATAAGGAATGTATAAAAATTCCTGTAATAAGAACGACAATTCCTAATGACTTTACAAATTAGTTTTGAACATCACGCGATTGTGTGTACATAATTGGTTCTCTTTATAGTTTGGAATTCAAATAATGCCTTTTCACTGATATTTATTCACAAACATTATTTTCGTTGAGAAAAAATTTAATCCTTTTAAATTAGTTTCTTGTGAAATTGAGCACACTCTAAGATTTACAATCATTATATAAATAAAATAATTAAAAATAAATGAACTACGGTACGTTACTTATTTGAAACGCAATCACTATCCATAAATCTAGCAAAAAATTAGAGAAAATTTCCTTTTGGTATCTTAAAGTTATTAAAGGATGATGTGTCAATAATTCAAGAAAACAAATAAGGAACGTATAAAAATTCCTGTGATAAGAACGAAGATTCCTAATGACTTTACAAAGTAGTTTTGAACATCACACACTTGTGTGTACATAATTGGTTAAATTCATAGTTTGGAATTCCAATAATGCCTTTTCACTGCATTATTGGTATATTATTCACAAGCATTATTTTCGTTAAAAAAAACTTAACCCTTTTAAATTAGGTTCGTGGTAATTTGCGCATACTCTAAGATTTAATAAATTGATAATTAAATCTTAGAGTTATAAATGGATAACAATTTTGTATCAGACAATCGAAATCTCTTATTTTGCTATATTCTCCTATAAAGAAAAACTAATCGCATAAAAAATGCACTACAAAAGAATTCCATATTTATTTTCATTAAACAATTTAAGACGTTAAATTCACGGTTTAATTTTTATTGCAGTGGTAAAAGCATTAACTACACGCAAAAATATAAATTTTCACTTTGCATACGGTTCTTTAAAAACAATAGAAAAAAATAAAATAAAATACTACAGTTAACCCATTTGAAACAAACACAATCACTATCCATAACTCTAGCAAAAACGAGAGAAAACTTCCATTTGGTATGGTACAGGAATTAAATGACGGCGTGTCAATAATTCAAGAAAACAAATAAGGAACGTATAAAAATTCCTGTAATAAGAACGACAATTCCTAAGGACTTTACAAAGTAATTGGTTCTTTTTATAGTTTAGAATTCCAATAATCCCTTATCACTAAATCACTAATATTTATTCGCAAACATTATTTTCGTTAAGAAATATTTAAACCTTTTTAAATTAGTTTCTTGGTAATTTGCGCATACTCTAAGATTTATGATCATTGGATAAATTCAGTCTATATAAGAACAGCAAATATATTCCTTCTGGATAAAGAACAATTCTGAGGAGCAACTGAATAGTATTTATTTTTGGAATGACGTGATGCAAAACTACAAGTATTACAATTATTTTTCTAAAAACTGTTTCCACACTTCGATAGCAATGTTTTACTGTTTGATTGAAATTGTTTTTTATTTTATGATTTAAGATATAAACCTATATATTTACTTAAAAGCCTCTAATTCTGTTATATTCACCTATAAATAAAACTTAATCGCATAGAAAATGCATTAACAAAAGAATTCCATATTTATTTTCATTAAACAGTATAAGTCGTTAAATTCACAGTTTTATTTTTATTTTAGTGGTAAAAACTTAAACTACAAGTGAAAATGAATATTTTTATTTTACACACGTTTCCTTAAAATAAAAATATTAAACCACTGCAGTTAACTCATTTGAAACAAAATCACTATCCATAACTCTAACAGAAATGGGAGAAAACTTCCATTTGATATCTTTCAGTAATTAAAGGACGATGTCATTAATTCAAGAAAACAAATAAAGAATGTATAAAAATTCCTGTAATAAGAACGACAATTCCTAATGACTTTACAAATTAGTTTTAAACAGCACACGCTTGTGTGTACATAATTGGTTCTCTTTATAGCTTGGAATTCCAATAATACCATTTCACTCATATTTATTTGCAAAAATTATTTTCGTTAAGAAAACATGCAATAATGCCTTTTCACTGATATTTATTCGCAAACATTATTTTCGTTAAGAAAAAAATTTAACCGTTTTAAATTAGTTTCTTGGTATTGTGTGCACACTCTAAGATTTACGATCATTGGATAAGCTCAAGCTATATAAGAACAGGAAAATTATTTCTTTTGGATAAAGCACAGTTTTTAAGAGCAACTAATTGTATTTGTTTTTTAAAATGAAATGATGCAGAACTGCAAGTATTACAATTATTTTTTAAAAAAACCGGTTCCATACTTCGATAGCAATGTTTTAATGCTTAATTGAAATTTTGCATGCTTTGCATGATTTGAAGTAGCTTAAACAGCAACTAGGCACAAGATGCTTGTACATAGCTTATCATGCTATTTCTCCCTGGCTCTATAGCATATTATGCTGGCAAGCATAAAAAAGCATATTATAGCATGTTAAGGTACCTATATCTGCATGCTTTGGAAGAAGCTTAAACAGCAAATAAGCATACGATGCTTGTACGTAGCTTATCATGCTATTGCTGTGTAAGCTAGCTACATAGCATTTGATGCTGGCTAGCCATTTAAAGCACATAATAGTAGGAAAATCTATCAGACAAGGCAATATATAGCAATAATTAGCATATTTTTGTTGCTGGTACTAGCATCAATTTTGACCTGGGTATAACGGTTTTAATTATACTTTGGAATTCCAATAATGTTAGTTTAGTGACTTTTATTCAAAAACATTATTTTCGCTAACAAAAATTTTAATACTTTTAAATTAGTTTCTTGGTAATTTGCACATACTGTAAGATTTACGATCATTGAATAAATTTAAGCTATATAAGAACAGAACCATTATTTCTTCTGGATAGAGCTTGGTTTTGGAGTTAACTAAATTGTATTTGTTTTTGAAATGGAGTGATGCAGAACTACAAGTGTTACAATTATTTTTCTAAAAACTGTTCCCATACTTTAATAGCAATGTTTTACTGCTTAATTGATTTTTTTTTCATTTTGTAATTTAAGATATATAACTATATATTTACTTAAAATCACATAATCATACGGAAATGTACTAAGAACAAATAAAATCCATAATAACTTTCATTAAAATACTTGCAACTAAATTATTTTCACCAAAGTTTTTGCGATCTCAAATGTATGGTTTTATGTTTATTTTGGTAATAAAAAAAATTAAACTGCAATAAAAGTTTTAAATTATTTCCTTACACATACTTTCTTAAAATAATAATAATAAATAGATTGTGTTAACCCACAATGCCATTAACCGACTTGAATGACAATCAGTATAATTGAATGCTTGACAAAAAAAAGAGAAAAATCTTCATATCCAACAGTAATTAAATCATCATGTGTATATAATTTAAAGAAATGATCAACAAATAAAAATTAATGTGTTAACCATTCTGCATGACTTTCTTGAGTAGTTTTTACCCTTGTCTGGTATACTTTTAATAGTACATGTCTTTTCATTAAATTATTTTGTTTTAAAAATTATTTAATTTTTTTTAACCTATAGAATCAATAGTACATGGCTATGCCTTCCTTATTATGACCTCATTTATGTTTTGACATTCAGTAATAACAATACTAATTAAAAAAAATCTTAATTCTCTTTGCACCTTTGGTCATTCCTTTAACTTTAACTTAACTTATATACCGGGTGTCCCAAAAATGACTGATGGATTTTAAAATTCAATAACTTGCAAACGGTGACAGCTATTTAAAAAATTGTTGCAGGAGGGTTATGTATAATGTCAGGAGTTTTTTTACCGTAATTTTTTTATTTTAGTTCGAATTTTAAACAATAGGTGGCGTTGACGGTGATTGAAGGCCAGGTGATCAGTGCTGAATGAAGCACTGATCACCTGGCCTTCAATCACCGTCAACGCCACCTATTGTTTAAAATTCGAACTAAAATAAAAAAATTACGGTAAAAAAACTCCTGACATTATACATAACCCTCCTGCAATTTTTTTTAAAAATAGCTGTCACTGTTCGCAAGTTATTGAATTTTAAAATCCATCAGTTATTTTTGGCACACCCGGTTTATATATATTACTATTTAAATTTAAAATACAGGTTACTTTTCTGAACAAGTCATGTGTGATAATACATAAAAAAAACATTAGAAAGTTGTAATATATGTTAAACCCTTTAGAAATTCGATATTTTCCATAAGTCTCCAAGAACTCTTCTTTAGCCTATCATAATATAAAACTGCATTGAATGGTACTCAGAATAAAAACATTTATTATATGTCAAAAGGTGAGATAATTTTTAAATTTTAGGTAGTCTATTTAGATAGCTACAATTAACATTATTAAAAAAAAAGAATTTTTTTCCTTGAATGAAAAAAAATCGGACACGAAAGAGTTAACATAACACACTTGTTAGTACATATGGTTCTAATTACATTTTGGAATCATGGTAATGCTTCTTCACTGATACACTGTAAAAACAAAATACCCAAATTGGGTTGAAAGATTTTTGGGTACAGCATTGTTCCAATTTGGAAAGCTCAGTTTGTAGCACAAAATCGTTTTAAAAAAGTCTGATTTTTAATGACATTAAAACAATTAAAATATCTTAGATAGTATATACATTATAGCTCAGAAATTTTGATTAATTTAATGTTAATAAAGATCTGCTCTGTTTTGAACCATTTTAGCTTATCTATTTTGGGATCAATACTCTACCATTTTGGAATCCTTACTGTACTATTTTAGGAACATTACTATACCCAGAAATCTTTCAACACAATTTGGGTCTTCAATTTTTACAGTGTATTTTTTCGCAAACATTATTTTCGTTAAAAAACATTTTACTTTTCTAAATTCGATTCTTGGAAACATGCGCACACTCTAAAATTTATGAGTACTTATTAATTTCAAGCTATATTAGATCAAGAAAATTCCTTCTTGTGGATAAACCACGATTTTGAGGAGCAATTAAATTGCAAGTGATGAAACAATGTACAACTGAAAACACTACAATTGTTTTTCTAGATCCCGTTATTTTGTTTGGATATTAATGTTATTCTGTTTTAGAGAAATAAGGTTTTCTTTGTATTACTTGAGATATATTATTGTATAGTTGCAGTAGTAACTCAACTTATATCCCCTTGATTTAAGTCATCTGGCATTTTCATCGTTTGGCCTGGAAAAAAAAAGTTCACTTAATTAATATGCACCTTGAACTTTCTTCAGGCATTAGATTCCATGAAGAGAAGCTTTCTCAAAACAAACAAGTGGTAGTATAAAACAAATAAAAAAAGTCATTATAAAAAGCTTAGAAAAATGACTCTGCTTTTACAGTTAGCTTCTAAAAAGAAAAAAAAAGTTACGGATCAAACATTGTTACAAGTTTTTTTTCCACATTCAAAGTCTCAAAGAAGATAGCTAGAAGAGCAGTAAATTACAAGTTAATAACTGATTACTTTATTATAAATGCTGGTATAGCAAACGATTTTTTGGATAAAGTTATATACAGTCGACTCTCGTTAATTCGAACTCGTCGGAACCACAAGAAATGTTCGAATTATCCGGAGTTCGAATTATAGAAAACATGCTTTATATGGTACTGTTACAAAGGAATTAATGCTATAGTGTTTTCTAAACTTATTTCGTCTGTTACCATTAGAATATGACTTATTAAATTAGAATGTACAAATACATAAACTAATTAAAATATTAGAAACAAGCACGGTGGAAGAAAAATTTAAAGCGTCACTGATCGACAGACGGGGTTCTAAGAAAATGGATATCAAATGCATTGTATTATCTGTATACTCGTTCGGAAAAATTTTCACAAAAATTAAAGAAAGAAAATTATTCAAACGATCTGAAATCCGTGAAAAGGGAAATAAAATGAAAAATCGGAATTCTCATTAGTTAGAATTAAGCGAAACCAAGAGAAAATGAGTTCGAATTAATGAAAATTTTCAACGTTATTCTGCCATTGAAAATTTCTGGACTTCATGTTTAGTTCGAATTAAGCGAAGATTCGAATTATCCGATTTCCAATTAACGAGAGTCGACTGTATATGTAACATATTCCGTAAATACAATAGTATATGTTTTTTAGATTTTGAAGAATTTGAATAAGTTATACTTTTTTGCCTATCTAAATGTACCTTATATATTAAAGGTAAACTATTATTTTTGTTAAGAAAGTTTTAATTCCTTTAAATTAGTTTCTTGGTAATGTGACCCCCATCAAAGATTTACATTAAAGCAGTAGTAACTTAAAGCTGTAGAAGAACAAAAATTTTTTTTCTTGTGACTGAACGACAATTTTGAGAATAGTAATTGAAATTTAATGGTACTCTTTTATAAATAAAATGATGCAGAACAGCAAAAACTATACATTTTATTTGAAATCCTGCACTTAGATATTAATAGTTTAGTATTCTGCTGAATTTTGAATTAATTTAAATTACTGAACGTTTTAAAAACACCCAAACTACATGGATTTTTAAGCATTTTTAAAATGTAAAAAAGTAATTTAATCATATATAAATTACAATATAAACATTTGCCGTTTCATCTAGAAACAAAATCTAGCCACCTGAGGAGACTCGATCGTCTCAGTTTGCTGCAAAGTCTGAATCTGAATAACATGAAAGATTTAACTCACTAACTCTGGATAACTCAAGTTTATAATTTTTAGTATATTTAAGATAACCTAACAATTTTAATAAGCTATTCCAGTGAGAAATTCCAGGATTTGACTGAAATTGGGGTAACAAATTAACTCGCATGCATAATATCTGGTCTAGTCCTTCCAGCTATAAAAGATAAACAGCCTGTAAGATTCCTGTAAGGAAGTTTACACATACTTTCAATATCTTCCTTAGTGGAAGGAGAATCTTGCTTTGAAAAAACTAAGCCCTTGGGAATAGTTAAAGTACTTACAGGAAATTAAAATTCAGAAAACATTTCACAAACTTTTTCAATGTATGAAGTTTGGTGTATAAAAAGACGATTTCCTATTTCTTCAAACCCTATAACCAATAGCTTTTTAGTTGTCCGCAAGATTTTCAAATTAAAATGTTTTTGCAGTAGTTCTATACCAAAATCCAAATCATCTTTAATTTTACCAAAAAGAACTATGTCGTCAACATAAAGCAAAAGAACCAATCTTTTCTAAAGCATATACACACAATTGCACCAATCGAGTTTATGAAAATCAAGTTTGGATAAAACATCATCCATCTCAAAAAACCATTGTCTACTACTCTGGTGGAGACCATAAAGGGCTTTATTTAACTTACAAATTTTATTTCTATCTTTAACAAAACCCGCAGGTACGTGCATGTATACAGTCTCATCTACATTAGCATAAAGGTCAGCATTCTTGACGTCTACCTGGATATTCCTCCATTTAAACAAACATGAAAATATGACTAAGAACAACCTAACTATTGAAAATCTAACCACCGGACTGAAAACTTCCTCATAATTTTCCCCTTTAATTTGATTAAATCCTTTCGCTACTAATCTAGCCTTATACCTTACTATTTCATTTTCTCCTTTCTTTTTACGGTAAAAACCCAGAGATTTAACAAAATTTTAGCATCTTTTGGTGGTGTCACAAGATCCCATACATTACGTTCATACATAACGTTTATTTCATGGTTCATTGCGTCCCTCCAATTTAATGGTTCTGGGCTTTTTATGGCTTGATTGTAGCTTTGAGGAATTTTAATTTCGTTTAAATTTGCTTCATTTACATCTCAATTTGACACTTTACCAAATTCTTTATTTTTAGAAATAAAATCAAATAAATTTTTATCACATTCTATTTTATTTTCTTTACAATATTTTAATTATTCATTCAAATGACCTAATTCTAGTGTTTTTTATCTATACCATAGTAAATGTCTGTTTGATTTCCTGTTTTTCGGAGTACTGCTTTCCGAGTCCATGGAATTGATGCAGAAGGTTTTAAAATACTCTGCTCTCAAACTTCTGGATCTTTTACTTTAACAGCTTCACTCCCCGATTGAGATGTATTCTCAGGTTGATAAAAAAATATCGCCATCTTCTAGAAGATCAAAAAGTGAAAAATTTAATTTTTTTTCTTTAAATTTTCAAACCACATCAACCCCATTTTTTGTTTGATCAAATCTAACATTAATGGTTTCTACAGTTTTATTTTCATCTATTAACCAACTTCTATAGCCTTTCGTTGATTGAGCATACCCGCACATGATCACTAGTTTGGCTCGCATATCAAGCTTCCTTCCAATCTGTTTGGGCACTCTAACGTACGCGAAACATCCAAATTTCTTTAAATAAGAAACCGAGGTTTTTTTACCAGAATACATCTCAAAAAGGGTAATTTGCGACTGTTTGTGACATACCCTACTCCATACGTAAGAAAAACACATTAAAGCTTCCTCCCAAAATTTTTGAGATAAGCAGCTAGCATTGAGAAGAGTCTTTACACCATCTGAAGCAGTCAAATTAAAACGTCCAGCAACTCCGTTCATTTCAGGTCTATACGGGTTCGTCTTTTAATGAAAAATACCGTGCCTATCAAAAAAAGAGTCAAATTCTCTACTACAAAATTCTAAACCCCCATCGTTTCTGATAGAAATTATTTTCTTATTTAGGTATCTTTCGGCCCTACTCTGAAATTTTAGAAAAGTTTGAAAAACATCAGATTTATTCTTGATTGTGTAAACTGTAACAAAACGAGAAAAATCATCTATGATGGTGAAAAAATAACGACTCCCCCATGCGATGTCACTTGTAAAGGGCCACAAAGATCCATGCGTAAAAGTTCGAGAGCAGTTTTTGCTTTAATTTTACCTATAGCTTTAAATTATGTTCTTTTAGACTTAGCAAACTTACAGGAGATACAGTCCTGAGCTAACTTTGAAATAAAGGCAAACCTATAGCACTTTCATTTTTAGACGAGTTAATTAATTATTCATTGTTTACATGACAAAATCTTTCATGACATACCTCATTTAAATTTAATTTTTCAATTTGATTTGCAGGAATGTCAGCCGAGTTTCTTTCTCCTTTGCATTTATAGCTAAAAGGTTTTAAAAAGTACAAATCTTTTTTTCTAACTGCATAAAACAAAAAATTCCATTCCTTATCATAAACAATAAGCCTGCCTCTGATGCCAATACAATTTACACCCAATTTTTCAAGTTTGCTACCAGACAATAAATTTCTACGTAAATTAGGATTATACAAAGCATTTTTAAGGATAATTTGTTTGAAGCTGCCATCGTTACATTTTACAAAAAAATTTACAGTACGCCTTCCCTGAACAGGGCTTTCTTTTTCTCCTAAAGCAAGAGACATCTGCATATTTGAAATAGGCTCAAAGTCCAGAAATAAATTTTTGTCATTACAAAACTGTGCAGTTACTGCGGTACCAAAAACCCAGCTATTACTTTCACAAAAATCAGATGTATTCGCTTCAAAAATATTTGGAGACATTTCAATCAATCTTACCTCTTGTTCAGAGAAGGTACATTTTACATTATTACACTTTAATTCAACATACTGGGTTTAGACAACTTACTTTTATACTGAGAATTTTTAGATTTAAATTTACAACTAGCAATTAAGTGACCATAAGATTAAAACAATAACAAGGATCTATTGATTTATTCTGTTAAAACTTTTAGTTTTAGAAAATTTATTTTGATTACTTGAGTTTACATTGATATTTTCAGACTTTAAAAATTTGCTTTAATTACTTAAATTTACATTACTGTTATCAGACTTTAAAAATTTACCTGTCTTACATTTATTCACTTCTCCAGCAAAAGCAGAATTTTAATATGTCTCTCGTGGCTAGCTTCAATCTATTCTCCTCTAGTAGCAGCTCGGATTCTGTCTTGTCCGGAACAAACTCTTTGTCCGGACAAGACAGAATCCGATTGCCTGGTCACTTGTAGATTGCCTGCATCGTTGACTGGCACCCCTCTGGAAAACTTCTAATCATCTGGTAGCCCTCATAAAGTTGCTGAAGGTCATGCCTGACTTCACGAAGCCGCTCAGTTGCTTGCTTGATTTTACAAAGAAAAAGGCCAAGATTTTCGCAATGAGCATACCTTATAGTAAAAAAGTCATCCAGAAGCTGATTAACACGAGCTCGAGTGGTGGGCTCGAAATGCACCTTAATAATCTTCCGTGCAACAGCTCCACTAGTGGTACCGACAATCAAAGGCTTCTGAATTCTTGGCTCAGGGTCTGATAAATTATTGTGTATGCTCTGGGTTTCCTTAAATTAATGTCGTTTCTTTCTTTCCATATAATTCTATTCAGCTACAGGAACTATTACTCCCGCATCCTCTTTTCCTGGAGCTTTGCCTGAATCTGATGTTTCCACACTTCCAGTAGTTTCTGCATCCGGATTTTCTATAAACTGCCATGCATCATAATGCATTAATATGACTTTTACTTCAATTTTCCACGTTTTCCAGTTCATAGAGGTTCCGAGAATACAATTATGCAACACGTCTTCAAAAAATCGGCCTCCTTCACAAGAATCGGGAAAAACTTTCTATATCCGGAAAAAGAAGTCCAAAAGAAACAAACAGTCCTTGCAGATAACACCAGCGAGGTTAAAAAATCACTTCAGAAAAAGGTAAACACGGCAAAATTGAAAACTCCAGTCGAAGATCTCCAGAATGAGGAAAAAAATCGGCACGACTTCATCATCTTAAAACTTCTTCACTTCCACAACGGGCCCTGGGCCCATAACCCTGTCGGCCATTAAAATGAACCGAGCAGAGTGTTGCAATGAATGTTTGCGGAAGACTTAAATTATTTCAAGAGTTCTCTATAACAAAGAACTTTTATTGATGACTAGGATGACGACATTTACAGATGAATAATTTCGACATCACATTGCCGTAAAATTAAAAAGAACTAAAATAATAAGATGAAATAAAAATCTACATGATGAAGATTGCTCAAGCAATTATCAAAAAAAGGCAAAAAGCCATCACATTACAATCCTTTTATACAAATTTAGTAGAATTTGTTTTGCATAAATATGTTGGCAATACTATAAACTCTCTTCAAAAACATATTGCAATTCACCTGAAACACATATCCGAGATGCCATTGGCTACGAGATATGACGATAAACGATCTACCGTTCACGGCGAGTGGCGTGATCGCAAAATCATTGCTACCGACTGTTACTTAGTAACAGTACTTATCGGAAACAGAATGGAAAACCGGCCATCTGAGATACGTAAACAAGACGTGCTCAAGAGATGGGCAAAAACAAAAATACATCTATGAAAGTAAATACGTTTTATTTTAATTTTTAACTCGTTTCTTTTAAACTTTAAACGTTTATTAAAGTTTAAACGTATTGATGAGTAACAATAACACTTTTAAAGCTTTCAGTTTTAAAACTGAAAGCATTAAACTATACCCAAATATCTAAGTTCTTATATTGCATACTGTTACTGAAAATAATAATAATAAAATGCTGTTGTTAAATCTTTTAAAAACAATTACTATAAATAAATCTGTAAAATAAAATAGGAAAAAATTATTTTCAATATCTTATAGTAATTAAAGGACAATGTGTCAATAATTTAAGAAAACAAGTAAGCCACACATAAAAGTTATTATGTTAATAAATGATCATTGCTTCTGATTTCACTAAGTAGTTTTAACGTAACATGCGTGTGAAGTACATAATGGTTCTAATTATACTTTGGTATCCCAATAATGTCTCTTCAGTGACATTTATTCGAAATCATTATTTTTGTCAATAATTTTTGTAATTCGGGTAACGTCAAAGATAAACGTTCAATGAATAACTTCAAGCTATAGACAAGAAATTTCTTTCTTGTGACTAAATGACGATTTGAGAACAGCTTAATGGCTATCTTTTAAAAGTTAAATGATACGCAACTACAAGCATTACAATTATTTGTTTTATCCTATTCTGCTCTTAGATATTGATATTTTATTATTTTACTGAATTATGGTTTAGACTTGCCGTTCCTTGGCGTCCCTTTTCGTCCTGGCGTTTCAAAATTACGCAAATTACATGAATTTTAAACATAATATAATTGCATGAAAAAACTTAATCATATAGAAATTGTTCAATAAACAATTCCATAATAATTTTAATTAAAGCATTTGTGGAATTATAGAAAGGTTTTATGTTTATTGTTTATTTTTAAACTTTATGGCTCAACATCTCCAATTAGAAAAATATTGATTTTGGTGTTAGAATGCATTGTTTTAAGCATGTAAAAAATTGTTAAAGAATTTAAAACATAAAACTGACTAAATTTTCTTTTTTCACATCTACAAAAAACAGAAATTGGCATACTTTTCATAAATGTTGTTCATTTTCTAATGCAAAATTGTAAAGTATACAAAATTACCTTTAAAAAATTTACTTTCGGACTTCTCCAGTTTTTTTTTTTTTTTTTTTGTCCAATTTAACGAAATTTACTATATTACCAGTAAGCAATTTCGAGAATTTAAAACAATATCGCCATCTAATGAGAATTACAAAGATTAATTTTTATTAACTGGTGTGTTGGGATATAGGAACAATAAGTAAAGTTGTATTTTAAAACTTACGGGGTAGGTTCTATTTATTTTCGGGTATGTTACATATATGCAACACGGTGATACGAAGGGTATAAATACTAGAAATCTTAAACTGCAGTCGATTCATACAATATAAATACCAATATATCTAAATTCATACATTGTATACGCTTCCTTAAAATAATAAGAATAAAATGCTCATTTGATCATTTAAAGATATTCACAATAAATAAATCTCTGAGAAAATGCAGAAAAATCTCTTTTTCAGTATCTTACAGTAATTAAGGACGATGAGCAAATAATTTAAGGAAAGAAATAAGCAACATACAAAATTTAATGTGTTAAGAGAGACCATTCCGTGCGACTTATATACATAGTTTTTAACATAATATGCATGTGATTACATAATGGTTCTAATTATAATTTTTCATTCCGATAATGATTGTTTTAATTTATTGGAAAACAAAATTAATCAGTTCTTTGGTAATTTGGTCATGCTAGAATATTTACGTTTATTGTATAATTTCAAACTACATAGAAGAACAAGAAAATTCTACCTTGTGGTTAAATAGGATTTTGAGAAACTTATAAATACTTAGCAATGAAATAATTCACAACATCAAGTATTTAAATTAAATTATATGGATCTTTATGTGGAATATTCAGGGCTTGACAAATACAGCCACAAAACTTTCTCTGGTGGCAAAAATGGTCGGTCATTGTGTCGATCAATAAATAAAAAGAAAACTAACTTCATCTCCTCAAGGTATTTTATCGTCAAGCATAGAGAAAAACGAAAAAAGCCATTTGTATGATAATTATGTACTCTCTAAATATAGATTTAAAAAAAAAAACTTATGCGAACATCTTCATGCAAAAATTGAATAAAACTTAAATGTTTTAACTGAAAATTTATTTTTAAAGGCTCATTTGAACTTCTTTCAGAAAAAATTTACATCAGGATACCAAGCGGCAATACAATGATTAAGAATTATGTCGATTTGAATATTTGAGCTTCTAACGTAAATTCATTTTTTATACTATTGAAATGCGTTGTAATACTGTTAGTGTTTTAGTATAACGCAGAACTTGCATGACGGAAATCCTGAAAAGAGGGATGGATAAATAACAAATCTATCACGAGCCTTATAAAAGTCAATTTTCACCTATTCGGATCCTGAGAGCCAATTGATAATCCTGTGGACTACATATAGATACCTAGTAATAATTATAAAAGTTTTTTTTAGGATTACTTGTTATATTAAACTTAGTTTTAAATATAAAAGGTAAAAAAAAGTCTTAATCGTATAGAATTTGCGTTAGAAAAAATATATTTTCATAATTATTTATATTAATCTATTTGCGTCATTAAAATTGAAATTTTATATTTATAACATTAACAAACTATTTGGTTGTGCTGAGTTCCAATCGCTGAATAATAAAACTACCCCAAATCAAGAAAAAATGAACGAAAAATGCTTAATTGGCTATAAATGAAAAAAAAAGGCGTTCAGGGTAATCTCCCTACAAAAATTGAATGAACATTTAAAATTTTAAATACAAACGCTCAGAGGGTCCGGGGCATATATTAAAAAAAATTTATTTATATAGTTAAAATTTTGAATTTTTTTGTGTTTATTAACATATTATTTGTAAGCAAAACCACATGAAAAAACTTCTCATATTTTTTAATAAAATTTAAAATTTATTAAAAAGGTGGTGCCATTTAAAATCGTTATAACTCAAAATATTATTGGTAGATTTTATTATTATTATCATTTTACATTTAAATGAATAGAAATATCAAAATTTTAATTCAGAATTTTTAAAAATGTTAATTTTTTAAAAATAAAAAATATTAAAAGTAAAAAATTGAAAAAAAAAATATATGTAACTTTTATTAAACGCTGAATTAAAATTCAAGTAAAATAATCAAAATAGATATGTTCCAAGTTTCAAGCATTTATCTTTAACTGTTCTTAATTATAACAATTTAAATTCGAGAAATTATTATAAAAACTCATCATGAATAAAAATGCAAATTTCACAAGAAGTCATTTTAATGGAAACCATTGCTTGAAAGCTAAATTTTGAAAACAAAACAGAAAATATTTCCCCTAATATGTTTCCTCTTCTAATTAATATATAAACATGATTTAAACGTAATTTTAAGCACAGAAAGACGGAGAAACTGTTAAGGCCCCTGTCCTCGCTCGAGGAAACGCTCGCGACCTAATGCTATTCCTATGGGGAAGCATTTTTCTAATAACTCTTTCGCATTTTGACATTTTTGAATAATTTTTTTGCATTGGATAGCTGAGGTGCACGTCGACAGCGCACCTTTTTTACTTTTTCAATTTTGGTTGCAGATATTTTTTTAAAAAGCACTTTCAGTTTCGAAACCGGTTTTGAAAGTAAAACTAACCTTGTAAAAAATATCTGCAACCAAAATCGAAAAAGTAAAAAAGGCTCGCTGTCGGCATGCACCTCAGCTATCCAATGCGAAAAAATTATTCAAAAATGTCAAAATGCGAAAGAGTTATTAGAAAAATGCTTCCTCATTGGAATAGCATTAGATCGCGAGCGTTTCCTCGAGCGAGGACAGGGGCCTTAATGCAATAATTTTTTTAGAGAATTTGATACTTTTTGTGTTCCGAACCATCTTAATTCGCCCTTAATTTAAAAGCTTATTTGAAAATATTTCACACTGTTTTACTTTAAAGCACCAAATGGCATCTTGAATTCTCATAGTTATGTTCCTTTTTTTGATCATTGCAAAACTAGGTGTAACACTGTTAGTTTTCATGTCTAACTTAAAACCTACATGAGGAAATTGAAAATAATGGAAGCTATGAATAATGATGGGTTTATAGTAAATCTGAAAAGTCCCCCTATAAAAGTCAACTTGTTGCTGCAGGCTAAAAAAAATACAATTCTAAAAATTCTTAAGCGAATTGTTCATTTTTAAAATTTTTGGCCTGATATTTGGATTATTCTATATTTAGCATAATTTTCAAAATAAAAGGCATAAAGAAATTTTAACCCTATAGAAAAATAATGAATTAATTATTTTCATTAAAGCACGTAAGATAGTAAACTTACGGTTTCATATTTATTTCTTTTAAAAAATTAAATTACATACAAAAATCTAAATTGTTTCGTTAAATACGCTTCCATGCAATAAAAATGAAAAACACTATAATTTATCAATTTGAATTCAATCACTAAGCATAACTCTCTAACAAAAATTAGTGAAAAACTTCCATTTTTTATCATACAGTAATTCCTACATGATGTAATTATAATTTTAAAGAAACAAGTAACATACAAAAAAATTCAAAAGCCATTTCTTATGACTTTTCCAAGTATTTTTTAACATAACATGCTTGTGAGCATATAATGATTTTAACTAAACATTGGAATTCCAATAATACCTCTTCACTGATATTTATTCTTAATCATTATTTTTGCGAAGAAAAAATTAATTATTTTAAATGAGTTTCTAGATATTTGAGGCACACTTCAAAATATACGTTTATTGGATAATTTTAAAATACACAAGAACAAGAAAATCCTTTAATTTAGTAAATCATACTTTAAAGAGCAATCTGATGGAAACCAATGAGAAATTAAAATTATCCACGACACAAGTATTAAATTTATTTTTTAAGCGATTTCTGCGCTTTGGTGTTAATGTAGTATTTTACTATTTAGTATGTAGAAATTAGGTTTAATTTTCTAAACTGTGATTTTAAAAAAAAATAATTACATAAATAATAAGCATTATATAAACACAGAAAAATCATTTAATCTGATAAAAATGTGGAATGCAAACAGTGAAAATGTCATATTGATTCTAGTAAAATCATTTGTAACATTAATTTTACGGTTTTATGTTTATTTTAATTCTAACTAAGTTAGACTACAAAAAGTGATCTAAATCTTTACATTGCATAAGTTTCCTTAAAATAATACTAATAAATGCGTTCTTTCCTGTCTTTTATGGATTAACAAATAAATGTGAGCATTACACGGAATTTGAGCTACTATATCGAAAACATAGTCCTTTTAAAAAATTTAAGCGAAAATGCAAGAATGTAAAAATTGTTTTAGAATGAAATTTTTGTTATCCTGGCATACACAAACCACGAAATGACATGTAATTACATAAAATAAGCTTATTATTTAACTTCTTCATAATTTAGCAACTTTAAATGAAAAATCCTTTATTCCCTTAAAGAAAATAAATTTACCTCTTGAAATTTTCATTTGTTTTAAATGGATAATTTAAATATAGCAGGTAATCAAAATCTCTTCTCTTGTCATATTCACCTGTAAAGAAAATTTAATCGCGTAGAAAATGCATTAAAAAAAGAATTCCATATCTATTTTCATTAAACAATTTAAGATGTCAAATTCGCAGTTTTATTTTAATTGCAGTAGTAAAAACTTAAACTACAGGTAAAAATGTAATTTTGTAAATTACATACTTTTCTTTAAAATAAATAATTGGTAAATAGTTTTAAACACTAAAACACATGCTTTTATATCAGGTCGAACTAAAAAGTGTAAAGTGTTTTTTTCGGTTGCATAGTTACTGTTTTCATATGTGTTTCAGTGATTGTCATGTGTCTAGGATGTCGGGTGACTCTTTATTTTTCAAATTGCTTTTAATCCATTTTCCGGCGTTTTTGATCCTTTTAAATGACTAATCTTCAAGTTGTTGAATTGCATCGGCTCTTAATAAGTGTGCAAAGTTTCAATTTAATCTCATGTCTTAAAGTGGGTGAAAATAATGTTCAAAGATTCTGTTCCACACATACACACATACAGGTGAAGCTAATAAAAGCATATTAACAAAAATGAACTGTAGTTAACTCATTTGAAACACAATCACCAAAAGCACCAACTTGTATGGGCCCGAGTCCTCCCAATAAGTTTGAATCACAGCGACCCAATTTCCATTGTTATAGTTATTTATTTCATTATTATTTTATTATTCATTTTTCTCCTTAGAATAAAATTTATTTTGCGAATAACCATGTGTTTTAATTCTTACATTGACACTCATAAATTCCAAATGACTGAACTGTTTTGCATTATATTTAACTTTCTGCTAATTCTTTTTATACTCACGTTAATGATATCATGACATTACAGTAAATATCAGTGTTTTTATAAGAAAAAACGCTTGGGAATATAATTTAATAAAACTGCAACTTTAATGAAACATGATACCTTGACTGAAAATTCTCATCTTTCACCATCTGTCAAATTTTCAAAGAAAAAATAAACTAGTCAGATCATTTCACAAAAATATTTTGGAGCCCACCCAATATTTTTGAACCAATCCAATATTTTTCAAAAGTTGGTACAAATGACAATCACTATCCATAACTCTAGCAAAAAAATGAGAGAAAACTTCAGTTTGGCATCTTAAAATATTTAAAGGACTATGTGCCAATAATTCAAGAAAACAAATAAGGAACGTACAAAAATTCCTGTAATAAGAACGACAATTCCTAATGACTTTATAAAGTAGTTTTGAACATCACACGCTTATGTGTACGTAATTGGTTCTCTTTATAGTTTGGAATTCCAATAATGTCTTTTCATTGATATTTATTCGCAAACATTATTTTCGTTAAGAAAATTTTTAACCCTTTGAAATTAGTTTCTTGGTAATTTGCGCATACTCTAAGATTTAATGAATAGATAATTAAATCTTAGAGTTATGAATGGATAATTCCAATATATCAAATAATCAAAATTCCTTATTTTGTTATATTCACCTATAACGAAACCTTAATCGCATAGAAAATGCACTGAAAAAAGAACTTCATATTTATATTCATTAAACAATTTAAGACGTTAAATTTACAGTTTTATTTTTATTGCAGTGGAAAATACTTAAACTATACGTAAAAATGTAAGTTTTTACATTACATACGTTTCTTTAAAATAAGAAAAATAAACTACTGCAGTTAACTCATTTGAAACACAATCACTATCTATAATTCTGACAAAAAATGAGAGAAAACTTCCATTTGGTATCTTATAGTAATTAAAGGACGATGTGACAATAATTCAAGAAAACGAATAAGGAACGTATAAAAATCCCAATAATAAGAACAAAATTCTTAATAAATTTACAAAGTAGTTTTGAACATCACACGCTTGTTTGTACATAATTGGTTCTCTTTATAGTTTGGAATTCCAATAATGCCTTTTCACTGATATTTATTCGAAAACATTATTTTCGTTAAGAAAAAATTTAACCATTTTAAATTAGTTTTTGATAATTTGCCTGCACTCTAATATTTACGATCATTGGCTAAATTTAAGCTATATAGTACAGCAAAATTACTTCTGGATAAAGCATAGTTTTGAAAAGAGCAACTAAATTGTATTTATTTTTGAAATTTGAGTGATGTAGAAATGCAAGTATTATAATTATTTTTCTAAAAACTGTTTCCATACTTTGATAGCGATGTTTTGCTGTTTAACTGAAATTATCTTTTATTTTATGATTTGCGACATAAAATTATACATTTACTTAAAATCACATAAGCATTCGGAAATGTGCTAAAGACAAATAAAATCCACAATAAGTTTCATTAAAATATTTGCGACTAAATTATTTTCATTAAAGTTATTGAGATCGTAAATTTAAGGTTTTATATTTATTCGGGTAATAAAAAAATTTAAACTGCAAGAATTTTTTTCATTACACATTCTTTCTTAAAATAATAACAATAAATGGATTACGTTAAAACAGAAGGCCGTTAACCCATTTTAACGAAAATCAGTATAGTTAAAAGTCTGATAAAAAAAAAACAAAAATACTTTCATATCCTACAGTAATTAAACGATCATGTGTTAATAATTTAAGGAAAAAATAATCAACAAATAAAAGCTAATGTGTTAACCATTCTGCATGACTTTCCTGAGTTGTTTTTAACCTAACACGCTTGTGAGTACATATCGTTCTAATTCTACTTTGGAATCATGGTAAAGCTTTTTCACTGATATCTATTTGCAAACATTATTTTCGGTAATAAACTTTTTACCCTATTAAATTCGATTCTTTGAAATATGCGCACACTCTAAAATTTATGATTACAGTGAAACCCCGATCTATCGTTCCCGCATCCATCGGTTTCCCGCATTTATCGTTTTATTTATACGGTCCCTGCACAAATTATATTTAAATAATGTTAAAGAAATCCGCATGTATCGTTCTTCAAAAAGTCGTTTTCCCGCATTCATCGTTGTAAAATTTTTCTCCTCACCGAAATGAAATTGAAATTTATGCGAATTTATATGACACACAAATTTGAATTACTTCTTTTATCCTAAAATAACTCATTTGTGCTGTTTGTCTTGATGATGGCGACAATAATGCAGATGAAGAGTGGTTGTATATAGCAGAGATTGCGAATATATCCACTGATCAAGATGTTGCGACATGTGGTGTCCTTTACATAGGGGAAATGTGTGATAATGCAAAAAAGTAAAATAATGGCGAAGAAGAAGATAACTTTCATGCCGATGAAGATGAGCCACCTGTGTCAACTCTGTCTGATGCAATTACGGCATTGGGAGCTGTATGAACTTTTATATATGCATATGAAATTACAGAAAAATAACCAAAAAAATGTTGTATATCTAGAAAATTTATTTTTTGATTAAAAAAAAATATGAAACAAAATTTTTGAAATCAAACAAAATTATTGATTGTTTTTAAAATAAATATCAATTTTCTATTACTTCGATTTATTTTTTTTTTACAATTTAGTATTTATTAGTATACTGTATACATTGCATGATTTACTAATGCATAAACATTGTGTTTTTTCGTATTTTGAAGTTAATCCGCATCCATCGTTTTCCCGCATTCATCGTTTTTTTCCAGCACCCCTTGAAAAACGATGGATCGGGGTTCTACTCTACTTGTTAATTTCAAGCTATATGAGATAAAAAAATTCTTTCTTGTGGATAAACCACGATTTTGAGGATCAATTAAATTGCAAGTGATGAAATAATGCGAACATGATGAAAACACTCCAATTGCTTTTCTAAATCTCGTTATTTTGTTTGGATAATAATGTTTATCTGTTTTAGATAAATAAGGTTTTCTTTGTGTTACTTGAGATATAATATTGCATAATTACAATAGTAACTCGACTTCTGTCTTCTTCATTTATGTCATCTGGCATTTTCATGGTTAGGCCTGAAAGAAAAGATTCCCTTAATTAACATATGCACCTTGAACTTTTTTCGGAAATTAAATTTTATGAAGAGAAACTTTTCCAAAGCAAACAAGTGGTAAGTATAAAACAAATAAAAAAAAGTCATTAGAAAAAGCTTAGAAAAATGACTCTGCTTTTACAGTTAGCTTCTCAAAAGAAAAAAAAAACAGAAAATTTGCGGATCAAATATTGTTTTCATCAAGGAAGATTTTTTCCCACACACAAACTCTCAAACAAGGTAGTTTGAAGAGCAACAAATTGTAAGTTAATAACTGATTACTTTATTATAAATGCTGGTATAGCAAATTAATTTTTTTATAATGTTAAATGTATGTAACGTAATACGTAAATACAATAGAATATGTTTATTAGATTATGAAGAAATTTTACTAGTTATACTTTTTGCTTATCTAAAGATACCTTGAGTTACGTCGTATTGGACTTATGTCACTAACCTTGGAACAAATTGATGATTTAAGTCCAGGTATTACTGTACATAAAATCTCTTAACCTTATAGAAATGTACTAAGAAGAATAAAACACATAATAAGTGACTTTAAAACATATGCGAAATTTAATTTACTGTTTTATGTTAATTTTATTACTAAAAAAAATAAACTGCTATTATAGATTTCAATTCTTGCATTACATATACTTTCTTAAATGTAATAAGAATAATAAAATGCTGCCTTAGAAAAACAATCAATGTAATTAAATGTCTGGAAAAAAGCAGAAAAATACTTTCTTCCGTATCTCACAGTAATTAAGGAAATAATGTGCAAATAATTTAAGGAAACAAATAGACAACAAACAAAAACTAATCTGTTAAATATCCCATATAACTTTCCAAAGTAGTTTTTAATATAAAACATGATCACATAATGGTTCAAATTAAAGTATGAGATCACGGTAATGCCTCCTTACTAAAATTTATTCGTAAACAATATTTTTGCAAAGAAAACTTTAAATCCACTGAAATTACTTTTTTGGTAATCCGAACACACTGCAAGATACAAATTTACTGTACTTTGCAGTAATTAAAGGACGATGCACAAATAACTTAAGGAGGCAAATAAGGAACATAAAAAAATATGTGTTAAGAATGACCAGTCATTATAACTTCACAAAGTATTTTTTAACACAATGTGCTTGTGTGTACATAAAAGTTCTAATTATACTTTGGAATTCCAATAATGTCTCTTTAGTGACATTTATTCGAAAACATTATTTTTCTAAAGAAAATTATAATTCCTTTAAAATAGTTTCTCGGTAACTTGGACATACTGGAAGATATACGTTTAATGGATAATTTGAAGCTAAAAAAATACAAGAAAATTATTTGTTGTGGTTAAACCATCATTTTTGAAAATATCTTAATGGTGTTTATTCAGAAATTAAATGATGCACAACTCCAAGAATTACAATTTTTGATCTAAAAACCTTTTTTGCTCATAAGAAGTGCATAGTTTAATGGTTTTGTATATCACTGTATTTCCGCTTTCTTTTATTACTTCGAATTGCATAACCACATAAGCGTTACATAAATAATATATAAAGATTACTTAATCATGTATAAAACGCGCTATAAACAAATAAAATTCTGCAAAAAATTTCATCAGGGAATTTGGGATATTAAATTTACCTTTTTATTATTATTGTAGTTTTAAAAAGCTAAATTACAATCACATCAAGAGAAAGGAATTGATTAAAACAACAAAACATGTTTTGTTGAGTACATTTTGGTTGCTTTAAGCGAATTGTTTAATTAAAAAATCGGTTTTGTTGCTCAGACAAAAAAATATTAACTCTCTTATAAAATTCTAACAAAATTTTATTAATTTTATTTGAGTCTTATTAAATTCTTGTATTTTTAATTTATAATTCCAACAAAATTTTGTTGTTTAAAAAAAAATAAACTGGTGTTCAGTAGCCATAACTCTCTTGCATAATTTTGTTTAATTGACTTAAACAGCTATAAAGGATTAACATAATTTTGGATAATAAAATCTTTTCGAATTGAGACGGATTAACGATGTTATTATTACGTTATTATGCATTTCGGATAAAAATTGTGGACAGAAAATTAAAAAAAAATCAACAATATTTCTTTTTGTTGTTGTTTATTTAAACGAAATTTCCATTGACCCATATTTAAACGGAAATATTTGTTGGACCAGGCAAAGTTTTGTTGATTCAACAAAATTTTTCTCTGAGTGCAAAAATCTAAATTCTTACTTTCATACGCTTACTAAAAATAATATAATAAAATGCCGCCGATATGGAAAACACGACTGGGACACCACGCCCACTCACATAAACTTTAATGGCTTAATAGAACAATGAGATCTTGTTGATGGACTACCTAGTTGCGTAGCAACTTAACATCTAGTCTTTTAGATAAGTTCTATTACATGGGTGTTAGGGAAGCATAAAAAGAAAATTGCTTAAATTCGACTGGTAACCACAGAGATAAAAAAATATCAATTAAGAAAAAAAATACTAAAAATGTAATAAAGGAGTAAAAAACATATTTTGCAAATGTAGTATAACAAGATTAGTGAAAAAAGTTGCCCCAGAGGCGTGATCAGTAGCGGCAGCTGCTGTCTCGCCGAAGGGCCTGGTTCGAATCCGGTTAAGACATATGAATGTTGTTCTGTCTCTTTATATTGTCATATATATGTAATGGATACAAGAAATAAAAACTGTACTGATTTGTGGTTGTTTCTGTGTGTATTATTATGGATTATTCGAGGCGACAGCCACAGTTGCTATAGCCCTCAAAGCAAATACCTGTCAAAGTGAGAAAAATAAAAATAAAAATTCCATTACTTTCTAAAAAGGCCAGGCGTAAAAGCTACCGGGATTTGCCCCAACCGTAAAAAAAAGACTTCTTTCAGAGACCATACATTAAAAAACAACAAAATAAATGCTAATAAATTAGCAGATTAACTTTTAGATTTTTTAAAATGACAAAAGAATCTTAAAACAAGCATAAAGAGTTTATGTATAAGTGATAAGTGAAGAAATCTCAACTTTCATAGTTCAGTAAAAGCGTATATTTAAGGAGTTTTCTATTTGTGGGGTCGGGTACCTCGTAATCTGGTAATTGGGAAACTATTTGGTTGGGAAGATTGCATACATATTTATAAAAGTTTTTAGAGAGTTGGTTAATGGATTTCTTTAAGGATACTGTTTTAAGATCTTTTCGGATAGTGATGCTGCGAAGATATCTATGTTCATCACCTATATAACGAAAATTTTAAGTACGAATAGCGTAAAGCGATTTCATACTAGTATTTCATGAGAAACCCTAGATAGGACAGGCCAAAGACCAAATATATTATTATATATATTTAGTATCATTATTCAAAGGAATGGTTGCATTATTACAATGATACGGTTGCAATAGATTAGTTTTTAAAAAAGTAAATAGCAGCAGTTTTTTGTTCGTTAAATTTAATGCGCAATTGAGTACAGCAGTTAAGGAAATCATCTATGTGTTTTTGTAAAATTTTGTATAGGGTAAGTGGATTGTGTACAGAGACGTTCATTGTCGTGTCGTTCGCGTACAGGCCAATATAAGTCCTCAGTGTTCTGGGAATATCATTAAAAATAAGTTAAACAATGTAGGGCCGAGAACCGAGCCTTGAAGTGTACCATATAGTGTACGGTAGTGTATAGGCTCCCAACGGTGGGGGCGGGGAGGCATTCCTTTTCACTGATATTTCTTCGCAAACATTATTTTCGTTAAGAAAAATTAAAACCCTTTTTAAATTAGTCTCTTGGCTTCATAATTTAATAACTTTAGATGGAGAGTCCTTTACTTGCTTAAAGAAAATAAATTTACTTCTTGAAATTTTGATTTGTTTTAAATGGAAAATTTAAATATTGCAGGTAATCAAAATCTCTTATCTTGTTATATGCACCTGTAAAGAAAATTAAATCGCATAGAAAATGCACTAAAAATAGAATTACATATTTATATTCATTAAACAATTTAAGATGTTAACTTCACAGTTTTATTTTTGATTCAGTGTGAAAAATTTAACCTACACGTAAAAATGTAAATTTTTACTTTACATACGTGTCTTCAAAATAAATAATCGCTAAATATATTTAAAAACTAAATCACACGCTTTTATATCAGGTCCAACTAAAAAGTTTAAAGTGTTTTTTTTTCTTTTTTTTGGTTGCATAGTTACGGTTTTTATATGCGTTTCATTGATTGTCATGTGTCTAGGGTATCAGGTGAATGTTAATTTTTCAAATTGCTTTTGATCCGTTTATCCGGCGTTTTGATCCATTTAAGCAGTGACTCTTCAAATTGTTGAATTGTCGTCGGTTTCAAATAAGAGTGCAAATTTCAATTTAATCTCATGTCTTAAAGTGTGTGAAAATAACTGTCAAAGATTCCGTTACATACATACAGGTGAAGCTAATAAAAGCATGTTAAACAATTTAAGATGCTAAATCCACAGTTTTATTTTTATTGTATGGAAAACAGATGAAACTACAGTAAATATATACATTTTTACGTTACACAAGATTCCGTAAAATATAAAGATAACGTATTGCAGTTAATTCATTTGAAACACAATCGCTATCCATAACTCTAGAAAAAATGAGAGAAAACGTCCATTTCTTACCTTATAGTAATTAAAGGACGATGTGCCAATAATTCAAGAAAACAAATAAGGAACGTACAAAAATTTGTGCAATAAGAACAACAATTCCTAATGACTTTACAAAGTAGTTTTCAACATCACACGCTTGTGTGTAAGTAATTGGTTCTCTTTATAGTTTGGAATTCCAATAATGCCTTTTCACTGATATTTATTCACAAACATTATTTTCGTGAAGATAAAATTTAACACTTTTAAATTAGTTTCTTTGTAATTTGCACATACTCTAAGATTTGCGATTATTGGATAAATTCAAGCTATATAAGTACAGCAAAATTATTTCTTCTGGATAAACCACTGTTTTAAGGAGCAATTGAATTCTATTTATTGAGTAATGTAATGATGCAAAATTGCAAGTATTACAAATATTTTTTTAAACTGTTTCTGCATCTGGACAGAACTCGTTTACTCTTTTACTCAAATTAGTTTAGGTTCTATTATTTGAGATAAATAAATACAGGGTGTATCTAAACTACTGGGCAAAACTTTAAGGGGTGATAGTACACATCAAGAAAAATAATATTAAATGGGAAACTAAGTTTCCCAAACGTCATCCGAAGGAGATAGGTGCCATCAAAGTTTAGACTCTAAAATTTGAAATGACTATAAAAAACGGAAAAAATGATCGATTCGTTTGCGGTTTTCATGAAAACTATTCTTTATGTCAGTATCGTCTTCAAAATAAATTATCAAAATAATTTTTTAAAAATGCCGATAGAGGGCGCTTTAGACTTTGGAGTAACGAACAACTATTTTTTACCTTTTTTTAACATCGCATTAATTTTTTTTAGATGTTTAGACATAAACTTAGATTTTGAGCTCAAAATCTGTGGTTAAGTAGCGCAAACTGAACTATAATCAATGGGAGTGGGCAGGTTCAAATTTCAAATGATTATAAAACACAGAATAATTGGTCAATTGATTTGCAATTTTCACAAAACTATTCTTTATGTCAATATTGTCTTGAAAATAAATTATAAACATAAATTTAAAAAAATGTCGATAGAAGGCGTTTTAGACTTTGGAGTAACGTACGACTATTTTTTTACCGTTATTTTTTGCATCTCATTAAATTTTTTTTCGAGCTTAGACATAAACTTAAATTTTGTGCTGAAAATCCGAATTGTTGATAGTGGTTAAGTAGCGCTAACTGAACTGTGTTCAACGGGGGTGGAAAGGTTCAAATTTCAAATGATTATACAAAACGGAAAAATTGGTTGATTCGTTTGCGGTTTTCTCTAAAACCATTCATTATGTCAGTATTTCCTAAAAATAAATTTTAAAGATATATTTTAAAAAATTCCGTTGGACGGCGCTTTAAACATTAGAGTAACCAACAACAATTTTCAGCTGTTATTTTTTGTATCTAATTCAATGCTTGCAAAATCGTAGGCTTAAATTTTGAGCTCAAATTCTGAATCGTTTAGAGGGGTTAAGAAGCGCAAACTGAACTGTGTTCAGGAGTTGAAACGTTACCCTGCCTACCCTACGAACACACTTCAATTTTTCGCTACCTAATTACTCACAACGATTCAGATTTTGAGCTCAAAATTTAAGTCTAAGCTTTTAAAACATTTATTTAGATTTAAAAAAAAATAGCCGTTAAAAATAATTGTTGGTTACTGTAAAGTTTAAGGCGCCCTCTAACGGAATTTGTTGAAATTTATCTTTAAAATTATTTTTCAAAGATATACTGACTTAAAGAATGGTTTTAGGGAAAACCGCAAACTAATCGACCAATTTTTATGTTTTTTATAATCATTTGAAATTTGAACCTCCTCATCCCCATTGAACACAGTTTAGTTGGCCTACTTAACCATTCTCAACGACTCAGATTTTCAGATAACAATTTAAGTTTATGTCTAAGCTTCTAAAAAAATTCAATGAAATGCAAAAAATAATGGTAAAAAATAGTTATATTTTACTCCAAAGTCTAAAGTACCCTCTATCGACATTTTTTGAAATTTATCTGTATAATTTATTTTCAAGACAATACTGACATAAAGAATAATTTTAGTGAAAACCGCAAATCAATTGGCCAATATTTCTGTTTTTTTTTTATAATTATTTGAAATTTGAACCTAACCACTCCCACTGATTACAGTTCAATTTGCGCTACTTAACCATAAATTTTGAGCTCAAAATTTAAGTTTATGTCTAAACCTCTAAAAAAATAATGAGATGCAAAAAATAACGGTAATAAATAATTGTTCGTTACTCCAAAGTCCAAAGCGCCTTCTATCGGCATTTTTTAAAAAAATAATCTTTATAATTTATTTTCAAGACAATACTGACATAAAGAATAGTTTTAGCGAAAACCGCAAACGAATCGACCAATTTTTCCGTTTTTTATAATCATTTCAAATTTTGACCCTAAACTTTGATGGCGCGTATCTCCTTTCGAAGACGTTAGGGACCCTTACTTTTCCATTTAATAATATTTGTCTTAATGTGTACTATCACCACTTAAAGTTTTGCCCAGTAGTTTAGACACACCCTGTATATAATTATATAAAATCATATAATCTTACGGAAATATCAAAGAACAAATAAAACATTATAATAATTTTCATTAAAATATTTGTGACGTTAAATTTACGATGTTATGCTTATTTAGTAATAAAAAAAGTTAAACTGCAATCAAAGCTCTAAATTCTTACATGATACAGGACTTCCTTCAAATAACAAAACTATAGTACCACAGTTACTTATTTGAAACACAATCACTATCCATAACTTTAGCAAAAATGAGAGAAAACTTTCATTTGGTAATTTACAGTAATTAATGAACGATGCGCCAATAATTCAAGAAAACAAATAAGGAACGTATAAAAAATTCCTGTAATAAGAACGACAATTCCTTATGACTTTACAAAGTAGTTTGAACATCACACGCTTGTGTGTACATAATTGGTGCTCTTTCTAGCTTGGAATTCCAATAAAGCATTTTAACTGATATTTATACGCAAACATTACTTTCGTTAAGAAAAATTTTTAACACTTTTAAATTAGTTTCTTAGTAATTTGCGCATACTTTAAGATTTACGATCATTTTATAAATTCAAGCTGTAAAAGAAGAGCAAAATTATTTCTTCTGAATACATGACAGTTTCGAAAAGCAGTTTAATTGTATTTTTTTTTAAATGGAGTGATGCAAAACAGTTACAATTATTTTTCAAAAAACTCTTTGCATACTTTGATAGCAATGTTTTACTGTTCAATTAAAATTAAAATTATTTTTATTTTATTATTTAAGTTATATAACTATATATTTATTTAAAATCACATAATCATATGGAAATGTGTTTAGAACATATAAAATCAGTAATAATTTTCATTAAAATACTTGCGACTAAATTATTTTCTTATTTAAAGTTTTTGCGATCTTCAATTTATAGTTTTATGTTTATTCTGGTAATAAAAAAAAATAAAGTGCAATAAAAGTTTTTAATTATTTCATTAAACATGCTTTCTTAAAATAGTAATAATAAATAGATTACATTAACCTACTTGAACGACAATCAGTGTAATTAAATGTCTGACAAAAAAAAAAAAAAAAAAAAAAAAAAAAAGAAAAAAAGAAAAATCTTCATATTCTACAGTAATTAAAGAATCATATATAATAATTTGCCAATAATTTAACATCTTCAGTCCTGGAGTACCCATTTGGGTACATTAAAACAAAAGCCAAAATTACACCCAAAATTATTTTATAAATGCATGGATTTCTGCTAGAACTATTCAGATACATCACAGTGTCCTATATTACCAATAAATTGCTATATGTTTAAAGATGGAGGAACCATGTGACTTTGAAAATGGAACATTTCCATGATGGATGACATAAACATTTTTCCAACGACTTCACGTCAAAGTATGTGAATACGTAATACAAATTTTTGAGTGAATTAAAAACAATATATTGCATTTTTTATAAACTATAATGTTTCAAGAATGATTTGGAGTTGTTTATAAATGTTGTTCATATGTGCATGGATGTGAAAAACATCTGTAAATATGTTGTACCCATTTGGGTACAATGGGTCTTAACTATACATTTCCAGCTAAAGAAACTAATTTTCTGCGTAACTATTGTGTACAATTGGTTATTAAAAAAAAATTTTAGGAACGAATAAATTATTTAATTTGTTTTTCAAAACAATTTAAAAGGACTTTTTTAATTTTTTAAAATAATATGAAGTAATATACTGAATTTACTGCTAAAATATGTCATAATTTTTAATAACTTCAAAAATTTTTAACACGTTTTGAAAGGATGTATAGTTGTACAAGCCCTCATGTATTAGTCAAAAAATGTCTATAATAAATGATACTTTATTAGAAGATTATTATTAAAAGGTATGTAGTATATGTATAGTGGTATGTGTAGTAGTATGTGTATATTATCTGTGGCTTCCAGTAATAATCAGGTAAGGTACATTTTTAATATTTTGAGTAATTAACGTTTAAAGTTTTTAAATGTCTTTTTATCATTACTTTTATAAAACAGATTAGAACTTAATAATTTTCATTACATTCAATTAGGATATAAGAGCTTCTCTTTTTTGCCAAAATAGTTATATAAAAATATTTTTTATTAATTGAGAACCAATTAAAAAAATTTTCAATTTTTAAATGAAAATTTATAGTCGCCCTGTGACGGGAAGTATTCAATTTTTTTCAGTAATATGGCAGATTAAAGCACGCTTTTAAAGCTACATTTTCCCAAATTATCTCAATTTTTTTAAAAATGTGCCATACCTGGTTATTACTGGAAGCCACAGATACATCAGGTACATAGATAGATGTATAGTAGCAAGATATGCATTACAATTATTACAAGATGTGTATAATATTTTTGCGCAATACATAGCTTTAGGTAAAAAAATCATTTAAGTTGTTTAAATTGATATAACTTTTAAACAATAAATAGTTTTATTTTTGTAAAACAAAATTGGTTTTATTTGTTTAAAAAAATGCAATTTTTACTCAATTGCGACCTGATGTACCCATATGGGTAAATAAATTTTAACTATTTAAAAATTTTAAAAATAAAAAACTAATTTTATTTTCTTTTTTTAAGCCTAAAAGCACCATAATTTGCTAATAAAATAATTTTAATCAACAAATAAAAATTAATGTGCTAACCATTTTGCGTGATTTTCCTGAGTAGTTTTCAACATACACGGTTGTGAGTACATATGATTCTAATTATACTTTGGAATCATAGTAATGCTTCTTCACTGAGATTTATTCGCAAATATTATTTTCGTTAATAAACTTTTTACCCTTTTAAATTCGATTCTTGGTAATATGCGCACACTCTAAAATTTACGATTACATGTTAATTTCAAGCTATATAAGATCAAAAAATTCTAAAAACTGTTTCCATACTTCGATAGCAATGTTTTACGGCGTAATTGAAATTATTTTTTATTTTATTATTTAAGATATATAATTATATATTTACTTAAAATCCCATAATCATACGGGAATTCCTAAGAACAAATAATATCCATAGTAAATTTCATTAAAATATTTGCGACTAAATTTTTTTTCACTAAAGTTTTTGCGAACTTAAATTTATGGTTTTATGTTTATTCTGGTAATAAATAAATTTAAACTGCAATAAAAGTTTTATGTTATTTCATTACTTATGTTTACATTTTAATAATAATAATAAGTACATTGCTTTAACCCACAATGCCATTAACCCACTTGAACGACAATCAGTATAATTAAAAGTTGGATAAAAAACATAAAATGTTTTATATACTACAGTAATTCAATGATCAAGGGCCAATAATTTAAGAGAAAAAGTCAATAAATATAAATTAATGTGTTAACCATTCTGCATAACATTCCAGAATAATGTTTAACGTAACACGGTTGTGAGTACATATAGTCCTAATTATACTTTGGAATCATGGTAATGCTTCTTCACTGATTCACATTCGTAAACATTGTTTTCGGTAATAAACTTTTTACCCTTTTAAATTCGATTCTTGGAAATATGCGCACACTCTAAAATTTATGATTACTTGTTAATTTCGAGCTGTATAAGATCAAGAAAATTCTTTCTTGTGGATAAACCACGATTTTGAGGAGCAATTAAATTGCAAGTGATGAAACAATGTACAACTAAAAACATTACAATTGTTTTTCTAAATCCCGTTATTGTCCTTGGATATTAATGTTTTTCTGTTTTAGAGAAAAAAGGTTTTTTTGGTATTACTTGAGATATATAATAGTATAATTGCAATAGTAACTCGATTTATGTCCTCTTTATTTATGTCATCTGTTATTTTCATCGTTTCGCCTGAAAAAAGGTTCACCTAATTAATATGCACCTTGAACGTTTTTCAGACATTAGGTTCTATGAAGAGAAACTTTCCCAAAGAAAACAAGTGATAGTATAAAATAAATAAAAAAAAGTCATTAGAAAAGCTTAGAAAAATGACTATGCTTTTACAATTAGCTTCTAAAAACCTAGAAACAAGTTAAAAACTTCGCCTAGAAACAAGTTTGAAATTGCACGCGAAGCGTAGCAAATGAGGTGCGATCGTACGATAACAATGTTTTTAAAATATTCAGATCTTGGTATTATAGTAGACAGTATTTCGGATGCAGTATAGTTTGTGTTCCTGTAAATATACAGTAAGTAATTTTCATAAAACATAAAATAGTTTACTGTAATTTAAATAGGCCCCAAATATGTTTCCCCGTCTAGCATTATGTAGTGGAATACACTTGTGTGGCCCTGTAATTTAATAATAAATATCCTTTGCATCACAGATTGTACAAAATGTATATTTTAGTATATATATACTTCATTTGTTCATGTCAGGTTTATTATGTTCGAATGAGACTACCACCATTAAAATTAATTTGAAACTTTTTTCCCATTGACGGTAATGTAATAGAATACTTTTGAATGTCCCTGCAATTGATCTACGCATCTGATTTTCAGAAAATTTGAAATAACTCGATAAAATTATGTAATAATTATGTATTTCAAATTTCAAACGATTCGGTTGGATAGCTTTTGTGTCGTTTTATGCGGACAGACAGACGGACATCAGACGAACGGACTGAACGAAAAATATAGGTGCTACGTATTTACATAATTACGAACGCACATAAAAAAATAAAAGTTGTGGATCAAAACTGCTACAAGATTTTTTTCCAACAAACAAAGTCTCAAACAAGGTATTTAGAAGAGCAATAAATTGCAGGTCAATAACCTTTTGATTACGGGCTAAGATAACAACTATTTTTAAATTTATTCGTGCCAGAATTAAGTAAAAAAATCTCATTCCTTGATTTCACTGTAAATTATTCTATTATAAATGTATGGAAGAAATCATTTTCAAAAAGTGGTGCGAATAGAGAAGAGACGTAGTCTTTGGGACGACATATATCCCAACCCCGTAATCAAAGGGTTAATTGATTACTTTATTATAAATGATTTTATATCAAATATTTTTTGGCTTATGTTAATTGTATGTAACATAATTCGTAAATAAATCGAATATGTTTATTAGATTTTGAATTTTTTTTTATTAACTATACTTTTTTGCTTATCTAAATCTACCTTGAGTTATGACATATTGGATTTACGTCGCTAGACTTGGAACAAATTGATGATTTAAGTCCAGGTATTACTGTACATAAAATCTCTTAATCTTATATAAATGTACTAAGAACAAGCAAAACACATAATAAATGTCATTAAAACATATGCGACATTTAATTTATTATTTTATGTTAATTTTATTGCTAAAAAAAGATAAACTGCTATTAAAGATTTTAATTCTTGCATCACATATACATTCTTAAATGTAACAATAATAATAAAATGCTGCATTTGAAAGACAATCTCTGTAATTAAATGTCTGAAAAAAACAGAAAAAACTGCTTTTCCGTATCTCACGGTAATTAAAGAAATAATGTGCAGATAATTTAAGGAAACAAATAAACAACAAAAAAATCCATGTGTTACGCATCCCATATATCTTTCCTATGTAGTTATTAATATAAAACACTTATGAGTACATAATGATTCAAATTATATTTTAAAATCATGGTAACGCCTCTTCACTAAAATATAATTGTAAACAATATTTTTGTAAAGAAAATTTTAAATCCATTGAAATTACTTTTTCAGTAATTCGAACACACTGCAAGATACAAGTTTACTGCACCTTGCAGTAATTAAAGGAAGGTGCGCAAATAACTTAAGGAGGAAAATAAGGAACATATAGAAAAATATGTGATAAGAATGACCAGTCTTTATAACTTCACAAGGTATTTTTTAACATAACGTGCTTGTAAGTATATAGCGGTTCTAATTATACTTTGGAATTCCGAGAATTTCTCTTTAGTGACATTTATTCGAAAGCATTTTTCTCAAGGAAATTGTAATTCCTTTAAAATAGTTTTTCGGTAACATGGGCATACTGGAAGATATACGTTTACTGGATAATTTCAAGCTAAAAAAACACAAGAAAATTATCTGTTGTGGTTAAACCGTCATTTTCAGAAGTAATTTAGTGGTGTTTATTTAGAAATGAAATGATGCACTATTCCAAGAATTACAATTATTGATCTAAAATCCGTTTTTGCACATAAGAAGTGCATGGTTTAATGGTTTTGTATATTAATGAATTTTCACCTTTTTTTACTTGGAATTGCATGACCATATAAACGTTACATAAGTACATAAAGACTACGGTACTACTTGGTTATCTCGTCGACCAATTTCGCCAAATTATTCAAATCGCCAAACTAATAGCAAAATTATACATATTGACATAATATTTATATTAAATAACGAGAAAACAAATAATTAATAAAATATTAATAAAATAAAAATAGAACGTCAAAATAAAGTAATTTAACGACATTTTAAACACATATATCGTATTTAATGCCATTGAATGTGAGATTAACGATCATCCATTATTAACTTTTAATCTTATAATTTGGCGATAGTTTTTTGGTCGACAGGAAAACCAGGTAGTACCAGAGTTAGTTATTCATACATAAAACGTACTATAAACAAAAACAAATTGTAACAAATTTCATCAGGGCACTTGGAATATTAAATTTACATTTTTATGTTTATTGTAATTTTAAAAATCTAAATTACAATAAAAAATCTAAATTCTTACATTTATAAGCTTACATAAAATATCATAATAAAATGCCACCGATATGGTGATTGGTTCAGGGGAAAATGGCGGGCGTTAAGACAGTAAATGGGGGCTGCCATGACGGACCTACCTATTTAAGAAATTAATATAATGAAATTATTTGACACGTCTCCCCAGCATTGCCTGGTAGGATGATAAAAATCTGAAATATAGGTTCAAATGAAAATCTATGAAAACGAGCTTAGAGCTGGTTCTGCTTGCTCTTACTTGTCGCAGCTTGCAGCGAAAGGACACTATCCATTCAAAACAATGGCGTGCGACGCTTTTTTTGCCCCCCCCCCACTTGTGGTCTAGTATTTTACTATTTAAATCGCGGAAACTTGTGCTCTGAATGCTCGTTATTTATGACGCTGACGTCATTTATGACGCTGACGTTATTTATGACATTTTCTGAATGCTCGTCTGAATTTTCGTTAAATTATTTGATTATTTATACGAATTATTTGATTTGATCATGTTTGATGAAATTAAAATGTAATTTAACTTTCTAGCATAGTAACATTGGTCAAACATTACTAGTGCTGCATTTTCTATACTATATTAAGCTCACTAAAAGTTTAATAACTAGAGTTATTTTATTTAAAATCCTGTATTTCGAAAAATGTAAGAAATATAGTCACTTAGTCTTGAAAACGATTTCGAAAAGAAACTATAGTTTAAACCTGCTCATTTATTGTGAGTAAAATCTATAAAAAACACTAAAACCTTTATTTTTATACCTTTCTATAAGTTGCAAAGATAATCTATTTAAACGGAAACTGTAGCAAATTTTGTATTTCAAAATGACTGAATCTAAGAAGAAATGTCGGCAGTATAGGAAATGAGGATTGAAATATGGATTTAAGCATTCTCCTATAAACCAATCATTAGCTATGTGTTTAATTTGCCAATTTTTTTTTTTCAAATGAAGCCATTAAACTTCTAGATTACAGGAGCATTTGAATAAAATGCAAACTGATAAAAATAACAAAGATTTATATTATTTTCAAGACCTTGAAAAGAAATATTAAACACAGCGAACTGTAAGGAATGCCTTTTAGTTGTTCTGTGAACAAAAGGATGACGGACTATGAGCTTCATTTAATGTTGCATTGTAAATCGCAAAAGCGGGAAAACCACACACAATTGGCAAGTAATTAATTTTGTCGGCAGTCAAAGAGGTAATAACAAATGTTCGTCATTAAAAAACACCCTCAGATATTATTAAAAAATTCCTCGGGTAATAATTCCGTTAAAAGAAGAACAGATGAAATGGTTAAAGACATTGAAACATCATTATGCATTTACTGAAATACTTGCAAATATTCCATTCATCTTAATGAATCAACACTACCAAATAACGAAGCACTACTCTTATCATATTTCCGATTCATAAAAGAAGAAAAAAATTTTCGAGTGTTATTACTTGCTAAAAAATTTGAAATTGATACACAGAAAGAATCGATTTTTAATTGCATGAGCATGTTTCTTCAAGAGAAAGAAATTTCTGCTTATAATATTTTGACAACAGCTACTGATGTTGCTCCAGCAATGCCAAGGGTCATGAGGGTTTGAAAATGCATTTTAATGAAGCAGTATGAAGTGTACTCGATGTACATTGTGTTATTCATCGTCAGCATTTGATTGGCAAAAACCTAAATGAGCGTCTGCATACATCGCTTTATTACATTATTACAGCAGTGAATAATATTACAATCGCTTGCGCTTGCAAACGGAAGTTTGTTTGCTCTAAAAAATTTGTCTGAATCATTTTTTCAATCTATTGGACTCAGTGTTGGACTTCCTAAAACTTAGAAATGACGAATTACTCGAAAACCTGATAACAATAGAGATTACATTGCTTATTTGACAGATCTGTGTAGAACATTCAATGAAATCAATTTACAATGGTAAGGTGATCAATTAAATTTAATTAAAACAAAAAAGGTAATAGCTGTTTTTATGAAAAACTTGTTAAGTTCAAGAGAAATCTAAGTAGAGATTAATACAGCCATTTTCCTACATTAGCAACGGTCTCAGAAAAGCAGGAAGATTTACTAACTGCTAACATTTGGATGCTTTTCATACTGATTTCATTGAGCTATCCCAGGATATTTTAAACATGAACATACTGAGTTGGGTTTTAGATACTTTTGCATATGATGATATTATAGAATCATCAAATTTGGAAGAGGATCTTATAGAACTCACTACTAATGAGGAACCAACAAAAAAATTTGAAGTGGATACCAAGATTTTTGGCTTTAGAAGTCTAACTAGCTCTATACTCTGAGTTGTGGACAAATATGCAAAAAAGCTATTGCTTTTCCATCATCTTATCTGGCTAAGCGTTGATTCAGTGCAATAGCTAATCTATTGGCTAAAAAAAATAAACAGACTTCATGTTTTTGAACATGGCGATTTACGACTGCTGTTAACAAAATTAAAACCTGACATTAACGAATTGTTAAAGTTCTATCAGCCTTAACCATCTAATTAATATTTTTCATTTCTTATTTATTTTATGTTTAAGCCATTGCTTTATTTATGGGGGATCAGGAGACTTACTTTTTACCTTGTGGTGCATTTATATAATTATTTTTTCTCAGTCCCTATGAAACATAAATGCATAAAACTTTTATTACAGTCAGTTTATTATCTCTTCTATTTAAAAGATATTTTTTAATATTCCATATGGATATTTTATTTTATTTTATTTATGTTTCACTCTGACAAGAAATTTAAAATTGCTTTTTGATTTGCATCCACTGCGCTCAACATTTCACAAAAAACTAATAAAACAATTTACATGAAACTTGGTAAATATCTTCATTTTAAGGTAAAGGGTAATTTATATTTCAAATTTAGTATTATAAATGCATTAATTATTTAAAATTGAAAATTTTTAAATAAAAACATATTTTTTTTCAAAATTTTATAATTCAAATTTTATATAAATAAATTTCTTTCAAATTAAGTATAAGTTCGAAATAAATTAGTTTTATATCATTATCAATATTTTTGGGAGCTCTTCAACCTATAGTTTTTATTTTTGCGCGCTGTAGACGCTAGTCAAACACACACAAAAAATTTTTTTTTTTTTTAATCCAAACTAAGCATTAGAAAACTGAAATAAAATTTCAATGTAGAATAATTAAAAATTATAGTAATATAAAATATATTAAGTTCTCGATAATAAAAATATTATGTGTTTATGTTTTGTAGAGACTGGGGTAAAAAAAGGAAAAAAGCAAAGTTGCTAAATTGAACTACGAGGTGAAAAATTTCTTATCAATTAGGCCCCTTAAATTTCTTATCAATTTTTTGTTTATTCACATTTTTAGTTGTGAAACATTTAATAAATTAACGATGTCACGTGTCTCTTACATATAAAAGCCTAGTTTTAAAAACTTGAAACTTCAAGTATTATACGCCAAGTGCTTTCGATCAAAACTTGATCATCCTAGGGGCAGCTTTGTTGACATTCAAATTACGTTTGAATTCGAAAAGGAACTTTAATGTATAAACAAAGCTCCTACAATCTTTGAAGTTTAAACCTTTTAAAACTGTTGTATAATATGTGATATAATGACATCTTTTAGATATAAGACATTTTTAATATAATAAATACACTTTTAGAAAGTTCATTTAATTTTACGTTGTGATTATTTTGAAATTTATACAGAACAACTTGTTATTTCCTTTAAGTATATTTTTAATTATAATTTTTACTTTGTATTTCGTAAAAAATACGCAAAAATAGATGTAGATCGTACGCAACAATTTTTAATTGGCACAATTAATTATTATGGAGAGGGCTCTGTTGGAATTTTTTTTTTCTGGGGGGCGGTGGAACCTTTGCGACAGAGTGTGGATAGTATTTTATTAATGAAGACGCTAAATCTGCGGTCGCTAAGGTAAGAATATAATAGATGAATAGGTGTAGATATTAAATAAACAGATTTACGTTTATTCATTTAGAAAAAAAAACGCTTTAAAATTGTTAGAATAAAATACTGTATTCTTCTTATTTCACACGCAGTTAATATCTGTAACAATTTTAGAGTAATTTTCTTTTCACGTCTGCAGTAATAAATGGATTATGTATCAATAATTAAAAAAACTGAGCAACATACACAAATTAATGTTAAGAACGACCATTCCTTGTTCCTTTCCTAAGTTGTTTTTAACGTTACACGCTTGTGAGAACATAATGGTTTTAATTACAGTTTTGGATTCCTTTAATGCCTCTTCTCTGACATTTAGTCGAAAACTTTAATTTTGTCAAGGAAAAACATAATTCCTTTAAATTAGCTTCTTGGTAATTCGGGCACTCTCAATGTTTTACATTTGATAATTCCAAGTTATACCGAAAATTTTTATGGCAAACCACGATTTTGAGGAGCCATTTAACAGTAGTTATTTAAAAAGAAATGATGCGCAAATGCAAGTATTACATTTTTTTGTAAAAATCTTTTAAGCACTTCAATATTGAGATTGTACTATTTTAATGGTTTAGGTTTTGTTTTATTATTTTAAAAGACAGTAATTACATAAATCTGTAAACGATGTACAAATACATAAAAATTAGTTATTCGCATTGAAATTGCACTATGATAAAACAAAATTGCAATGATTTTGAATAAACATTTACGGTATTATATTCCTAGTTTTGAATTTATATTATTATTTTTTTTAAGGTGGGTGGAGGTTAGTGATATCCCTTTTATCATAGCACTTTTTTTCTTTCATAAAAACTTCAAAATAAACAAAAAAGAAACAATTATTTTTGCTTCAAAAAGCTATTCTTATATTATTATTTTTATTTTTTGATATAAAAGTTGTATATATCTGAAGACTAAATATTAAATAATTAAAACATAAGCTTTGTTTATTTTAAGACAAAAATTTAATTTTTATGAAGACACTGTTTGAAAATGTACTGTTCAACAAAATTTGTCATGTTTATTTTTTTCTTTTGCAATTTCTTTTCTATTTAAAAATAACCAAAGCAATTTCTATCAAAGCATTTGTATGAACATTATAAGAAAAATAAAATAAAAACGAAAGCGCTTTAAGCAAATTCGAATTTAATTCTAAAATAAAATAAAACAATTTGTATTTTACTTTAAAAAAAAGAACAAGTATAACAAGTTGAATGTTACTTTTTTAATTATTATTTACACTTTTAGTTTTAATTAACTACTTGGATTTCAAAGTAACGTAATTTTTAATACATACTTTAAGTGTTTAATACGTTGTTATTCTTCTCTCTGGATTTTTCTTGATATGTTTATCCTTGAAATAAAATTTTGAGGAAATCTTTTTCAAGTATTGGAAAGATATTAAAAATTAAAAATAGATCATTTCATTAAATTAATTTTCTTCGAAACTTTTGATTACCTACAAAAAAAATCCGCCCTGAAGATTTTCTCAAATTATTTTTCAAATTATTTGTTTTTACATCTTCCATGAGAACACTACTAAGCTTTTCTCCATTTCAAATCTGATTGGTAATTATGATTTTTTAAAGGAAAATGTTTTTTTAAAATATTTAACATTGAAAATATAAAAAATAAAACAAATTCCCGTTTTGTAGATAATATAATTTAAAATAAATTTTTATAAAAGTATAAATCACTATAAAAATTATTTTTCATCAAATAAACATTACTCGAATTACCAGTGGTTTATAAACAATCTCGTTAATATGCAAAAATTAAGAAATCCGTAATTTTTGTTAATATGCACTCCATCACTTGCGCCTGTTGGTATCAAACGATCACTCGCAGAGGTGTTTTAACACAATTATTTATAATATTTTTAAACTTTTTGCTGCTTACCCTTACATAAAGTAGATTATTTTAGCTTATTCTAAATAAATATAATAAAAAATGCAAGAAACGTGTGATTTTACGACAATGATTTTTTTTAAAGTTTACATATACCACTGAATTAGGGTTTAAGTTATATGAAAAATATTTACATTTATTTCGTACATTACTTGTACTCTAAAAATATTGTCTTAAAACATCTTTTCGTTATATTAAGTTTTGTTTATGCAATTGATTTTTATGCTATTCCTTAAAACAGAAAAAAACAGACTGTAGGTCGGAATCATAATCTTATTCCAATATTTCAAAAAAAAAAATTCTGATTCCATGTTTTGATCAGTACGTACCTGAAATTGTGCATCATCATCCAAAAGATAGCATTTGTACCTAGTGCCTCATGATCTTCAGAATCAGATTAAACATAGGCCAAAAGATTTCAGATGCGCTGTAGCTGCAGAAATGTTTCTCGTGGCATCTAGAAGTGTGCAGCTGCTAAAATTATTCGACCATGATCTTGAGTACTTCCAAACGATTTCAGATGCGCTGTAGCTGCAGAAATGTTTCTCGTGGCATCTAGAAGTGTGCAGCTGCTAAAATTATTCGACCATGATCTTGAGATCTTCCAAGCGATTTCAGAGGCGCTGTAGTTGCAGAAATGTTTCTCGTGGCATCTAGAAGTGTGCAGCTGCTAAAATTATTCGACCATGATCTTGAGTACTTCCAAACGATTTCAGATGCACTGTAGCTGCAGAAATGTTTCTCGTGGCATCTAGAAGTGTGCAGCTGCTAAAATTATTCGACCATGATCTTGAGTACTTCCATACTTTTACACATAGTTTTAGTTGTGGTGTGATCAGAATACCTTACGCGACTAACGGAGGATTAAATTAAGAGGCTACTTCAGTCACCTGAAAAAACCCGCTCACTAATGCTAATCCTACGGAGAAAGCTTTTAAAATATCTTATTTATAGTTCAGCCTTTTAAACAGTTCTTTTTGCATTGACTAGCTCAGCTCAATTGTAGAAATAACTTTTTTTTAATTTTTCAAATTTATTTACAGATATTTTTAACTATGCCACTTTTATTTTCGGAATCGGTTAGGAATGTCAAAGCATCCTCTTTGAAATAGCTTAAAAAATTCTGTCACAGGATTAGCATTAGCTAGCTAGTCTGTGAAGGTTGCTGAAATAACTACTTAAAAACAAACTTTCGACAAAATATTTTGAAAACAACTAATTACTTCTACTTTGTGAATTAAGGACTGCAGAACTTTTGGAGTATTACTAGAGCCGAAATGTATTACTTATTCCATGTGTAATTGAATAAATATGAATTAAAATCAATTAAAGATAGTAAAAAAAAATAACTCGCTGAAAAAGATGGTTAAAATTCTATGCATAGTTTTTGCTCTTGCGTAAATTTTTAACGGAATCCATAATTAAATACCTCCTAAAATAGTTCTTCGGTTTAAAAAGGGTCTACTTCGCCTTCTAAATGTTTGGAATATATTATTCTGTTCACTGTAATATATATATATATATATATATATATATATATATATATATATATATATATATATATATATATATATATATATATATATATTTATATATATATATATATGTGTGTGTGTGTGTATATATATATATATATATATATATATATACACTGCTCGAAACAATTAAAGGATATTGCAGTTTTAGGTGGATTTTGTATCTGGGAAACTTTTCAGCTGATTGTTACGTGGTCGACAGACATAGTAGGTTATATGAGAAAAAATTACACATGTTTGGCAGAAAAAAATGCATTTTATTGCGCATTTTTGTACAAAAGGAAAAAAACACAATTTGTGCATATGAGAAAAAAAGAATAAGAAAAGGTGTTTTCTTCAAAGAAAATCATTTTCAGTAGGGGGTATGATTTCCACAGGCGGCCAGCAACGTTGAACACGTTTGAGGCATGGACTCAATGAGGCTATTAATGACGAGTTGGGGTATTCTGCCCCACTCTTCCAGAAGGGCTCTTTCCAGTTCTTGGAGAGTTTGTGGGGGTTGTTGGCGGCCAGAAACTCGTCTTCCTAGAGCGTCCCAAACGTGCTCGATTGGATTCATGTCTGGAGTACACGCTGGCCATTCCATTCGAACGATTCCTTCCTCGAAAAGGAAATCCTCCACCAGGTTTGCACGATGTGGCCTGCAGTTATCGTCCATTAAAATGAAGTTATCTCCGATTGCTGCAGCGTAAGGGACTACAATAGGTCTGAGGATCTCATCCCTATATCGACGACCAGTCAGAGCTCCATCTCGAATGATGTAGAGGTCAGTGCGCCCGTCAATGGAGATGCCACAATACACCAACACTCCTCCACTGCCAAATCTGACACTTTCGTGCACGAACGCAGGATTATTCCTACTGCCACGGTTCCTCCAGATGAAAATACGCCTATTATCCGGATGCAAAATCGCGAACGGGACTCGTCAGAAAACAGAATATTGCTCCATTCATTTCTCCTCCAGTTGACATGCTCGGTTGCCCACTCCCTGCAGTCGCGACGATGCCTTGATGTTAATCTAACACATACCATCGGTCGCGAGCATACAGACCTACAGCATGGAGCCGGTTTCGGACAGTCTGAGTTGAAATCGTGGTGCCTGTAGCCGAGCGAAGGTGCTGTTGGAGAAGAGTAGCGTTCATGTTTCGGTGTCTCCGAGCTGTTAACGCTAAATACCGATCTTTATTGGGCGTTGTTGCCCGTCTACGACCTTGCCCTGGTCTTCGGCCGGCACATCCACTCTCCAAAAAATGGTTCCAGATCCTGGAAATGACACTTTGTGACACTCCAATGGCTTGCTCTACTTCGGCTTGAGTTTGGCCCCCTTCTAACCTACCAACAATTCTCCAAGCTTCTGAATCTGTCAAATGACTTCGCTGAGACATCGTACTCATCGAAACAAAGCAATCACTGAATGCCGATCATCCTTGTCTTCATTCTCTTTTATCCAGTTGAAAGTCAAATTTCATTCGCTGCCGCTGAAGCGACGTTTTTGCGTCGAACTTAAAATTTGCATACTCCACAGTTTGAAAACCAGAAAAATTTGCATTTGTGATTCTCTTCTTCTATTTTCGGCAAAAAAAAATTTCGTTTATATCTTTATTTTATATAAAACTTCAAATATCCTTTAATTGTTTTGAGCAGTGTATATATATGTATATATATAATATAAAGAAAATCCATTAAATTTAAGGCAAAAAAAATGCTGGCAGCAATGTTGCCAGAGTCTTTGCCGTAAAAATGCAGTAAAATTAGATGTAATAAAAAAAATTAACATCCTATTTTACTGCAATTGAAAAATGCTGCAACAATGTTTTAACGATTTTTTTTTATACCAGCGATGTTTCGCTGCAATATGAGCAATATTTGAGATAATAGAGTTCTATCGACTTAATGAATTATCAATACCTTTTAGAATTATTAATACACTTATTGATCACATTAATATTTGTAAATAAGATTTTGTATGATGTTGAAAGAATGACATTTTTTGAGCATTTAAAACAAAATGAGAAAAAAAAATACAATTTTACTTATTTGCAAGACGTTCAGAGGGTTCAACATGTTTATCCATCAATCTCTTTAAAAGTACCAATTTTCATTTTTTTTTACATGCGGTAGTTTTCTTAATATTATCTTAGAATGAGGTAAGATCAGAAAAAGTCATTTATGAAGGTAACAACTCTAGTAACTGTATTTTAGAGTATAAAAATACTCTACAAAAAATATTTTGCCGAGCATGAAATCAAATATTTACCTAAATCCATTCCAGCCTTGAAACCTGGGAACTTTGAGTTTATTTTCTGATATTTCTATCATTCATTTTTTATTTATTGCAATTTTAATTTAGACAGTGTGTTTTAACTCTTTTGGACCTATTTTTTCAGTTTTTCGAAAAAAATACTTTTAAGTTAATAACATCAAACTAGCTATCAAACTAGACAAATTAGTGTTTAGTAAATATTTCTTTGCCTGAAAGATAACGAATGTTGTAATTTTGCGTATTAGTCAATTAATATTCATACGACAATAGGCTAAAGAAGAATTTTTGGATATGTTTCGAAAATTTTGTATAATAACAACATTTAACTTATATTAAAACATTCTAATACTTTTTGTGCTTTATAACACATGACGCTTTCAGGAAAGTAACATTTAATTTGAATTTAAAGAGTGAAATATAAGTCTAAAATAAAGAATCGAAAACCGCACAAATAGAATGAAGCAAATAATAATAGTTATTATTATTAAGATAATATAAATAAATAAACATAAATGAAATTTTAAAGTAAATGCATAGACATATAATAAAGTGACTATACGTAAATAGTAGCAAAAGTATTACTTAAAACAAAATATTACCCCATTAAAAGACATGTAATATTAATATTACACCAGACCTGAAAGGATTAAAGAAATTTGACTCTCAGACGTCTCTTCAGACAGATTTTGCATGGTATCTCATTCATCATTGTGCGTTTTGCATGTACATGAAGAAGGGACGTTGACAACAGAGTTAATATCTATATATTCAATAAATGCATTAATTATATTTTATATGTTTGTGGGGGGTATCACAAAATTTCAATTATAAGTGACTTTTTTTATATTCCATTCGCACCAATATAAAAAAAATACATTTTATAGCATATTTTTTGGCAAATGCTATCAAAGCGTATGTAATGTTTGTTTTGAAAAAGCGATGCAAGGTACCTTTAAAAAATATTCACCAAAAATGGAAAATTTACGATACCCTCATTCATATTTACAGGAAAAAGTACAATGAATTGAGAGAAAAAAATATGAAGAAATAATATTTTATGTCTTAGGACAAGTTAATGTGATTTTTAAACAAATTAGTAATTTGTAATTTAACTGCATTAAATAAAATTTGTTTTAATAGCATAAATGAATTAAAGAACTATTTCAAGACCAAGGATGCAGTGGAGGGTATACGGGGGGATACGTCGTATACCCTCTGGATTTTTTAAGGAACACCGTATACCCTCTGTTTCTCAAAAAATCTGTAATATATACGCTCTAAGGTATATCCTCTGTTTTGAGCGTATACCCTCTGCTTAGAGCGTATACCCTCAGTTTTTTACGACTACACCATTGTACAAGATGTATGACACACGCTTAATCTTATCAATTACTCAAATAGAATTACTTCCATAATATATAAAAAGGAATAGTTAAGTAGAGAAAATGCAACAATAAAAATAAAACATTGAAACACATATAGCGATTTTTTTAAAGATATTAATAAATAAATTACTGTGTCAGTAATATGAAATATTCTTTCTAAGTTACACATACTTAAAAGAAGCTCCTTAACTTTTGCCACTCCAATTAAAGTTTTAAAGAAAGACGCTGTTTCTTTGTAAAAATATTTTTAAAGTATTCAAAGAGTCTTGGTATTAACAAACACATTATACGAGATACTTTTGAAGTTGTTATTTATTTCAAAATAAATTAATGCAGCATTTCAAGCGCCTTAAAACATGCTTTTGAAGAGATTTTTAAGCTTATTAATGAAATGAACAATTTTTCATCTAAAAATTGCGTTTATATGTATAATTTTTTCAGTAAGTTATAGATTTTCATAAAATTAAATTAATTAACAGAGTTATTAAAGTTGATCATAATTTCCTAATATGTAAGTTTATAACGCCTTTCTAAAACTGATAACCTGTCTTTATTCACGTGTTGTTGATAATTCGTTTACAAAGGTATAAATACTGAAAAATATATTCTTTCGAATAATTAGAAATTAATTTTCAAATGATTTTTTATACCAATATCAAGCATAAATTTACTTTTCCTATGTATGTATTTATAATTGAAGCACTATAGCATTGAAATACATATTTTTCGAATAATTAAAAATTAAATTTTCAAAAAAAAATTTACACACTTTTAAACATAAATTTACTTTTTCTGTATAAGCAATTTTGATTGAAACACTATGATTCTGAATAATATGTTCTTTTGACTAATTAGAAATTAAATTTTTGAAAGGGATTTTTTATACTCTTACAAACATAAATTTACAATTTCTATGTATGTATTTATAAAACACATACGGTCACTTATTTATACCTAACCATTAACTAACACTTGAGCAAAACTCTGCCTCAAATAAGCATTTTCTTGTAAAATTCTGCAAAGACATGTCATTTGGGTGTTACTACTTTGTCTTACCCGTTATAGCTTATGTGTCAATTATTGGTTTTTTTAAAAAGTATGGTGTTAGTCACTGGATTTACTTATCCTGTTTTGGAAAAAGTAATATATTTTAGCAAAAAAAAGTGCAATTTTTAAAAATTTTTGAACAATAATTTTTTACGTATCTCTAGTACACTTTCAAAAATAAAAATACGAATAATATTCATTTAAAACTGTAATAATGATTTGGATATGAAATAATCCTAAAGATATCTGTTCTTGGGGGTTTGCTCCATTCATAGATTTTTCACCATTAATAATTAATTACACGTTTAATAGTATTTAGTGTACACAAAGTGTATAACGTTTACAAAAACATTTTCTAACAGAAATGAATAGTTTCATCAAATAAAAATCCTTTTCGATTATCGCAAATATCGTGAGACATAGCAGAATAACTGTTATCATCTACTGATGACATGGACGTTTCTTTTATATAATAGTCTTACCTTCATTTTATCCACATATATTAAATTAATACAATAAGTTTTGCAATACCCGAAGTCTTTGTATTATGCCTTTTTTTCTTTTCTAACACATTTTGTTTGATAGCATTATTGACTTATCTTATCTCAAAGGCCACAAACCATTAGTGAAATATTGAGAAAATATGAGGACTTTTCTAAATAAAAAGAAACTCATATGTTTGGTGTTTGCGACTATTGAATTTACGCCTAAATGTTTGTTGTGAATTACGTTTTTTTAAAGAAAACATTATTAGCACTTTTTTTATTTAGTATCTGTTACTGGTTTGTACAATTTTTTAGATTCTAATTATTTTTCTCATCGATAAAGAAATATTTTGTCTCTTTTTTACATAGGGTAATGCAAACTACATATTGAAATGATAATTTGTCATTTTTCATTAATATTTTAAATGTGAATGGATTTATACAATATACTGTAAATGGCTATATTATAATAACTTTTACAGCTTATTTTTCACAATATTGACCCCATGAGAAGCCGAGAGATTCTTCTCACAAAACTGGTAGAAGGGTAAGTGCTGGGCTCGCACGCAACCTCGGCTATCGACCGAATCTTTTGTAATCTTTTGTTTTCCGTAGTTTTCTTCAAACTTTGGATTTCCTTGCGTAAATACGGGATAGGTTCCCCATGAAATGTTTGTAATCTTTTATTAATTACTTTCTTCTATCTTCAATCAGTGTATGGAGTTACGGATAGAATATAAGCAAATATTCTGTATGTGTTTTTTTGGATATGTTCAGCAGATCTTCCCCGAATTAAAAAAAAAATCTCCCGGAAGAGGACACTGAAATAGCTATTTTTGTGTCATTTTCATTATGGTACTATCGAAATGTGTCTGAAGTTATGCATGGAATTGAACCGATTTTTTATTGTGTATATGTTTGGCCGTTGCCAGCAGTTTTTCCTAGAATTTGAAAATATTCTACCGGAAGAGGTTGCTGTTATAGCGATATTTGTGCTGTTTCTTTTATATTTATTTTTTAATTTACCGTGAAAGAGCATACGAATTATGAAAAGAATTGAACCAAACTTTTTATTTGTGTTTTTGACTACAACCAGGAAGTCGTCCTTGAATTTGAAAATATTCTATCAAACAGGGGTGTTATGATAGCGATTTTCGTATAATATTTTTTATTTTTCGTAGTTCTGCTGTCCATCGGCGGCCCGTGCAGCGAAAGAAACTCGCGTTCTGCCAAGCCGGTTATTCTCACACAACTGATGTACAACAGAATAATAAAAAAACTGTTGATTTTAATGAATACCATGCTCGAGATTAACTCGTTTATACTCCTATTAAATGACTGAAGCAGAAGTTTAAGATTAAAATAAAAGTTAGTATAGTATTGACTTAATTCTATTGCAGTATTAACATCTATAATTACTTTTAAAAATATTAAGATGTAACAGATAGAAGAAAGTTTTGAGATTAGCACATGCAACTAGTTTTTTAAATGTGAACGAAATTATTCTAAACAGTGTAAACGATTATATTATAACAATTTCTGTAGTTTATCTTTCAGGTTATTAAATTATAGATTGAAGAACGAAAGAGATTCTAATAGATATGTAAATTTTTAAAAGGAATTATATGAAATTGTTAAACGACATTTTCCTCACAATTGAAGCAACTACATAAAATATATAAATATATAAAATAAGCAATAAAATATATAAAATAAGGAATAAATATATAAAATAAGCAACATATTTTCCGAAAATTTTCACTTGATATTTTTGAGTGAGTGTGTGTGTGTTCAATGATAATTTCTTTATGTTGCTGAAATGGGATTAATATTCATCGACTTTACGTAAATTATCTAACACGTCCGGCGTTGCCCATTCTCATGAAAATAACTTTAAATAAATGTAAAATTTGCGTGATTTTATATCTCGAACCCGATTTTGTATAAATATACATTCTTATATCAAAAATTTGCTCAAAACAAATTTTTAATGATAAAAAACTCTTACTATAATTTTTTTACAAGTAGAATTGTTTTACCAATAAAGAACAGTTATTATTGTCCGAACTTTTCAAAATTTTTAGCGGTTACAAATATAATGTATTAAGAGAAATACTTCTAAAAGGAATTTTAGAAGTAAAAAAATACTTTCTTATAGAAATTAATATTGATATTAAGCATATAACACTTTCGGTTAGCACAAATAAAATCAAACATAGAAGAACAAATGTTATCATCTACTGATGACTTGGGCATTTGTTTTATTTGATTGTCTTATTTTCATTTTATCCCTATGTATTAAGTTAAAACAACAAGTTTTGCAATATCCGCAGTCTTTGTATTTTGTCTTTTTGCAGTTTTTCTAACACATTTTTTTCATGACTTTATTGACTTGTCTTATCTCGAACACCCCAAATCTTTATGGCAATATTAAGAAAGAACTAGTTAGTCCTCATTTTAGAGAAAAATAATCTCATATATTTCGTATATAAGACTGTGGAATTTAACTCTTTGTTCGTTGTGAATTACATTAAATAAAAATTTTGTAGCACTTTTTCTTTAATCGAATCAGTTATATTGTTTCAGTTATTTATAATTATACGCTTCAAACCTTTTATGATTTTCGGCAGTGTTTAAAGAAGGTGATGAATCATTTTTAATAATCTTAGAATAAAAAATACGCGGAAGAATTTAAAATGCATATAAGAAAAAGGTAAGAATTGGAAAATTTCATTAACGTGAAAGGAGGTTTAAGGTTATTGCATATTGCATTTTAGTTTTCTAGGTTTTTTTTTCAAGCACTCAATGTGTAACTGTTGATAAAATCTTCAGATTATGCAGATTTTTAATGTTTTCCCAGCATTTTGTACAGAAGTGAGATTCTGAATGAAAATAGTTATATAAATATTTAAGAAAAATGTTATGTCAATTAAACCTGCTAGCAAGACCCCTTTATTATTCTTTATCAGCATTACTTGTAGAAAATTCATATCAATTTAAGATGCATAATTTAAATTTCATAATGATCTTAATTAAAAAATTTAAATCATTTAATATCCAATTGTTTTCTTTACACGAAAAAATGCCCGAATTACATAAACAACTAATTTCTTATAATAAATTAAGGAAAAAAATAAGCAATAGTGAAAAATTGTTGTGTTATGAACTACAATTTCTTATGCCTTCACTAAGCAATTTCTTCACAAGAGTCTCAAGAGTACGTAATGATTTTAATTATATTTTGGAATTCCGATAATGCAGTTTTACTGACATGCACACGAAAACATTATTTCACTTAAAAGAAATTTTAATTCTTTTTAATTTAATACATACAAAACATATACATTGCAAAAACTTATACACTTTTGTATTGGTGTTGCCACAGAAATTAATATAACCTACCTGGTGTATATAAGGCTGTGTTTTCAATATTATTAGACTTTTTTTCACAGAACATAAAATTATGTTTTTCAAGCTTTTTAATCATATCCTTAAATTAATATATGATTAATAGTATTTTTTCTCAAAAACGATATTTTTCTGACGAATTGCCCAACATTAGAAATTGATCATTATTTCAACTATGCTTCTTTGATTCGAGGATAATTTTGTACAGATTGGACAACGAAACCCATTGGGAAGTATATCCAAGAATGAAGCAATTGAAAAGACAATAATTAACGACACAAATGGACCAAAATGTGCAATTAAGTTCAGCAAAAGACTTGCTATACTAGAGTGACACTATTTAAACTCTGAAATGAGGGTAGAATTTCTTCACATGATTCGTATAAGAAACAAAGTCAGTCCTTCAAAAATATCTATTTTACATCCAGCTCTCTCTTTGTGCAGGATCCAGAAAGCTGAACGTGATATCTCGTCTTTACCTAACATGATTATCAATGAATGGATAAATGTTTTCCATGATTTAGATATGATATATTATTAACTAGAATAATGTCAAATTGTGCAATTGCTGAAGACATTGTCAAGGTTCTTGAGGTGAGTGAAAAAGCTTACCAAACTTTTAAGAAAGAATATCTGTCTGAAGATTCAAAAAAGAAAAATAAGTTAAAGATATTTTCTGTTTAAGAAAAAAAGCAGAGTTTAACGTTTAATAAATGAGAGTTTGTTCTGAAGGAAGAAAGAAATCTGTTCGCTCAAATGACAATTATTTCTGAATGAAAAAAGTTGGACATGAGAACTCTCTTTTCTTACCGTTTAGGGTATTCACAAAAATCTTCGCATCGGCTGGAAGAATTCCAAATGATGTTGTTGTTAATATTTTTAACGGGATGTCCTTTGTTCAAAAGCCCCCGTTGTCGCTACAAACATTCGGAAAAGTATCAGAGAATCTATTTTCTAAAATAAAGCCAGAATCTACGTCCTTTCAAAGAATAGATAATTTTTTATGCATATAGGCAGGTGTCATTAAAAAGCGATGAATGAAAGAAAGAGACCCGTCATTGTTTGCTATCTATATTATAAATGCAAACGTATCTGTGCGTAAAGCATACTTCATTTTGCGATTGGCAACACTTTGGAATTTGAAATGAAAATTTGGTTTTGCAATTTTTGCTACTACAAATTTTTTAACTTCTAAATATCGCACATTTTTAATTTTTACAAAAATGTACTTTTAAATGCAATTTTCTTGAAAACTGTATCTCAATTTATTTTTGAAATATTATTTTTTTTTTTTTTTTTTTTAGTTTTTAATATCTTTTCTTTAATCGTGGAAATAAAAATGCTCCATTTCTATTAAAAGCAAAGAGAGAAAAGCAAATTACTGCATCTTTATGTTGCAATTTTCTCATTAAATGAGAAAAAAATAAAGTAATGTACGTGCTGTGTCAAGAATATGTCTATTATAAAACTCGATGAATTTTGGTTTCATTTATACATAAAAGAATATATATAATTTACTATCTGTTTCGGCTAATAACGTCGAGATTGCAAGTTTTGAATTAAAAGGATTTCAAAATGATCAAATCAAAATACCATTTTTGTTAAAAAGACTACAGATATGAAAGGTGCATATTTAAATTTTGATATGGTGAAATTGGTGTCGAGTTAACTTTCACGGGGAAAACATTCTATGATTGGGTTAAAGTAAATAAATTTTGTTTTTTTTTTTCATTTTCGAATATTAGCATAAGAGTTTTCATTAATAATTTTCTAATAATAATATATCTTTATTATTTTTTACTGCGTACATATGTGATTAAAGTTTAGTTTTAACAACTTCTATAACTGAATTTTATAGAAAAAAGTATTTTGTCTACTTTAGGTTAAATATCATTTATTTAAGAGTTAGTCTTACCAGTATACTATGCATTGTTTATTGCAACTAATTTTGTAGGTTTATAATAAATCAATGAAACAATTCCTTTATAAACATTTACTTTCATCGAAATTCGATTTTTTCTAGTTTGTAAGAGTAAAAGACTTACTAACTCCTGAATATACAGTGTGTAAATGGAAGTAGTTTGTATTTAACGAGACGAGCATAGAAGAACTCAAGAAATTTAATTTCCCAAGAATGACAAAATGAGCATTATTTGAAACAGTTGAATGCGTGAGTTATGTACGAGGGCGATTCGGAAAGTAATCTCCGTTTATGAATAAAAAAACTAATTAAAGGAAACATGTTTTATTACTTACGGATGAAAGACACGTTCTCCAGCTACTTCTCAACATAATTTCCGTATTAATTAAAACAATTATCATGAGGGTAAATCAACTTTGAAATTCCATCGTCACAGACTTCTGCCGCCAGCCTATTCAACTGCGATTATTTTTAAATTCAACTCGCACCACTCCTTCAATCCAAAGAATTTTAACTTGTTTTTCTATATAATTCGCTGATAAATGTACTACCAAAATGTTCTAAAAAATAGTGGGTCAATTCGGATTTCGTCAATATGAATAAAAGAATATGTTAAAATTCTTTGGATAGAAAGAGTGGTGCGAGTTGAATTGCTAGTTTCGAGCAACTCTAAACAAAGCTCCCTTATAAGTAGTTTTTAGCATAATATGCTTGTATGAACATAAGAGTTCTAATTATGCTTTGAAATTACGATAATGTCTCGTCACTAAGATTTATTCGAAAACTCCTTCTTTCTTTTTGGTCACAAAAAGTTTTAGTTCTTTTATATAAATTTTTTGATAATTTAGGAATACTGTATGAATTACTTTTTCTCGATAATTTCAAGCTACAGAGGAATAAAGAATTCTTTCTTTTTGTTAAACCACGAATTTACGGAACATATCAATCACATTTATTTGGAAATAAAATTATTCGCAACGAAAATATTGAGTTTATTACGCATCACATCCAGATCTCGGCAAATGTAGCAACTCAGTAACCTATGAAGATAGAATATTCTAACGGTTGTTCAATAAAGAAATGACTTCCCTTCACCATATTGTTTTATCACCGGAATTGTTATTCTTTATTAAAAGTGAAATATCCATTCGTTTAGAAATTATGCCTTCATGAAATATTGGCAAAAAAGAAAGCTTAAACGAAGATCTTCGTACAAAAACTGACAATACCTTTGAAATTTTAAATACGAATACATAGTTTTAAAAACTCGTTCAGAAAATTTTCAGAAATGTTTTACTTTTGGATACCAAATGCTGTTGTAAACGTAAAATTTGGTTTGAGATCAAAAGAATTTAATGTTTTGAGCTCTTAACATTAAATTCAATTTTATTATTGCAAAATTATTTGCATAACAGGAACTTAAAAATTACATAACGAAAATGCTGAAAGTGGATGGTTTAGTAAAAAAAAAAAAAAAAAAAAAACTGTAAATGTCCCATATAAAAGTCAACCTGCCCCGATTTGGCAATGTTAGAACTTTCATCACTGTATCCAAACATTCTAATAATTAAAAAATGAAATAATGATTTAATTTTTGCCTAACAGTTGGAGCATCCGGTATAGTAAGTGTAGTGTTTAATATGAAAGATATAAAAAAGTTTTATTCGAATAGAAACAGCACTCTAAAAATATAACTCCTTAAAAATTTTGACTAAAGCGTTTAAGGCATTAAATCTACAGTTTTACATTTATTTCATTAGAAGAAAACTTAAACACTATTCAGATATCTTATATATTTCTTTACGTACGCTTTATCAAATTATAATAATAAATTATTTCACTTAACTTATTTGAAACGCAATTACTATCTTTAACTATCTTGCAAAAATTCCAGAAAACATTTTACTACATATTACAGTAATTAAAAGACGATGTGCCAATAATAATGTAGGAAAACAATTAAGCAGCATACATAAATTAATATGTTAAAAAAGACCATACCTTGTGACTTCCCTAATAGTCGTTGAGCCAGAAGCTAAAATTAGGGCATTTGATTTCATCTCTGGGGACTTGGTGATATAAACATTTTTGGATTCACAGGGGTCCAAGGAGTTCATTTTTCGATGATACTATGAAATCTGTGGTAGCTTATAGACGACATATTGAAAAAAAAGTAGAAAAAAAGACATACAGTCCATGCATCTCTTTCAAATTTTACTCTTTACTTTATCCTGTATTGGATCCAAACTTCACAAATACCTAGCATTCAAATCTAGCATTTCTCTTCCTTGGATTTTAAATCGTTTTCTAAAGAAAACAATGTAATAACTGTCACATAAGTATTTTTAGAGATAATAATATTACTAAATCCAGACAACGTGCTTTAGCATGGTGTGCGCGAAATAAAAGTTGCGTATCACCTCTTCTTGGAAGCAGGTCAATTTAGTGAATTCTTCAACTACTTATTTAGTGAGTTTGTATCATTTTCCTCAGTAAATAACCTATATCACTTGTGTTTTCAACTATTTCAGATTATGTTCATTTTGCCATTCTTTAGAAATAAAAAAGTATATTTTTTTTATGTTTTTCCTCATCCGATAAAAACTGCTTCCATTTTCGTATTATTTCCCCCGGAGATGGTAATTTGTATAACATCACCAACAATTCATATTTTTCGTTTATTTCTTTTTATTGATACCTGCCTGTATGTGTCAGATACAAAATTTATTCTTTGTGAGGATGTATAATTTTGTAATATTTTAGAAACTATATTCTTTGGTAGTTGTCCAAATGATTGTAGCTGCTGTGGTAGCTTTGAACAAAGGACATTCCGTCATTTATATTAGCAACACCATCATATGCATTCTTTCATCAGTCGCAATTTTGTCATAACATTCATCAGTTTGCTTTTTCAGTTTTTCGCATTTAACCATCAAGTGTCACTAAGGAACTTGAATGAAGCCCTAGATTTAAGGAAAAGACAGTTCTCATATCGAAATGTCTTCGCTTTGCAATACTTGTCATTTGAGTAAATATTTTTCTTTTTGTCTTGGCAACAAATTGTGAATTATTAAACGTTCACTAACTCTCGTTCTTCTTCAAGTCAGAAAATGTATTTAGTTTCTTTATCTTTGGTGATTTAAAAAACCCTTCTGGCTTTGAATCCTTAGACACATAGTCTCTCTTGAAAGTTTGGTAGGTTTCTTCACCCATCGGATGAGCTTTGAATATGTCTTCGACAATGTCTAGAATTGTTATTGCTGCATTTGATGCTATTATCATGTCCAGATTTATCTATTCATTGATAATCGTATTCTGTAAATATTAGATATTATGTTCGTCTTTCTGGATCTTGCTGAAAGACAGAACAGGATCTAGAAGAGATTAGTCTGAAGTACTGATTTTGGTTGTTTCACGATTCATGTGAAGAAATGCTGCCCTGATATCAAAAATATCTGTTAACTGCGGCAAGTATTTGACTGAACTTTGTTGTAGCTTTTGACCCCTGTGTGTCTTTACTTATTGTCCCTTGAATCACCCTATTAATTTAATAACATACAAAATATGGATATCTGTCCGATCAGTCTGTTTATCAGCGGATATTTTACAATATAGTATCTATTCGCTACTCTGTTTTTGAAAATATCATGGGTAAACGTCACTCTTATGTTATGGTGAATCCAAAAAAATGTATGGTGTAACAAGCCCGCTGACATATAATCACAAAAGCCCCTGGCAACGACGGCAGCCATTTTCCAATATGGGGCCCATAGAATACTCTAGTTCTGAAAATATGGATAATTGTCATTCTGATGTCATGGTGAATCGAAAAATGTATGTATATGATTTAGAAAGACCACTGACATGAAATCACGGGAGTCTCTGGCCCAACGGCGGCGACCCTTTTCCAATATGGCGTCCATAAATTACCTTGGTTTTGAAAATGTCATGGATAAATGTCATTCTGATGTTGTGGTGATTTGAAAAATGTATCATTTAACAAGATCGCCGACATGAAATCACAAGAGCCCTTGTCTCAATGACGGCGGCCATTTTCCAAAATATCGCCCATAAATTACCTTGATTTTGAATGTATTATGGGTAAATGACTTGTTGATGTTGTGATAAATCTAAAAATGTCTGATTTACCTAGTCCATTGATAAGAAACCACATGACTCTCTAACTCAATGACGGCGGACATTTTCCAATATGGCGCCCATAAGCTACCCTGGTTTTGAAATATCATGGATAAATGAGGTGCTGTTGTTGTGGTGAATCCAAAAAAATATATATTTTACCAAGTCCCCCGACAAGAAACCACACGGAGCCCCTGGCTCAATGACTATAAGTAGTTTTTAACATTACACGCGTGTCAGAACATAATATTTCTAATTAGAGTTTTGAATTTCTCTAATGTCTCTTCTCTGTCATTTAGTCGAAAGCATTCTTTTTGTCAAGGAGAAATATAATTCCTTTAAATTACCTTCTTCGTAATTTGGAAATCCTCAAATTACGAAGTATAGGAAATTCGAACTATAGGAAAAAAATTATTTCACAGCAAATTTGCAATTTTGCGGAACTATTTAATGGTAATTATTTAGAAATGAAATGCAATTGCAAGTATTACCGTTATTTATATGAAAGGCTTTTCTGCATTTAGATACAAATGTTGTACTATTTTACTGGTTCACGTTTTATTTTATTACTTCAGCTTTTAAAAGACTCTAATGATGTACATATGTAAGCGTTTTTTAAATACATAACAATTATTTAATCATATTGAAAATTCATTATGAGTAAATAAAATTATAATGGTTTTCATCAAAACATTTAGTCGAAAGCATTCTTTTTGTTCAGAAAAAACATAATTCATTTAAATTAGCTTTTTGGTAATTTGGGAACCCTCAAAGATTTATGTTTACTAGATTACATTTATAGTCATTACTTTTATATGACTTGCTTGTTCATAAAAAACTAATATCCTATTTGAGGCTTTAATTACCCAAGGAAATAATAGTCTGATCTTTTATGAAATATTAAAGAAAAAATACGATGTTTTTAACTGGAGACGCTGCCATTTTTAAAGAACACTGCAACTGTGATGGTGACTGATTAGACATGTTACTCATTCATTTTAATGTATCGATCAAAGAAAGCAACTTTAAAGAGTTTTTTGAAAATTCTGATAATGATTTAGATAATGAATAAGTAATGGTAATATTTTTCATTTTTCAGAGTTTAAAAGTAGCTATAGATCTGAAGGTATTTTTAAAGTTTTTTATATCTACTATCATTTTTTTTTCATTCTAGAAGATCAATTTTTTAAATTTACGTATGATGTATACAGGCCAACCCCCTTACTTTGGAATTTATAAAAAAAATCCCAAAAAGGTTTGGCTGAATTATATGGTTAAATTCTTAATTTATATACTTTTTATATTCTTGGTTTATATACTTTAAAATATTAGTAATAATTTATGTTTTCTATATATATGGTGCACGTTTTTTTCTTGGTTCATGGTATCTCTTTTACAAAATTGCATAATATATATATATTTATTAATTTTATAAAAAATTAAAAATATACCGAAATGAAGAAATTAATCTATTTTAAAAAGCTTTTTTTATATTATTCTTATCCTTTTTCATGTATAAAAGCTGAACATATCTGAAGATTTAATATTAAATAATTAAAAAATAAGCTTTATTTATTTTAAGACGAAAATTTAATTTTTATGAAAACAGTATTTTAGAATATACTGTTCAACAAACCTTTGTCACTTTTTTTCTCTTTTGTAATTTGCTTTCAATTTAAAAAATAACCAAAGCTATTTCTGTCAAAGTGTTTGTAAGGACATTATAAAAAAAATAAATGAAAACAAAAACGCTTTGAGCAAATTCTACAATTCTAATACAATTCTAAAATAAAATAAAACAATTTTTATTTAAATTTTTAAATAACAAATATAATATGTTGTATGCAGCTTTTTTAATTTTTATCTACACTTTTAATTTTATATAACTAATTAGATTTCAAAGTAATTCAGTTTTTAATGCGTGTTTCAAGTGTCTGACATGTTGTTATTCTTTTCTACGAATTTTTCTTGATATATTTATCCTTAAAATAAAATTCGAAGAAAAAGTATTTTTCAAGTATTAAATTGTAATTAAAAAATGATAATACTTAATTTATATCTAATTAAATTTCTTCGAAAACTTTGATTATATAAAAAAAATTTGCCCTGAAGATTTTCTCGAATTATTTTTCAAATTATTTGTTTTTACATCTACCATAAGACTACTTCTAAATTTTACTCTATTTCTAATCTGATTAGTAATTGTGATTTTTTAAAGGAAAACATTTTGTTAGAAAGATTTAAGATAAAAAAACAGTCATTTAAAAAATCCTCCTTTTGTAGGAATGTATAATTGGAAATAATTCTTATAATAATATAAAGAAATATAAAAATTATTTTTAATCAAATATACTTAACTTGAATTTACCTATGGTTCAAACAGTATGTATGTTCATATGCACATATTTTTAATCTTTTTAACTCTCCATCAATTGCGCCTGTAGGTGTCATATGATCATTCATAGGAGTTTTGTAAGCACCACGAAACTTTTAACAAAATTTCCAAGTTATATTGATTTTTTATAATTATGTAATTTACTCTTATTTAAAGTAGCTTACTTTAGCTTCTTGTCAATAAATGAAATCAGAAATACAATAAACATGCGATTTTATAAAAATTATATAAAAATTTCTACGTATACTACTAAAATACACTTAAAATTATATGAAAAAGATTTATATTTATTATGTACTCTAAAAACCTCGAAACTCTTAATACAATTTTTAAATTAAAATGATTTATAAGAAATTCGTAATTCACTCTTACTTAAAGTGAATTACTTTAATTTATTCTAAATAAATACAATTAGAAATACAAGAAACATGTGATTTTTTTAAACTGCATAAAAAATAGTTCACATATACATTACAGAGAAAATTATACAGTAAAGATTTATTTTTTTACGTCTGCTGTTTAAAATCTCAAGCAAACTGCCCAGAAATTCAACGGTTTTTAAAGATAACAATTACTTGGCAAGATTATTAAACGCAGTTAGCCATATTATTGATAACATTGGGGTCGCAAAAAGTTAAATTACAGATAAGTGGCCATTTTCTATAAAATGGTCGAAATGCTGGACAGTCTGCACTGTAAAATAAAATTGTAAATTTACGGCACATTGCCATGAATTATCCAGTAAATTTACGGAATATGTCACTTTTTTCACATAAACGGTCAATTCCCGTATTTTTTTCTGTTTTAAGGGCAAAAAACGTTAATATAATGACAAAGTTCGTTCATATAGTTATAAAGTCGTTCTTTTACGGACATTGTCTGGAATTTCTGCTGCAGTAAATCTCTGCTGCAGCTTCTTTAAAGTGTGCCGCAGATTTTTTACAGCGTGCGTTACTTGTACTTTAAAAATATTGTATTATGACATCTTTTTGTTATATTACAACCCGCATTAAGTTTCGTTTATGAAAAGTGATTTTATAATTATTTTGATCAAAACGGAGAAACAGACTCTAGTTCGGAATCAGAATCTTGTTTGAATATTTCATCAATTTCTTGTTCTGATTCCTAGATGTGATCGGAACGTTCCTGAAATTGTTCATCATGATTCAAAAATTACTCATGATAAATTAAAGAAAGAAAAAGTTTTTATAAATTTAATTATTTCTATGTTAAAAATACTATAACCATGTAAAATAGATTACCTTTTTTTTTCAATTAAGAAATATTCCGTGATATCCCGCGATGTGTTTGTCAACACCCCAGCTGAAAATTTTGTCATCCTCACTTCATGAGAAAAAGATAGAATGATTCATAGAAAGGTAGAATACCATCCGTTGTCACTGGGCGTGACATCTAGAAGCATGCAACTACTAAAATTATATGAACATGAGCTTGAGTAGTTCCGTATTTGTGCCCATAATTTAACTCATGAGATAATCAGATTACCTTACGCGAATAATGAAGGGTTAAGTTAAAAGATTATATGATTCACTTGAAAAAACACGCTAAATAATGCTAATTCTACGGGAAAAAATCTTTTAAAGATATCTCGTTTACATTCCAGTATTTTTTTTTTTTTTCATTAGAAAGATGAGATCGATCTGTACAGGTATATTACATATATTTTTAATTAAAGTACTTTTATTTTCAAAGTCAGTTTCAAATGTGAAAGCATCAATGATTCGACATTTTTTTTAGAAAATACATAATTGCTTGAACTGTGTAAATTGTGGACTCAAGAACTTTTGACTTTTATTAGAGCCAAAATATGCTGCTTATGCCATGTGCAATTGAATAAATTTGAATTAAATTCAATTGAAGATAGTAAAAGAATCAAATCTCTGGAAGAGGTGGTTAAAATTCTATGTATAGTTTCTATTCTTATGAAACTTTTTTAACAAAGTTATTTTAACCATCATTAAATATTCTTAAAATAATTCTTTGGGTGCAAAAGCTTCTACTTCAACTCGTTTGTACATCTTTTTTCTATAAAACGACCAATTTTCTTATTTTTAGATGTGTTTATTTTTATTTTTATTTATTTATTTATTTATTTATTTATTTATTTATTTTTTGTATTATCCTAGAATGATCTTAGGTCAGAAAAATTCATTTATGGATGTGACAGTGCAAACTACTGTATTTTAGACTAGAAAAATACTGAATCAAAATTACTTGTTTTGAAATTTTTACTTGTTTGCAATCCATGGAATCAAATATATATCCATGTCAGTCTTCAACCCTGGAATTTTTGAGTTTATTCTCTGATATATATATATTTTCATTCATTTTTTATTTGTTGAAATTTTAATTTAAACGATGTGTTTTAAGTATCTTGAAATTGATCAAAATACCGATTTTCTTTATTTACTATCAACTGAAAGTGTCTGTAATTTTAAGTATTTTGACACCTCATTTTTAGCAATGCGACCATTATATCGCGAGATATCGTTAATTTTGTTAATAGATCCAACGCAATCACCCATATAAATAATAATTTTAATCTGATTTTTCACCATGTTCATATTTTTATAACTTGCTTGTTCCATAAACAGTTTTTTCCTAATTTAGACAGAGGTTTAAAATTTGTTTTACTTTTTTTCCATGGGGTATTTAATGTCATTGTGTACATAGTTATTTTTTTAAATAATTTGAATTCAGAGTTTCTTGAATTTCCTTTATTTTTTTATACACACGTGAAAAAAAATCATATTAAATATACAATGCCATATATCTAGAAATCCTTATACAATTTTATGTAGTATATTTTAATAAATTTTCTTTTTAAAAAATTGAAATATTGATATTTATAAAAGTAGTAGGGATTTAAAAGAAATTAATTAAAAAAATAATTTTAGTAAAATAGGCTATTTTAAATTTTTTTCTAGATTTTATTTAATTTTTTTATTGAATAATGTGTCACGACATATATTACAATATTATTTAAAATGGAAGAGATGGTTTTAAAGGTACTGTTCCCCTTAAGAGGGCTCAGGGGTTGATCGATACAGAAAAACATGTAAACAGAGCTCTCGCTTCGAGTCCATATAAAAGCAGAAGCATTCAGTGTAATTAATTTAAACTTTCTGATATTTTAAAGGTATGTTTGTAGTCTTATAAAATTATAAAATGAAGTACTTCAATGTAATATTATAAGAAATATGGAAAAAATTATGTAATATAATTTTCGAAAAAAAATTATGTGTTATATCACCATCACCAAGATATCTTAATGTTGAATTGACTCAAGAACCTAATTTTTGCTTTAAAATGATCAGGAAACTTTATTCTATAGAATAGTTAAAGCTATAAGAATCACTCGAAAAAAACTTTATTAAAAAAACACTCAAACTTAAAAAATTAGAAAACCCCTAAAAAATACAACTTTTTTTTTCATTAAAATTACTCAAAATGTTAAACTATCTAAACTATATTAATTCATTCTACAGATAATGATGTTATATGCATGCAAAAAAATATTTAAGCCATTCCATAAAATAGGTTTTTTTTTAACTTGGTGTTAGTCGTCAAAAATCAAGTTTTGAGAAAACGCGACCTAAAGTTGAAATTCTATGGGTGCGGCTATGAAAGTGTTGATACATAAATGCTTGTAACTCCGTTAAAACTACAAATATTTTTATGCGGTTTTTTGCATTGGGTTAAGAATTAATTGAATAATGAAACTAAATCATAAAAAAATCGATTTTTGAAAAGTTTTCAACCCCTGAGCCTCCTTAAAGAAATTTTTCTCTCAAACGTTTCTTCAGGAAGATTTTGGCATGGTACCTCATTCATCGCGCTTTGCATGAATGTAAAAATGAGATGTTAATATCAGAAGTAATATTCTATATACTTCATTAAATACTTAAGATATATAAATGTGGGAGTATTACAAAATTTAAATAACTGGTGGATCTATTTATATTTTCTTTCACGCGAATATTTAAAAAAAATACTTTCATAGTGTATTTTTCTGACAAATGTTATCAAAAAATATGTAATATTCGCCTCTAATTGAAACTTTACGATACCCTCATTTATATTTAAGAAAAAAATACATTGTATTTATGAGAAAAAATGTGACTATATAAAATTTTATTTACAGTTTAATGTGATTTTTAATCAAATCAGGATTTTGTAATTTAATTACTTTAAATAAATTTTGTTTTCATAGAACAGATGAATTTGAAAATAGTTTAAGACGTATGGCACATGGTTAACTTATAAATTACTCGAACAGAATTATTTTTATAATATTTAAAGAGGAATAAGATTGTGAAAATGCAAAAACAATAATAAAATACTGAAACAAATATAGCGGAATTTTTTATGAAGATATTAATGATCAAAGTGCTATATTGGAAATATGAAATATTCTTTCCAAGTTAGACATACTTATAAGAAGCTCCTTAACTTATTCCACTCCAATTAAAGTTTTAAAGAAAAACGCATCTTCTTTATAAAAATATTTCAAAAATATTCAAGGAGTCTTAGTATAAACAAATACATTATACGAGATAGTTTGGAAGTTCTTTCTTGGAAGTTACTTCAAATTAAATTAATGCAGCATTTCAAGAGCATTAAAACATGCTTTTGAAGAGATTTGTAAGCTTATTAATGAAATGAACAATTTTTCATCAAAGAATTGTGTTTATATAATGCATATTTTATTCAATTAATTATGATTTGAATAGAAATAAATAGATGTAAATACTTCAGTATCTTCTAATTTAAGTATGATCATATTTTCCAATTTTATAAATGTATAGCACCGTTCCTAAAATTGGTAACCTGCCTTTATACACAAACTGTTGATAATTTTTTTTTCAAAAATTTTTTATTAAACACTGAAAAATGTATTCTTCAAATTAATTAGAAATTAAAATTTCAAGGAATCTTTTTAATGCAATTTCAAACATAAATTTACTTTTTCTATGCATTTATTTATAACTGAAACATTATAACACAGAAAAATATATTCTTTTGAATAATTAGAAATTAAATTTTCAAAAGATTCTTTTTATTCACTTTCAAAAATAAATTTACTATGCATGTATTTATAATTGAAACGCTATAACACTAAAAATTATATTATATCGAATGATTAGAATTTAAATTTTTCAAGATTTTTTATGCATTTTGAAACATAAATTTATTTTTTCTATATATGTATTTACAACAGAAAAACTATAACGCTGAATCAAAATTTTAAAGTAATTATTTATACACTTCCAAATATATATTTAGATTTTGCATGCAAGTATCCTTAAAACATATACGGTTAGTTATTCATACCTAATAATTAACTGACACTTCAGCAAAATTCTACCTCAAATAAGCATTTTCTAGTGAAATTCTGCAAATTCATATCACCTAGGTGTAACATATTTGTGTTAACCGTTATAGGTTACGTGTCAATTATTGGATTTTCAAAAAACGATGTTGTTAGTCACTGGATTGGCTTACCATTTTTTTTTTTTTTTTTTTTTTTTTTTTTTTTTTTTTTTGAAAAAATAATAATTTTTAGTAATAAAAAATACAATTGTTTTTTTTAAATTTGTGAACAATAATTCTTTAATGTATCTCTAGTATACTTTCAATAATAAAAATAAGAATAAAATACCTTTAAAACTTTGTAATAAAGATATGAACAAGAAATAATCCTTAATTTCTCTATTCTTGGGGGTTTCCACTATTTGTACACTTTTACCATTAATAATTAATTAAACGTTTCATAGACATTTATGTAAACAAAAATTTATATCCTAGCATAAAAAAACTATTTTGTAAAAGAAATGAAAATCTTCCATTATCACAAATATCGTGAAACACAGCACTACTAATGTTACTGTCTACTGATGACAGAGATAAACATTATATTATAAATAATTTTATATAACACACTTACTTTCATTTTATCCTCATGTATTAAGTTAATACAATAAGATTTGCAATATGAGAAATCTTTGTATTTTGGCTTTCTTTGTTTTTCTAACACATTTTGTTTGATGACATTATTGACTTATCTTATCTCGAAGGTCACAAACCATTAGTGAAATATTGAGAAAATGCTAGTACCTTTCCTAAAGAAAAAGAAATTCATATTTTTGGTATTTTTGACAGTGGAATTTATACTTAAATATCTGTTGTGAATTACGTTAAAAAGGCATTTTTGCAGTTTTTCTTTAATAGCAGTTGTTATTAATTACATTAACTAAGAGAAATGAATATATTTATTGAGTAAAAAACATTTTCGATTATCACAAATATCGCGAAACATTGCAGAACAAATGATACCGCCTAGTGATGACATGGACATTTCTTTTATATAATAGTTTTACTTTCATTTTTCCTTCATTATTAAGTTAATGCAATAAGTTTTGCAATATCCGAAGTCTTTGTATTTTATCTTTTTTTTCCCCAACACATTTTGTTTGATGGCATTATTGACTTATCTTATTTCGAAGGCCACAAACCATTAGTGAAATATTGAGAAAATATTAGTACTTTTCCCAAAGAAAAAGAAATGCCTATTTTTGGTGTTTATGACTATGGAATTAGCAGTGAATTACATTAGAAAAGTAACAATATTAGCGCTTTTTCTTTAATGGTATCTGTTACTAATTCGTACAATTTTCTACATTCTAAAGTACTTTTAACATTGATTTAAAAAATATATTTGTCTTTTTTTAAGCAAACTACAAGTTTAAGTTTTTTATGCAAACTACATACCGAAATGACAATTTGTCATTTTCATTAATTTTTAAGGTTTAAAGATTAATTTTAAAATTTATACAACGCAGTATAAATGATAATATTTATAATAATTTTTACAGGTTATCTTTCACATTTTAAAACTATTTATTGATGAATCACAGGAATTCTAATAGAACTGTAAATTTTTGAAAGGAATTAAATGAAAAATGATAAATTACTTTGTTTTAACAATTGAAGCAATTACATAATATACCAGAAAGAGAAAATAGGCAAAATATTATCTGAATCTTTTGTTCAGTGATAAATGTCTATGTTTCTCAAATGGGACTAATGGCCATCAATTTCACCTGACCCGCTGGCCACTTAAGGCCCGTGAAAATAACCTTAAATAAAGCTGAAATTTGTATGATTTTATATTTTTAATCTAATTTCATATAATATTATATGCTTAAATGAAAGTTCACTTTACCACATTAGACCTGGTGTATCCTATAGGCCACATCTCTACATTTTTTTTTTCACGTATATAAATAATGTAAAAAAAAATGGTGTAAATGGAGCAAATAGCATAACTAAGCTCAATAGCAATTTGTTTTGAATAGCACTTTTTTAGAAATCTACATGTTATATGAAAATGGTTTGCAGCAGAAATATATGTTTGTTTTTGTATAAGACGGCCAGTTATCGACACGAGGGATATAGGCCCTAAGGGTAGGACTGCCCTCCGTGGGGGTCTTTCTAAGGGAACGTAACCCGCATTTAAGCAAGGAAATTCAAGGTTCCAAGAAAAACACGGAAAACTCCGAAAGGTTAGGGCGACGGTCGCTTGTGTTTGAACCCAGCACCTACCGTCTACCAGTTTCGTGATCAGAACCACTCTGCCACTGGTGGAGCCAGAAATGTACGAAATATAAAAAAAAATGGAAACGTAAATAATTTTACTGTCCGTTAAGATACCATTTCGTCACCTGAGGATAATAAGGCTCTATCTGTGTATTTGAAAAAAATGACTTGTCGATATAAAAATGCTCTATTTGTATCATTAAAGGCGTTTCTCGATTAACATATTGTCATAATATAATTGCAATGTTATATATAAATTATATGTAACACCATTTTGATGCAAAAATGCCTTCATAGATACAAACAGAACTTTTTTATACCAACAAGTCAATAAAAAAAAAAAAATAAATAATAGAACCATTTTATTCTCAGGTAACGATTTGTAGAGTCCATTAGTAATAAAAAATTATTAAATGTATATATTTTTTACGTTTTTCAGATGTGTTTGTAATACAAAAAAAAATAATAATGTAAAATTAATAAACTAATAAGCTAATACTAAGAAATTATAAAAAATAAAATGTACTTTTTGAGTCTACATGTATCATCAAATTTTATGTAAAAAAATCGCTGTTCAATCTCTTTTACTTATCAGTTTTTTTTTTTTTTTTTTTTTTGTTAATATAAGTTCATAACTAAAAATTTAAAAAAGTATATAAATAAACCCTGGGATCTTAAGCCTATTGATATTTCGTGGTAAAAGGACTCATTCGAAGATTATTTTTTTTAACCTTCCGGCGGGCGTGCCGTTGTAAAAAGTACAACATTCATATTCTTTTTTCTTTAAAACAAACTTGAAGTGCACTGTAAAAAAATCTGTAAATTTACCAAAAGTTTTCAAGGAAACTGAGATTCTTAGAGCTTTTTATATAACGGAAACAGCAAAAATTCATGTAACAGATACAGATTTGTTTTGAAAATCAAAAAATCTGAAAGGTTACTAAAAAATTTTTAGGAAACTGGGATTCCAAGAATTTATCATGTAACTGAAACCCAGGTTACAGATAAAATATTTGTAAGATAGCTGTAATGTTAGTAGACTCGTTTGTAAAGTTACAGATTTCTGTAACTTTAAAAAATTAGTTCAGTAGATTTACATTTTTTTCCTGTACAGAGTACAGATAAAATGTTAATAACCATACAGATTTCGGTAACTTTACATCTGTAGGATTAAAGATTTTTGTTTACAGTGTGGAGAGGGCGTTAATAACCGTTTGTATAAAATTAAGTGTGTTGCGGAATACGTTCATAAATTGCGATCAGAAATAATTTATATGATATTTGTATGTTACAATATTTGTAAAATTAAAGTAAAAACAATAATTGAATATTTTCCCCCTGTTATACAATTTACATCGCGTGTGATTCCTCATGTGATGAATATTTGCGCGCCCGGCGAAAGGTTAATACATCATTTCATAGCCGGATGTTTGGATTTTTTTACTGTTACAAATATACAGGTTTTCACAGACATTTCTGTCACAAAATATATTTCAGAAGATAGAAAGAAATATATTGACTCATAAAAAATAATACTTATAGTAAGGATAAAACATTTTCAGTTAAAAAAAAGAGTTAAAAGTAGTGGCACAAATGCTATTTTCTACTGATGATAATAGCATTTATTTTATATAACAGACTTACCTTCAGTTTATCCCCGTGAATTAAGTTAATTCGACAAGTTTTGCAATATCCGAAGTCTTTGTATTTCATCTTTTAGCAGTTTTTCTAACACATTTTGTTTGATAGCATTATTGACTTAACTTATCTCAAAGGCTAAAACCATTAGTGAAATGTTTATAAAATATTAGCTCTGATTCTAAAGAAAAACAAATTCATATTTTTAGAATCTGGGGCTTCTAAATATCCGTTGTGAATTGCATTGAAATAATAATTTTATCACTTTTTTTTTTAATAGCAGCTATACAGATTTCCTTAATTCTAAATTATATTTCTCGTAGATGAAGAAACATTCGTCTTTTTTACGCAGTGTAGTTTTCGATGAATTTACATGTTTTAGTTCACAAAGATCCCCAAAAACATGTTTATACAAACTGTCTGTCAATCTGTCTGTTCCTATGTTCCCATCGTACCATCGAAAAGTGTACGAAGTTATGCATCAAATTGAACCAATTTTTTGTGTATGTATTAAGCTATTGCAAGCAGGTTCTGCTTCAATTGAGAAAGATTCTGCCGGAAGGGGGTGCTGCAATAGCAATTTTTATAGCATTTTCATTATTCGACTACTGAAAAGTGCTTTAAGTTAATTTAACCAATTTTTTTTTTTTTTTGTAGATGGAAAGCAGTTTCTCCTTGAATTTGAAAACGTTCTGTCGAAAGGGTTTACTGCAACAGCGATTTTTGTGCTGTTTTTTATTTACCGCCGAAAAGCATATCAATTATGAAATTAATTAAATCGAACTTTTTATTTATGTTTAACGGTCATGGCCAGCATGTAGTCCTTAAATTTAAAAATATTCCACCGAAAAAAAAGCCGTTTTTTTTTTTTTTTATATATATATATTATTATTATTGTTATTAGTTTTGTTGTCTATTAGCGATCCGTGCAGCGTCAGAAACTCCCGTCTTGCTAACCTTCCCAACGGCTTAAGTGCAGTTTAATAACGTAAAAACTATTGATTTTAATAAATATCGTGATCGAGATTATATCGTTTTTACTCCGATTATGTGACTGAAGCAGATATTTAAGGTGAAAATCAAAGTAGCTATAGTAGTATCAAAATCAAAGTAGTATACTGAATACTGTTGCAGTATTGACACCTGCAATCACTTTTTGAAATATCTAGATGTATGAGATTGAAGGAAATTTTGGGATCGGAGCATCCAATTATTATTTTCAATGTGAACTAACTTATCCGACACACTATAAAGGATTATACTATAATAATTTTTCTAGCAATCTCTCAGATTATTAAAGTATTGATTGATAAACCAAAAGGATACTAAAATAATGTAAATTTAAAAAGAGAATTACATGAAAAATTTTGAAATACGTTGTCTTCACAATTGAAATAACTACATAATATAGAAAAAAGAGAAAATAAGCAAAATATTTTTTGATTTTTTTTCACTTGTTTTTCTTTTATTCTTTATGTGTGTGTGTGTTTAATCATAAATTCTTTGTGTTGCTGAAATGAAATTAATGTTCATCGACATTTCATATACATTAATTGACACAGCCGGCGTTGATCGATACCGTGTAAATAACCTTAAATAAATATAAAATGTGCATGATTTTTAAACTTGAATTGGTTTTGTATGAATTTAAATTTTTAAATAAAACATTCACGAAAAACATATTGATATATCGTAGAATTGTTTAGCAGCATAAAAAGCAGTTCTTGCTCTCTGTTTTTTTTATTTTTATTTTTATCGGCTATAAATATAATGGTTTTACACGTACATTTCTGTCGCAAAATGTAAATTTTTGAAAATAAGAAATAAACGATTTCTTATAAATGTTAATATTTCTATTAAGCATGTAACATTTTCGGTTAGCACAAAAAAGTGAAACATAACGGAATAAATGGTATCATCTACTGATAACATGAGCATTTATTTTATATTCATTTTTATTTTCATCATTTCTATTCTTATTTTCATTTTATCTCCAAGAACTTAATAGAGATTAATACAGCACAATTGAAGATGTATATTAAATAATAGAATAAGTTTTGCAATATCCGCAGTCTTTGAATTTAAAATTTTTATAGTTTTTTTATCACATTATATTTGATGATGTTATTATCTAGAAACGCCAAAAACCTTTACTGGAATATTGAGAAAGCATTAGTTCCTTAATTTAATGAAAAACGAACTCATATACTTCGAATTTAAGGTTGTGGAACCTAATTCTATGTTAATTGTAAATTACTTTAAATAAAATATTATTTGTTTTGTTTCAGCTTTCCATTTTTAACACGTTGTTTCAACATATTTTATGAATTTCGGCAGAGTACAAGGTAGGTAGTGAATTATTTTTAATTATCTTAGAATAAAAAAATACGAGCAAGATTTTAAAAATGCATTTAAAAAGTGTATGAATCGAAAATTTTCATTAAAACGAAACAGAGGCTAAGGTTATGGAATATAAAATTTTAATTTACTAGATTTTTCTCAAACACTCCGTATAGAAGTGTCGATTAAATCTGTAGATTGGACAGATTTTTACTGTTTTCCCAGCATAATGTAGAGAAGAACGGATTCTGAATAAAAATAATTGTAAGAATGTGTAAGAAAAATACCATATCAATAAAACCTGCAGGCGAGACTCTTTTTTTTATGTTTTCCCTGCATCACTTCTAGAAAATGAATACACAATTTAAGATGCATAAAGTAACACATCATTATGATATTAATTCAAGAATTTAGGTCATTAAATATAAAATTGTATGTTTCATTTAATCTAAAATAGGTTCAAATTACGTAAACAATTTATTCCTTACTTTAAATATACTTCTTTAAAATAGTAATAATAATATGCCGTTCTTAAATTATTTGGATGCCAACCACACTTTATTACTCTACTAAGAATTTTTTTACTTTACCTTACAGCGTTTAAAAATTAATATACTGATAAGTTACAGAAATAAACGAGCAATAGAGAAAAATTATTGTCTTGTGAACTACCATTTTTCTTGCTTTTGCTAAGCAGTTTTTTCCATAACAGTCTCATGAGTACATAATGATTCTAATTATACTTTGGAATTCCGATAATGCCTTTTCACTGACATTTATTCAAAAACATTATTTTACTCAAAAGAAACTTTAATTCTTTTTAATTAGTTTCTTGGTAGATTAAACACACTAAAGATTTGAGTTTACTGGATATTTTTAAACCTAAAAGAGAAGCAAAAAAAAAATCTCGTGTGAATAAACTTCGATTTTGAGAACAATTGCATGGTATTATTATTTAGAAATGAAATAATGGAGAATTGCACATCTTTAACGGAAAGCCATTTCTAAACTTGAAAATTTCTATTTTGGCAATTTTCTGATTAATTTTTAATTAGTATTTTTAAAGACGCCTATTACAAAAATATATAAATAAATATAAATAAATATAAATGAAATAGTTATAAAATGTTTTTTTTTAATATTTAAATACAGTTTATTCAAATTAGTAAGTTTTTAATAATATATACTTGCTGAAACTGTTTAAATAATATACGAAGTAAAATTTTTCTATCACATACTAATGTGCATATTTCATTAAATTAGATACTGTGATAATTAAAAAAAAATGAATAAGGAAATAAGAATTAAAATTGCTACTAGTTCAAAGAGTATATAAAGTACGAAAAGAAAGTGTACAATATCTTTGATAATTTTGATGACAAAGGAATTCAATTATAATTGGACATAAAAGTTTGCTTAATGTTTTATTTCTTTTTATCGTTTTGTTTTTATCAACTACTCTAAGATCAAAGGCATGTTTTTTATTATTATTTTCAAGTGTCGCATATGTTTTTAATTTTTTGGGAAATTTTTGTGATAAGAACTGAAATTGTAAACGAAATTAAGAAAAGAAAATGCTCTTCAAAGTGTTCGAATATAATTAATAATTATTAAAAAATAATTAAATTAAGTTTTTTAGATTTTTTTTTGTATTTTTCTTTTATTAGACGGTTTTACCTACTAATGAAAAAATATTAGATACAATTAATCTTTTAAGTTATTTTTATTTACAAAAATTATTAAGTAGTTCATGCTCAAAATTTACTACAGTAATGTATAAACCTTTTAAAAACAACCATTTTCGTATAGATAAATAAACCAATTACGCATAAAAATTTAACTTTCTGTATTATCAGATTCAGTGGGTACCATCTCTTATTGTGATTTGACAATGAAAATTTTCTTTTAAGAAGATTTGTTTTATGCTATCTTTCTTTTTACTTTAAGCCAATATCAACTCATATCGAATTATAGATAATTAAAAAAAGGTAATTACTCCATATGTTTTCATTGCGCATAACAATTTATATTGTCGTGGATAATGGTTAGTAATAATAACATTGTGAGGACATCTTCATGAAAAAACTGAAGAATCAACCTCTAAAAATTCAAATATTATCCCTTAATTTTAAAACCTCATTTGAAAATTTTATTAGAAGTTTTTTGCCTTAGGATACCAAACACCATGCCAACCTTAAAGTTATTTAGAAATTATAAAGATGTAATGTTTTAAGCTTCTAATGTTAAATGATTTTTTTAATATTTCAAAAATGAAAGCAATATTGGTAGTTTTAAGAATATCTTATAATCTATATGAAGGAACATGAAAAAAACTTTTAAATAACAAATCTGTAAATGCCCCTATAAAAAATCACTTAGCCGCGTAATATAAGGAAGATGTCAAATTCTGTATTTTACAAGTAATTTTTCATAGTTAAAATATGACTATCCCTGAAAATGAGTATCATATTCATGGCCTGCATTTTAGTTCCTTATAATGTAAAAATATAGCACTGCAAAGTAATTCTTCTTAGTTTTGACATAGTTCAAATAAGAAATAGTGAAATAGATATTTCTTCCTAAATATGTGATTAAATGTTTTGTAAAAATTAAGCAGCATTTTCTTTTAAGAACCCTTTTCTTTTTCATTTTCTTTTGTCAATACCTTGGATTCGATAAATTTACAAACAAATTTGAACATTACATGGAGTTTGAGTTATTATATCGACAACTTGTTTATTTAGAAAATTAAAATGTTAAACGTAAAAATAAAAAATGCAAAAATGTAAAAATTGTTTTAATATGAAATTGACAATATACCGGTATACATATAAGTCAAGAAATGACATATAGTTACATAAATTTTAACTTATACCTTAAGTTATTCTAAATTTAGCAATTTTACATAGAAAAACCTTTATTCCCTAAAATAATTTATCTCTTAAAATTTTGATTTGTTTTAAATGGATAATTTCAATGTCTCAGATAATCAAAATCTCACATTTTGTGAAATTCACCCATAAAGAAAACTTAATCTGTAGAAAACGCACTATAAAAATAATTGCATATTTATTTTCATTAAACAAATTAAGATGTTGAATTTACAGCTTTATGTTTATTACAGTTGAGAAAACTTAAACAACACGAAAAATGTAAGTTTTTATTGTACATACGTTTCCTTAAAATAACAAAAATAAAATACTTCAATTCACTCATTTAAAACCCAATCACTATCCATAACTCTGGCAAAAATGAGAGAAAACATCCATTTGGTATCTTATAGTAGTAATTAAAGGTCGATGTGCCAATAATTCAAGAAAACAAATAAGGAACGCACAAAAATTCTTGCATTAAGAACGACAATTCCTTATGACTTTACAAAAAAGTTTTTAACATCACACGCTTGTGAGTACAGAATTGGTTCTAATTATAGTTTGGAATTCCAATAATGCCTTTTCACTGATATTTATTTACAGACATTATTTTCGTTAAGAAAACGTTTAACCCTTTTAAATTATTTTCTATGTAATTTGAGCACTTTTTAAAATTTACTTTCACTGGATAATTTCAAGCTATATAAGCACAAAAAAATCTCTCTTCTACATAAACCATGGTTTTAAGAAGCAATTAAATTGTATTTATTTGGAAGGGGAATGATGCAGAGCCTGCAACTAATATTATAATTAATTTTCTAAAAACTGTTTCTGAATTTTACTGAAATTAGTTCTTCTTGTATTATTTGAGATATATAACCACCTGAGAATAATAACGCTGTATCTAACATTTTAAAAAATGACTTTTTGTCAATTTTTTTTACATTGCGATAGAGATTAATAAAGTTCTATCAGAAATTGTTGAATTGTGTTTAATTATAGTTGATTAATGGACATGATTCATTCAAAGAGGTAGTACGAATCATAACTCATTCACATTTACAAAATCTTGGGGAGAGAATGGATGACAGTACAATGTTTAGATATTTTTATACTAAATTAATTCTAAAAGGACATCTAAAGGAGATACAAAGGGATTTAGAAATCATAGTGTTATAAAAATTTATGAGGTTTTTGTAAATTAAAAGTTTCTGCACGTAATTATGTAAAACAAATAATCCTGTCAATACCCTGTCCCGAGCTTTGAACAAAATGGGAAATATATGCTAATGCTAAAGAAAATATTGTTGAGCTAATACAAATTAAAACATTTAGAAATTTCTTAAGTCCTTGGAAATTTAAATGCTCAAAACACGTCTCGGATGAACACGGAAAGTATGTATTCAATTATAAGTAATATAATTTTTCACAAAATCAGGAATATTACTTCATTGGAAAAACTACTGATTGCCTATGTAAGCAAAATAGATTAAGCATCAACACAAATTCCTATGATCAAAATTCCTTTTATAATTACTTGTTTATAGGGAGTGACAAAGTTAGAATGTGCAACCAATTCTACTTGTGAACTTTGTTCCATAGTCAGAAATCCTTTTATGCAGTGCATGGAAATAAGGATACAAAATCGAATATCTACACTAGTGATAAGTGGGTTAAAAATTCAGGTAGGGCAATCTTTTCAGACGTCAAGGATAAAATGAAATCTTCTACTAAAATTTTTCTAAAAGTTTGAGTCTAATTACAAGAGAGCAAACACAAAAAAAACTTGCTTAGATTTTTTTATCATATCCTATATTAATTTAATAATCATGTGCCAATAATTTAAGACAACAAATAATTAACAAACAAATATTAAGTTGTTATCCATTCCGTATGACTTCTCTGAGTAGTTTTTAGCGTAACACGCTTGTGAGTAACATAATAGATTTAATTATGTTTCGTAATCAAGGTAATATCCCTTCACTGATATTTATTTTAAAACATTATTTTAGTTGAGAAAATTTTTAACCTTTTAAATTAGATTCTTAGAAATTTGCTTACACTGTAAGATTGAAGTTAATTTCAAGGAGAGTAGCCGAATTTTGACGACTTCACATGTTTTTTTGTGTAACTCACTTATTTTTAAAAAATATCTGTAAAATATTATTACGCTTGATTAATTTATTTATTTATTAACTACATAAATCTTTAGGACTATTTCCATTTATAATTCTTAAGTTCTATTTTAATTTGAAAAAATTTCCATTCCATTCAGCATCTGGTTGTCTAAATTATACTCAAAGTTTTCTAAATTGAACCAATAATAAAAACATGTTTTAAGGAATATTGAAGATAAGTAATTTTATAAAAGTCAAAGTTTGCGATAAATAAAACAATAAAATAATACAACAGCAATAAAATATAATAAAATCAAATCTCTGCATCTAAGATTAGCTGTTTTAAGTCAAAATGTATTCAAAATACAAATCAAAGTTAATATGTCATTAAGAATTGAAATTATAAAACATACTGCCAGTTACCTTAATATCATCTAAAACGTAATGCAAGCTTACACATGTATAGCTTTTGTTTATTTTATTATTTAAGCACAGACAACGTGGTACCATATTTGTCAATATGAACACTAAATCATATCTTCTATTTTATTTTTCTTAAAAATTAAGCAAAAACAATCATCACCGTCTTATTTTTTCTTTTTAGACTCTGAATCATCAGACATTTAAAAAAAAAACAAAAAAAACAGAAGCTTTCTTAATTTGCGTCTGTAGTTCTTCCCTTCAATAATTTTCTTTCCTATTGAATTACGCCTATTTTTTTCAAATTTGATATTCCGATTGCTTTATAGCTCTGTTTTGTCATCTTTTTTTACATTGCATGATTTGCTACACATAGTTGTTTTTTGGCGAATTACAAACAAAAAGTATTACATAAGCATTTAAAATATATTTTTTATATTTATATAGGTCGATAATGTATAAAATATGGCTCAGATATACAAAATAAATTAAATTCAAACATTCATAAATTTGCATGAATATAATCCGTTACATAAAATATTAATCAGTAAAAAGACGTAATCCAAAGGGTCGAACCCTCGGAATTCGTTACTTATTTTAAAAATTTATGATCGTATATTTAGATCCAATTTAAGCAATTCAAATCTGTCCAATTAAGGCAACTAAGACCATTTATTAAAACAGACAATCGCAAGACTGAAAACAAAAATGAAATCAAACAAATCCGCGTAAAAAATATGCCTGATAAATACAAGTTTTTAAATATGTATATGAAAATATAAAAACTTAACTTATTTTCTTATATTTAGTTGAAAAGAATTAAATCAAAACAACTAATTTTAGGTTCTTTAAAATAGTTTCAAACCGCACATGAAAGGTGGGTGCTTCTTCTAATCATTAATGCCGTCATTCTGACGAGTAGGATTTCAGATATAGATGGGGTCTTTTTATTTAGTTTATGGCAAAATGGCAACAGTCCATTTAAAGCGGGGTCCAAATATGGCTTCACTCCTTTACAAGAACAAGAAACTTCTTTATTGTAGATAAAGCGAGTTTTGAGGAGCAATTAAAATGTATTAATGAAATTCTACGACAGCAAATATTACAACTATTTTTCTGAAACCCGTTTCTGCACATGGATATTGGTGTTTTTTGTCTTAGATAAATTAGGTTTTCTTTTATTGAGAAATACAATTATATAAATGCAGTACTATCACAATACAGTACGAGTTACATCTTTTCACTTACGTCGATTCGCATTTTTGTCTTCTAGTCTAAAAAAGATAGTCCTTCAAATTCTAAAAATAAAAAATAAAAATTTGCCAGTTCAAAAATCATTACAAGATTTTTTCGCTCAAACCAAGTTTAAATGGAATAGCTAGAAAAATAATAAATTACAAGTTAATAGCCGGTCGCAGACATTTAGCCGACAACCAAATCACCGACAAGACAATTAGCATACAGAAAATAGTACTACGAAAAAATGTTACATCGTGTGGGTCTGGAATTTACAATTAATCGCGACCAATAAGGAAAAAAAAAATTAAAAGTGTGTGTCCATGTGGCCTAAGTCAGTTCTATGGTTCTCCATCTCCGAACCTTGTTTAACAAACTTTATTTAAAAATATAACACATATAAAACTTTATTTAAACACATAATACAATGTACATAGAATTAAAAGGCAGGCAGCAGGCTGGCTAATGACGACTCCCGGAATCTTGAGGACCATCAGTCATCCGGGTGTGTTCAAAATAGACGTCCTGAGAGTAACTTATGGTCTCAGAAACAATAATTTTCCTCATCATTTTTGCATAATTTTCTGAGCATAATCTCCGGATGACTCTGTCATTTTTAGGGTCCCAAGATCCAAGGGCACCGACCACGATCGCTTCAACTCGTACTCTTTTGTTATTTACTGTAAGTTCATGAGCTAAATTAGCGTATTTGTCTTCCTTCCTTTTTCTGGCAATCGAAAAGGCTTCCGCTCCATTCTCGAATGGGCACGTCACATCAATAATTAAAATGTCATTATCTTTTTGGAGCATAAGATCGGGTCGGCAGTTTTGAGTCCCAATTACTTGATCCTCACCAAGGATGGTCCATCTACCAGAGGCAGCTTTTTTGATACGACTGACCACTGCATTGTGGCGCTTTTTATATAGAGTACTATGTACCATACAGTGGTTTAACACATGAGGTAAAGTCTCCGGCAGTGGACATTTTCTACATTTAATGTTAGTGTGGCCACGGGCTTTCTTGATGGCATTCAGTTGATAGAGCAAGCCCAGCCGTGCCTTATGTATAAAACGCCAGTTTTTGAATGTTGTATATTTGCCATCTCTGAAAAAGTGACAGCTGGACTTGGCCGCAGCCACACATATATTCGTTTTGCCTTGGTGAGGGTGAGCCCTCAGTGACAGGGTACGTTTATTTCTAAGGAATTTTCTAATAGATTTAAAAATAAACTTCCTGTTACGTTGAGCATCGTCACCAAATTCAAGCTCGATGTTATGAGCATCCTCAATCGACCACCTCACCCCCAGTCTCCTGGTAGCTTGGCGTGCTCTTGACCAAGGCGACCTATATTTATCAGAGGTCCGGGTAGCAGGCGCAGAATTAAGGTAGTCTTGCATATTACGATGGCTGGTGGAGTCTTGTCGATAATTTGCAGTTTCCACAAGCTCATCCCAGGCTAACTTTTGGACAACTTTATCAGTAGATGTTAAGAGTTTGAACCCCCCGTCAATAAGGGCGATGTCACTGTCCTCAGCCGCCAACGGAATACCAAATAAGCCATCTTCTCTATCACCATACAGGTATTCGTTGGCGGCGTTTGACGGGAGGCCAAGAGTTTTCTTTAATAAGGGTCTGAGGGAATCATCAATATAGGTCCAATCAGTTTTAGATATTTGTTCGGTTCTCTGGAGGAATTGCAACGAGGGATAAAAGAAGGATTTAATGCGAAAATAGTCGACAGGACGTTTCGCCGACAAGTACATTTAGCAGACACGTACATTTAGCCGACAGGACATGTAGCCGAAACGTACATTTAGCCGACCGGACATTTGGCCGAAACGTACATTTAGCCGACAGGACATTTAGCCGAAATGGACATTTAGCAGACAGACAATTGGACGACAGGCAATTGGCCGAACGTAACATTTAGCCGACAGGACATTTAACCGACAGGTCAATTAGCCGACAAGACTATTAGCCGACAGGACATTTAACCGACAGGTCGATTAGCCGACAAGACGATTAGCCGACAAGACATTTAACCGACAGTTCAATTAGCCGACAAGACGATTAGCCGAAGTGACATTTAAGCGACAGGACATTTAACCGACAGGTCGATTAGCCGACAGGACATTTAACCGACAGGTCGATTAGCCGACAGGACATTTAACCGACAAGGCGATTTGCTGACAGGACATTTAACCGATTTAACCGACAAGACGATTTGCCGACAGGGCATTTAACCCTTTCCGGCACACTGTGCCCGGTCTGGGATGCCTAATTTTAATTCCAAACTTGAGAACGGCACCAATAATGTTTTAGTAAAATTTTTCTTATACAATAAAAGCATAAATTAAGGAATTCAAAATATCTAAAAATTAGTTTGTGAATTTCGGTGTCAGTCGATATTTTGTCATTTTACTACAGATTTTGCCCTTGCCGGAAAGGGTTAATCGACAGGACGATTTACTATTAGATTACCCATAGGTAGTAATTAGGTTATAGTTAGTTTATAGTTAGGTCTAGGCAAGATTATAGTTATTTTATTGTTCCGTTACGGATAGGTTACAATTCAGTTACGGTGGTAATAGTAAGCTTTAAATTTGGTCACGGTTAGTTTAAAACTAGATTATGGTTAGTTTGCTAGTTATTCTTATACTGCAATATTAGGTTATATTTAGGCTATAGTTGGGTCCTGGTTACGTTGCATTTAGGATATGGTTACGCCACTGTTATATTACTCTTAGGTAACAATTAGGTTACGGTTAGCTTACAGTTATGCTACTATTATGTTATGATTATGTTATGTACAGGTCGTTATAATTTGATTACAGTTAAGTCACGGTTATGTTACAACTAAGTTATCGTTACGCCGCTTTAAAATAATTTTAAAGTAACAATTAGGTTTCGGTTTGCTTAAAGTTATGTTACTGATAGTTTATGGTTAGGTTATGCATAGGTAACGGCTTGTTAACACTTAAGTTCGGGTAGGTTGTAATAGGTTACAATATGGTTGCAGTTACACCACAGATAGGTTACGTTTCCTTCTATAGTAAAAAAATTGCTTTAAAAGAAATGACTCCTGGAATGATACTGATGTGTAAGGTTGCCGGAAATAACGCGTCCGGGTGGACCATTCCTTTCATGAGTCGAATAGACCAATTAAGAAAGGGCTCCGTCTGTGCATCGCCAAGCGATTCCAACGGGATTGCAAAGCAATTGCGAACGGAATCGCGAAACGAAGCCATGGGGTATTGGCGAGCGGTGCAAGCAGGGATAGCCTACAACTTGGAATCGCGAAGCGATTACGCGGGGGTTAGCGAGCGTAGCGAGCAGGGGGCGGAGCTAGCCTATAGTTTAAAAGAACTGAAACTGCTCATTCCAATTATGCATGTTTGGGGCTCCGCACCCCAATTCCTCCCCCCCCAAAGGGGAACTTTTTTAATTTTTATCCACAACACTCGTGTTGCATATCTTTAGAAAGGTCTGAAACTGCCTTTTCCTATTATGGATGTCTTGTGTGTCCCCCTCCACTCTGCTCCCCATGGGGCACATTTTTAATTTCTTTACAACACCAGTCGTGTGACACATCATTTGAAAGGTCTGCAACTGCTTATTCATATTATGGATGTCTTGTGTGTTACCTCCCACTCTGCCCTCCCCAAGGGGGGAACAATTTTAATTTCTTTACAATACCAGCTGTGTGACACATCATTTGTAAGATCTGCAACTGCTTATTCATATTATGGATGTCTTGTGTGTCACCCCCCCCCCCACTCTGCCCTCCAGGAAGGGGCACATTTTTAATTTCTTTACAACACCAGTCGTGTGACACATCATTTGAAAGGTCTGCAACTGCTTATTCATATTATGGATGTCTTGTGTGTGACCCCCCACTCTGCCCCCCCACGGGGGGCACATTTTTAATTTCTTTACAACAGCAGTCGTGTAACACATCATTTGAAAGATCTGCAACTGCTTATTCATACCATGGGGTATTGGCGAGCGCAGCAAGCAGGGGTAGCCTACAACTTGGAATCGCGAAGAGATTACGCGGGGGGTTTGCGGGCGCAGCGATTTTACAGCTTCGTTACTTCGTAAATTATTGTTAGTTTATGTATAGGTAACGGTTCGATTACGATTAAGTTCCGGTTAGGTTATAATTATGTTACAGTTAGATCACAATTACGTTAGAATTAGGTTATGGTTACGCCACTGCTAAATAACTTTTATGTAACAAATGGGTTATGGTTAACTCACAGTTAAGTTACTATTAGGATATGGTTAGGTTACGTACAGGTAACGTTTCGATTACAGTTAAATTTTGGTTAGGTTATAATTAGGTACGTTTTGGGAAGGAGGAATACCCCCATTCCCCGCTTTATACTTAATCAATGAACACCCAAAATTAATAATAAATCATAGAGGCGCCTCATCAGAATGATCTTGTATCTAAAATTTGAATGAAACCTGATAATTATGCATGAAAAACCCACTTACCTAAATTAAAGGGGGGTTAATCCCCCATCCCCTTTTATGCTTATTCAGTGAATTCCAAAAACTAATGAGGGAAGCACCTTAAGAGAATAAACCTGTATCCAAAATTTTAAGTAAATCGGATATTTTTATCATGAGTTATCGCGTTCCGTACACTACATGCATATTTACATGTATGCATTACTACAGAACCGGCGGGCACACAAGCTCCCAGGTTTTGAAAGTCTGTGAGCTAAAAATTCACTTTTTGTTACCACTTTAGTTTTTAGCACTTACCGTAATTTTGGGTGCATAAGCCACAGATCAAACAATTCTTTTTCGACCCAGAATTTTTTAAGAAACAAATATAACTAGTTAGATCGCCGTAAATATCACTAAATAAGATTTCTGGGTCCAAAAAGAATTGTTTAATCCGCGGCTTATACCCCCGAAATTACGGTATTTATTGATAAGTTCAATATTTATCAATTCCGTGTCACTTTTTTTCAGATCACTTTTATCGCTTTTACTTGTTATATAATTTTTTTCAGTCATTTTTTTCCCAGACAGTTTTTTCCTTTTACAACATTTAAAATCAAATTTTTTAAAAATTTATTATACAAATTTCTAAGCAGTTGCAGACCTTTCAAATGATGTGTCACACGACTGGTGTTGTAAAGAAATTAAAAATGTGCTCCCCCTTGGGAGGGCAGAGTGGGGGTGACACACAAGACATCCATAATATGAATAAGCAGTTGCAGATCTTTCAAACGATGTGTCACACGACAGGTATTGTAAATAAATTAAAAAAGTGCCCCCCTGGGTGGGCAGAGTTGGTGTGACACACAAGACATCCATAATATGAATAAGCAGTTGCAGACCTTTCAAATGATGTGTCACACGACTGGTGTTGGAAAGAAATTTAAAATGTGCCACCTGGGGGGGGCAGAGGGGGGGGGTGACAACCAAGACATCCATAATATGAATAAGCAGTTGCAGACCTTTCAAATGATGTGTCACACGACAGGTATTGTAAATAAATTAAAAAAGTGCCCCCCTGGGTGGGCAGAGTTGGTGTGACACACAAGACATCCATAATATGAATAAGCAGTTGCAGACCTTTCAAATGATGTGTCACACGGCTGGTGTTGGAAAGAAATTTAAAATGTGCCCCACCAGGGGGGGCAGAGCGGAGGGGGACTCACAAGACATCCATAATAGGAAAAGGCAGTTTCAGACCTTTCTAAAGATATGTAACACGAGTGCTGTGGATAAAAATTTAAAAAGTTTTTACTAAAGAAGGAAATATGTTTTTCTGAATCTCCAGTATCTGAAACGTGTAAATCCGTCAAAATTTTTTTTCGAGAGTCCGAAAAAAATAGTTCCGGATAATCGAGGTTACTGATATTAAAAAGGCTTCGTCCAATTCTTACTTATTGAGTATATACAAAATTTTGCAAATACAAATCGTCTAACCAGCTTGTCGGCCCATTGACGTGTCGGCTAATCGTCTTGTCGGCTAAATGACCTGTCGGCTAAATGTCCTGTCGGCTAATTGACCTGTCGGTTAAATGTCCTGTCGGCTAATCGTCTTGTCGGCTAATTGACCTGTCGGTTAAATGTCCTGTCGGCTATTCGTCTTGTCGGCTAATCGTCCTGTCGGCTAATTGACCTGTCGGTTAAATGTCCTGTCGGCTAATCGTCTTGTCGGCATATTGACCTGTCCGCTAATCGTCTTGTCGGCTAAGTGTCCATGTCGACTAATTGTACGTTCGGCCAAATGTCCTGTCGGCTAAATGTACGTTTCGGCCAATTGTACTGTCGGCTAAATGTACGTTTCGGCCAAATGTCCTGTCGACTAAATGTACGTGTTAACTGATTGTTTTATTACAAATTCTGGTAATGCAAACCCCTTTTTTGTTAATGTTAAATCCATGAAACATGATTCATAAATACAATAGAATACCTTTATTAGATTTTAAAGAATTTTTATAATTTATCCTTTTCTGTTTATCTAAATGTACCTCTAGTTTATCGTATTTATCGAGTTCTTCGCTAATCTTGGAATGAATTGATGATTTAAATCGATGTATTACTGTACACAAAATAGCTTAATCTTATAGAAATGTACTTCGAACAATTAAAACCCATAATAATTTTCAATTATAGTTTGAAATCACGGTAATGCCTGTTCTTTAAAATTTATTTGTAAATAATATTTTTGTAAAGAAAACTTTAAATCATACTGAAATTACTTTTTTGGTAATCCGAACACACTGCAAGATACAAGTTTAATGTACTTTACAGTAATTAAAGGACGATGAGCAAATAACTTAAGGAAACAAATAAGGAACATATAAAAAAATATGTGTTAAGAATGACCAGTCCTTATAACTTCACAAAGTGTTTTTTACCATGACATGTTTGTAAGTATATAACGGTTCTAATTATACTTTGGAATTCCAATAATGCCTCTTTAGTGACATTTATTCGAAAACATTACTTTTCTCAAGAAAATTTTAATTCCTTTAAAATAGTTTCTTGGTAACTTGGGCAAATTGCAAGATATACGTTTACTGCATAGTTTCAAGTTAAAAAAAATAAGAAAATTCCTTCTGGTGGTTAAACTGCGTTTTCAGAAATAATTTATTGGTATTTATTAAGAAATGAAATGATGCACGACTCCAGGAACTACATTTATTAATCTGAAATCCCTTTTGCACATGGGTAATGTGCAAAAAGCTTAAAGGTTGCAAAGCAAATGGCTTAAAGGTATTGTATGTATATTATTGAATTTTCGTTTTCTTCTATTTTTTGGTATGTTCAAAGACACTAATTGTATTTATTATCATTATCTAAGTGTTATATAAATACATAAAAATTACTTACCTTTGTTATTTATAAATTAAATTTTGATAATAAATTTTATTAGGGCCTTTGTGGCGTTAAATTTACTAGTTTATGTTAATTTTAGTTTTAAAAAAGCTCAATTACAATCAAAGATCTAAATTCTTACATTCATATACTTACTTTTTAATACATGAAAAAAATGCCGGCGATGTGAAAAATACGACTGGGACGTTACGCCCATTAATATAATTTTTACTCTAAAATTTTATACTTGTTTTTACTATGTTTTGCCTGGTGTTTATATGTACTTTATTTCATTTGTTTAGTAAAATTGTGCAAGACTTTGTCTATGCACAATATTATTCGTCATATTTTCTGAAAAGATTTTTTTTTACATTAAGAATTCTGCATTTTATAAGCAAAAAATGTGAAAAAAAATATGGGATTGATTTTTTTTTAAATCTTTAATATCTGTACGAGTATGCATATTTCAGATGTGTATATTGCTGGGACGATTACTGTTTCTAAACCAATAGGAGACCGTCATTATCACGGTCAAGTACACGCCCACACAGTTTGATTGACAGGAACTCGTGGACAATTGATCGTGTGTGTTTATTATTTATTTGTACTCGGATTGTTTGAATTTGTACTCGGTAATTAAAAATTAAAGGTACGAAAGATTTTTTTTTTTTCAAAATGACTGAATTTTATTTTCTTCAATTAGAAATTATACTTCCTCTGATCCTGAAATAAATAAATAAATAAATAAATAAAAATTAAAGTAAGAATTTTGCTTATACGGATATTTTCGCAGAATACTTTTTTTCCCATTTGTTTAATATATATATAAATCATTTTGGAACGATATTTAGAATATTAAAAGGGTTTGAAATATTTTTTTAAATGTCTTATTTATTAATAAAAGACAGCCTCCAATAATTTAAAAAAAAATCACCAACGGATTCTCGGCCCGCGATGGACTCGAACCCATATCCTCCGGTTTCAAGCTCGACGCTCTAACCATTCAGCCAGTCAGCGCACTTTCATCCGCAACAGATTATCGTTATAATTAGCACCGTCAACTGTCCACGAGTTCCTGTCAATCAAACTGTGTAGGCGTGTACTTGACCGTGATAATGACGCTCTCCTATTGGTTTAGAAACAGTAATCGTCCCAGCAATATACACATCTGAAATATGCGTACGAGTATATATTGTATCCGCATGAGAATAAGCATAATTTATTACAATAAGTCACGTAATCATAATCGGCAGCTTGAACGTTTTTGCTAAGTTTGGACGTTTTCCTTTTGACAGGGTTATCCAAAAGACTTTCGATCTTTTTCAATTTGTTGACGGTACCGTATGTGATTTTGAGTAAAAATCTTATCGGAAAGCGGCTGAAATTTCGAATAATTCTTCATTTGTTTTTCTAGATATTTAACACAACGTCTAAAATCGCAAGTGACCAGTCACCTTTGGCCATATAGTGTATATAAAGATTATTATTAATATATATGCAAAGATAATTCTCTATAATATTCTAATGCGTGAATACAAACTGTCATTTAAAAAAAAATTGCTTCACTTTTACTACTGTATAACAAAGCAGATACAGAAGAAAGGAAAGTGGCAATTCGTTTGGGAATTAGGTCTTCATTAAATATAGTCAAAAAGAAAGCTCAGATTGACATCTTCATAAAAAATTGAAATTGCTTTGAAATTTTAAATACGAATATTTTTTTTTATATAAACTCATTCAAAAGTTCTTTAGAAAGTTTTGCTTCGGAAACCAAATGTCATTTTCACAATAAAATTGTTTTGACATTATAGAATTTTAATGTTTTGAGCTCTTATTACTAAATTCAATTTAATAGTTCCAAAATTAACTTAAATAGTAGAATTTAAAACATAAAGGAGGGATCTGCTGAAAAGGAATGGTCTGATAAAAAATCTGTAAATGTCCCGTATAAAACTCAACCTTTTCTGACTTGACAGAATTAGAACTTTCATCACTGTATCCAAACATTATAATAATTGTAAAAGTGAAATGTTGATTTTTTTTTAAAATTATTTCCTAACAGTTGAATCGCGCGGTATATTAAGCGTAGTGTTGAAATGAAAGGCATAAAAATATCTTAATCACACAGTAAAAATATAATTCATTAAACATTTATCACTAAAGCATTTAAGACATTAAATGTACAGATTTAAGTTTATTTCATTAGAAGAAGACAACGTCCAGAAATCAAATATATTTCTTTACGCATGCTTTATAAAATTGTAATAATAAAATACTGTATTCAACATATTTCAACTATGTGTAACTTTCTCCCAAAAATGTTACAAAAACATTCTTTCTACATTTTATAGTAATTAACGGATGATAACCCAATAACTTAAGAAAACAGCTAAACAACGTACAAAAATTAGTATGTTAAGAACGACCATTCCTTGTGACTTTCTCTAACATTACACGCTTGTGAGAACATAATGGTTCTAATTAGAATTTTGAATTCCTTTAATGTCTTTTCACTGACATTTAGTCGAAAGCATTCATTTTGTCAAGGAAAACAAAATTCTTTTAAATTAGCTTCTTGGTAATTTGGACACTTCAAAAATTTACGTTTGCTGAATAATTTGAGGCTATACATAATTTTTTTTTTTATGGCTAATTTATTTTCATTATGAGGAACCATTTAACAGTAATTATTTAGAAATAAAATTATGCGCAACTGCAAGTATTACAGTTATTACTATTAAAACTGTTTTGCTGTTCTATAGTGATACTGTGCTATTTTACTGGTTTAGGTTTAGTTTTATTATTTCGACTTTTAAAAGACATTAATTACAAAAATATTTAAACATTGTACAACTTCACAGAAATTACTTATTCGTATTGAAAAAGCACTATGAACAAATAAAGTTATAATGATTTCGATTAAAATACATTTATAATTTTGTGTTTATTTTATTTGAAAAATTTAAGTTACATCCTGATATCTAAGTTGTTAATTTATATACTTTTCCATTAAAAAAATAGTGTTAAATTATTGGTTTATAAATGTGTCGTTTTTAATGGTATTTTCTTTTCCAAATTGCATAATAAGTTTATTATTTTTATTATTTAAAAAAAACTTGAAAATATGCAAAAAGAAACAATTATGTTTACTTTAAAACACGATTCTTACATTACAGTTTTCCTTTTTTCGACATAAAATATGTTCATATCTGAAGGATAAATATTATCTACTTAAAAATAAGTTTTTTTATTTTAAAACTGAAATAAAATTTTTATGAAAACGCAGTTTGAAAATATACTGCTTAACAAATTATGTCTTTTTTTTTTTTTTTTTTTTTTTTTTTTTTTTTTTTTTTTTTTTTTGTAGTTTCCTTTCTATTTAAAAATAACCAAAGAAAATTCTATTAATGCATTTCTATGGACATTCTAAGAAAACTGAAATAAAAACAAAAATGCTTTGAGCAAATTCGAATTTAATTTTAAATAAAATAAAATAATTTTTATTTTACTCAAAAAGGAATAAATATAACCAATTTATTACGTTTTCCATTATCATTTACACTTTCGGTTCTAAATAAGTTCTATGATTTCAAAATAATGTAATTTTTAATGCATGTTTTAAGTGTCTAACACTATGCTATCTCTTTTTTCCGGATTTATTTGATATATTTATGTTTAAAATAAATTTTTAAGAAAAAAAATCTTCTATTATTACAATGATATTACATTTCAAAAATAGTTAATTTTATCAAATTAAATTTCTACGAAATTATTAATAAAAAATATCTTGAAGATTTTTTACATTATTTGTGTTTGTATCTTCAATAAACTATTTCTAAACTTTATTCCATTCTTAATCTTATTGGTTGTTTTGATTTTTCTAAAGAAAATATTTTGTTAAAAATATTTAAGATTAATGAAGTAGATAATAAATCCTCCTTTCATAGCTAATTAATTAAAAAAATTAATGATACAAATCAATATAAAAAGAATTTTAATCTCATAAACTTTACTCGAATTTACCTCTAATTATTATTTTATTCATCAAAATTCAATAATTATTACCTGTACCTTGATCCTCATCATCTTCAAAATCTGATGAAACATAAACCAAAAGACTTCAGAAACGCTGTTGCTCCACTTCCGATAAAAATCTCCACATTTTGTTTAAAAAAAATGTAAACAGCTTTAAATAAAGAAATAACTGTGAGAAAATACAAATTATTCATAAATTTATATTATTATTTCTATGTTTTATGAATTAAGTGCGTACCAGAAAAGGCCCACTCACTAATGCTAATTCTATGGAAAAAACCTAAAGATATCTCTTTTGCATTTCAGCATATTAAAGCAGTTTTTTTGCATTGGCTTGCTGACATATATATATATATATATATATATACCGGGTGTCCCAAAAATGACTGATGAATTTTAAAATTCAATAACTTACAAACGGTGACAGCTATTTAAAAATTTTTTGCAGGAGGGTTATGCATAATTTCAGGAGTTTTTTTTACCGTAATTTTTTATTTTAGTTCGAATTTCAAACAATAGGTGGCGCTGTCGGCGATTGAAGGCCAGATGGACGCTTCACTCAGCACTGATCACCTGGTCTTCAATCGCCGTCAGCGCCACCTATTGTTTGAAATTCGAACTAAAATAAAAATTTACGGTAAAAAAATCCTGACATTATACATAAGCCTCCTGCAAAAATTTTTTAAACAGCTGTCACCGTTTGCATGATATTGAATTTTAAAATCCATCAGTCCTTTTTGGGACACCCGGTATATAGATGTATACATATAGCTGCCAACTTTCAACTAATCTTCCGTAATACATGGATTAGTTTGATCCAGGTTAACGTCATTTTAAACCAGAAAATATATTTCCTGAATTTTTATTTATTTAATTTCTGGATTGTTAGTGGAACATACTTAAATTTAATTCTTTGAAAAAATTCTGGTAAGAAACTCATTACACCAGGGTCAAATTAACTCACGTATTACGGATACACCTCTGTATATCCGTATGTGTATTTTTTATGCCTTTTTATGTATCCGATAGATATACACCTCTGTATATATATATATATACACATTTACAGATATTTTTAATTAGAACACTTATTTTTAGAATCGGCTTCAAAAGTGAAACCATCTACTTGAATAAAATATGCAAACAAAATCAAAAATGTAAAAAAAAAAGTATCATATAGAAATCACTTACAGCTATTCAATGCAAAATCGTTTATAAATATCAAATTTCGAATGAGATGTCGTAAAATGTTTTGCCGTAGAATTAGCATTTACGAGTGAATCTATCGAGGTTACAGCTGATTGAAACAACCTTTTAAAAACAGTTTCGAGAAAATCCTTATACAATGAGTAGTTGCTTGAACTGTTTGAATTGTGCACTCCAGAACTTTTTGACTACTTTTAGAGCCAAATGATATTACTTATTCCATGCATACATGAATAAACTACAATGAAATTCAATTAAAGATAGTAAGAAAATCAAATTCCTCGAAAAAATGATTAAAATTCGATGCAAAGCTTCTGTTGCCATAAAACGTTTTTAACGAAACTTTTTAAACAGAATGCATCAATAAATAATTCTTTAAAAAATTCTTTAGTTTAAAAAGCATCTACTTCAGCATGTTTATCTATTATTTTTCAATAAAACTATTATTTTGATATTTTATATGCAATAGTTTTCTTAATATTATCCTAGCTAATACAAAGCTATTTTGGGGGTTGACAGTGCTAGTTATACTTGGTTAAGCAAAAATTTCTGGGAAATTTGTGAAAATTGCGTTGTTATGCGCATGATAATAACAAAAAGAAGAAGGATTATTCTTCAAAATACTCTTATATACGAGACGGTCCTGAAAAAAGTGTTGCATTGATCAAAAGACACCATAATCAGATGGAGCCACGTCTGAAAAAAAATTCTGAATTCGTATAGATATACAGCTTGTCTATATAATCTTATCTCAAATTCTGGTAACTACTAGATAAAAAATTTCACAGAACTTTTTACTGAACTTAATATAATCGTATTACTAACCAGATTTATATCACCTCGCATTTTCGTCGTCTGTTCTGAGAAAAATTTTAATTAATTAAGGTGTGCTTTGAATTTTTTACAATATTACATTAAGTTCTGTGGAATGAAACTTCCCCAAGGCAAATAAGTAGTAGTAAAAAACAAATAAAAAGGTTATTAGGAAAAGCTTATTAAACTTTTACAGTCAGTTTCTACACATAAAAAAGAAACAATTGCCAAATCAAACATTTTTTGATTTTTTTTTTTTTTTTTTTTTTTTTTTTTTTTGCACACGCAAAGTTTCAAACAGGGTAGCTAGAAAAACAGTAGATTAAAAATTAATAGCTGATTTGATGGTTTATTACAAATTCTGGAATTGGAAACGCATGTTTTTGCTAATTTTAAAGATATGTAACATAATTCTTAAATACAACACAATACGTATATTATATTTTGATAAAATTTTATTACTTATCCTTTTTTACTTATCTAAATGTACCTCGAATTACGTAGCTTATCTTGGAACGAATTGATGATTTAAGTTGAGGTACAACTGTACATAAAACTGATGTACCTAAAATTAGTTTTGTTTTATTATTATACAAATATATGACTACATTATTACATAAAATCATAATCACACAGAAATGTTACAAAAACAAATAAAATCCATAATAATTTGTATTGCAACATTTGAGACATTACATTTACATTTTTTTGTTCATTTTAGTACTAAAAAAAGAAAATATACAGTTTAAGTTTTTAATTCTTGCATTACATATGCTTCCTTATATATAAAATAATGTTGCACATGAAAGACAATTTACTATAATTAAATGTTTGACAAAAGACAAACTTTCTTACCATTTCTTACAGTAATAACAGGAATAATGTGCCAATAATCAAAAGAAGTAAATAATCAACAAACACAAATTAAAGTGTTAAACATTCCACATGACTTTTCTAAGTATCTTTTAACGTAACAAGTTTGTGAGTACATAAAGGCTATAAATGTAGTTTGAAACCACCGTAATACCTCTTCACTAAAATTTCTTCGTAAACATTATTTTCATTAAGAAAAATTTAAATCCATTGAAATTACTTTTTTAGTAATTTGAACATATTACAAAATGCAAGTTTATTGTACTTTGCAGTAATTAAAGGACGATGAGCAAATAACTTAAGGAGGCAAATTAGGAACATATAAAAAATATCTGTATTAAAAATGACTAGTGCTTATAATTTCACAAAGTATTTTTTATCGCAACGTGCTTGTAACAATATAACGGTTCTAATTATACTTTGGAATTTCAATAATGTCTCTTTAGCGACACTTATTCTAATCATTATTTTTCTTAAGAAAATTTTAATTCTTTTTTAAATAGTTTCTTGGTAATTTGAACATAATGGAAGATATACGTTTACAGGATACTTTCAAACTATAAAAGAAAGAAAATCCCTTCTTTTGGTTAGAAGCAATTTTCAAAAAAAAATTTAGTGGTATTTATTCAGAAATGAAATGATGCACGATCCAAGAATTATAATTATTAATCTGAAATCCATTATTGCACATGGGTAATGCATGACTTGATGGTTTTGCATTTTACTTATTTTATTTAATTATTATTATTAGTTGGAATATTACAAGACACCAATTGCATAATTACATAAGCATTATATAAATACATAAAATATTTAATCAAATATAAAATGTACAAGGAAAAAAATAATTTTCATATTAAATTTCATTATTACAATTTTCAGATAAATTTTACGCGTTCATGTTTATTGTATTTTTAAAAAACTAAATTACAATCAAAGATCTAAATTCTTATATTCATACGCTTCCTTCAAATGTAATAATAAAATACTGTCAATATGAAAAACACGACTGCGATGCCAAGCCCACTCATATAATTTTGCTCTAGCATTTTATACTCTTTCATTATATGTAACTAAATTTTTTCTAGTGTTTATATAAATTTTAATTCAGTTGTTTCATAAATCTATGCAAGGGCTTGACAAACGTTAAAATGTAAGTTTTTAGCTCTCCAAAAAATTGTATTTTCAGCTAAAATCCCCATTTATTCCTAAGACATTTCAGCGATTTGGATAATTTTACTTTTGGTGATAGAGTATAAGAATAAAACCATGTGTGGCAGACAGTTTTCAATATTTCAATTAGTTTAAGAAAAAAAATCTGAACAAATGAAAATTACTAAAAAAAATAGTATCGCTCTAAAAGAAAAAGGTTTAGTCGCAGAAAATAACTGTCTTCTACATCTATTGAGCACATTGTGGTAAATATTGATTCCATATTTCATCAAATTTTGTCCAGTACCTTTTGAAAAAAGAAACATGTCTTAAAGCTCGTATAATTCCCATAGGGCTAAGCCAAGCCTTGTTTTCCCTTAAAGTTAACTCCATTGAAAGACAATCACCATAAATAAATCTCTGTTAAAAGTCCGAAGATTTCCTTTAAGCATTCTGCAGTAATTACAGAATGGTTTGTCCAATATCTAAGGAAACATAATAGACCGTGAGGAGGCAGCACTAATAAAATCACCTCATCCAGTTCATTGGTGCAAATCTAGAATAAGTTAAATCTCAATTTGCCTATTGAAGCAGTATTTGTCTGCCAAATCATATCTTGGAGAAAAACTCAATTTTTGCGGATGACTCATAGGTTTTCTATTGTTTTTTTCTGCTCCCAATCGTCCCTATTTTCATTATTTTGGGTGCAGGAAAGCACAATGATAAACTTAAAAAATCTATATAGTCAACCACTAAATTCAAATTTTCCAGCTTTTTATACCAAGATATTAATAAAAAAAAGAAAAGAAAAGAAAAAAAAAGAAAAAGAAAAAAGAAATTTATTTCGACCTTACTGCTTTATTACCATACAGATGCAGGAAAAAGTTAATTAGTCATTCGTTAGGGCATTATGTCATCATTAAATATAGGTATAAAATAAAACTCTTTTTGGCAGCTTCTAACCATAATTAAAATTACCTTTCTCATACAAAAATTCATTCAAAGATTTTTTTAGAAAGTTTCACTTTCGGATAGAAAATACCATTTTCGCCGTAAAATTGGTTTGATATTATAATAATTTAATGTTTTCAGCTCCTAACTTTAAATTCCTTTTTCTAATTGTAAAATTAGTTGCAATACTAGAACTTAAAACATACATAATGGAAATACTTAAAGGGTATGGACTAATAAAGAATCTGTAATGTTCCATATAAAAATGAAAGTGTCCCGATTTGATAGAGTAAGAGTTTTGATCACTCGGTACATTAAGCTGTAATATAATGTTTCAAATGAAAGGCATTTAAAAAGATCTTAATCGTATAGAAATTCACTATAAAAATACAATTCTTTAAAAATTTTCTCTAAAGAACTTAAGACATACATGTGCAGAAATGCATGTACATATATGTACGTTACTTACATGTACGTAAGAAATGTACAGTTTTACTTTTATTCCATTAGAATAAAACTTAAACAACGTTCAGAAATATAATATGTTTCTGTATGCACGCTTTATAAAATTATAATATTAAACCACGCTATTCAAGTTATTTGAACTATCTGCAATTATTTTACAAAAATGTTAGTGAAACGTTTTTTCAACATCTACTGTAATTAAAAGATAATGTGCTAATAATTTAAGAAAACAAATAAGCAATATCTACAAATTAATACGTTAAGAACGGCCATTCCCTGTGAGTTTCCTAAGTAGTTTTTGACATTACACGCGTGTGAGAACATAATGTTTTAATTAAAGTTTTGAATTTCTATGTCTCATTTGTGACATTTAGTCGAAATACTTCTTTTTGTCAAGAAATACATAATTACTTTAAATTAGCTTCTTAGTAATTTATTCACTTTCAATGATTTACATTTGTTTGATAATTCCGAGGTATTTTGAAAATGTTTTATGGCTAACATACGATTTTGAGAAGCAATTTAACAGTAATTATTTAAGATCTGAAATGATGCGCAACTGCAAGTATTGCAGTTATTTTTATAAAAGTCTTTTCTGCACTTCAATGTTGATACTGTACTATTTTACTGGCTTAGGTATTGTTTTAATATTTCAGCTTTTAAAAGGCGCTAACTACATAAATATGTAAACGTTGTACAAATATATAACAATTATTTATTCTTACTGAAAATGTACTTCGAAATAAAAAACAATGATTTTGATTAAAACAATGATTGTATTACATTTATAGACTGTATTTATTTTATTAAAATTTTTTAAATTACATTCAGAGATCTAAATTCTTAATTTCTATATTTCTTCTTAGGAAAATCGTATTCAATTATTGATTTTTAAATGTGGCACATTTCTTTCGGTTCATGGTATTTTTTTTATCAAATTGCGTAATATTTTTGTATTATTATTTTATAAAAACTTCAAAATATGCAAAAATGAAGCAATAACTATTAGTTTTTAAAAACAGTTCTTACATTACTGTTTTCCTATTTTAGATACAAAAGCTGTACATAACTAAAGGCTAAATATTAAATAATTAAAAAAAATAAGTTTTACTTATTTTAGTATGAAATTTGATTTTTATTAAAACACCTTTCGAAAATATACTGTTAAACACATTTTGTCATTTTTAAGAAATTTTTCTTTTGTAATTTTCTTTCTAGTTAAAATTAACCAAAGCAATTTCTGTCAAAGTATTTCTTTGGACATTATAAGAAAAATAAAATAAAAATAATAACGCTTTGAGCAAATTCGAATTTAATTCTAAAATAAAAAGGAACAATTTGTATTTTACTTAAAAAAAGAACAAGCATAACAAGTTGAATGTTACTTTTTCAATTATTATTTACACTTTTGGTTTTAATTAACTACTTGGATTTCAAAAGTAAAGTGATTTTTAATACATGTTTTAAGTGTCTAACACGTTGTTATTCTTTTCTCCGGATTTTTCTTGATATGTTTTTCTTTAAAATAAAATTTTTATAAAAAAGTATCTTCCAAGTATTCGAATAAAATTAAAAATTAAAAATTATTTATTTTATCAAATTAAATTTAACTTATTTCTTTTTACATCTTTCATGGGACTACTTCTAAACTTTACTCCATTTCTAATTAGATTAGTATTTATTATTTAAAAAATAATATTTTGTTAAAAGGTTTTCCGATTAATGAAATAGATAATAAAGACAAATACTTGCTTTGAAGCTAATATGATTTTAAATAAATCTTTATAATGATACAAATGAATATAAAAATTATTTTTAATCAAATAAACTTTATTCGAATTTATTAGAGAATCCAAACACTCTGTATGTTCATATGCAAATATATTAATGCTTCTTAATAATCTATCAGTCGTGCCTGTTGATGTAAGGCGATCATTCGCTGGGGTATTGTAAACAGCACGAACATTTCAATGCGATTTTTAAGTTATAATGAATTATAATAATACTGTCACCTCTCACGTATATACGTTTGAATATATTAATTTGAAATCGCGTATAAATGAAAAACGCGCCTAACTGAGAGCATGTCATATGTAATAATTCTTTATACACTTTATACACTTTATGGGAAATATGAATCTTTAGAAATGTAAGAATTACGATTAATAACATTTTACAAGATAAATGGGTTGTAATATTAGCATAGTGTAAACATAAATAATATTTTTAAAAACCCTTACACTTTCATTACAAAATCTTATTTTGAAAAATACAATAAACGTAAAATTGCATTTTATATAGAAGAAGATGTATGGGAACTTACGAAATTCGCATGTAACTGAGAGGCATACAAGTCAGAGGTGACTGCAATTTAGTTTACTTGTAATTAGAATAGCTTACATTAGCTTATTATAAACAAATACAAGAAACATGTAATCTTATAAAAAATATATTAAAATATTAAAGTATACATATACTACTACATTACAGTTCAAATTACATGAAAATATTTACATTTACTTCGTACATTACTTGTACTTTAAAAATATTGTCCTATGACATCTTTTTGTTATATTACAACGCACATTAATATTTGTTAATATATAATGATTTCATAATGTTATTCATTAAAACAGAAAAAAATAGACTATAGTTCGAGATTAGAATCTTGTTCCAATACATCATCAGTTTCTTGTTCTGATGTCTAGTTGTGGTCCGAACGTTCTTGAAAATGTTCATCGTCATCCGAAGAATATAATCTGTACCTAATGCCTCATCATCTTCAGAATCAGATGAATCAGAAGCCAAAAAAATTCAGAACGCTGTTGCTCCTCTGCAAATGGAGATCTCCACATTTTCTTTAAAAAAATGGCAAAAAATCGATATTAATAAAGTTATTCAAAAATTTAATTATTTCTATATTAAAAGTAATATAACTCTGTAATGTAGATTAAATTTTTTCAATCCCAGCTGAAATTATTTCATCCTCACTTCAGACGCAAATAGGTAGAATGAACATCTTTTGTCAGTGGCCGTGACATCTAGGAGAATGCAGCTGCTAAAATTATTTGGCCATAAGCTTGAGTAGTTCCGTACTTGTGCACATAGTTTTAGTCGTTGAATAATCAGATTATCTTACACGAATAATGGAGGGTTAAGTTAAAAGGCTATTTCAGTCACGTGAAAAAAAACCCAATCACTGATGCTATTCCTACGGAAAAAAAACTTTTAACGATATCTCGGTTGCATTTCAGCATTTATACTATTCAGTATTTTATCCTCTTTGCAATGACTAGCTGAGATTGATTTGTAGAAAGAATGTTTTGTTTTTCGATTTTGTTTAAATATATTATCAATTATTGCACATTTAGATAGATTTCGTATGAAATACTACCTTTTGCGATCGCTTCCATGTTGGAATTTTTGAATTTTTTTTGCAGATCTACACCGATTGCGACCCCCAGACCCCAAAACTACCATTAGTAAAAAAGTTTATATATACAGGATGATTCTAAATTTTTTTTACAATAAAATAGGGGTGATAGTACACATCAAAACAAACAATGTTAAATAGGAGACGAAGGGTCCAAAACGTTTTCCAAAGGAGATAGCCGCCATTAAAGTTTAGGGACCAAAATTACAAATAAACATAAAAAACGGAAAAATCGATCGATTGATTTGCGGTTTTCGCTAAAATTATTCTTTATGCCTGCATTTTCTTAATATTAAATTATAAAGATAAATTAAAAAAAAAGACGATAGAGGGCGCTTTAGACTTTGGAGTAACGAACAACTATTTTTTGCCGGTATTTTTTGCATCTCATTAGATGTTTTCGTAAGCATAAACTCAAACCTAAATTTTGAGCTCAAAATCTGAAAGCTGGGAGTAGTTAAATAGCAGAAGTTGAACAGTTTTCAGAGGGCTCAAATTTCTAATGATTTTAAAAAACGGAAAAATTGATTCATTGATTTGTGGTTTTCAGTAAAACTATTCCTTTTGTTGGTATTTTCTTAAAAATAAATTATAAAGATAAATTTCAAAAAATACCGATAGAGGGCGCTTTAGACTTTGGAGTAACGAACACCTATTTTCTTGTCGTTATTTTTTACATCTCATTAAATGTTTTCGGCAGCTTAGACTTAAACTTAAATTTTGAGCTCAAAATCTGAATAGTAGGAAGTGCTTTAATTTATGAATATATACATATAAAAAGTAATGAATTATTTTTTGAAGTCTGTGCCAAACAGCCAGAATTGATAACCATCTTCGTTATGGTACTAGGCACAATATATTCACAATTTTTTTATATTTAAAACAGTTTGGCACCAACTTCAAAAAGTAAATCATTACTTTTTATATGTATATATTCATAAATTAAATCATAAATATGTTAATTCATCTTTTTTTTAAAAATATTATCTCTAAAATGTGTGTTTGGTGGATATTAAATTATATATATTAAATTTAACCGTTTTTATGCCGGTACCTGATATCCGATGTGTGCTTATTCGATAACGTTTTGTCATTAGAGAATTTTAAAGAATTATTTAATTCTTTTTAGCGCTTTTTTGAAGTCGGTTGATATTTTTTTGAAAAAAGCTAATTTTATTTCCTATTTTTTAGTTATTCATACTGTAATACTCAATTATGTGTGCTGACATATGATGCGTCATTGAAATGCGATGACTAAATGACGAACTTTCCTGGGTTTTGATATATTCAATTTTCTGGTCAATTTTCTATCAAATTTTCAGCTATCCCAGAGCAACATACAATGTCGGTTGGTATCTTTGCGGATCTTTATGTTTTTAGGATGTGGTAACTTGTTTTGATCTTCGGTTGTACCGCTCTTCGAAATGTTACTGCATTCATCTAACTTTATAGTCCACATCGATTCTTACGGACCTCGGAAATGGGTATGGGAAAGCTGACAATCCATCAAGTAAAGTGATCTTACGCATTACAAAGAGGCAAAGTGCTTTCTTACATATATAAGCACAGCAAAATGACTCCATATATCAATGTATACCAAAGTGATTTCCTAGTATAGTCAAAATTACTCACAATTCAGTCAGAAAAAGTAAAAAGAAATATTCTATGAAAAATCGCGCCATTCTTCATCAGACAAACAGTACAATCTAATTCCCATAAAGGCATGGGAAAGAAACAGTGATGATGCATGCGGAATCTGAAACTGATAACTTAAACTTAGCTGCCTCTATCTGAGAGTGAAAACATTCAATGCCCCAACAGACGTTTTTGTCCAAATTATAGCAATGCTAGGCATTTTCTATTACAGATCATAATGATAATTGCCTGAAAAAAATTGGATTGTACGTGTTTTAAAAGTTACCAAGATTGACGATTATGGTCGACTCAACAAGATGCTTGGTGACTCGCTTTTGTACAGAATCATTTCGCTTAAACAATATATCTCGTGTATCGTCATTTGCATATCGAGGAATCCTGCCTGAACAAAATTCAAAATCATTCTAAATTCTAATATCTAATCCGGCAACCATATCTGAATCTGAAGACAAGTCGCATCACATAGCATTGCGTATTGTTGTTTGTTGACATATGGAAATACTTTTTCATCCGGAACAACACGTATAGTAATGGATCTTTATATTTTAGGCGCGTACTTTCAATGTTGGTTGATATCGATATGGGTTTCCGGTTTATTAGAAGTGAGAACTTGTCTAGTCAAGATTTAGAACTTTGGAATGATCTCGCACTTCGGAAATTTACTACATCCAACAAATCTTAAAGTTCACATTGAAATCTATGAACATCGAAGGAGAGCGTCAAAAAGCTTAAAATCCATCAGTAAAGTGTCCTTACTGATAATCAGAGCGCGTCAAAGTGCTTCCTCTAGTTAATGCAGAGCAAAGTATTTCCATACGTTAGTACATATTTAAATACGCTTCTTTCAGTAATAAAAACTAAAAATTAAGATGTTACCAAAAAAGCACTATGATTTAATAAATAACCTGCAGTCATCGAATTCATCAATAACGACATCGGAAATGAGCACTGATGCTAGTATTTTGAACTCTAATCTCATAGCAGGAACTTGACTACCTCCATATGAGAGTGGCAACATTCTACACTGTTAAAAATTTTAAACTTTTGCTTCATCGTCACTCCACAGTTTTTATAATATATATCTATTTTGACCAAAGAGAATGCTTCATAATACAGTGAACTAATCGTTTTTTATAAAAGTGGTGGAGTGACGATGTAGTAAAAGTTTCAAATTTTTAACAGTGTATGTTCAGACTGATCTGACAGACACGGTTTTCCAAGCTACACAAAATGTGGACATTTTCTATTTTAAAACTGGACGATAGCTGCTGAACGAGTACTATTATAAAAGTGCAAGAAGTTAACTAACTTCATTTTAATGGTGAGCTTATCAAAATATTTCGCCATATTCTTTTCTCTAGACTCGATTTAAATTATCAAATATCCGCGTATATTACCACATTGTTATAGAGGAATTCCGTCAGAAGAAAATCTGGAAGCATTTCGATATTTAACTCGATAACTGAGTCTGAATGTCAACTCAGTGTCGAAACACATAGCAACACACTTTAATTTCTTTGTGAATCCTGTATAGAAAGGACCCAGATACACAGGCACTTGTGCTCTGGCATATATAGGTACTTTAAATGTGTATTTTCAGCTTTTTTGCACCTATTTCGAATGTCGATAAGCATCGATGTACACTGTTAAAAATTTTAAACTTCTGCTGCATTGTCACTCTACCGCTTTTATAGAATATCTCTATTTTAACCAATTAGAATGCTCCATAATACAGAGAAATAATCATTTTCTATAAAAGCGGTGGAGTAACGATGCAGTAAAAGTTTCAAATTTTTAACAGTGTAGATTTTCCATTTTGATGTATACGCGAATTGATCCAGTTAAGATTTTGCACTTTGGAAAGAACTGGCATCTCGGCAACAGTGGCTATTATCCATATTTTTTTTGCTACACTGTAAAAAATATGACTCTTTTGCTGCATCGCCACTCCATTGCTTTTATTGGAAATGATTACTTCGCTGTATTATGGAGCATTCTCATGGGTCAAATCTGAGATATTCTATAAAAGCGATGGAGTGAAGATGCAGAAAAAGGGTCATTTTTTTACAGTATAGTTAGCAAAAAGCGATTGACCAATCTGAAGCCTGCATTTTTGCAAACATTTCACTTTTTGAAGTAAACAGCGAAGCGTTCGCAAAAATGCTGGCTTCTAATTGGCCAATACCATTTTGCTAACAGCGAAAGAGAATCTGGGTGGGATCCAGTAAAGTTTGTGCTATTAACGAAAACAGATTGGCCAATTAGAAGCCTGCATTTTTTGCAAAATTGTCGTTGCTTAAAGTTATTAAATTTCATTATTGGTCAATCTCATTTCGCAATAGAGCAAAATCTATGTGAATCCAGACTAGTCAAAATTTCGCAAGATCATGTATCTCCGTAGTAGTAACAACATGAAAAATGAATGCTTCTAATTGGACGAGTGCTTGGAACAAAAATAATCTGAATCTTAAAAGTTTTTATTTTTGAAAAGTTCTAATCAATAGATGGATGGAGCCGGAGCATTGTCATTGGTCAAAATAGAGATCTATACAAATGGTGGAGTGATTACTTACACTGTTAGAAATTTGAAACTTTTTCTGCATCGTCACTCCATTGCTTTTATACAATATCTCTATTTTGACCAACGAGAATGCTTAATAAAACAGTGAAGTAATCTTTTTCTATAAAAGTGGTGGAGTGACGATGAAGCAAAGTTTCAAATTTTTAACAGTGTAGCTACAGCTGCAGATTTCTAACAGTGTAAATTTTCACATTGATCAATTTCCTTTCTCTAAAAGCACAAAATCTATCTGGTTCCTGGTCGTTGTCTAGTAAAAATTTCGCACTTAAAATAAAAAGATAGCATATCGGTATAAGACTATTAGCCTGAAAAATGAACACTTCTAATTGGACGACTGCTTCAAAAAGAATTTGAATTTTTAATGTTTTTGTTTTTTAAAAAGTTCTTATCACCAGAATTTGATGAAATTGAAATGGGACCACATGGGCATCATACACTTTCAAACAAAAAAGAATTATAAAAATCGGTTCAGATTTAGGGAAGTTATGAGTGAACAACAAATACATACATAAAGATCATGTTAGTATAAATGGCGCTCCGCGCCATATACACTACAAATCGATCTCACAGAGGCTGAGATAGAGAGAGAGAGAGAGAACAAATACATACAGGCCGAAATCATAACCTCCTCCTTGAAGTCGGTTAAAAATAGACATTCAACCAGTTTAAAGTTTATATTTCTTCTAAAAAATAGGCCAAAAGTTTCTGTATAACAGATTTTTGATAAAATTAAAAAATGTTTTCAAGAGGCGCGAAAAATAGGGTTTTCGGCAGTTAAAAATTCATAACTTTGTGAATTCTCAAGATATGAAACTCAACTAATTTTTTTTATAAATGTTCATTATATCAATGCTCTTTTTGATAGGAACAACTCACATTTCAGAAAAAAAAATAAAAACAAAAACAAAAACAAAAAGAAAAGGAAGGGTGGAAGAAGAAAAAATGCATAATTTCGTCAATTCTTACGACATCAAATCCGATTAAATTTATCATACATCTTCTTAATAATATCTACAACTTTTACATCGATACGTTTTTCATTGGACCAATTCTTATATCAAATAAATTAAACAATAATAGGAGTTGTAGAAAAAAATCTCAATTCAAAACTGCTTATATTGTCACTAACTTTGCTCTCAAACTCATCCAATTAGCAGGTTCTCTTATTTATGAACTATATAATGTTTTGTACCGGTAAATGTTTTGATAAAGGTAGACTATAGTTTAAAAAATGCCGTCAAAATGGCATTGTGAACAAAGTTTCTTGAAGCAATCGTGATTGAAAATTGAAAAAGCATTCAAATAACAAATTGCTTACTTTCTGAGTCATTTTTTAATTAATTTTTGTCTCTCAAACGTTTTCAGTTCACAGGTTCAATTATTTAGGAACTATTCAATGTGCCTTATTGTCCAGATTTTTGATAAAGGTAGAATATATTTTTTAAAAAGCTGTGAAAGTGGGGAATTCGAACAAAATTTTCCGATTTGATTAAAGGATTGACGATATATTCGAATAAAAAATTGCTTTTTTATGACTTATTTATAAATTCAATTTTACTGTGAAATGCATTCAACTGACAGTTTCTCTTGTTTAGGAACTATATAATGTGCCTTATTGGTCAATTTTTCCATAAAGTCAGAACATATTTCAAAAAATGCTGTCAAAGTGGGCATTTGTGCTGAAGATCGCTTAAGATGATTCCGATAAAAGCAGCTTTTACAGAAAAATGAAATTAAAAGTTCTTCAAAAGTGGCCATCTAAAGTTGTTAAACAGGGTTTATCTCTAATCATATTTTATTTTTTGTTGCCGAAAAGAGCACGTAACTTCGAAATATACCTCCGCCTATAGGCCAAGCTGACAAAGATTTTTATTAACAGAATTGGTTTCGATTGTGAAAGCATCCTGTTGAAAAAATCTGCAAACAAAATCGAAAAATAAAAAAGGAAAATGTAGAGATTGATTGCAGTTATTCTACGCAAAACAAAAAATCATTTAATAATATTAAATTGCAAATGAAATATTAAAAATATTTTCTATAGGATTAGCATTTGCGAGCGAATCAGACGCGATTGCAGAAATAACCCTTTAAAAACAAAGTTATGGCAAAATCCTTACAGTAATTGCTTGAATTATGTGAATTTAATTCCAGAACTTTTAGATTACTATTAGAGCCTAAATATATAACTTCCTTCATGAATATGTTTAAAAAATAAGAATTAATATCAATTAAAGATAGTAAAAAAATCAAAGCCCTGAAAAAGATGGTTAAAATTCTATGCATCGTTTCTGTTCCTATGAAACTATTTTAACCAAATCCATCATTAAATACCTCGCAAAGTAACTCTTAGGTTTGAAAAGCATCTAATTCAGCATGTTTATATCTCAAACTATCTGTAAAACAACCAATTTTCATATTTTTTTATGCGGTAGTTTTTGTAATATTATCCTTGATTGAACTTGGTCAAAAAAGTCATTTATGGAGGTGGCAGCGCTAGTTACTGTATTTCATTTTTTGCCATACTTTGTTGAAATTTGTTTTATTTGGGATACCTGGACATTTTTTTTTCTTTTTTTTTCAGTTTTTTGAGAAATTTTTTAGCGATCTTTTGAAGAAATTTGTTATTTTTTGCGATCTGTTGACGAAATTTGCTGTTTTCCCCCCCATCTATTTACAAAATTTCCAGGTGTTGTTTTTTTTTTGGAGGGGGATGGGTATTCTGACAAAATTTGCTATTTTTTGCCAAAATTTGCTTTTTTATGGTACCTAGACAAATTTCGTGTTTTTTCTTGATTTTTTCACAAAAGTCTTGTTTTTATGATACTTGGACAAAATTTGTCGTTTTCTCGAGGTCTTTTGATGAAATTTGTCGTTTTTCACGAACCTTCGATGTAATTTGCTGTTTTATCGAAATCTTTCGACGAAAATTTTTTTGGCCAATTTTTGACATAATCTGTGTTTTTTCGTGATATCTGGACAAACTTTGCATTTTCCTGTAATCTTTTCTCAAAATAAGTTCTTATCTGACGATCTTTTAATGAAATTGTTTGATGTTTTTTTGTGATTTGTTGAAATGTGCAAAATTTGTGTGTTTTTCACAACCCTTTGACAATCATATTTTTCCTGAAATAGGCGGCAAAATTGGCGATTTTTCTCCGCACAATTGATAAAATTGATTTTATTTATTTATTTATTTTAGACCATTTGTCAAAATGTACGATTACTTCCAAATTTTCAAATTTATGACGGATTTTTTTTTTTAAGTTTAGAAATGATTGCCTAATTTTTTTGGAAAATTCAAAATAGAATCGTCCTTGATTTATAATTTAACGTGAATCAGAGCTTCGTCAATGGTATGTGATGCGGATAATATTACAATGGAACATTTCAAATGATTTCTAGCATTTTTAAAAAACGTTAACACTTAATAAAAAACAGAAAAATAATCTGCAAACATTTTCTAGAGTCTGTGATGTGCATCGCAGCGTCCGTCGCACCGATTCTGCGCCCGGGATCATGTCATGTTGGTAAATGGAAAAGCATCAGATGATAAAAGTTCTATTAGTGCATCTGTGAATATAATTTGCCTGGATATAAAATTCAGGTCTTTTTTTCATTTATTGAAATTTTTAATAAATATTAATATTTAAAATTTTCTTTTATACATTTTTATACTTAAATACTTTTTTTCTTTGGTTCATTCATATTGTTGCTGTCAAGTTTTGACGTGTTTCACCAAGTATTTACTTAAACACATGTCAGCTTTTACACTAGAAGCTTTGAGTTTATTTTTCATATTTCTTTCATTCATTGTTTATTTATTGCAATTTTAAATTAAACTGCATGTTTTAAAGAAATGTGACTCTCGATTAATAACTTCGAAGTAACATCTATATATTCTTTAAAAACATTAGATATACACATGTGAGGTATCGCAAAATTTTAACTACTGGCGACTATTTTTGCATTCGATTCGCACCAATTAATTAAACAAAAACTTAATAACAATAGCTGCCCTTGGCGTTCAGTTTGTTCTCCCTTGAATATATACTTACAAATAAATTATATCTTTTATTTATAATTTATTTTAATTGTTCATTTTTTGCCAAATTAGATGATTCTGCAAGAGAAATAGACACAGATATCATATATGCACCATTGGCGTACCATACATTGGCGCGATAGCAACAAAATGGCAATTATATGTGCAACATATGGTAACCTGACTATTGTTATTTATTTATTGATAAAGTGTTTGTTTGCTTTTATTTTATTTTCAAAAATGATATAAATTGTTTTATTCTATAATTATTAACTAAACATTTTTTAAAATTATTATTTACCTTTTAAAATAATAGAAATTAGTTTAAAAATATGTATGTAACTGGTATTTCAAAACTAAATTTTCGCCAAATTGGTGTCAGAAAAATAATGCGCCAATGTGTTGCATATATGACATCTGTGCTGATAAATGAAGAACTCAGTATTTTTATGCTGCCCGGCGCAGATAATAAATTGCCAAATATTGTACTCGTGGCATTTTTTCTATTTCATTAATTATTTAAAATATAATAATATAATCCTTCCACTCATGTCATTTATAACATACTAGCTGACCCGCCCGGCGTTGCCCGGGTCCATATTAACATTATTAAATGAACTTGAAATTTGTATGATTTTATCATTAACTCGAAACATGCAGAAATGCATTGTCTGAAATACGTGGCCAGTGACTGTGTGAAAAATTGGATTAAAAAACAGCTAATGTTAAGCTCTAAAAATACTCAAAATGAGCGATGAGAAATGTGGGAGGGAATATGTATCCAACGACTGCGTGATTTTCGTGTTAAAGTGTTGATATTTATCAAAAATCACTGTTAAGTCACGTAACTAATTATTTTTTTTCACATAGAAATCCCAAGTGAAATATTTTTAATTTTAAACTAATATATCACTCTTAAATCCGACTATACCATGAATGAAATCGATACTCGCTCGTAGCTAAAGTGTTGTTAAATGTAGTATTATAATTTCAGAGCCATTTAACAAAAGTAAGTGTTATTTTTAATCAAATCATGCATAATGTCCACTCTATGGATAAATTCCTAACCGTAAACTTTTTTACCGTAACCATAACCAGCCTGAAACCTAACTTTGACTTAAATGTACCTTAGCGTAAATTAAATATAACATAAATGTAACTTAGCCTTCACTTTATTGTAACATATCCTTATTCTAACCATAAAACAAATGCGATTTAACTTTAACCTAACTTTAACTTAACCGTGACCTAACTGTAACCTAATGGGATATTAAATGTAATAAAAAACTTACCGTAATGTAATTGCAACCTAAATGTTACCAAACCATATATTGGTTTCATGTCCATGAAAATTATTTTGTCTTGTTCGGATCTGGTTATGATTCATTTGAACATTTTTGTCGGGTTCAGATTTTAAGTATTTTTTGATATTGAGTTATAATGCTCGGGTCGTATTCATGTCCATGGAAATTATTTTGCCTTGCTCGGATACAATTATGGTTCTTTGGAATATTTTTGTCGGGAACAGATTTGTTTCAATTCAGATTTCGGCTTTTTCTTCAAATGAAATTTTTTGGTTCGGGTTTTTTTGCGTGTTCACGGAAATTATGCTGCCTTGTTCGAATAAGAACATGCTTCACTGGAATATTTTTTTTCAAGTTCAGATTTGGTTCAGTTCAGATTTCGTGCTTTTTTTCAAAGAATTTTTTTAGGTTCAGATTCGGTTCAGGTGAATGGAAATTTTTTGTCTTATTCAGATCCGGTTACGATTCTTTGGAATATTTTTTATCTGGTTCCGATTTGGTTCGATTCAAATTTCAGGTATTTTTTCAAATAGAATTTTTAGTTTCGGATCTCGTTCATGTCCACGGAAATTATTTTGTCATACTCGAATCCAGTTATAATTCTTTCGAATATTTTGGTCGAATTTAGATGTGGTTTGGGTCAAATTTCAGTTTTTTTCAAATCGAATTTTTTAGGTTCGAGTTGGGTTTATGTCCATAGAAATTATTTCGTCTTGCTCGGATTGGGTTATAGTTCTTTGGAATATTTTTGTCAGGTCCAGATTTGGTTCAATTCAGATTTCGAGTTTTTTCTTCAAATATAACTGTTGAGTTCGGGTCTTCTTGCATGTTCACGGAAATAATTCTGTCTTGTTCGAATAAGGACATGCTTCACTGGAATATTTCTGCCAAGTTCAGATTTTGTTCAGTTCGCGATTTTCAAAGAAATTTTTTGTGTTCGGATTGTGTTCATGTCCATGGAAATATTTTGTCTTGTTTGGATTCGGTTGCGTTTGTTTGAAATAGTTTTGTCAGATTCAGATTTGGTTCGATTCAAATTTCAGGTATTTTTTTGAATGGGAGTTTTAGGTTCGTATCGGGTTCATGTCCACGGAAATTACTTTGTCTTACTCGAATCCGGTTACGGTTCTTTCGAATACTTTGGTCAGATTTAGATGTGGTTTGGCTCAAAGTTCAGGATTTTTCAAACGAAGTTTTTTAGGTTTGAGTCGGGTTTATGACCATGGAAAGTATTTTGTCTTGCTGGGATCGGGTTATAGTTCTCTGGAATATTTTTATCGGTTTCAGATTTCGTTCGAGTCATATTTCGGGTTTTTTAAAGAAAATATTTAGGTTCGGGTCAGATTTCATGCCCACAAAAATTATTTTTCCTTGTTTGAATTGGGTTATGCTTCACTTGAACATTTTTGCGGGATTCAGATTTGGTTCGGGTCAGTTATCAAATCCATAGTTTTTCCCAAACAGAATTTTTAGGTCAGGGTCGGGTTTATACTCACGGAAATTTTGTGTATCACGAATCAGAGTGTGGTCTGTTTTTTTTTTTTTTTGTTTTTTTTTTTGTTTTTTTTTTTTCTGGTTGGGATCGGGTTATGTTTAAATTAGTCTAAACATTAAGGTTATAATCAGTTTTGCTACTATTCTTTGTATGGCTATTTCTGATAGATAATTTAATTAGCTATTTGATAATTTATTATGGTGAATGAATCGTTTGCGGATACAAACAATTGTATGCCAAACAGCTATTTTATTTTTGTTTCAAAAACAAATTAAAGCCATATTACAATTTTAAATTGAATAGAACACATTTAAATTAAATCAATGATTAAAAAAATAAACTCATAGAAAAGTGTTGTGTAATGTTTTTACTGAAACACAGCTAATGACTCATACAGTCTAATGTTCGAAATGCCAAAAATATGCGTACAACCATATAGTAAAAAGAAATTAATAGAGTGGCAGTATAATGTCTTAGGGTGACGCAAAAAATGTAACTCTAAAATCCGCGACATTAAGTCCAAATAAGCACCAACAAAACCACGTGCTTTGAAACTCCGATCAATTCATACGGTTTAAACCAGTATTTCTTTGTTTTTGTTTTTTACCTTTTAAACTGTTATTGAATAGATGACTAAAATTTCGTTTAAAAAATAACGTTTTGTGCTATTATTGCCTGTAATACACGATCAGAATGCATGAAAGATACAATTAGATCAATCATAGGCAAGAATTATTTGATTATTTTTATCATATGACTTTGAAATATCAATATAGAAGCATCATTTAAGACTTTGCTTGAAAAATCAGCATTCTTTCGTTAATGTCTTAAAATCGTCTGCACTCTGAAATCTAGATTTTAGATTAATATTATTATTTAAGTGTCCATGCATGATTTTAAAAGAATCTTTTCATCACTATATTTTATATATTGACATGGAATTATAAATATGTTGTTAAATCATAAACATTTTTCATCTACGTTATAAAGTATTAAAAATTTCTGAAAAAAAAAGAGAAAACTTTTAGTAATACAATTTTTTACTTCAAATCATATGTTTTCAATATTTTATTTTATTTTATTTTGTTTTGACATTTAATTATTTTTAATTTTCCAATTTCAATTATTTTAAAAGCAAACATTTATTTTAATAAATAATATAATAGAAAAAAACATTTTAAAAAATTACGATTTCTTCGTAAAATATGCTTCAGCTGTAATTCATTTCTTCTAATCCGTCTTATTAATACAAAATTCCTTCCTCGTGCTTTATTTTGAGACATTAAAATTTCAGCGATAAATGGTTTCCTCTTGCAAAACTTTCTTTTTTTCGGTTTACTTCGCCACCACCTATCTTTTTCCTCCATGGCGTACAGCAATTGTGATTAAAAAAAAAAAAAAAAATCCTCGTTTAAACTGACAATTTGCCAGTCTATGAATTTTAAAGGTCAGTCTCAGTTTTTAAAATTATTTCTGCGAAACTTTTATGCAACCAACCAACCATAAGAGAATGAAAAGGGAAAAAGCTAAAAAAAGCGATTTTTTATGAGACTGAGGTTTGGAATTTAATTAATTACTCAGTTAATAAATGGAATTTTGAAATTCTGAGAGTCAGGTGCATCAAATGAGATATTGGGCTACTCTCAGAAAAATTTTGAGCTTCGTACGTACCGTAGTTTTCGCTAACTATCGCAGACACACACACACACACACACACAGAGCGATTTGTTATTTTATTAATATAGATAACTTTAATTTGAAACTGAAAAGTTTAAATTCATGAATTTTATTTTTTTTAACTAAAAAGAACAGAAAAAAATAATGATATTTTGAGGCTCCATAATTGCAGCGAAAGAACAAAACATAGATAAATCCAATTTACCACAGCATAAATCTTATCAAAGGAGTTTTGCATAGTAACACATAAGATGTGTTTTATTTGAGCGTTGCCAATGAATAATTAACAAATAATCGTGATTTTTGTGCCACATACGTTAGCGTAATATATATATAGATATTTTTCTGGACAATCAAAGCGTATATAATGCTTGTTTTAAGAAAATGGCACGGGGTAGTATTAAAAAAAATTCGCCTGTAATTGAAACTTTGCGATATCCTCAGGTATATTTACAGAAAACAAATACAATGTATTTATGAGAAAAATAGGAATAAATAAAATTTTATGTACTGGAAAAATTTAAGTAATAAAAAAAACAGGAATTTGTAATTTAATTACTTTACATAAAATTTGTTTTCGTTAAACAGATGGATTTGAAAAATACTTCAAAAAACGTGCTTAATTTTATGAAACATTTCTAGAATATCTAAAAAGGAATTATAAGTTAAAGAAAATGCAACAATACAAATAAAACACTGAAATGCATACAGCGGTTGTTTTTAATAATGATATTAATGAACAATTATTATCTTTAATTATATCAATAATATCTATCTTTAATATCTATTAATACAGATATTAAAGATACTAATAATCTTTAATATCTTTAATATCTAGTAATAAGAATCTGAGAACAATTTAATGTGATTTAAAAATAAAACCCCCAGAAATTTGCAATTTAATTACTTTACATAAATTTGTTTTCGTAGCACAGATGAATTTGAAAACTACTTCAAGACATATGACACGTGCTTAAATTTATCAATTATTCCTATAATATCTAAAAAAGAATTATTAGGTAAAGAAAACGCAACAATGCAAATAAAACACTGAAATGCATTACAGCGGTTGTTGTTTTCTAAGGAGATATTAATGAACAAATTTCTGTATCAGAAATATGAAACATTCTTTCTATATTCGACATACTTATGAAGCTCCTTAACCTTTGCCGCTCCAATTAAAGTTTAAAGAAAAACGCAGTTTCTTTATAAAAATATTTCAAAAGTATTCAAGGAGTCTTGATATAAACAAATACATCATACGAGATACTTTTAAAGTTCTTTTTTACTTCAAATTAAATTAATGCAGCAGTTCAAGAGCATTAAGCCATGCTTTGATGAGATATCTAAGCTTATTAATGAAATGAACAATTTTTCATCTAAGAATTGCGTTTGTATATAGAAGTTTTTTCTATAGATTCTGAATGTGAATGAAAATAAAATAAATAGATTACTTCAGTATTTTCTTATTAACAGTGTTATCAAATGTTGATCATAATTTCCTAATATGTAAGTGAACAGAATTATTTCGAAAATTGATAACCTGTCTTTATTCACATATTATGAATAATATGTCTACAAAGTTCTTATTAAACACTGAAAAATATATTGTATCGAATAATTTACAATGATATTTTCAAAGGAATTTTTTATAAATAATATCAAACATAAATTTACTCTTCCTATGTATGCATTTGTAGTGGAAAAACTATAACACAGAAAAATATATTGTTTGGAATAATAAAAAATTTCATTTTTGAAGAATTATTTATATACATCAAACATAAATTTATTTCTATATGCATGTATTTATAATTTAATCGCTATAACACTGACAAATATTATTTCGAATAATTAGAAAAAAAAATTTCAAAGTAATTTTTATTCATTTTCAGACATAAAATTACTTTTTCTACGTATTTATTTATAATTGAAACAGTATAATATTCAAAAATATATTATTTCGAATAATTAGAAATTAAATTTTCGAAGTATTTCTTATACACTTTTAAACATAAATTTACTTTATATATAGAATGTATTTAACACATTAGGTAGTTATTGTACCTAACAATTAACTGACACTTCAGAAAAATTCTACCTCAGATAACCATTTACTTGTAACATTCTGCAAAGCCATACCATCTAGGTGTAACTTGTTTGTTTTAACAGTTATAACTTATGTGTCAATTGCTGGTTTTTCAAAAAAGTATGTTGTCAGTTACTATACTTAACTAACATATTTTGAAAAAAATAATTTTTAGAAATAAATAGTGTAATTTTTCAAAATTTGTAAAGAATATATTTTTAATGTTTCTCCAGTATATTTAAAAAAATAAAAATAAGAATAACATTTCTTTAAAACTGTGTAATAGTGATTTGGACAAGAAATAATCCTTAAGTCCTCTATTCTTGGGGGTTCCCCGTATTCGTACATTTTTACTAATAATAATTAATTAAATGTTCAATGTACATTTGTGTACGCAAAATGTATATTATAACATTTAAAAAATATTTTCTAATCAAAATAAATATTTTTATTAAATAAAAAATATTTTCGAATATCACAAATATTGTGAAACATAGCAGAATAAATATTGCCGTCTACGCATGACATGGATATTATATTCTCATGTATTAAGTTAATACAACAACTTTTGCAATATCAGAAGTGTTAGTATTTATTTTTTGTTGTTTTTCTAATACATTTTATTTGATGGCATTATTGATTTATCTTATCTCGAAGGCCAATTTCATTAGTGAAATATTGAGAATATTTAAGTGTATTTTCTAAAGAAAAAGAAATTTATACATTAAATGTTTTGATTATGGAATTCACGTCTAACTATTTCTTGTGAATTACATTTTTTTAAAATAACATTAGCACTTTTTTTATTAGTATAAGTTGCTAATTCGTTTAATTTTATAGATTCTAAATTATATTTCTCATAGATGAAGAGATATTTGCTTTTTATTATTCAGTGTGGTGAAAACTACATACCGAAATGACAATGTTTCTTATTTGATTAATTTTTTAATGTGAACGGATTTATACGACACACTGTAAGTGATTACATTATAATTTCTCTTAAAGTTCATCTTTCACACTATTAAATTATTGATTGATAAACCAAATAAATTTTGACAGAAATGTAAATCTTTGAAAGGAATTAAATGAAAAAAAGTTGAATTACATTCTATTCAAATTCGAAGCAATTACATGATATACCAAAAAAAGACAATACGCGAAATATAATCTAAAACTTTTCACTTCTTTTATTGTTGGTGTTACTGTTTACAGTTAAACTTTTTATGTTTCTCAAAAGGCACAAGTGTTCATCTATTTTATATATACATTAGCTCACCCGTTCCCGTGAAAATAGTCTTAAATAAAGCTAAAAATTGTATGATTTTACATCTTTCATCTGATTTCATATAATATAATATTCGTAAAGGCAAAATTCATTTAAAAATCATCAATATTTATTGGAAAAGGACTCGTGAAAAAATCATTTTTCTTTTTTGTTTGCATACGTTGATTATCAGTAAATTTTGATTTTTTTTCTTTTATAAATATAACGCATTTACTCAGACAGTTTTGTCGCAAAAGATATTTCAGAAGATAAAAATAAATATATTTTCTCATAGAAATTAATATTTTTATTAAGCATGGAATATTTTCGGTTGGCACAAAAAAAGGTCAAACGTAGTAGAGGAAATGTTATTTTCTATTAATGATGTGAGCATTTTTTTTATATGATGAACTTACCTTCATTTTATCCCCATATATTGAGTTAATTCAATAAGATTTGCAATATCCGAAGTTATTTGTATTTTATCTTTTTGCAGTTTTTCTAACTCATTTCTTTTGATGACATTATTGGTTTATCTTACCTCGAAGGCCACAAACAATTAAAGAAATATTGTGAAAATATTTGGTCTGATTCTAAAGAAAAAGAAATGCACATCTGGGTCTGTGGAATTGACTTCTAAATATCCATTTTGAATTACATAAAAATAACACTTTTAGCACTTTTTCTGTAATAGCATTTGCACAAATGTCCTAAATTCTAAATTTTACTTCTCGTAGATGAAGAAACATTTGTTTTTTTATACAGAGTATAGTGCTAAATGCACTGTGAAACAACAATTTGAAATCTTTGGTTAGTTACTTTCTTCTATTTTCAATAAAAAAAGTGCTGTAATCAAACATTTTTTCGACTTCCAGTTTTCGACGTATTTATACGTTCAGGTGACAGACATTCCCAAAAACATATTTATACAAAATATCTGTCTGTCCATATGTGTGTCCGTCTGCCCATATGTTGCCATTGTACCATCGAAAAATGCACGACATTACACATCGAATTTAACCATTTTTGTGTATGTATTTATCTATGGCAAGCAGATTCTCCACAATTCAGAAATATTATGCCGGTAGGGGTGCTGTAATAGAAAAATTTGTGCCATTTTCATTATGTTACCATCGAAACGTATACGAAGTTAAGCATAGAATTAAAATAAATTTTTTTTTCATGTTTTCAGCTATGGCCAGTAGGTCCTCTCTGAATATAAAAAAAAAATCGCCGGATGATAGCGCTGTAATAGCGATGTCTGTGCCATTTTCATCATTGTACCACCAAAAAGTGTTTGAAGTTATGGATAGAATTTAATCATATGGTTTTTGATAGGGTCAGCAGATCTTCCCCGAATTAAAAAAAAATCTGCTTGAAGGAGATATTGCAATAGCATTTTTGTGCAATTTTCTTATAGTACTATCGAACACTGCCGGATGTTATGCACAGAATTGAAGGAATTTTTAAGTATGTATTTTGCTGTGGCCAGAAGTTTCTCTTTGAATTTGAAAATATTTTAATGGAAAGGATTACTGTAATAGACATTTTTGTAGCTTTTTTTACCGTTGGAAAGCGCATGAATTATGCATAGAATTGAAGCAAACATTTTGGTACATGTTTTGGCTTTGGCCAGCAGGTCGTCTTTTATTTTGAAATATTCCGCTAAAAAGCAGATCTTCCCTGAATTTCCCAAAAAAATTCTGTTGGAATGGGTCGCTGTAATATCTATTTTTTATCATTTTTATTGTTGTACTATCAAAATGTGTATCAAATTATACACGAATCAATTTTTTGACTATGGCCAGCAATTTCTCCTTGCATTTGGAAATATTCTGCTGAAAGTGTACTGTAATAACATTTTTTAACCGTTGAAAAGTGTATGAATTATGAATAAAATTAAACCAAACTTTATTTATATTATCGGCTACGGCTAGCACACTGTAAAAAAAAATCTGGAAACCTACGAAACTAGTTTTTGTAAAGCTACAGAAATCTGCAAGCTTACTAAAATTTTATATGTAGCCTGGTAATATTTTTACCACTCGCATTGTACAAATACATGAAATATCTTAGCTTCACCTGTCAGCCAATCAGAAAGGGCTTCAGTGGTGACGTAAGGACTATTCACGCAGCCACAGAGTCGAGTAATGCATTCATCTTGAATCTGGTATCGATAAAAATATTTCTAGTTAGTAAGTAAATTTTTAGTCTATATGATTTAAATTTTATTATATAATGTTTGATTTTTAGTTATTAGCAAGCTAATCTTCCTAATTATTCGTTAAATCTGTGTTTATTACAAGTAAAAAATTTCTAATGTTTTATACAATAAATCAAATTTACCTGCTCTTATTCTGAATTTCATTTCTCTTTTTTGCCCTCTTTTCCGCAGTACCAAAATTTAAAGTGTTTAAAACTTACTTTACTTAAAAAAAATCATTATTCTATTTGTATTTTATCGAATGAATTCCATTAAACATTCGTTAAATCGCATTCATTTCATTCAAACTTCATATGAATTTCACACTTAAAATTTTGTTCCCGAACTTTCTTCACACAGTAACAGTACTCAATATTTAAAACTCTTTAAAACATCTTAAATTAAAATAACATAAAATACAATATGTGTTCTATGCGTTATTTTATTGTCATAATAAATTATCAATTAAGGCATTTCTTCCCCCCCAAAAAATATAATTTCCCCGTTCATCCACACTCCTTGCGAAACTTTAAGAACACAGAAAAAGTCTTTAAAATTCTTTATAGCCCAATGGTGGAGGAGGGGAAAAAAGCAGAAATCGGAATTAGTTAATGGAAAGCTGGAAATTATTTAAATTCATTTAGTTTAGGTCTATATTGAATGCATTAAGTGTTCCCCTCTTACTATGTGCGCGTTAAAAAATGGGTACAAATTTTATAATTGAAAAACACGATTTTATTGATTTACCGTAAAATATCCAACAAAAAATAAACTTATCAAAACATTGTTAATGCAAATGTTTTAGAATTTAAAATTCTGAATAAAATGACAACCAATATTTAACATTTTTGTGGAATTTTCACAATTCAACAATTGGATTCAACTATTAGATTCAAGTATTGCCTAAATCACTAAACAAAAGCTTTCAGCGCGAACAAACGAGGTTATCAGTTTATACGTGATTGTTATTATGTAAATGTAATTTTTAGTTATTGATGCATTATTTAGGATGGATATATTGAGAATTATGGTTTAACCTCTTGATTGCGGGTTATAGACCAGAAATTGTGTATGAAAGAAAGGACGAAGTCTGATTTAATTACGAGAAATCCAGAAATTGTTTTAATTTCCATCGACATAGAATAGAAATGAATCTACTATGTTTCTTTCTTTTGCTAGATGAGCTACAAACAAATTAACTTAAAGTACATCCTTTTATAATTTTTAGAATACTTCAAAAATGACACGTAAATGATGGCAAATATTGTTTATTATTTCCAATATGAAATGGGTGTAGCTCTTAATATAATGTATATAGAGTGAACAACAGTACGTGTCTATTAGAATTAAGGAAATTGAAATTAAAGTGCAAGGATGGGAGAAGGGGGGGCGGTAGAGCGACAAATGAGTGTGCATAAGACTTTTCCCTAGAGAAGTTCAAAGTCAACGAATAGCGCGATTTTAAACTTTATATTTTGTGTTAAGGACAAAGATCGCTCTAATTAAATGATTTTCGACTAGTATACAAGAACCTTCATTTAAATTCATAAAAATTAAAAACCTTAGGAATATTGGAAAAAAATTAGTCTTTAAGTAAAAAATCTTTCATTTAAACCAATGATTTAAGTCTGGGGGTGTGAGTTGAGAAATGAAATGTAAAACGTCTATCATTCATGCACCATTTTCTCAATAACTACTAAATTATAATTCTCAAAATGTGCAAAATAAAATCCTTACATAGTTACAAAAACATCGTGAAGGCCTTAACAATTTAAAAAATGTACACGTATGTAACAAATGCAGACAGAGCGGATGGATAACTTGATCTCTCCTAGCGTTTAGCGATTAAGATAAAATTTTGAAATACAATTGAGACAAAAATATGTTTTTTATTGCGAACTTCAAACTCTAAGAAATTTGTATTCACAATGGTTTCTATAGACTTAGTTGATTTGGAACATTGTTAAAATAATTTTTAATAAAGTATATATTTTCACTATATGTACATATTTTCTAACATTCATCTAGTACGTGGGTAAAAGGTCAGCACATTAATTCTAGATCTAAACTGAAGGGATCAAAACAATTTCAAGTTTTTCCCTAATTATTTTAAGATAAACCTTTTGACCACCGCGGTTAAACATTGAAGTAGAATTGTGCCATTAATGTTCAGCAAAAATATTAAATGTAAGTGTTCATTTTACTCAGAATTTTAAGCTTTACAACACTTATATTAACAGTGTTTTTGTAGTTAGTTCTTTTGAGATATTATTGTGGCATTAAACTGTAAATCTAATATATTTCTAACGCTCCGCTAGTATGAGAATAAAACTTAGTATATTCATTGTAGATCTAAACTGAAGAGATTAAACCTATTTCCTACTTTCCCTTAATATCGAATTCTACCAAATAATCACTGGGCTATTAGTACTTTGTAAATTTTCATTAATGTAAATAAGTCATCTAATACTCCCCTTTTTTAAAAAGAGAAATAAATCGCTAATTTTTTTGCCCCCTCAACATATAAAATTTAAAACCTTAAGTCATTCTTTTAAAAAAAATTCTGATCCACTCCTTTATTATAAGAATAAATAATAGGTCACATCCATAAAATCCAAATAAAAATCACCCCCCCCCCCCTCTCGCCTTACAAGCACACAATATTTAGTCTTTTACACTAATTAATTTTCATTTTTTTCGCTAATTGTAAGTCTTCAATAAGTTATATTATCAATCGTTTGAAATATCCCCTTACCTCCTTCAATAAAAGAAAATATGGTTATCTTTGTCTCCATTCTTACTCGTTGAATTAAAAATCTTTAAAACTCTATTTTTCTTCCTGCTGTATTTGTCACTTTAATATGATAGCAGTTAAACAACTGAAATCTTCCCTAAATCCCTTAACCCAAGATTTTGTTATTTAATAAGGGAGAGTGGGGTGGAATGGGACAATACATTTTTCTTTTTATATTCCATTAATAAACATTTCATCAGTCACGCATTCCATTAAGCAAAAGCATCCCCAATCTTCAGTTGAATAAAACAGCTGATTTTGCATTCTTGCAATTGTAAAAAGGAAAAGAATATTTTAAGAATCAAAAGTAAATATACTATATATTTTTATGCTTTCTGCTATTAATGACTTGTTTATGTAAATATGCAATTGTTTCTCTATTTATAGAACATTATACTGCTAATCATCCATAATTTAAACTATGTCCAAAAGCAGCATTTATATCTATACAAGAAGTTTAACATAAAGTACAGGGAGGAATAGGACATACCAGCAAAGGAAGGAATGGGACAATTCCAATTCACTCTTTTTTTTTCTCTTAGTTACAGTTTCGTTAATTATAAAATCGTTTCTGAAAATTGTTTCTCCCATAATTTCTTTTATATTCCGATAATTTCAGAGCTTTAAGTGAGTAGTTCAATTGCATGTCTGTTATATTTGTTTTATTTATATTATTTTAATTACTCATAGAGGAAGTTTTTATTTTTATGTAAAATTAGCTGTAAAAAAGGATGAAATCTTTATGTTGTTTTAAGAACAAATTAATCTTTGGGGTTGAGCAAATATAATGTTATCATTTCAGGAGGGAAGGGATTTGTCTTTTGATATAAATATCATTTCTGATCATCAATTGTTTCTCTTTTTCTTTGTAACATGGTCTTTAGTATAAAGTAGTACGTTATTTTTATAGCCTGTTACATATTTTTTTTAATACAAAGTTATTAAAATCGCTAAATTATTATAAAATTATTTAACTCTAAAATATAGTATACTCTAACGTTTAAAATTCTTATTTTTCTTCATATGTGTATGCATATATAATCACAGTTCGAGAAACAGTATAAAGTGTATTTGAAATTAAGCCTGTGCTTACTAATAAATAAAGAGAAAGAATGTTGTCTTCGTCTTGTTGATATGAATTTCTATGTGCTCCCCACCCCTCTTCGTTCGGTGAAAGTACAATAAATCTTTATTACTGTTGAATGCATTATGTAACAAAAAGGTATCATGAGATTCATTTAAATAGTATTGCTTTTAATTGTTATGTGATATAAAGTTTTTTCATATGAAAAATGATATTTTATCAACGTCTCATCATTCGATCATAAAAGTGTGCGGAAAATAAATGAAACAAGTTTTGTATGTCTTTTCAAGCAAAATAGGTTATAGGAATCGAAATTTTCTACACTTTGATACCGATATCATTAATGGGGGGGGGGGGAGGAAGTTGAAGGATGATAACGTATGAATCGGAAGGAGGGAGGGGATATAAATTTACAAAAAGTTGATAAAATTATATTTGCACAGTCCCTTTCGTATGCGAGCTCTACGCGATACTGAATAATTAAAAAATATTTCATGCTTCAAAATTGTTTGTAAAACCATAGACAATCGGTAAGGGGCTATGCAACTATAATTATAGTTATATTGCATAAAATCAAGTGTACGAATTTATTCAAAACATACGTAATATGAATTGTACAGTGAAGTACACAGAAAAAGAGAGACTTACCAATTTTTTCAAAGATAATTTTTGAATATTTTATTTCTTCTGTTATTACGAAAAAAAAAGTATAGGATTCGTAAAAAGTTTTGTCACATTTAGATGTTTTAGGGGCCTGATTTCCCGTTTTTACGAAATGTGAGCCTGTGACTTCATTTGCATGTGACACACATTTAGGGGGTACTCTGTCAGAAGACCTAATGCACAGAATTTTATATTTAAAATATATATGTTTAATATAGAAATTATGCCCAGTCTGTCTCTGATATAAATTGGTGATTGGTTTTCAATGTAAATTCTAGTTTTCAACGGATTTACACGTTTTAGGGGTCAGATATACCAAAAAACTTGTTTTTACTAAATGGCTGTATGTATGCGACCTAAATTTCGTGGGTGCTCTGTCTCAAGAACTAATGTACAGCTTTCAATAAAAAATATATTCAGATAATCCTTGTTCTCTATTTTTTTATTTTTTTTATTTTTTATTTTTTGGCGTAAATTGCTTAATAGATTTTGTTGTTCTTCTACTTTTTTTTAGATTTCTGCAACTACCTGAATGCATAATGGACGGATTTTCATCAAACTTCAGATTTAGTTTGTCCATAATATGATTTAGTGTTCTTTTTATATTTTGGCGTAAATCGCTCAATATATGGCGCTGATGTGCTGAATTTTTCATAATTTGCACAATATAGGGGGGGGGGGATCTGCATAATTTCCCCAAATTCTAATCTTAAGAACTAACGCACGTATTTTCATCGAACTTCAGATTCAGTTATATGTTGACACCAGCTATTGCAGTGTCACTGTTGCAGGTTTTGGTGTATATCATTAAACAATTAACGCTTTTATGGTACATTTCTTACGTGATTTTGCCGATATGAATATCGGTATGAATATCTTAAGAACTAAGGCACGGAATTTCATATCATTAGAATCCGCATCATGGGCATAGATTGCCTTTTAATTTTGGTACTTTGACGAATTTTGAAATAATATTATGTATGAGATAGAAGAAAGTTGTGGACAAGATACTTCCGGTATTTTACATTCTTAAAAAACTTGACACTATCAACCAAACTCTTTGAATTTTTTTGGTTTTAAAAAACATAAGATATACGTAGCTTGGGTGAAAAAAATATTGATATTTAGTGGAAAAGGGCTGGTAAGATTTTTACCGCGATAAAACTCTCAGATTTTAACAAATTTTTGCCAAAATTTTCACACATTTTATTTTGTAAAAAAATATTTCTAATTGTCGGAATGTTTCGAAATTTTCGTAGGTAATGCAAGTATGGTCTATTGAAGTGCTCTAAAAGATGTTTAAATACGGAAGTTTAGTTACATTTATATGAAGAAAAGTACATATATTTAATAAACATATGCTTTCCTTGTGGTGTGAAGTGATCTGCCTTCGCCAATGTATTTGAAAGAGTTAAAATTTCATTAATTTTGTTAAAATTCAATTAATGTTTATACATGTAAACATAAGAGGTATTTAATATGGTTTTACGTAATTTTTATAAAATGTTAATATAAAGGAGATAGTAGTGTGAGATAGTGGGATGAATGGGACAGTAGGTTTTTCTCTTTATCTAATATTCTAAACATTTCATCAATCGCACGCTAGATTAAGCATTGGTAGCCAAACTTCAGTTGAAAAAAAATTGTTGGTCTGTATAAGCTTACAATTGTATAAAAGATCATTTCAAGACTCAAAAGTAAATTTACTTTTTATGCTTTCTGTATATTAATGATTTGTTATTCATAGGTGTAATAGTTTCATTATTTATGGAACATTATACTGTATATTATTAGTTATTTAAAACAAGTTTAAAAGCAGCACTTTTGTTTATACAAGAAGTTTAACAGAAAAAAAGAAAGTGGAGAGGAATGGGACTTGCCAGTAAAGGGAAGAATGGGATATGCCTTTCTTTTTTTTATGAGATGCATGTAAATTGGTAACATGCAAATATATTTAGAGGGTAATATATTAATTATAACATTGATAGTATATTCATTTACTTCAAAATGTAAATAAATTGAATTGACGATTTTTTAATGTTATCTATGACTAACAATACCGAATTTCCATTTACGTTATGAAAATCTTGGAATTTTATATTGTGCCACATACATTATATCAATCTACAATCTTTATTAGATTATATATCTAGCCGAAACTTGATTATTTGTACCTTATAGCTTTATTTTACTGCAATTCGATATATCTCTATAAGTGGTGAGTTATGGGGCACATTTTAAAACTTTTCTTTAATTATAAAATACCTTTTGAATGTTTTGTTTCTATATTGTTCAAGCACATTAAAAGGTGTTTCACCTTGCACTCTATAAATTGAAATTTTTGTTTTAAAGTTAAACAAAGTTGATTTTCTAAGTTTTGTAAAAAGTGTCGCACCCCACCGCAATTTTCTCTATAAATAACAAAAATGATTAATAAAGTACCCAGATTCCTTAATAAATGGGCCTCTCAAATGATGGCTGTTTGCATATATTCGAAGATTAAGCTTTTATATTACAATGCATGCCTAATGGAATTATTTATTGGGTAAGAAGGCGTATTGTATTTCAGCATTATTTATTTATATAGACTTGCCGTCAAAGGACAATGACAACATACAACGCTGACGATTATTTTAAATCCACATCTTCAACATTATGGATGTCTTCAGGAAATCATTTTAAAAACAGTTGAGAAGTTTTATTGATACATATTTAGCATTTATAAAGCATATTCAATATTTTTTATGTGTTACAATTCCACCTATCAATGGATTTTTGTATTTTTATTTCATAAGTTAGAAGAATGTCAAGCCTTTTTAAAACGACCTTTTCAATATGGTTTTGCGAGTTAATTTTAGATGAAATTAGTGATTAATAATGAGAACAATTTACGATTTATTGATGCTATGTCAGTAAATGGAAACACCTCAGATGAGAAAATCCTATGACTGTATATGTGATTTTAACTTTGCCAAAATGCCGATCATCAGCTTGAATTTAAAATGCGTGGTTTTTCTTCATCTAGTTAATTTTTTAAATACTTGTAACATTCAATACGAAGATGAATATTGGCTTTTCTATAATATTATATTCATTATAAATTTTACTAAATTTTTCTTTCTTTTTTATGTTAACATCTTACTTATTATTTTAGATGCATGATGAAACTGAAGTTCAATTTAAAAACAATGCCGAGCTCTTTGATGACGAAAGTAGAGGAAAAAGATGCACTATCTTTCAATGACAAAAAATCTTGCGAACCTCATTCTGCAGCTCTGAAATTTTCCAATTATTTTATTGCAATATATCTTTAACATTCATTTTATGATATTATCTCCAAAAATATTTTTTAAAAAGTGTGCAATTCATAGGTATTTGTATAAAAACTAATTATGTAGAATTTGCAAAATGTGAGTCATATTAAAAAGATAAAAATGTTTTTTATTGTAATAAATAGTTATTTAATAAAATTTATTCATGTTTCATTGTATTTTGTTATTTAATCATATTGCATTTATTGGTAGTATAGATATGCATATTACATTTATATCAAAAACGACAGCTCCATAATATTTTCCAAATCAATATGTATTTCTTTTTGTTTCCATTCTAGTTTTTTACTTTCAGAAAGATTGCTTAGTAAACTCTGATTATAATATAGTGATAAACATAAAAAGTGCGAGACCTGCCCACAATTACTGTTGATAAGTCAAAGATTCATTTTTGTGTACATATGTTAAGGTGTGAATATTATCTCTCCTATATGTAAATATTTTAGTTAGATTCTAATTTCAGAGCAATATTAACCACAGAAGAATTCTACTAAATTCATACATATTCGACTCATTCTTTCGGATCTTTAAGCCAGTTTAGAGTTTAAAATTTGTGATCTATCAATAATTAAATTTTTCCTCTTTGATATTTTAATTTGAAACAAAACTCTCAAGCAAATAAAGTATAATGTATTAAACAAATATATGTAATGTATTGTAATATATTGTAATGTATAACAAAAATGTATAATGTATTAAACGTAGATGGTTAAAGAAATTTGTTAGGAATAAGTCGAGGTAAAAGACAATAAAAAATTAAAGGGAAAAAGATTCTAGTAATTGTAAGATTTGTACGACATATCCACCTGAAATAAGAATAAGATTTTTAAAAAAAAAGTTAAATGTGATACTCAGATAAAGGCATTAATTTTATTGCAGAACTCTTATGTTTTGAACCATTGAATTAGTTATTATATAGTGTTTCACATATATGTAACAGAAGACACATGTTAATGAAATTCATATGACCTTAGAACTGAATAAAACATCTTAAATACAAGACTACTATATTTTCATTTCTAGCATTCTAGTTTAAAAGCATATTCGCATAGAATAAACGGACAATGTTTTTTCATAATATACAGGTTTGTTCCATGTAGGCAGACGATACCGTGCTACCTATAATTAAAATCTCAGTGTCCAGAAAGTGAAAAGAAGTGAAGTGTTTTTTTATATTATTATTCCAAAGTTGTGTTTGAGAAATGTGCAGACGATAATGCAGCAGTGAGCTGCGAGTGAGTGTTATTCTTTTAATAAAGTGTTTTTTAATATAATCAGTGCCTATGGAATAATTTGTGTAGTGTGTGCACTAATTTTACATGGTCCGACGTTCCGGGAGGTGAAAATAATTATTTATGTGATTGAATAATCATTGAAATTATTTATGTGAGTGAATAATCATCGAATTTGAAATATGTGCTGATGCTATGTTAAGAGTTCTATTAAAGATCTATCCAACGTTGAACATGAGAGTATTCGAATAATATCGTGCTCAAATTAGTGAAGTGTTATGCTCAAATAAATGAAGTGTGTCTAAGAAGATATTGTTTTAAGAGTTAATGAATATTTTGACAAATTTTCTTTTGATACCGATCGCTCGAAAGTTGTTTTGGAACTATGCTTTTTGGAAGCAGTCAGAAGTTTAGATTCTGTTCTTCATATTTCGTGAAAATTTTCTTTGAAACGACTTTGCCAATTAAAATTAAAAAAGTCATATGTTGGTTAAATCTGAAGATGAACTGTTTAAATTATTGTGTGATTAAGATATGGAAAAATAAGTTGGCTTTTTGTATATTCAGTGGACTTTTTGCATATTGAGAGAATAAAGTTTTCAATTTGTTTTCGTGGGATATGATAAGAGGAACTGTGCTGATTTTTTTTAAAAAGTTTATCGCCTCGAGAGAGACAGTGCTGGTTTTATTTTATTAGTGTGAAGAACGACGATAAGACCTGAGTATGGTCTGCGTCCCAAACATTAGAGTTTATGCATTATTGTCGTGAATGTCATGGTGCAGCAAGTGAAGTGTGTGGGCAGTATGAAAGTTTGATTGCCCTGAATGCTCACAAGAACCTTTCAGCTTTGTTTTTCTTGAACTGTGCTCTACATAGCCTACGACGACTTTGCGCAGTTGGACTTTTTGCTGTGATGCCTTATTGTGCCTGAAAGGACTTCATCCTGATAAGTTTTTGTTTCGATCATGAACTGTGATCTACAGTGCTTGAAAGAGTTTATGAATGAGCTTTTGTTCCAAGGAATCATGGACTTAGTTGTGACAGACTGTATCCTGCATACCTTCAAGAGATCTGATAAACTGGGAATCTACTTGGCCATGACGTTTTTGCATATTTTCTCGACAGAACTACTGGTTCTGGTACTTTGTGTGATGGAGGACTTCTGCAGTAAAAGTCAAATTTTTAAAATTCCTTTATTGAAAATTAAATGATTTTCTTTAGTTTAATAGAAAATAATTAAATGGATAAATTTTTAAGTAGTTTATGTGAAAAATATTATATAGTGATATTTATTAAAAAATGAAGTGTTAAAACCTTAATAGTTTTGCTATATTTTTAAATTTAAACTTTAAGTTTAATCTTGAAGTTTAAGTATAATGAAGTTAAAAATTGTTACGTCTATATATATATATATTTGGAATTACCATGCCTGCATTGAGGATTTTTGAAAAATATAAGATTTTGAGAGTATATATGAACTTTGAATAAAGTGTGTAATGTTTTAATAGACTCTTTTATATATTTAAAATTTTTAATAAATTTAAAGTTTTTAAAAAACTTATAAGGTGCTTAAAGGGTAGGAAATCAGTTTTTCGTGCTATCTACGGGCGGAGATTTATGAATTATTAATGAAAGTTTATAGATATTTTTGAGTAATTTAATATTTTAAATTTTGTTTTGTGACATGGCTCCAGAGGTTTACTTGATCTTGCTGATTTCCTGAAGTTTATGTCCTATTCTTTTTAGTTTAAAAGTTTGGTATTTTTTTATATATATAATCTTAAAGTCTAGCATATTATATTTTAAAAAATCAAGTATATTTTTTTTAGTATGGGAGGTTTCTTGATTATTAGTGTTAGATTTAGGGAAACATGATCTCACGAAAATTTTGGCATATTAAGTACAGAATATTCTAAATAAATTTGAATTTTTATTTACTGGATGAATTTTATTATTTCCTTTACACCAGTCATTGATTTAGTGCATATAATCTATAATCGGAGATAAATATTTCTTTTCTTTTTCTGAGTTCTCATAAAAATATTAATTTTTGCAATATGTTTTACAGATTCTTTTTTTGTTTAGAGTTTATGTAGAGTTTTAGAGTTGATTTAGAGTTTTAGAGTTGATTTAGAGTTTAAGAGTTGATTTAGAGTTTTAGAGTTGATTCAGAGTTTTAGAGTTGATTTAGAGTTTTAGAGTTGATTTAGAGTTAGAGTTGAGTTAGAGTTGTTTTAGAGTTGATTTAGAGTTTTAGAGTTGATTTAGAGTTAGAGTTGATTTAGAGTTTTAGAGTTGATTTAGAGTTTTAGAGCCATGGAAGAGATCCACCATTTTAAGCGTTAGGATTTTCGAGTTTGGTCTGGTACATTTATTTTTGTCCTGTTAAATGTGTATACAAATGTTCAATGAAATATGTATTAAATATGATTTATTTTTACAGATAAAATGAATAATTAATGTTTGTTTATTTCTGTTTTAAATCTAGTTGATTTAGTATGTAGTTTTTCTGTAATTGTGCAATATTTTTTGAATATAAATCACAAAAATCGCAATAGATACTTTCGATTTTGGGAAATGTGAAAGGCATGATCCCGAAACTTGGTGCTACGATATCCAAATTGGAAAGATTAAATTAGAATAAGTATTGAATATATACATTAAGTTCTCTGTGGATAGCTTGCTGTTGTTGTTATAGGTTTTCCGTTGACGGCAGTATAATTGACAAGTCTTTTGAGAATAGTATATTCTATAGGGATCAGTATATTTAAAGATTTAAATTGTTTACTTACCCTCTCTGGTGAACAGAAATGTAGAATCGTCTGCGTTGGATATCTTAAGTGAATAGTGTATGACCACCCCACGAAAGCTTGAGGATCCGCTGAAGTTTTTCTGTTGGTTGAGAGGTATTTGTCATAGTGGAGTATGGTTTAAGCAAGTTTGGTGTAATCAGAATTTGGAAACTTTTGCTATGGAGTTTTGGTTAAAGGATTTTTTGCAGTTGTTTAGTGTCATGCCTGCTCAGTGCTAATTTGAGAAATAATTTTTAAAGTTGACTTTTGTTAATTGGAAGTTGAAAGCTGATCACGTGTAAGGCTAAAAATTCAACTCTTTTGATGAAGGATCTTTGAAGATCTGATCCATTTTTTGATTGAGTTGATGGATCTTTTTGAGGATTTTTTTTTTTTTTTTTTTTTTTTTTTTTTTTTTTTTTTTTTTTGTATTGAGTTTAAGCAATTGTGAAATGTTGAAATAGATATGGAAATAAATTAATAAAGTTTTTGTTATATTAATGTAATAGAACAGATTTAAATATTTTGTGTTAGATTCAACTGTAGGATTGCATTTTTTTAAGATGTTAGAATTGTCTCCTGAATGTGGAAGAAACATCTTTCAGCTGACTTATCAAGTTTTCTAAATGTGTTAGACTTGGTCAGATAAAATTCCATCTCCAGTGAATATAAGAGCAATAGTTTGGGGGAACCATGTTGTAGTGTAAGAGCGAATGAACCCTAAGGGCTAAACTTGGTTTAGTTGGAGGTGTTTAGTATGTGATGGACTCTCATGGAATTGCTTGTTTTCAATTCTTGGGCTGAATTTTTGAATATTTAATGGAGATTTTTCGGAATGAAAATTTTTGTTTTGAAAACTGATGTTAAATTTTCTAAATGTTTCTGTGTTTAGTGGAGGGGGATTGATTTTCAGATGTTAACTTTGCTCCTCGCTGAGTGACAGAAACAATCATGTGATAGTATATTCAGTCAGCTGTGTAAGTTTTAGGGCTTATGAGGAAAGTCTAATTTTTGTGAAAGTGTTTTTGTACTGGTGGACTATTTCTCGGCAATAAGGAGTTTCTCTGGTCTTGGTGTCAACATTGGTTGATATGTCCTATGTTAAGTATGGAAACAATAGTTTATTATTTGAGGTTTATTTGTGATTGTCTGAATTCAAGTAATTTGTATCCGTGCTACAACTCTTGCCTATGTGATTTTGTGTTTTTCGAGAGAGTGAGGTATGAAGACCTAGGGCCCCAGGCAAATTGGGAGAGAGTGAAAGGGTAGCCGGGTGTACACGGCGCTGAAAGTTGTATGAATGTTATGTACCAATTTAATTATATGTGTCCTCCGGATTCTTAGGAGATGTTGTAGCTGAAACTTTTTTTTTTTTTTTTTTTTTTGGAAATTGGCTGCTGTGAAGGATAGGATTATTTTTGAGAATGGAGTCATGTGTTGATGCCAGACCAGGAAGTTTGTATGTTGTAAAAATGAGATTTGGTTACCTTTGAATTTAATCATGGGGTTCCACTATTCTTAAATTTTATAATTGAATATTAAAGATTTTTGATCTATTTATTCAATATGAGAAAATAATATTTTTATATTGTTTAAAACAGCTAATTGTGTAAGATATATTATTAATGTATATGATAATTGAAATTTCTTCCTATTATGGACTTTGAAGATTGTTTAATGAATATTACAATATTGAAAAAGTTTAATAAGTGTAAGATATTGACATGCTGTGTTCTTGTTAAATATATGTAGGGTTCTTTCAAGTGGGTATAAGGTATATAAAAGCAGTATATATATCAATATTTTTGAATATGTTTTAAAACCTAGGATCCAGATCGAGTGGATCTTGTTGGTATGAGAGTAATTTTAAGTGACTAACTATCTGGTAAAAGTTGTTTTTTGATGTGTGTAAATATTATATAAAAGTTTTTATTTTGTGTATAAATATGTTTGAATATTTTGGGTGTTGGGCTGAGCTGGAACTTTGGCTATTTTTTATTGTTTATTCCCGGTTATTGTGTCTTCTTTAAAGATTTATTAATATATTTGGAGTTAGTGTACAGGTGATTAAGTGCTGTTGAGATAATGGTCCTTTTTAAGATGTTATCCTTTTTTGTTCTAAATATGGACATAGTCAGGATGCACTAGTGTGTTAGGCTATCCTTAAGAGGATTAAAACTATAGTGGTGTATTTTAATATTCTTGTAGTCGCCTCTCCTTTTTAGATAAAAGTGTTAAGAGGGGGGTTTTGATAGGAATTAACATCAGTAGGATACTAGCAGTTCTTATCACTTTTATCTCCTTTCTAATATTTCTGTTTAGCACTAAAGTTTAAATGATATTTAAAGCAAAGGCTAAAAAGTTTATTTATCAATTGTTAAAAAATTAAATTTAAAGTTAAAGTTCTATTTAATTTAACCAATAATTGAAATGAATTGTAAGATTTGGTAAGTGGAGAATTGAAAGGGATAATGTAAAAATAGGAGATCTAGTGTTGTTAGTAGAGGAAAATACACCAAACAATAAGTGGCCATTAGGCAGAATTATTGAAGTATATTACGGTAATGATGAGAAATTTCGCGTAGTTCAGGTAAAAACTCAGAATGGAATTTTTAAAAGATCGATTAGTAAATTATGTATTTTCCTATGCCTGAAAACCATAATACTTAAAAAAAAAGATAAAAGATAAATATATATATATATATGTTATTACTGAGTGTTATATTGTTTTTCTTTCAATTTTTATATTTGAGTAAACATATATAGTGACCTTTTGTAATTATTTGTGTAATTAGTGTACTTGGTAAAAAAAAGAGTTATTATTGAATGTGAAACATGTCAATGGGGGCCGGTATGTTCCATGTAGGCAGACGATACCGTGCTACCTATAATTAAAATCTCAGTGTCCAGAAAGTGAAAAGAAGTGAAGTGTTTTTTTATATTATTATTCCAAAGTTGTGTTTGAGAAATGTGCAGACGATAATGCAGCAGTGAGCTGCGAGTGAGTGTTATTCTTTTAATAAAGTGTTTTTTAATATAATCAGTGCCTATGGAATAATTTGTGTAGTGTGTGCATTAATTTTACAAGGTTTTCTAATCATGTATTGGATTAGGTGAAACTCAGCGCTTTATATGTATAAATTAAGCACTGTGCTTCATCTGAAATCATATTTCTTTTAGGCATATTTTAAAACTCACTTATGGTAATTTATTTACATTACTCTATCTATTTACTTTTTTTAGTTTAACTAAAGCCCGTAAGATCGGCTTCAACTTATCTGCTCATTTAGTGACATTGTTATAATGCTGATATAATATAAAAAATGATTTTGCACCTATTTAAATATCTACATTGAAACTTCAGTGAGTTTTCTCATGCGTAACATTTATGTCAATTGCTGTGGTGATATTGAAACACATGTTAGACCATATTGCTTATTTTACATCGAAATATTTTGATACATGAGAAAAATTCCACTCTGGATATTTAAAACTGTAAAAATTCAACTTCATATTGAAAGAATACTATAATAACTTCGATTAATTTAAGTATTAGAATAAAAAACAATTACGTAAAATCTTTTTGGAATACTGCTGTAAAAAATATAGTAATAACATTGCAAACAATGTGTGCAGTTACAAATACATGTTGATATGTGCAGATAAAATATTTTAAATACAATACAAAAAAAAATCATTAACAAATTTGCTGTATTAACACTTGTACAGTTGCAAAGAACTTTCTGGCGAGAATACAAAATGTGCCTTAAATACAATACAAAAAAAATTGGTAATTTTTCTAACAATATCTCATTAAAGTTACATTTTTTTATAAAGTACATAAAAGGTTTAAGGTGCAAGCATAAAAAACCCATAGTAAATATGCCATAAAGTCCCTTGCAAATGTACAACAAATTCTCAATAAATATACTACAAAATGTTTTGTAAGAATACTAAAAATAATTAGAATACTCACAAAATAACGCATAGAAAACTCACTTAAAATTCCTAAATACGTTTATTAAATAATTCTCAGTAAACTTACCAATATATATATATTGATCACTCTAAAATATCGCTAGTAAGCTTACTAAATAATGTTTAGTACATTTATATAAAATGATATGAGAACCTCCCTTACAAATCATTAGTAAATTTACTAAATAATCAGTAGTAAGTTTACAAAACGTTCTTTAGAAAACTCCCTAACAAATCGTTACTGCATATACAACATAATCATTGGTAAATTTACGAAACATTCTTTACTAAACTCCCTGAATAATTTATAGTAAGTTTACTAAATAATATTTAGAAAATTTACAGACTTTTCTTTAGGAAACTCACTAAAAAATCGTTAGTATGTTTACTAAACAATATTTAGTAACATTAACTAAAGCAACTTTTGTAATTGTACATGATTTTCTTCTGTTGCGGTTATATGAAAAGTTCTAGGCATCCCAGTTTCCTAGAAAATTCTTAGTAACCTTACAGAATTTTTTTTTTACAGTGCAGGTCGTCTTTAAATTCGTAAATATTCCGCTGAAAAGCAGATCGTTTCCGAATTTTCAAAACAATTCTGTCTGAATGAGTCGCTGCAATATGTATTTTTGTGTCATTTTTATTATAGTACTACCCAAATGTGAATTAACCAGTTTTTTTGGATTTGGTCAGCAATTTCTCTTTGCATTTGGAAATATTCTGCTGAAAATGAACTGTAATAGAATTTTTTTAACCGTTCAAAAGCGTATGAATTATTAATAAAATTAAACCAAACATTTTGTATATATTTGACCGTGGACAGAAGGTCGTCTTTAAATTTGGAAATATTCTGCCAAAAAGAAGCGTTATGATTGTGATTTTCGGATAATTTTTTCAGTTTTTCATAGTTGTGTTGTCCATCGGCAGCTCCTGCACCGATGGAAACTCGCATTCTTCTAAGCCGACTATTCGCAAACAGCTGATGTGCAACTGAATATCGAAGACCTATTGATTTCAATAAATATCATGATCAAGATTAACTCATTTTTTTTCTTATTCTATGACTGAAGCAGAAAATGAAGATGAAAATCAAAGTTGGTATAATATTGATTTAATACTTTTGCTCAATTAACATGTGTAATTACTTTTTGAATTATTAAGATGCATGAGATAGAAGAAAGTTTTTGGATTAGCACATCCAACTAATTTTTAAAATGTGGACAAACGTATAAGACACTCTGTAAACGATTGTATAATAATAAATTTTATAGCTTAGCTTTCAGTTTGTTAAATTATTTATTTATGAAATTTATGAAAACAAAGAAATTCTAATACAAATGCAAATTTTTAAAAGGAATTATATGAAAAATGTTAATCAATTGATGATGAAATAAAATGTGTATGGTGTATATAAATGATGTATGAAAAATGTTTTTCGCTTGATTTGTTTGTGTTCAATAATAAATTCTGTGTATTACTGAAATGTCATTAATGTTCAGTGATTTGCATTACCTGACACATCCGGTGTTTCCAATGCAGATAAAAAAAAAACTTTAAATAAATCTAAAATTTGTATGATTTTATGTCTTGAACCTGATTTTCTATGAATTTACATATTTAAATAAAAATTTCGTGCGAAAAATATCGATATTAATGGCAAAAAAATTGTAAGACCATTTTTTCCCTATAAAAAGCAATTCTTGCTGTCTGACTCTTTAGAAACTATTATAAGTTATAAATATAATGGTTTCTGACACATTTCTGTCTCAAATAGTATTTTAGACGATAAAAAAATACTTTCTTATAAAAATTAACATTTCAGCATGTAACATTTTCAGTCAGCATAAAAAAAATCAAACATAGCAAAACAAATGTTATCATCTACTTATTTCATAAGCATCTGTTTATATGATAGTTTTATTTCTATTTTATCCGCATTTATTAAGTTAATACAATAAGTTTTGCAATGTATGCCGTCTTTCTATTTTATCTTTTTGACTTTTCCTAATACATTTGTTTAATGATATTATTGGCTTATCTTATCTTGAAGGCAATAAACCATTGCTAGAATATTGAGAAAAATTTAGCTAATACTCATTTTAAAGAAAAAGAAAGTCATATATTTCGTTTTTAAGACTGTGGAATTTACGTCTAATTGTTCGTTGTGAATTTCATTAAATAAAATTTTTTAGCATTTTTTTCTTTAATAGTAATACTTATTTTGTTTCAGCTTTCCATTATTTTCTGTTTTACACTTTTATGAATTTCGGTAAGGAAGCTAGTGAATGATTTTGAATAATCTACAATAAGAAATACGAGTAAGAGTTAAAAATGCATATAAAAAGTGTACGAAATTAAAACTTTCACTAATGCGAAAAGGAGTCTAAGATTATTGAATGTATTTTAATTTTCTAGAATTTTTTTTTCTTAAGCACTCTGTATACAAGTGTCGTAATATCTGCAGATTAGGCAGATTTTTGATGTTTTTCCAGCATAATGTAGATAATATGGGATTCTGAATGAATATAATTGTAAAAATATATAGCAAAAGTTCATATTTTTCTTAATTAAAGAATTTAAAACTTTAAACATACAATTGTATGTTTTCTTACACGAAAAAAGTCAAATTACATAAACAATTTATTTCTTAATTTAAATATATTTCTTTAAAATAGTAATAATAGCAATAATACTTAACTTATTTGGGTACAAACAACAATTTATTACTCGCTGAAAAAATTGAAGCACATTTTTTCCTCTTATCTTACAGCGTTTAAAGAACAATATACTAATAAGTTAGGAAATAAATAAGCAAGAGATAAAAATTATTGTATTGTGAACTACCATTTCTTATGCCTTTGCTAAGCAGTTTCTTCCATAACAGTCTCCTGAGTACATAATGGTTCTAATTATACGTTGGAATTCCAATAATGTCTTTTCACTGACATTTATTCGAAAACATTATTTTACTCAAAACAAATTTTAATCTTTTTAATTAGTTACTTGGTACATTTAACGCACTATAAGTTTTAAGTTTGCTGGGCATTTTTAAATTTAAAAGACAAGCAAGAAAAATTTCTCCGGTGAATAATCGTCAGTTTTGAGAACAATTATATGGTAATTATTTAGAAATGAAGTAATGGAAAACTGGAAAGTAAGGGGATATTTAACTGAAAGCCGGCTCTAAACACAGAAATTAGTATTTTGGTACTTTACTGATTATTTGTTAATTGGTATTTTTAAAGACACTAATAATACATAGAATCATATAAATAAATACAAATTAGAAAGTTATAACCTTTTTTTAAATATTTAAATTAAATTTATTAAGATTAATATTATTTTTCTAATATTGATTTGCTTAAACTGTTTAAGCAGCATATAAAGTAAAATCTTTCTTTCACACACTAATATGCATAGTCATTATATCAAAAACTCTGATAATTAAAAAAACTGGAATAAGAAAATAAGAAATAAAATTCTTACTAGTTCAATGAGTATGTAAAGTACGAAATTTCTATAATAAAGTGTAAAATTTCTTTGATAATTTTGATGACAAACGACTTCAATTATAATTAGACGTAAAAGTTTTCTTAATATTTCATTTCTTTTTATATTCTTGTTTTAATGAATTACTTAAAGATCAAAGACATAATTGTTAGTATTATTTTCAAGTATCGCACATTTTTTTCATTTACTCGAAAATTTTTGTAATAACATTTGTTTTTGAAACAAAATTTAAAAAAAGATGCTTTTCAAGTGTTTGAATATCATTAATAATTATAAGAAAAATAATTATATTAAATTTATTTTTTAGAATTTATTATATATTTTAAATATTAGAAAAAATTATGTCATAATGAAAGAATTTCTAACAAATATTACATACAATTTATCTTTTAAATTACTTGTTTTTACTAAATAATTGCACGTTTCATGCTCAAAAATGGTTACAGTAATATATGAACCTTTTAAAAACAAAGTTTTTTTGTGTTGATAAATAAATAGCTTACATATAAAAATTGAACTTTGTACATTAAAAACTCAAATCGTGAGATTTTAATTGATACAATCTTTTGTCATTGTGCTTAACCCCTTAATGGTCGCATTAAATTACGATTTAAAAATTCAAATTCATTACTGCCACCACTTTTTTGAAAAAGAAATATTCATCTTATTTAATGACAAGTAAAATGATACCAGAATAAAACCAATTACACTATTTTATAAAACTGGTGGGAATTTAACAATTCTCAATAAAAGCTGTGAAGCTTGCAGCCCGTGAATGTCTCGGGCGCGACGATTAAGTGGTTAAACAATGATAATATATTTTTAACAAGATGCATTTTATACCATTCTCTTTTTTTAGCTTACGCCATGTTTAAATCATGTCAAATTGTAGATGATTAAAAGAAAATGATTCAGTGCGCATAAAGCTTTATATCAGTTAATAATAATAACATTGTGAGGAAAAATCATGTTAATTCATTAAATCTCATGTCGAATTCCAGATAATTCAACAGAAGCATATTCATTGCATGTTTTCAAGGTGCGTAAAAATTTACATTGATTCGCGAACAATAGTTATAAATAATAAAATTTTGAAGAATAAATCATGTTACTTCCATAAATCTCATGTCGAATTCAAAATAATTCAAAAACCGCTGATTCATTGCAGGTTTTCATTACGCATAAAAATTTATATTGACTCGCAGATACCATAAGTACTAATGAAATCGTGTGGAATAAATCATGATACTTTCTTAAATCTCATACTGAATTCCAGATAATTCTATATAAAATGATTATTGCATATGTTTATGTTTTCATTGTGCATAATAATTTACATTGGCTCAAGCTGTAGTTTTCTTGCTGTACATAGTGTCTGCTATTTGCTAGATGACTAACAACACCCAGCCTTCGGCCTTTTAGAAATCAAACAATTACACTTCCAAACGGACATTTATTTAATTAATGAAATCAAATAAATTTGAAACAACTATACAATTCAATGCCATATATTTCTAATTAAACAATTTCCATTGTTCGAAGTATGTTTTATTAAAATAAAAAATCCGGAGGTTTGCAATATGTAATGTTATGTTGTTTTTTTTCTGCTTTTTTTTTTTTTTTTTTTTTTTTTTTTTTTTACATTTAACAAATATAAAGCGCAAAATAAAAACTAACTATGTACTACTTAATATACTGAAACTAGTTTTAGTTATATGACTAATGGAGGACATGACTGAGACACCATACCCTGCACTTTAATTTTAATCTAAAATATTATACTCATTTACTATATTTATAAATTTTCTCCAAGTGTTTATATGTACTGTAATTTATGTGTTTAATGAAACTGTGCAAGAAATTCAAACAAGTTAGTTTTTTGGCTCTTCGAAAAATTATTCTTTTCACTCAAAACCCCAATTAATTCATAAAGAACTCAATTAATTTCGATAAAAAATTTCAAATTAGCGCAGTCGAAATTTTTTTGGCTTTTCGAAAAATTATTCTTTTTACCTAAAACCCCCCATTAACTCAAAAAACACTCGATTGATGTCGATAAAAAATTCCACATATACAATAAATATGAGATCATATGTAGTTGACAATTAACAAAAAAAAATAATTGTTCCTCAAAAAAAATTCTAAAAACTAGGAATTTTCTAAAAAATTGCCATTTCTCTAAAATAAAGAAAAGTTAGTTGCTGAAAAAAATCTTAAATAATCTTAAATCTTAAATAATAAATCTTAAATGTAAAAAATCTGACATAAATCATATGTATAATGTAGTGCATATGGATTCCAAGTTTAATTGAAATCGCTCAAGTAGTTTTCATGGAAACGTGTCTTATAGTTTGCACATTTTTCATTGGATTTAAATTCAGTCATGTTTTCACTTAAACAACTTCGATTCTTTGCAGATTAATTTGTAAATAAAATGATATATTACTCAAGATTTTATGTTTTATTCATTATCCGAGGGATAATGCAAATTTTTATGAGCAATGAGAAAATATGCAAGGAATCAAACACTTTTAATTATGTGAAATTCATCTCTACTTATAGCGGAAGTTTGAATATAATGGTGTAAAAGAAATCATGCTAACGTAAGTTATTGATATCAAAACACAGTAGCAATAGTTTGCCCCTATGTATATTTCGTGATACTTGCTTATCATATACAAAAGCTTATTTTACTTTATTTTATTTTATTTTTTATTTATTTATTTTATAGATTTTGATAATGTTACCATTTGAGTGTATGAAACTAGTCGGTTTGTTTATAAGACGTTTTTAAGATTTTGTGTATGCGCTATAATCACTTATATAATCTGTAACTGTATTTTATTTTAGTGATTATAAAGGATGCTTATGGATGTACTTTTATTGATTTTTAGCTCGTCTTCATTGAGAATAATTAAAAAATTGATCTCAATTCTAATCAGATTAATGATTATGGTTACATGAAAAATGTATTTTTCTACAAAAGAGTTGTAACGTCATTTTCTTACTTTCAACTAATCCGGTTGAATATTTATTGAAATTAATCCAAAGAAAATTCATTTTTTAGAATATAAAACAGGCCTTAATTATTTCCTTGACCTACTCAAAGGTTCAAAGCAATTTTTTCATGCCTTTTAATTTTTTTAAATTATACTCAATTTTTTTGTATTTTTTCGTTAAAGTGAAGAAAAAATTAATCTTTTCGAATTATTTATTTTTCAAGAGTTATATCTAGTTAAACTATGCCGATTTAAGGCACAAGAAAAATTAAACTTCTTTTTAAACTGTGCGAAAAAGGGGTATGTATCTCATGACGCCCCACTATACTGATAATAGTTGTTCAATTTTACTTTTAAATTTGTAAATGCATAAGTAATATATAAAGAAATTCCACTTGCAGTAATGTCGTAAAACGGCAAACGCAAGACTGTGTAATATAAAGAGTCCTAGGGTAAAACACCACGTTAAATTTCTACCAAGTTTCACGGCTTAGTTTTAGATTCTCTTTTTCCAAACAAATACAGGATTGAATAAAGCAATTTATTGATTATGCATACAAGAAAGAATACTTTAGCAGATATTTCTCCATAAAATGTAATGGCATGAATTCTAGACCGTACAAGCAATTCAGTTTCATTACAATTTTTTTTAAACTTTCACTCTTTTTTTTCATGGTTTTTAAAGTAGTTTTAAACATTTATATACAATGTCCAGCTATTAATTTCCAGCACTCATGGAGTAACTAAGAAGAAAAAAGATTAATATAATTCGAAGTAATCCCCATCAGCCGTAATGCACGTCTGTGCTCGGCTGTACAAATTTCGGAAAGAAGTTTTAACTTCCTCATTTGGAATGCTCTTTAATAGTGACGTTACAGTTTTCTTGATGACTTTGGCATCCTGAAAACTTGTTCCCTTCAGAGAATTTTTCAGCTTACGAAAAAAGAAAAAGTCTGCGGAAATCTGGAGAGCATGGATGCTGCATCTCAACGACACCATGCTGTGCTAAGAATTACCTCACAGACAACGCAATGTGGGGGCTCTATTTTGATTTTGCTCCATTTTCACTTCGGCAACTGGGATTTAAGAACTACGTTTTAATGCTCCTTTCCACAAGAACCACTTACTTCAGAATGGCGTTGAGTGCACTACATATGCGCAAGAAAACGCTATTCACTATGCAATCATTAGCGCCATCATCCGGCTTTTTGTTCTCGACTAGCTATGTCAGTCCTGGAAATTAATAGCCGGACCTTGTATGTATGTCATTTTGAATCATACAGGCCTCTATCACATCTATATGGATTCACAAATCATTTCCTCCACAATTACGCAATACACATCTAAATTTCGCACATACCGTCTCCTCAATAAAGAAGATTAGATTTAGTTGGATGGGTCACTCTCAGCATAATGTCGCAATAAATGGGTTTTTATTAACCCGATTGGCAATCAACAGCATGATTTCAAAATGGGATTATTGTTTAAAAATCCATGAAGAATTTTTTTCCTGAAATAAAGAGGCAAGGTTAAGTTCAAATTATTTTATTGCTTGTGGAAAATACTACTAGTTTTCGACTCATGTCTGAGGCTTATTACGTACTGTCAAAAGTATAAAAACTTAGCATACTAGATAAAAACATTCTCTGACAAAAAACTACTTCCAGATGACGGGGATTATTGAAAAATCAGAAAAATGTAGATCTAAACTCTTAGATCTAAAATCAAAATAATGTCGTAATATATAAAAGTGCCAACGAATACAGGATTTTACAAAAACGTTTAGCTTTCCAATTAACTTTCGAAAGCGAGAAACTAACCAATGCGAAAATTAAACGAGCTAAAAAAAGAAAAAAAGTCCTCACAGTCGAATATCTCACGTAATCAGGCTTTTAGTGCATCGCTTGAATGAAATTGTGGGATATCACAGGATTTTTTAAAACACAAATAAAAATTATTAGAAACAAATGAAAGAATAAAATAAACTAATGGGATTTTAGCAAAAGTGTTGCTTTTAACACATAAAGACTTTTTAAAATAAGACAACACAGAATGCATAGATTTAAAATATGAAATTAAAATGTAAAAGATACGTTAAGAAATTATTAAAGGCAGAGGAAAATTTAGATATTCTAAAAATCTGGAAATAATTGACAATGAATTTTTTTTCATACATACATATTATTTAATTTATCTCAAAAGTGAACGTGCGACTGATCCCGAAAGGTTAACTCAATGTAAAAAAAAAAGAAAAAAGTGAGAATTTATCTAATAATAATATCATAATATATTTGTTACATTTTAATATCATATCTTTAATCTATCCATTCTGTGATGGCTTATTCTAAAAAAATCTTAATCTGTTAAAAGAAACACTTTCTCTAAAACCCCCCTACATTATTTTATTCGTCCATTATCTTTTATGTGTGAAAAAAAAAAAAAAAAAAAAAAAAAAAAAAAAAAAAAAAAAAAAAACATTCAATAGCTTGAAACTAAATGCGAGCGATGCGCTAAAAGCCTGATTACATTAGGCATTCGATTGTGAGAACTTATTTCTTTTTTCGCCCGTTTAATTTTTGTTTTACGCATAATTTTAGTAACACGTTTCCCAAGCGAAATTAAACATTATAAATAAATAAATAACACCCGAATTTTTAAGAGACATGTAATCGAACTACCCGTATAAACGAAGAAATGAACAATTTGAAAAATATTACTTCAAATACCTAAATATTTCTTAATTATTCGCTGACACATGTCTAATATGAAAGTACCAAATATTGTTTTTGATCTTTTTGATTTGAAATGTTGGAAATTCTCGGAGAAATAGATATAAACTGCAAACATATGGTCAAATTTCGATGTAATGCAATAATGTTAATATCTTCAATTATCATATAGCAGTACAGTGTAACTTCCATATAACGAAGTCTCATCGTTCCACTTAAATACTTCGTTATGAAGAAAATCCGTTAAATAGAAATCAACTCAAAATCATGAAAATTGTGTAATACAATACACATTCATAAAATGAAAAATGCACCTAGAATGCAAATATTAGAAAAATGTATTTTAATTCGAGCTGTACCTTTTGTTTCATGTAATGTAGATGAATGTTATGAATGTTTTATGCTATCATAATGATTTAACTAGAATAAGGCTAAAAAAAGCATAATCAACAAAAGTAAACATAAATTGAAACGTAACGTGTTTTTTCTCATTTTTCGCCGTATTTCAAAATTTTAATTAAAAAAAAGTCTATAATATTACTTTCTACATGTTTCTTATAAAAAATACACTATTCATAAAGATTCTCGCACTACAGTAAGTATCCGAACAATTCATCTGTAACATTTTTGTGAAACTGGAATCTTCTCCCTTTTATATGGAAGGTTTAAGGGGTCTCACGACTCTTAAAGCTTACAAATTTTCGAAATTTCAATTTTTTAATATGTTAAACTGCTATGTTTTCTGAACATTCTAATATAATTGTTTTTTTTTTTTTTTTTTTTTTTTTTTTTTGAAATTCACATTAGAACAAAAGTTATGGGTTTTAGAATTTTATGCGCTCGATAGCTGAAGCGGCGCCGGCGTTTCCGAAACTTTGAAGTCATTTTCCTCCAAATGCCATTTTTTTTTTTTCATAGCGCGCACGATATCTCAAAATTTTTAAGTATTTTCACATAAAATTTTTATGTGAAATTCAATTATTTCATGTTAATATGTATAAATGAACCTATTTTTTTTATTGTATAAAAAAGTTTATTTCTTAGGTGATTATGTTGTTGAAATTTCCAAAAAATTCAAATTTCAATTCAAAGTTAAATACAACTTTATATTCAAACTAGAAAAATGCTTTAAATATAAATTTGTTTAGGTTCAAGTTACCTTTTATAATCTGATATAAAAGTCTGCACCAAAATTTCCATTCTAGTTGCCAGATTTATTTTGTAATAGTGCGCGTAAGCTATTACACCAATTTTGTGCTCGTCAAATATCTGATAGTTTGGAGCTCCCGGTAAATGCAAATTCTGCACCTTGCAATTTTTAGAGACATGAAAAATGAAGAACGTACTTATGTCTTTCATCTCAATAAAAACTGCGTTTTAATATCATAAAAATGTTAAGGTATTAAATGTTGAAGATGGTCTCCTTTTTAAAGATTTTCCGATTTTAAGAGTCTTGAGACCTCTTAAGCGTTTCATCTTTTAAATGGATATCACTAAATATATAAATAATTTCATTTTCATGCATTCAACTAAAATGGATTCATGTTATCCATAGCAACAACAACCTCTATATTTAAATGTTGTGAACGCATGAATGTGGAATAAACATTGTCATATAGAATATATTTTTCGTATTATGGACAATAATTTGCAAGCTAATATTGATCAAAGTGAAGATTTAGCGGAAAATTTCGTTCTGTAGGAATCTTCATCAATGAGAAATTTGAGTGTATTTTTCATGTTGTAAAAAATATAGTCTCTTTGTTGTCATGGCTCACCTCTGACAATAAAGTTCGGTGAATGAATTCAGAACGACCGATCTGACAACACTGGGGTAATAAAACGCTGCACCTGTCAATAGAGACAACTGTTAACCATCTTCCCCCGCCGTTGTTTAGTTGAGCTGCGTTTATGTTCTGTGTAAGACGTGCTTTATTAAGTGCTTGTTCAGTGTGTTGATTCTTAACTGAGAACAGGAAAATGAACGAATAAAGAATCAATTTAAAGTTTGGTTTTAAGCTTTGCAAGACACCGAAAGAAATTTATGAGAGATGGTGCAACCTGAACACCTACCATACTCGCCAGATCTCAATCCTCCTGACTTCTTCCTATTTTCACGACTCAAACTCTTTTTGAAAGAGATTTGACCATATAGCTGACATCCAACGAAACGTGACGAAGCTTTTGAACTTCATCCCAAAAGAAGACTTCTTGTGAATTTCTCAGGACATATATAGCAGATCTCAGAGGTGCATAGTTATAGGGGATGACTATTTTGAAGGGTGGTTTGGTAACTTTCGTTAATATTTACTCGACATTAATTCTACAGGACTATTCACCGAACTTTATCGTCAGATGTAGTATATAGACAAGTTTTGCTTTGTTATTTTACTTTTCTCAGGTTTTCATCAGCTACATTTTTAAATGCGATTTCCGATATTTTGTTTACGAAAATAATAATTACTTTTTCAACATTTCATAATGTTAAATACTTTTATAATATTATTATGTTCAAGATATAAAATTGCTTTTTTTCAGAGTCTAACAATTAACTTCCATCTTCGGTAAAAAATTGTTTGAAATTCTTTATTTAGAAATAGGAGTAAACAAATTCAATTTACACAAATTATCATTGAGAATAGTTCTCAAAATTTTAAGAATAATTAGAACTATTTTTTAAATTTTGAATAATTAAAATTTGTAAGAATAAACAATGAAAATTTAAACTGCATTTTTCTAATATAAGAATGTTTTTTTCTTCATAATCTTACAATATTCATATATGAATCTACCGTTTTCGTTACAAACTGTTCTAATATTGCAATTCTTATTTTAATAACAGAAAATAAATAATTTAAATTTCAAGTAATTAAAATTTGTAAGAATAAACAATGAAAAATTAAACTGCATTTTTCTAATATGAGAATGGTTTTTTTTTCATAATCTTACAGTATTTATATTTAAATGCACCGTTTTCGTTACAAACTGTTCCAATATTGGAATTCTCTTTTTAATAACAGAAAATAAAAAATTTAAATTTTACATGAATTATCAATAAGTTTAGTTCTCAAAATTTTAAAAACAAATAAAATTATTTAAAGTTTTTCAATAATTAACAATTGTGAGAGTATTACATTGAAAAATAAACGTTTAAGTTCAGTTCTTCTTCGATATCGTAATATGTCATTCTGTATTTTATTCCTCCCATATGAAGCTCGATATGAAATGTTGATATGCCATCATCACTGTTATCGATTTGTGAAACAGATGTTCTTCTCTTTTAGAATAGACATTTTACTGCTTCATTGTTTTTGAAGACCTACATTTAGGTGGTAATCATCACAGTGTATGTAGGGCCATTTTACACCGAGGTGCAATATCTCTTTTTCATTTAATATACATAAAAATATACATATAGAGAGAGATTTTTTTTTGTTTTGAAATAACACTTTTTTTGCTCTTTTAACTTGAAATTATTGGGAATTTTTACAATAATCTTATTAATCCATAATTCGATTTTCTTTGAGCATTAGATTTACGAAAATCTAATAAAAACATGAAATAATTTTCTAATGCGAGCTTTTTCAGACGAAGGCTGTACAGTTTGCATCAAATATTTCCAATCACAGAGAACTCGCCTTCAAGATATAAATTATTTTATTTAAAAAATAAATTGAAAGTTAATAATGTTTTCTTTCATTATATAAAGATACTAGCGGACCCGACAGACGCTATCCTGACACCGACTCCAAAAAATTAAATGAATGTACATAAATATAATAATACGCGCGATAAATACTACGCTCTTAATTTAATTTCTTATTAGAATTATATTAGAGAGTTATTTTTCACTTTGCAGTAGTTTTGAAGTCGGTTCAATTTTTGATAGAAAAGTTTATTTTCCTCTTTTTAGTTAAAAGGTAACGATTTTCTGAAGTCGGTTAATTAAAATTATAATACAGAAAAAATTATTGCAAATCATACACGTATGTCACATACACACAGGAGTGGGGTTCAAACACACGATCTCTTTCTTTAAGAACCAGAGTTTAAATCTGGCGCCTTAGACCGCTCGGGCATTCTGTCCGCACTGTTTTCAGCGAACTTATTCAACACTTCTAATTAGCGAAAAATCACTAACTATTAGTTTTTTCCTGATTACTAAAAAAGTACTGAATCAATTTCGATGAAATGTGAATCTAATCCATTCTCGAATCCACTGGAACACACACGCAAAATTTCATTAAAATCGGTCCAGCCGTTTAGGAAGAGTTCAGTGACAAACACATGCACAGAAGATTTATATGTATGAAGATTTTTTGAATTATATAATTACAGTTTCAATGGGCTACGTTGCTAAATATTTGAAGCAAAATTCTCTAGTGATATGACTGTTTTTATAAAAAAACAGCGAATTGACAGTAATATAACCTCCTCTCGGTCCTGATTTCGCCTGTAGGAGACACTAAATAACATCCTTTAAATTAATTTAAATGCTTGTAGAATTGTTAAAATTACCTCTGGACATTTTAAATAAATGTGTGCATATTACAATCATTTATGCATTTATATATCTTTGGAGATCTTTTCCATTAACTTTATACGCCTCTAAACGTCTTAGTCGTGTTGCCTAATCTGGAGGTCGTAACTATGTCTCTTCCTCTGGTTTTTATGAATTTATATATCTTTGGAGCTGTTTTACATTAATTTTAAACTCTTCTAAACGTCTTAGCCGCTTTATCTAATCTAGAAGTCGTAACTATGTCGTTTTCTTTGGCTTTTATGACACTAAATAACATCTGTAACACGCGCATTCCAAAGAAAAACAATAGACTGCCAGTCGTCACGTGACCTAAGCTCTGCTAAATTATAAACGTAGTTGTAATATTTTTCTTCTTAAAAAAATCTGGCAACACTATTTTTCTTTTAAAAAAACGGTCTATTCTTAGTGATGTACCAAAATTAAAAAGTTGGTTGTGAACAGTGAGTTCATGTCTTGTGTTGGTGGCGTGCCCAAGGAGAATTATGTAAAAAAGCTTTACTTGTAAATAGTTTGTGTGTTTATTGTTCTAAATGTTAGTGCTGTCTTTCAAGTAATAAAAATTATTTAAAGAAGACTGTAGCTAAGATAAGTGATGTTCTTCTTTCTTCTTGTAAATTTGTAAGACGAGTTCTTACAAAAATGACAATCCAACCTGGTGCCCTTACCTGGAAATGCTTTTAAAATGTTTTCATACCTTCTTAACTCTACAAATGCTTGGTGCTTTTTAATTGTGATATTCTAGCGTATATAGGGTTCTTCTAATGTTATGGCTTGACAAGTTCAAAATGTAATCTCTTAAAAAAATAGAAAAATAATTTATTTACAAAACTTCACAGCTGAGTCTTCGAAACTCACAATATTACTAGATTTTCAGAAATAACTGTTTAAATCCAATGTACAAGTACACATATATGTCACAGAGACTCTTCACTCAACGTCTCAACACTAAATCACATTCGAAAAGAGCGTAGATAAATTACAATACTCAAGCAAACGTGCTTAAATAATCGTCTAGTAGCTCACTCAATGACTGACTGACAAATCTATATAATAAAGGCCAAACGTATCTGTGCGTAACGCATACGTCATGTTTTGAATGGCAACACTTTCCGATGAAATTTCGGTTTTGCAATTTTCGCTATTGTAAATTTTTAAACTTCTACACGTTGCAAGTTTTCAATCTTTATGCCATCGTTTAGAGAAAAAAAATGCACTTTTAAATGCCGTTTGTTAGAAAACTGTATCTCAATTTGTTTTTGAGATATTAATTTTTTTGTAGTTTTTGGTTCAATTTCTCTAATGGTGGCAACTTGAGTATCGCATTTATGTGTGAAAGAGAGGGAAAATAGCCATAGAGTAAAAAAGAAAAAAAAAATAGCGATGCAGTTTAGTGGCTGAAAGTGACGCCAAAAATGTAACCTTAAAATTCGCTGAATTGCATCAAACATAACCACGTGCTTTCACAAAAAAGGAAAACTTTTAGCGATACAATTTTAATTCATAATACAATGAAACGCTACTTTATAATGCTAAATTATAATCAGATCTTTTTCATTTAGAGTAAAAATGATGTTAAAAAATTCGGTCTCTGTTTGTACGTGATTGTTTTGTTTTGGCCGAATGAGAGACTTAAATTGGAAGAATGGCGTCCATCAAACTGTTTTAATCGCATACTGCACCTCCATCTATGTCTTTTCTCCATGGAAAATAACACATCACTGTATATTTTAGTTGTCATTTTTCCATAGCAACTGAAAAAAATAGTAATTTAAAAACCTGTTATGTCAATATATCGTCGGCTATAAAACCCGGTGAATGTTGTTGGTTTTATTTCGTTTTTATCTATGAATTTAATGAGTTTTAGTTCGTTGTAAACTTATTTTACAAAAAATACATCAATTAACCTTTACAAAAATGTATTTTAAAGAATAACTGGGTGTCATATTTTCTTAGAAGTTTTTAAAAACTGAAAATGCAATTTTATTCTTTGGCGAAATTGGCTAATAACTTCTATCTTGCGTCTAATACGGAAGTACCGATAATTTTTAAAGCTGCATATGATTACATAAATAATGTGTTTCATATAAAATTACTGTTTGGAATTAGTTGGCAGTTTATAAAGCCTATTACGCAGAAAAAATTTATTAGACTTTCCATTTTAAAATTTTAAAAAAGTTTTCCACTTTTACTTTGTGACCCGGGGACCCCGGGTTCGGTGTACTAGTAATAATAACAACCAGCTCGCATCGCTCTCCTATATATAGGCTCGCGGCAAGCACTCTAAATTTCTACAAGCTTCTAGAAAATCCAAAAAACTATGGAATAACATTCAATGTATCAGTATACCTATAAGAGAGGGTTATCATAGAAAGGGAAGGGTTACCATCGCCAACAATCGCCAATTTTGTCACCAACTTGGCGATATATCGCCAAATTTGGTGACCAAAATTAGTCGTCAAAAGTAACGCCTACTTAGTGATAATTATAATATTTCGCTATACTGCTGTAGACGTTCACTGAAAAATAATAGACAGGTTAGCCTGACAACAAAGACAATGTAACAAAAACTAATATTTACAAAATTGGTAACACTACTCCCTCCTCAAAAGCTGCACGTCCCGGGCAGAGCAAACCTTGAGTTAGAGGAGAGCACTTAAAAATAATAATAATATGTTTTATATAAATAAAGACCTATTTACTATTTACATATTTACAAAAAGTTACTTTCATGACCATGGTCTGAAATTCCAGTTTCGAACTTCTAATCACTTTGGCCAAAATAAGAGGATAGCCGGTTATAATGTACGACATTGGGCTTGGTCTGTGGCGATTTTTGTATACGTACGGCGACGTCATTCAGCCTGTTGTCGACTGTGTAAGGACCGTCCCAGTTTCTTTGTAATTTTCGCGACAGTCCTTTACGACTTATGGGATTCCACACACAAACTTTGTCACCTCCTTTGACCTCATGTCCCGTTGCCTTTATGTCGTACCGTGTCTTAATCTTTTCTGATACCAGTCCGATTCGGTTTCTCGCCAGACAATGAATCTCCTCAATCCGTGTCTGGAGTTCATCTACATATTCCTCAGGCGATAAAGGAGCAACAGGAGGACGGCCAAACAAAAGATCCGCAAGTAGACGAAGATCACGACCAAAGAGCATTTGAGAAGGGGAATAACCAGTGGCCTCAGGAACAGCACTCCTGCAGGCAAGCAGGAAAAGATGCAATTTCTTGTCCCAGTCCTGTTGATCTTTAGACACCAAGAGGGAGAGGTTATTTAGGAAGATACGATTGAACCGCTACACCATGCCGTCCAACTGAGGATGTAGAGGTGTAGTTCGAGTTTTGTCCATGGCGAGTAGTGCACACATTTCCTTAAACACAGCCGAATCAAAGTTTCTTCCTTGATTGGAATTGATTTGAAGAGGAACTCCGTATCTGGAAACCCAGTGTTGAACAAGTATCTCTGCTACGGTTATCGCCTCTTGATTAGGTATGGCGTAGGATTCAGGCCACTTGGTAAAGTTGTCCATGACAACGACAATGTACTTATTGCTATCAGATGTTCTAGGAAGAGGACCCAGGATGTCTAGAGCAATTCGTTCGAAAAGAGCTCCTACATTATAACGCTGCACTCGTCCACGAGTGCGCCTCTTTGGACCTTTACGTGCTATACAGCTGTCCCAAGTTCGACACCATTTCTCCACATGACTGCGAACATTATTCCAGTAAAAACGCTATCGAAACTTCTGCAGGGTCTTCATTACACCAAAATGAACTCCTGTGGGACTACCATGTAGTTCTTGAAGGACCAGAGAAATTCTCGACTTAGGGAGTAGTAGTTGCCATCTACATGTCTTTCCATCGTCAGACTCCCATTTTCGGTACAAGATACCGTTCTTCAAATGAAGGGAATCCCAGAGAGCATAACATTTAGTCGTAGGATGGAAATGGGCCATGTCTTTCCAGCTGGGCGTCCTGTTGGCCATCTCTTTCAGCTCTAGAAAGGGCTTGATTTCAGGATTAGCAAGTTGATCTTTCCGCAGGCTCTCATCACTCCACTCGTCTTGCGATGGTGTAGACCCAGTTGTAACTTGTCTCCCTATAGGACCTTTGACATTAAATTTCTTCTCAACCCGGTCGCAGTATGTACAATTCTCTGAGCAGGGTCTTCTTGAGAGAGCATCTGCATTTTCATGCGATGAGCCTTTTCGATGGCTTATCTCCATATCGTACTCTTGAGGTTTTTGTATCCACCTGGCTATCTTGCCTTCAGGGTTCTTAAAATTCAATAGCCAAGTTAGAGAAGCATGATCAGTTCGGATCAGGAACTTTCGACCGTAAAGATAGTGATGGCTTTCACTACAGCAAGAAGCTCCTTTCTTGTTACGCAGTAGTTTCGCTCTGCCTTTGACAAGCACTTGCTGAAATAGGCGATAACATGCTCCTGGCCTACGATTTCCTGAGACAGTACAGTGCCAATGCTTTCGTTACTTGCATCCGTATCCAAGTATAAACTGTTTATCGATTTGAGGATATGACAGAATTGGAGTGGATGTTAATTCCTCCTTAAGCTTCTCGAAATCGGCATCACATTCCTGTGTCCACATAAATTTTTGATTGGCTTCTGTTAATTTTTGAAGTGGCCTTGCAATCATGGAGAAGCTTTTGAAGAATTTTCTGTAATAGGTGCATAATCCTAGAAAACTCCAAAACTGGTGAACATCTGCTGGACGATTTCAATTTATCACGGCCGATATCTTCTCCGGATCAGTCCTAACTCCTTTCGCCGAAATGATGTGTCCAAGGTAGGCGACTTCATTGCGAAACAAATTGCACTTCGAAGAGCTTAACTTCAAATTAACTTCCTTTAACTTTTGTAGCACCCGCATGAGGTTGTTAAGATGTTCATCAAAAGATTGTCCTATGATTATGATATCATCTAAATAAACAAGACATGCCTCATATGACAGCCCCCGGAGAACCGTTTAAATAAGGCTTTCAAAAGTTGCAAGTGCGTTACATAGCCCAAAAGGCATTACCTTGAATTAACATAATCCTTGTCCCGTTGTGAAGGCAGTCTTCTCGCGGTCGTCTGGATGGATCTCTACCTGTCAGTAACCACTCTTCAGATCCAGAGTCAAGAACCAAGTGTTGCCCGCAAGTGTGTCGAGAGTGTCGTCAATCCTTGGTAGAGGGTAACTATCCTTTTTGGTAACGTCATTCAGTCGGCGGTAGTCTACACAAAATCTTGTAGAACCATCCTTCTTTCTTACTAATATAATGGGAGACGCGCATGAACTTGTCGATGGTTCGATGACATCATTTTCTTCCATATCCTTAATTAAATTCTGCACCTCTTCTTGTTTGGCAAAAGATAATCGTCTAGGGTGCTGTTTAATAGGAAGGTGATCTCCCGTGTCTATTCGGTATTGTGCCATTTTGGTTCGTCCAAATTCTTTAGATGTTTGGGAAAATAAACTTTGGAATTCTCTAATTAAACTTTTCGCAACATCCCTCTGGTATGGATCTAACTCTGTATTTTGTAACAAAATCTTGAATAAATTATCTGAAGATTTCTGAGAGTGATTGTAATTTTGACATACGCACGTCACACGAGCACATGACGCTATCACTTCTCTTTTCTTGATAGTTTTCGTATTATCACTATAGTTAGCAATTCTGACTGGAATGGTCTTTTTCGAGAGGTCCACTATAGAAGAAGCCACCAATACTCCTGCTTGTGTACTATTGTCTGCGAAATAATCTATATGGCCAAATCGATAATTACTTTCATTTTTAATTACAGCAGGAACTAAAAATTTTGTTCTTGGATCTAGATTAATGTCTTCTTTGGCTATTACTATTTGTTTACATTCAACTTCGTTATTTAATCCAAAAAGACTTATTTCTTCAAATTTTGAAAGCATTTTCTTATTTTTGAAATCAAGTTTGAAACCAAACTTCTTCAGAAAATCTACAAAGATTATGCAAGGGTCTGTTATGTCAGCCACTTAAGCCGTATGGTAATATTTGGTTCCTCCAAAGTTGATGGTTAAATTGACCTTTCCATATATGCCTATCTTGTACCCCGTCACAGCTTACAGAGTAACGCAGGGCGGAGTCCAGATGAGTTTGCATTTCAATTTTCGAGCCAAATCTTCTCTATTTATTGTCACATTGGCCCCTGTATCCACAATCTTACGGCATTGAATCTCGTTAATAAATCTTATCACATACAATTCATTTTTGCCGCCACACATTTTTGATATCTGGAAGATCTTCAGGTGGGGCTTTTTATTCTCTGGCAACCTCCGCCCCGCGAGATGGCCAAAATTTAGTTTCCCTGCTGACTGTTTGAATTCATCTCACGTACGTTGATTTTGGGGCAGTTTCTTCGGAGATGTCCTATATCACCGCGCCCCCAGCACGCGAGATTCTGTCGCCATATTTGGCGACCAAAGTTTGTCAAAAGTGACGCAAACGTCAAAAGTGACACCAACTTGGTGATAAGTATAATATTTCGCCAAACTGCCGTAGACATTCAGTGAAAAATAATAGACAGGTTTGCCTGATAACAGAGACAATCTAACAAAAACTAAAATTTACAAAATTTGTAACATATTATCTACAAGTAATCAAGAAGAAAAAAAATGGCACGAAATCGTCCCAAAATGTTCCCACATCTTCATGAATCTTCTAAAGCTTGATATATATATATATAAAAGTATTTATACATATATATATATATATATATATATATATATATATATATATATTATGAAATATGCACGAAATAAAAATGCATGCATGTTTAATGCAAGAAAAGAATGGCTCGAGCAGCATTGCTCGTTTTTTTGTAAAGGATGTTCTTAAATGCGCTACATATTGTTTCATTGCCTTTAAAATTCTCGTTCTTCGTTTGTGAAATACGTTCCAATTATACATGCGAATAATCTTAAGAACACGCCATTTTCATTCGCTTGTGAAATATTTTCTACGGATTGAATTAGTTTGATTATCTGCCTCAATCTTCTTCGTTTCATGTGATGTGTTTTTATTTTGGAACGTTTTAAAGTTCTATAAATACTTTCATCATGATATTGTCAATAAGTAAGCCAAGTTTTAAAGGATTCATAATTCTTTTCGCAAGTTCAAATATTTTATCTATCTGTAACATTTTTCATGTTACATATTACTTTTAATTCATTTTATGATGAACTTACAATTCATTTATGTATTGTGTAATTTCCTTTCCCTATGCTTTTTTTTAATTCTTTAGTTTAATTTGAATCTATGCATGCATGATTAATTTTTATTTTGATTAAATAACAAATTTTCTTACTTCGAATTAAAAAAAAAAAAGTTTGAAGAATAGTGAAATAAGCATACATTTACACTGATATTTTTTTCCTCTTTTCTTCTTTTAAAAACAGGTAAATAAAATGTGACTTAGAAGCTGTTACAATGTATTTATACTTTTATTTCAATTTTCATATGATATGTGTTTATTAATTAATTATTTTTGTTTTATTGTTGCGGGTTTCGCAATATAACAGAATTTATTAGAAATTTACTTTTAGAGTTCTGTTGTTATTTATTTTTAAGTATTTAATTTAGAGTTCGTGATATATTGTGAAATAGCCTTGAATATGATTTTCAAAACAGGTTGAATAAGTTTTTGCATTTATTTATTTATTTTTTATGAAATAAGTCTTTCTTTTCTTTTAAAGTTATATTGAAAATTCTACATTACGTAGTCTTGTCTTAATAATATGATAATAATATTGATTGACAATTTAATTATTCAGATATGTTTTGACATTATTTATAACATTGTTTATAAGTGTTGCTAACAATTCAGTACTAGTTTTATATACGTTAAAATAATGTTTTGATTAAATGACACGTAATGATAAACTAATTTATTTATATCAGCAATAATTAAAGTATATTTTCTTTCAAAAAAATTTTTCATTTTAGAGATACTTAAAATTTTAATTAAGTTTAATTATTTTAGAAGCATATTTTGCTAAAGTTAAAGCTCACTGTTTTGTTTTATTAATGTCTTGTTTATATGAGTTGTAAAGCAAAGCTCACGTCTGGGGAACAATTTATTTAAACGAATTTTTAGCATTTGTGTGGTAATTGTCTTCTTGTTTTGATAATGTTAAAAATGTCCGAACTTAATAAAGCACGAAAAGAAGCCGAGTTTCAGGTGGCTGTAGAAATGAATTATATGTGCAACCCTCTATGACCGTTGTCACATTGTGTGATAAGATTAAATCTTCTCCCTCGTACGAAGTTGATTTCGTGAAGTCGTTAGTTAGAAACCAAATTTCGACTCGCGAGGAAGAACAGCGATGAAAAACAAAAAGCAGCTGAGTTAGAACAGCGTAAATTAGAAATAGGAGATAAGCGTCGTTCGGAAGAACAGGAATTAAACAAGTTTGACATCAATTTTGAGCTTGAGAAGCTTAAATTGCAGGCTCAGAGCCAAAGAGTTTCCAGTGGAGCGGTAGGTGGTAATGCGGCAGGGAAAATGTCTCGCCCAGACAGTAAAATAGATATCCAGAAGTTGTTGCCTACATTTAATACAGAGACAGATGATGTTACATTGTTTCTGGTGCTCCTGGAACGACAGTTAAAGCTTTCGAAGGTACCAGAACACTTCTGGCTTTTTATTTACTAAGTGTTGTACCCTCTTCTATATCTACGCTTATTGTTCGTGAAAAAGAAGAAAACTCTTAAGATTTTTCACATGTTAAAGATCTACTTCTAAAAAGGTTTTAAATTAGCACCGAAAAGTTTAGGCAGCTGTTTTTCACACATTGCAAGGCCAAGGAAATTACTTGGAGATATTATTATTTCGAGTTACGTGCTTACTTTAAAAACTGGCTTAAAGAGTTAAATGTAAAATCTTTTGAAGCTCTTCAGGATCTGATCATAGCGGATCAGATGAAAAGGCGCGTGCCTGTCGAATGCAAACAACATATGTTAGATGATTGGGAATAGTTAAAATCGCCAGTCGACCTTGCCGGAAAATTAGATGCGTATGATACTATCAGGTCTACGTTTTCTAAAAAAGATTCGGTTGTACCCCATGAGAAAAAAGAGTATTCTCGCCGAGAAATACATGGAAGCAGAGTAAGCCTCCAAAAGAAGACAGATCTTCTCCTAAGTTTGCTAATCAACGTTTAGGATCTGATATATTTTACTATGGTTGTGGCAAAATAGGATTCATAAAGAAGAAATGCCCAGATTGTTCACCTACGGTTAAGAAACAAACAGTGCAAGCTCAACGTCTTAAGCTGTATAGCTTAAATACATCTAAAGTTTCAGCTCCAAATGTGCCTATTACGATCTGAAACAAGAAGGTGTTAGTCTATGCAGATACTGGAGCGAATAGTTCTATTGCAGGAGAACGTATGTATAAATTATTTTTAAAAACTGGTGTTGCATTGAAGCCTCATACTCATGATGTAACTTTGGCTGACGGAACTACGATGGCAAGAAAAACAATGTCTGTCTCTGTGCCCGTAGAGATTGAAAACCGAGTTTTTAGAACCGAATTTAATATATTACCAAATGCCAAAGGAAATAGAACTCTTTTAGAAATGGACTTCCTGCACAAAGCTAGCATAGTGTTAGACACCGCTAGTAAAACATGGCATTTTAGGGATAAACCTCATCAAAAGTTTTATTTTATAGAAGAATATGAAGTAGAAAATAGTACGTTGTACTGATGCGAACGATGTCTTTATGTATGCCTTATGTGAAGATAAAGGCAAAATTTTAAATTCCGATGAAAAGAAGAAACTTAAAGTTATTTCGAGGAAGTAGGAAAAATGTTTTCAATCAGGGGGAGAGAAGACTCCATATCATAAACGTCTTGTAAACATTTCAAAAAGTATGAAAGAACGTATTGAAATGAAACAAGATCAGCGGAAGAAATATTGTAACAAAAATCGTAGACGAATATATTTCAATCCTGTTGAAAAAATACAGGTTAACCTACACCCAATGAGCAAGGCAAGTAAAAATAAAACAGCAAAATTTATGCCTAAGAGAGATGGGCCATACATAGTTTTGTCTCAAAAGTCACTAGTGACATATGACATTGCTAGTCTGGAAAATCCTACTGAACGAATTGGATCTTACCACGTTTCTGCCTTGCTGCCTTTCCAAGAATCTGAAACTATTCCAGTTGCACCCTTGAGAAAAAGAGGAAGACCCAAAAAGCATCCTGTTTCCTCTCCGAGACGTAGATCGGAAACAGAGTGGAAAGATGTAACACGAGCATTCCAAAGAAAAATTAATAGACTGCCAATCGTCACTTGACCTGAGCTCTGCTAAATTATAAATGAAGTTGTAATATTTTTCGTCTGAAAAAAATCGGGCAACACTATTTTTCTTTTAAAAAAACATTCTATTCTTAGTGATGTTCGAAAATTAAAAAGTTGGTTGTGAACAAAGTTTTCTTTGGCTTTTATGACACTAAATAACATCCTTTAAATTAATTTAAATGCTTATAGACTTGTTAAAATTACATCTAGACTTTTTAAATAAATGGGAGCATATTATAAACATTGATTTATGAATTTGTATATCTTTGGATTTGCTTCACATTCATTTTAAACTCCCCTAAACGTCTTATCTGCGTTGCCAAAACTATGTCGCTTCCTCTGGCTTTTATGATACTAGTGACACTATTATTTCAGCCCTCCGCGACTTTAAACTTTCTTCATCTGTAGTGACTCGACTTTTTGTCATTTTTTATTGTATTTTGTTTTTTTTATCTATTCTAATCTTTCTTTAAGGACTGCTTTCATAAGCCGTTCCAAAACTTTATTTCTTTTTTATGGATAGATTTCAATCGGATGAAATGCCGAATACAGATTCTTCTTGATATGAGATCTGTTAAAAGACATTGAAATTCGTCTTTTCAGACAATTGTGCATCTACTGCCAAAGTTTTTTTTTTTTTAACTTGACAACATATTTCTTCAGTGAAATTTTAGGAATCGATAAATGCTATTTAGAGCGGCTGCAAGAGACGAGTTAATTTTTGAGAAAGTGCAAGAAAAACTCAATACTACTTTATCATAAAGACATAGTATTTATAGACTTTTATAATAGCTTAACATATCTTCGATGATTGCTTTTTTGACCATTTGTCTTCTCATAATGTTTAACGTATATCTTGACACTTAAGAACATGAAATTTTTCCTTGTTGCGCAGCGTTCATTTTTGAGAGCATGTTTGTATCGTAAAGTAGCCCTACCAAGTTTTTATATTCTGATTAAGCTGTTATATTTCACTTAATACCACTTGCCAGAGATTTTATTACTCATTTCTCTGACTGTCACAATAACAACAAATAATAATTACTTGTGCTATGTGTTTCTCACACGCTGTATTATTCAGCATACAAATTATCCGACATGAGACAACAGTGCGGAAGCCGTTTGCAAAGTTACAATGGCCAAGGAAAGTTGGCAAAATATTAAAATTTAATTAGTCGTTAGGGGATTTGAGATACCGTACTAAGAAGTGGCTCTGCCGTTTACTTTCCTGTATTCGTGAGAAGAGCAGGAGGTTTGAAATGTGAAAACTAGACGACGTGTCACAAAGTAATCCCTTCAGTCATAAAGCAGTCCCAGCTGATTGTATTTAGCTGATGTTTTAAAGATGTTTGATGTTTGATGTTTAAACATCAGCCCAGCTGATGTTTTAAATTATAATCACGGCAGAATTCCAATAACTCATATTTAAATAAATAATTGAAAATGTGTGTCCGATGCTCATAGAACAATATATATTTCAATATTGCTTATTAGAAGAAAAATTTCATTTATTATTTTGTTACTTACCCATCATACGTAGTATAGGGTAAGTATTGCAATCGTTTTGAAAATTGAAGAAAAATTTATGACGGATTTACACGTTTCAGATACTGGAGATTCCGAAAAACATATTTTTAGAAAAAAAAATTGCCGTCCGTCTGTTTGTGTGTCTGTTTGTCTGTCTGTCTGTCTGTAACCACTCTATCTCCCGAACAAATTGAGATAGAGACTTGAAACTTTGTATGTGCTTAATATGTAAGATTGAGACGAAGCCTATTTAACATCAATAACGTCGATTATCCGGAACTATTTTTTTCGGACTCACGAAAAGTTCGTTCAGATGAAACGTATACAAAAATTTTCGAAATGTTTTCTTTTAAGGAGGGGACGTAAAAGGCAATAAAACAACACAAATTTTGCATAAAGAACGAATTCGATCGGATTATTAGTTGCCAAGATATGTGTAACCCTGTTTTACGCATTCTTCGATTTTTCATGACCTTGTATTTCAACCAAATTTCAATTCAAAGATATATTTCAGTTGGAAATGAGAAGCTTAATCCGATGCAGTAAATTGTTAGTTAATATGATTATCATTTTTGGAGTTATAAGGATGTTTCTCTTACGCAATCCGGTATTACTTGCGTATTTTGGAGTTTTATATAATTTGACGAAATCGGCTCATCAGCAATTCATTGATAGAGCATTACTATGTATATTAAAACTATTTAAATATGCGTTTAAACTTTATTTTGGAATTGCGAAGCATTTTATAAATAGTTTACATGCGTTTTATTTTCATTTTTATACTATGCGTATCCATGATGGATAAGTATTACGGTGGTTCCTCAACGAATAGTTTTTGTTTGTAAGAGTTCAGGTAATAGTTTCAACTTTTTTTTTTTTTTTTTTTTTGATATAAGGAATATATTATTCCTCTTTCAGAGATGAAAGAAATAAAATTACAGGAACCGATAACTGGCACTTCCGCCCTACTACAGATTTCATACGCATCCGGGTATCCAAGGGATTTTAAATATTTTAGTACCAGAAATTTCGTAAAGTACTAGTTGCTATTTTTGAAGATAGACTTTTTTCATTAAATAAACCAACTGTTATTTTACGACAATTCTGGTAAAAGGTGCTAGAAAGTCCTTGAAGCATACAAACACTCTATGAACCTAAGTTAAATAATTGCAAATCAAAAATCGCGAGTCTAATGTATTTTTTAATTAATTTCAACAAGTATGATTTTATGAAAGTGTTTAGAACACTATTAAAAATCTTGGCCTAGTTAGAATCAAATTTTGGTGCTTGATAGCTGGCACTGTAAGATGGTGAAATATTGAACCAATATTTGGAGTTCTGTTGTAGCATAGCTCCAATAGGTTGAACCAGATTGAATTAGGAAGCTCCAAATGTTGCTACTAGATTTCACCATGTTATGGTTGCAGCTATTGAGCAACAAAATTTGGTTCAAACTAGAACAATATTTTAAACAGTGAAAGGTCATGATAAAAATTTTATTAAATCCAATAGATTTTTTTAAATCACCAGATTTTAAAAGGTTCACCTTTTATATAAACATTTTAATAAAAAATTTATTTTACTTAAGAAAGGTGTTATAACAATTAAAAATAAAAGACCTTGACATGTTTCGGATCCGTCTAATAAGATCCATAATCATAATAAAAATAAAAATTGAATTTCAAAACATTTCACGGTCAATACAAATGACACGCGACAATGAGATATAAACAACAAAAAAAAAAAACACGCGCTCTATTGTAAAAAATTAAATTAAAATAAATTGAATTTTTTTATTAAAATGTTTTATTAAAGTGAAAGGTTATATTACAAATAAATTTAAAATAAAAAACTTCTTTATTCTCAGAAATGAGGTAGCTGCTACAAAATGGAAATTTTTGTGCTTTCAAATGTTTCTTACCTATTGAAAATCTTCCTGGCTTATTAGCGGTAAATAGATTTACTACAAAGTGAAACTAACAAAAGAACCTCTTTTGGTATTACTCGGGCCTAGCATAGAGACTTGGTGCATTTTTAGACCTATACATAAAAGTTAGAGAACAGATAAAAATTCACTATTAAAATCATATTTTATGTAATTTTTCATACTTTGAATTTCATTGACTATTATTTAATTTTTATTTGTTTATTTTACGCCAAATATGGCACTACACATTTTTCACTTGGCTTATTTTGAGGCTATGAAATTCAGCTAGGATTACCGGAAAACTTTCCCCCCGCCAAATATGTAAACATAAAGTTGTAAATTTACAAAATCAAATTGGAATGTTTATGGATTTTTAAAAAAATAAATATTTTTTATATTTATTATAAATTAATTTATAGTTTTAAATGGTTTTCTTAAAATAATTTATGATAATAGTCTAAAAGGCGGACTTGAAAATACAATTTTCAAACAGTTATGCAGCTAAAAAATATAAAAAAATATAAAAAAATAAGTCCTAAGCAGAATTTTTTTTCTTTTCTTAAACTTCCTAATGCGGCTAGTAATGCAGGTAGTCTCAATGCTAGGTACGAGCAACTCAAAAAATGTTTCTATGTAAGTGTCTAATTTAATATTAGATAACATTACTTTGCAGAATTTTACTGGGAAATATTTATTTGTGTTACATTTTCGCTGAAATTAAGTTAGTGTTCATCGTCAAGGATATCATGAAAACATGTTTTTACAAATTTAATTAACTATTTTTGTTGAACTCCGTAGGAATCCGTTTAACCAGTTTTCTGGATTTAAATTTTAAGTAATCGAAAAATAGTTTTGCGATGATATTTTCAATAACTAAGTATTAAAAAATACATTTTTATTTATTTTTCATTTTACATACTTCCTTTCGAACGTTTTCCAGTAGAACCTCTACCAGAAGTAAAGGATTACGCCTCAAATAGAGCTGTTTACTTTGCTAGGAGAATTTAATGAAAGGATTAAATTAGGAAGAGTTTAGGGAGTACTACAATCTTCAATCTTTTGTTATCATTGATATATAACAAATTAACACATTGTAATAATATATTATTACTAAATGCAATTTTTAACCTATTTATTTATTTATTTATTTATTTATTTGTTAACCTATTTAATTTATTCCGAGTTTATTTTCAAAAGAAAAAAATGACAAAGAAAGTGTTAACAAAAATAACAAAAATTGTGATAACAAAAATTATATTACTGTTTCTTTTTATACCTTTTTACCAATTAGAAATAATATATTTTGTTATCATGATTTTCTTACAAGTATTTTAAAGTTTGAACGTATGCAATGGAATCCTTTTTTCTACATTATAGATTTAATGACATGTTTTGATGTGTTTTAAAATAAAACATGAATATATTATTAAATTATAGAATAAATTAAAATATATACTTTATCATTTTAAAATAGATTTAATAAATTAAGTATCAGCAGGAATCATTCAGAGAAGAGTAATCGAGACTCTTTTACATTACCTTCAAGAAAAATTTAAAAAAAATCATCTTTATTGATCAAGAAATCTGACCAGGGGAATCTGTAATTTCATCTTAGATTTCATTAAATTAATTTTAATTAGATTTTCACCAGTAAAACAAATCTTTCTAGATACTTAAAAGATTTAATCTAAAATTTTAAAAGCTCCAAATAAGACTTAAATATCAAAATTTCCCAATTACGCTAATCTTAGAAGAAATGTGCTAGTTGCATAAAATATAATGATAAAAAAAAGTTACCATATAGTAGAATATTTTCATAAAATAAACAGAAAAATTAGATTTTTGAAATTTTCTTTTCAAATTATCTGCTCTCATAAAAAGACTCTCAGGTTTTACCTTTTTAATTAAACATGAAAAAAAGACATTTTCTTTAAAAACTTTTCAAAGATACTTACAGATTTCTTTAGCATGTATGAAATGAAAAAATTTTTATACCTCTATTTACTTGAAAGGTAACTGAAGGGGGTTTTCAGCACCATTATGTTATGCTCTTAGAAAATGGAAAAACGTATTAAAAAACTGAATTTTTACTCAGTTTAGAAGTTCCTTTAATTCATGGTTTTAGTTATACAGGGTATCTACACTCGACGGTTTCTAATGACTAATTGCTAAATTGTAAGTCATAGATATATAATTCCAAGTCTGAAAATGTTTTAAATGTACAGTTAATAAATTTGAAAATAAACATGCATATGTTATTATATTTCAGAATCAATTAAAACGTATATAAAATAATTTTAAAATAGATTTAATTAGTTAAATATTAGCAGAAAACATCAAACAATGGTAATTATAATTTTTTGTATTATCTCTAAAAAAAAGTTCAAAAAGTAATCCTTATTGGGCAAGAAATCTGACCTGGATTATCTGTAATTTCATTTTGGATTTCATTATATTAATTTTAATTAGATTTCCACTAGTAAAACAAGTCTTTCTAGAAACTTTAAAGACTAAATCACATTTTTTAAAAGTTCCAAAAAAGATTTAAATTTAAAGAATTCCCAACTACTCTATCTTAAAAGGAATATGCTAGTTGCAAAAAATAAACTTTTTAGAAAAAAAAAAAACAAAAAATTACAATGCAGATGAATATTTTCTAAAAATAAACAGAAAAGTCAGTTTATTGAAACACTCTTTTCAAATTATGTGCTCTCCTAAAAAGACTCCCAGCTTTTACCTTTTTAATTAAACATGAAAAAGATATTTTCTTTCAAAAACTTTTCAAAGATGTTTAAAGATCTCTTAGCATGTATAAAATGAAAACATTTTTATACCTCTTTTTACTTCGAAGCTAATTAAAAGAGTTTTTCAAAACCATTAAGTTATGCTCTTAGAAAATGGAAAAAACGTATTAAAAAACTGAATTTTCACTCCATTCAAAAGTCTGTTTATTTCGTCATTTTAGCTATACTGGGTGTCTATTCTCAATGGTTTCTATTGACTAATTCCTATACCGTTAATAATAGACATATATTCTATAAATGATCTACTATAGTTAATTTTTTTTTAAACAATAAAACAGTTTATTGGACTGTTACATTTTTAACATTTCACGAGTGATTTTCATAACAAAAATTTGTTTTATTTTTACAATTACTGACAAAGAGATGAATCATGTCAATAGTAAAATTAAACTATTTTACTGTTTTTAAAAATTGAATCTATTAAATAATTTTTTCTACATTATAGTTTAAGTGAAATGTTTTAAATGTAAAGTTAATGTGTGTTTGAAACAAAGCATGGATTTACTATTAAAATTAAAGAATCAATTAAAAATATACATTATTATTTACTAAAAATATCTAATTAAATGTTAGCAGGAATCATTCAGACAGTTGTAATCATAAATCTTATGTATTACTTCTCAGAAGCGTTTTAAAAAATCCTCCTTATTGAGCAAATAATCTGATCCAGGTAATCTGTAGTTTCATTTTAGATTTTACTGCATTAATTTAAGTAAAATTTCAACCAGTAAAACAAATCTTTCTAGAAAACTCAAAGATTTAATCAAATTTTTAAGAGTTCCAAATAAGACTTAAGTTTAAAGATTTGCCAAAAAGTCTAGTTTTAAAAGAAATATGCTACTTATATAAAAAACACTGTTGAAAAAAAGTACCATGCAGTAGAAATTTTCTCAAAATAAACAGAAAAGTCAGATTTTTGAAACATTCTTTTCCAATTACATGCTCGCATAAAAAAAAAAACTCTCAGCCTTTACCTTTTTAATTAAACATGAAAAAGACATTTTCTTTCTCAAAAATTTTAAAGATGTTTAAAGATTTTTTAGCATGTGTAAAATAAAAACATTTTTATACCTCTTTTTACTTCAAAGCTAATTCAAGGAGTTTTCAAGACCATTAAGTTATGTTCTTAGAAAATAGAAAAACGTATTAAAAAATTAAATTTTTAATCAGTTCACGAGTCTGTTTAGTTCGTGATTTTAGTTGAACAGTTTATCTAATCTCAACGGTTTCTGATGACTAATTCCTAAACCGTTAATCATTGACATATAGTCTGTCATTTATCTAGTATAATTAATTCATTAATAGAAAGAAAATAATTTTATTTGATTTTTACATGGTTGAACATTTCACGAGTCATTTTCATAACGAAAAACTGCTTTATTTTCAAAAGAACTAACAAAGAGTTGAATCATGCAACAGTTAAATAAAACTATTTTAGTGTTTTTAAACCTTGAGTGTATGAAATGAAATCTCTTTCTCTACATTATATAGTTTAAGTGAAACGTTTTAAATGTGTAGTTAATATGTAAAACAAAACATGCATATGCCTTTAAATTGCAGAATCAATTAAAGTATGTATATGATCATTTACAAATAGAATTTATTAATTAAATAATAACAGGAATCATTTAAATAATGATACTCATAATTCTTTTACATTAACTCTAAGAAGAGTTTATAAAAATCATCCTTATTAGAAAATAATTATGACTCGTGAAATCTGTAGTTTCATGCTAGAGTTCATTATAGTAATTTAAATTAGATCCACTCCAGTAAAACAAATCTTTGTAGAAGCTTCAAGGACTTAATCAAAATTTGTAAGAATTCCAAATAAGATTTAAATTTAAAGATTTGGAAATTACTCTAAACTTAAAAGAAATATGCTAGTTGCATAAAATAAAATGATAAAAAAACCATACAGTAGAAAATTTTCTTAAAATAAACTGAAAACATAGATTATTGAAATATTCTTTTCAAATTATGTGCTCTCATAAAAAGACACTCAATCATTACCTTTTTAATTAAACATGAAAAATACATTTTCTGCCAAAAATTTTTCAAAGATGTTTAAATATTTCTTAGCATGCATAAAATGAAAGCATTTTTTATATCTCTTTTTACTTCAAAACTAACTGAAAGGGTTTTCAACACCATTAAGTTATGCTTTCAGAAATTAAAAAAAATATTTTAACACAGAAAAACTGAATTTTAACATAGTTTAGAAGTGTGTTTAGTTCATCATTTTTGTTATTCGTATATCTACTCTCAACGATTTCCAATTATTAATTGCTAAACTGTTAGTCATAGACACATAATTCAGTTTGAAAATGCTTTAAATGTACAAGTTTGAAACTAAACATACATATATTATTAAATTTTATAATCAATTAAAATGTATATAATGTCATTTAAAATTTTTTTTTATTATATAGTTATTAGCAAGAATTATTCAAAAAAGGGTAATCATAATTCTTTTATATTACCGTCAAGAAGAGTTAGAAAAAAAATTCTTATTTAGCTAGACATCTGACCCGAGAAATCTGTAGTTTTGATGACATGATAGATTTCATTATATTAATTTAAATAAAATTTGTACCAGTAAAACAAATCTTTCTAGAATCATTTAAAGACTTGATCAAAAATTTTAAGAGTTCTAAATAAGATTTAATTTTAAAGATTTGCCTATTACTCTGGACTTAAAAGAAATATTCTAGTAGCATAAAATAAAATGATGCAAAAAAATTACCAAACAGTAGAAAATTTTCTTAAAATAAACTGAAAAGTTAGATTATTGAAACATCCTTTCCAAATTATATGCTCTCATGAAAAGACTCTCAGCCATTTTCCTTTTTAATTAAACATGAAAAGGACATTTTCTTTCAAAAAATTTTCAAAGATGTTTAAAGATTTCTTAGCATTTATAAAATGAAAACATTTTTATACCTCTTTTTACTTAAGAACTAATTGAAGAGGTTTTCAATACCATTAAGTTATGTTTTTAGAAAATTGAAAATATATGTTTAGTTCAAGATTTTAATTATGCAGGGTATCTACTTTCAACGGTTTCTAATGACTAATTGCTAAATTGTTAGTAATAGACACATAATTCAGTTTGAAAATGTTTTAAATGTACAATTTTAAAAATAAACATACATATGTTATTAAGTTTTAGAATCAATCAAAATGTATACAATACCATTTTAAAAAAGATTTCATTAAATAAATATTAGCAGGAATTATTTAAAGACGGTAATCATATTTTTTATATTACCTCTAAGAAGAGTTAGGAAAATAATTCTTATTGAGCTAGACATCTGACCCGTGAAGTTTGTAGTTTCATGATAAATTTCATTGCATTAATTTAAATTAGATTTGCACCAGTAAAATAAAACTTTCTCGAACCTTCAAAGACTTAATCAAAATTTTTAAAAAGTTCCAAATAAGATTTAAATTTAAAGATTTGTCAATTTCTCTAGACTTAACCTTCTCAGTCTTGAGACAAATTTAACGTAACACTACAAAAAGCTGTTTAAAATCATTACAAAACATCTCAAAAGATCAATCTGTCTATATATCTATACTTCTAATATGGGTACATCTACTAAAAATCCAGATGTAATTTTAACAATTTTAGAAATAGTTAAATTAATTTAAAATATGTCTTTTAGTGTCATTTTCAGGCGACATTTGGACTGAGAAAGTTAGAAATATTCTAGTTGCATAAAATAAATGATAATAAAACAAAAAAAAATTACCTTACAGTAGAATATTTTCTTAAAATAAACTGAAAAGTTAGATTATTGAAACATACTTTTCAAATTATATGCTCTCATAAAAAGACTCTCAGCCTTTACCTTTTTAATTAAACGTGAAAAAGACATTTTCTTTCAAAAACTTTTCAAAGATGTTTAAAGATCTCTTAGCATGCATAAAATGAAAACATTTTTATACCTTTTTTATATTTCAAAGCTAACTGAAAGAGTTTTCAGGACTATTAAGTTATGTCTTTAGAAAATGTAAAAAGTATTAAAAAACGGAATTTTTAGTTAGTTCAGAAGTGTATTTAGCTTATGATTTAAGTTACACAGCGTGTCTATACATTGTAAAACATTTGAGTTATGTTACACCATAAAATGGGTGGCAGCTTTGCTGCCTCCAATTTTATGAAGTATCCTTGCTTCCTCCAATTTATGGAGTATTTTAACCGATAAAATCGGTGTAACATTGTAATGTTACACCAGTAATATATGTTTACAATATACCTTTATGTAGTTGAAAAAAAGTTAGTCTATTAAATTGGAGGCGGCAAAGATGCTACGCATTTCATGGTGTAACGTTACACAAATGTTTTACAGTGTACTCCGTCGATTTTAAATGACTATTTCCTAATTTGTTAGTCATGGACCTATAGTTCCACGTGTAATTTTTTTTATATGTACAATTAATAAGTTTTTTAAAATAAACATGCATATATTATTAAATTGTAGAATAAATTAAAATGTATACAATAGATTTAATTAATTAAATATTATCAGGAATCATTCAAACAACGGTAATCATAATTCTTTTATATTAACTCTAATAAGAATTTAAAAAATATTCCTTTTTGAGCAAGAAATCTGAAGATTTATGCTAGATTTCTTTGCATTAATTTAAATTAGATTTGCACTAGTAAAACAAATCTCTCCAGAAACTTCAAACACTTAATCAACATTCTTAAGACTTTTAAATAAGATTTAAATTTAAAGATTTGTCAATTATCCCAGTCTTTAAAGAAATATACTAGTTGCATAAAAATAACTGCTGAAAAAAAATTACCATACCGTAGCATATTTTCTTAAAATAAACAGAAAAGTTAGATTATTAAAAAATTAATTCCAAATTATATGCTCTCATAAAAAAGACTCCCAGACTTTACTTTTTTTTTTTATTAAACATGAAAAAGACATTTTCATTCAAAAACTTTTCAAAGATGTTTAAAGACATTCAGCTCCAAAAATATTTGGAAGACATATAGTTCCAGTTCCAAAAATATTTTGAACAAGGTAAAGAAGAATTTAAAAAGTTATTGAGGTCAATAAAATCATTTCTGAAGTCTACTAGTAAAAAGAAAAATTAGACTCACCTTGTATATCATCATGATCATCGATGGTGCTACAATCCATGAAGGATTTTGACATCTCTTAATATATCTCGCCAGACCTTCCGATCTCTGACCATTAATTTACAATTTATAATATGGTTTTGTGCTATGTCTTTTTCTACCTCTTCTCTTTCTTTTCCTTGGTTTACCAACATTCTTCTTGTACAATTGATTTACTATTATGTATCCCTCTAAGCGTCTGGAACGTAATATTCCGTATACTAAGCTCCAGTCTTCACTGCAATATAAGTAATATTTAAAATACTATAATTCTATAGATTTAACAAATTTTCAATACATCGAAGAATGATTCATACTCTGGAGAATTACATTCATGTTTATAATAAAGTTTTTTTTATAATGTTGAAAGAATCATATTTTCTTAACATTTAAAACAAAATGTTGTGAAAACAACATTACAATTTTACCCTTTTGCAAGACGCTTGGAGAGATATCTTCTTCGTGCTTTTGTCATCCTCAATAGCATTAAATGGCCTAACTATTGAATTCTTTTTATTCCAATGGTGTTCATTATTTACTTTCCCATTGCATAGTTTTTCAATCTCCATATTTGATCTGATACACCAAGTATTGACATCCTTAACTGGTCCAAAAATTTCTCACAAGATATTCCTTTCTCAAGTAATAAGTAACTTTTCGTCTGTCTGGGTAGTGGTCCAGGTCTCACCACCATAAATTACTAATGGTTTTATAACAGTTTTATAGATTTTAAGCCTAATTGCTCGAGATATTAGTTATAATTTTAGAATATTTTGAAGATAAGAATAGCATCTATTTCCTGGTATAAGATGAGCTTTAATCTCTGCTTCTATCATATTATTATAGGTAATCATAGATCCTAAATATTTAAATTATGTTACACTTGTAAGTAAGTATAATAAAAATATAAATTATCAACAACCAAGCGAAGTTTAGATGACAGAAATGTGATTCATGCAAATATACTTCCACTTATTTGAGATAAATTTATAAATTATATCTAATAGTTTAGTTATTTTGCATTAAAATAACCTCAAAGAGTTTTGTAAAGGATTTCTTTTACAAATATTTTAAACATCCAGAAAAAAATGCAGATGTCGCTTATTTTTTAGAATTTTGTGTTCCTAACTAAAAAATTCTTCATTATCTTATCGCTCGGAAATAAGCATTACAACAAACGAATTGCTGATCATTTATCTGAAAAAGAATTTAACCACTTTGTATTCAACTTCAATTAAAGTCGCTGGTATCGTTAGTAAAAAAAGTCCTCCAAACTTCATTAATTATTTACAGTGTTTATCTACTCTGTAATTACTGTTACGAATCTCTTTAATTATTGGAAACAAAAAAGTAATGTATTTTTTAAAGTTAATTGTTTGTAACGTCACATAATGGTTTGTTTTCAAACAAATTAAGCGATGGATTTTAAAACATTATTTTTTTTATTTTTTTAATCCATTTAAAATTTTGAAATACCCAGGCATTTATAACACGAAATATTGTTATATTATATCAAATACGTTGGAAACTGATTTTTGTGCATAATTGTTTTAAGGGATCTCATAATCTTTCAAAATTTCTGTAATGAGATTAAAAATGATACGGTTACAAGTTAGCATAACTTTTTAAATACTTATTGAGATTGCATAAAACTTTGTGGCATGTTTAAACCACAATTATAGCTTTTTAAAATATATAAATAAACATTTATAATAAAATTGACAGTTTAATTAACATTGCAAATTATTTCCATATGTTATATCAATATCTGCACCATAACGTAACTTTGAAGAGACATGTCAACATAAAACGTATATTAGAAATAACTTTAAATTCTATTTTAAAGAATGAATCAATGGGATATAAACTCTTTGAAAGAAACTAAAAATTCAGCGAAATTTGAAAAATGGAAAAAAACAATTATAGCTTTAAAAAATAAAGAAAATATTTACTTATCTCAGTAATATTATTTCATCCTAAAAATATAAAGTTAGAGCTCATTCTAACAGAATTTTTATGTCTATTTTAAACTCACTTGTTTTGTAGCGCCAGATAATGGTTTGTTTTCAACCAAATTAAACAATAGATTTTAAACCATTATTGTTTAAATAAGTAAAATTCCTTGTGGCATTTTGAAATATCCAGACATTTATAACACGGAATTTTATAACAGAATTCTGAAAATGTTGGAAAGTAATCATTACGCATGATTTTTAATTCTTTTAAGGGATCTCATACTTTTCAAAATTCTGTGGTCAGTTAAAAAGGGATGGGGTTTTGAGTTATCGTAACTTTTTAAACACTTATTGAAATTGCATCAAACTTTGTAGTATATTTAAGCCACATTTAAAGCTTTATAAAATATAAAAATAAACACTATAATAAAAAGTACAGCTGAATTAATATTGCAAATTATTTTCACATGGTATGTCACTATCTGCATGATAACGTAATTTTGAACAGATATATCAAAATAAACGTAAGTTATAATTAATTTTAAACTCTCTTTAAAGAATGAATTAATTGTATATAAATTCCTTGACAGAAATTACTTTAAAAAAATTTTTAAATGGAAAACATAAAATAATTAATTATTGATTTAAAAAAGTAGAACATTTACTCATCTCCGTAACATTAATTCATTCTACAAAATGCTGGTTAGAGTTCATTTTAACATAATTTTTATGTTTATATGCCTATTGTAAGTTATATTATCCTATAATCAATAATTGGTATTGTAAAATACCAACCGAAAAAAAATGTTGCATAATTAACTAAATTCTATCTTTTATTATATTACATTATAAGTGTTTATTTTTACATTTTTTTTAAATCTTAAACATGGCTTAAATATATTAGACATGTTTGTGTAATCTTGATAAGAAATTAGAAAGTTAGTAGAACTTAAAATCACATACCTTTTGTGCTGAAGATGATGGTTTTAAAAGGTATGAGCCATTTAATATTTTTATAAAAGTCATAAAATTTTGAAATTATAAAATTTTTGTAATTTGACAACGTAAAAAATAAAATTGTCTCGTCCATAAACAAATTAGAGGCTCACTAAATGAAGATCATTATCTGCAACTTAAACGTGCATTTTCATAATTGTATGATTATAGCTGTTTCTTTAAGCTTATGAGAAGCTGTAAATATTTAGAAATGGGAAATTCAAGTTTAAAGATTTATTTTATGCAATCCATATCATGATTAATATTTATAGTTTTTTATTAATATAACTGAAGGAGACTCCAAATATTATATATATATATATATTTGTAATATTAATTTCAAAATACATCATCTCTTTTAATTAATTTGCGAGAAAAATCACTTTCTGAAATTTTTAAATATAAGAAACTCATTTCGTGCAGTAGTTCTTGAGTTATGTTCAAAATACTACTCGAAATACACTCTGTTTTGAAACAAGTGCAAATTAATTTAAATTAGCAGCTCTAAATATTAACCCTTTACTGCACCACATGCCATATCTGGCACATTTCTAAAAACGTTATAATTTTATTTATGTGCTTTGAATTTGGCTAAAAATGATAACTGTAAAAAACAATTCAAGAAAAAAAAATGACTGCATTCTAGAAAAAAAAAATTGAAATATTTTTAAACAAAAAAAAATTTAATCGAACTATTAAGGGGTCATTTCTTGCAAAATGAGTGGCTGACATATTAATGAAAATCCTCATAGAGGTAGATCATATTCATTTGTGGGTATATGCAAAATATAATAATTTCCTGTGGCTGACATATTAATGAAAATCCTCATAGAGGTAGATCATATTCATTTGTGGGTATATGCAAAATATAATAATTTCAGGATTGTTTACTTAATTATAAAAACTTACATTAAATGTTGATACGAAATTTCAGTTTTGGTTATTACCCTTAAGAATGGAAATACTATATCAAAAACTAATATATAACCCACATCAAAAATGGCGGAATGTGAACAACAAATCTTCAAAATGTTTAAATCATGAAGATAGAATATAGTAGAGGGAAAGAAATAAAGATACGTATGCCATCATAGGACTTATATTCGAAATCATTTCAGTTTTGATTTTTGCTTATAGATGGCGGCATCAAATGTCATTGGGTATTTTGCTATTTTTATTATTAATTAATTAATTATTTAGTATTGTTATTATTATTATATTTTTGAAATAACAAACATCTAAATGATCTATAAATATAAATGAAAATAAGAAAAACTGTAGTTTAATAAAGATATAGGCTCTTTTTTTAAATTTTATGTTTATGGCAAAATAGTACATGAACCTCAATCAAAAGATATACTTTTTCTAAAAACACCAAATCATAAAATTTTACATAAAAAAATATTTTTCTGACTGAAAGAAAAAAAAATTCATTTTATGATTTCTGTATTTTGTTAATCAAAAAGTATTATTCTTTGATTTTTGATGAATATCACAAATATTTTATGAAAACTGTAATTTAAAATCACATTTAAATATTACATCATGAAACAAGAAAAGGTAAATGTTGCAATAAATATGTAGCTAATATACATACACACACACACACACACACACATATATATATATATATATGTGCGTGTCCATGTGTGTATATTATGCGGATAAATTACGTTCAGTTTCACAAAACGTGTTATAAAATATTTTTACGCATGTATGTTACTGAATAGAAGGCTATTTATACATGTTATTCATCAGCCCAGCTGCCTATGAAAGCGATTTTATGAAGTTTATATTTTATTCTGCTTACAGTCATAGCGAACGCATGTACACAAGTAGAAATCTGTTTTTGTGAATAATGGGAATGCTTCAACGTAATCTCTGAAATAATCACAGAAGACAAATCGATACGTTTCCACATTTTTAACAGCTGTTGTTAACGTCTCAATCTAGAAAAAACAGAGAATTACGATAATTAACCGCAACGCACTTATTAACACACATTTAAACGGAATTCACAATACTAATATCGAAAACCGTGTCTTTCCATAACATCCCTAATGCACATTGTTAATGGCACCTTATAAATGTCAACTGTTATTTACATCATTACTAAAACGTGAAGAGAACTTTGCTAGTATTTAAATTTAATAACATGGGGAAATACCATTTACAAATTTAAGTAACCAGTTTTTAAGTATAAAATTTAAAAAGGTAAACGAAAATGCAGAGTAAAAAATAATTTGGCCACTCACTATATGATATATTAGAATATATATGCATTAAAAATCAAATATTTTTGTTGTTCTTGTTTGTCTATTATGGCTAATTACTTGATGTGGCACTTCAAAATAGACAAAAATCGGGACTTTGGGAATAAATAAAACGATAATTAGTTATTTTTTTTTACTTTTGTGACTTATAATACATATACCTAAGTGCATATATGGCATAGATATGACACGTATGCACTTACAGATGCGTGAAAATTATTAAAATAATTGTGAAATTTACAATAAAATCTTCTTATATTACAGAAATAATACGTTATTTTTAAAAACAATGATACATTTAATATTTTGCGTGCATTGCCTTGTTTTTTATTAAAGATTCAATGAGTTTTGGTTAACTTTGTAAGGATATTTGGCAATTAATTTGTATTTCGTTCTCATGATGCCAAGTTCCAACGAGTTTTTCTACCAGATCATTCTTGTTTGTGATGATGCATTTCCTTAACTTTTTCTTTACAATGGCCGAAAGATTCTTTATTAGATTCATGTATGGATTGTTTCTAAGCTATGGAAGGGGCTTTATATTTATTTTCATCCAAATATTTAGTCACAGATGAAATTTTATGGGAGGGAGTTCCATCATGTATGAATATGAAGTCCTCATTTGGAAACCAGGCTTCTAATTGTGGAATTAGTCTTTGTTCAAGCACTTTTTTATACTGATACAGGTCCATTATACTTTCTGCAATGAATAAACGTCCAATACTTTGCAAAGACATCATTTTACAAATCATTCCTTTAGTAGGATGATCAAACATTTGTGGAAAAATTCTTCATTGGTACTTCCCCTGATATATTGACTTTTTTTTATATCGTAGACATTGATTCATGAGAAAAACATATCTAAAAGATAACTAGTAGGATGTGTCAATCCCAAAACTTTTTTCTATCTCATTCTCATAAGTACATTTTAATATTTAAAAAAAACGTGGTGACCCCAAAGTTTCCCACTATTGAATTTCTTCGAACATTTGACCTAGCCTAATGAGATTCTGGTATCCGAAAAGTCTAAAACGCAAAATTTAATTAATATTCTGAGAAAATGAGCTTAGTAGTGCCTCATGTTGGGTAATTTATACTAAAACCTAATAAGCATCTATTTATGTCAAGATCTAACAGAATCTGAAATTTGATGGAATTTCGTCCATTAGTTCTTGAGATATAGTTATAACAAAAAAATTGCAAAACGTATCACAGCAACACCATATCTTGGACAATTTATGGCAAAACGTAAAAAAGCATCTAATTATGTTATGGTGTAAAAGAATCTGAAGTATGATGAAATTCTGTGCATTAGTTCTTGAGATACAGCTAGTTTAAAAAAAGTGTAAAATATAGCAGAGCAGCACCATCGGTTGAAGGATTTATAGCAAAACGTAATCATCGTATAATTATATGTCATTTTGTAACAAAATCTGAAGTTTGATGAAATTTTGTGCGTTGGTTGTTGAGATATAGCTATCGGAAAAATCATGCAATATGCAGCATAGCTGCACCACTTGTTGCAAGGTTAATACCAAAATGTAATCAGCGTCTAATTATGTTATATATTCTAGTGTAACAGAATCTAAAATTTGATGAAGTTCTCTGCATTAGTTCATGAGATATAGCTATCGCAAAAATCGTGCAAAATGTAGCATAGCAGCGCCACCTATAAGGCAGTTCACACGAAAACCTTATCAGCGGCTATGTATCTCAAGGTATCGCGGAATCTGAAGTTTGGTGAAATTCTGTGCATTAGTTCTTCAGATATAGCTATCATGAATATCATGAAACACGTGGCATAGCAGCGCCACCTGCGGGACAATTTACACCAAAACTTAATCAGTGTCTTTGTATATCAAGTGGTCACAGAATCTGAAGTTTGGTGAAATTCTATGCATTAGTTCTTGAGATATAGCAATCTTGAAAATCATAAAAAACGTAGTATAGCAGCTCCACCTGCAAGCCAATTTTCACCAAAAACCAATAGGCACTAATTCATATCAAGGTCTAACTGAATATAAAATTTTATTAAATTTCGAGCATTAGTTCTTGAGATAGAGCGCCCACAAATTTTTTGTCACATACAGACAGACAGACATACAGACAGACAGACAGACAGACAGACAGACGGACAGACTCACAGACAGACATTTTCTAAAAATAGTCAAAACGTGTTAAGGACCTTCTAAAACGTATAAATCCGTCGAAAACCGGAAGTCGAAAATTTTCATGAATCCAATACTTTCTTCTTGTAAAGATAGAAGAAAGTAAAAAATTTCTTAAGGTATGTAATTTGTATAAAAATATTTTTATAAAGAAATTTTTATTTAAATTTGCTAACAATTCTACATGTTTATTCAGCATGCAAAAAACATGATTTCAAGAAAAGAAATGAATAACTTAAGTTCAACTGATTAATTAAGGGAAAATTAATATTCCTCATTTTGCTCCAGCCATTTAAGTATTGTTCTTGCACAACTTTTGCTCAAACAAGTCCCTTCTTTGACATAGCAGATTTGATTTTAGCCTTTCTTGAGAACGATGAGCACTGAATCAGCAGATATAAGCTTAATACGGATAGAAAAATCTCATACAAATACTTCATACGCTTTCAAAGACATTTTTAGTTCATGATTAGCTGCTCTTCTGTTCGTTTTAGAAATTTGAATTAATTTCCTATCTATTTTTACAGTACATTTACTTTTCCTTCCCCGTTTTCCAACTCTAAAATTTTGATATTCACATTTGGAGTCCAAAACATCTTTCTATTATACACTCACATGCTTGCGAAATTTTTGCATTTTTAATGTTTTCATGCTGAGTATAGTTATTTTCTTGGATGAGATACTTTACCACAGCTAGTTCTCTAATTAAAATGTCATTACTGTACCCATAAAAACACATTAATCCTTTGACAATCGATAAAAAGCTACTAATCAGTATAATTTAAGCAAAACAGCAAAAAGATTTGTTTTAAGAATAAAATAATATTGAAGCCAACTCATTAAAAGAGAAAATATGCTAGTCCAGCAAGCAGATGATTTTAAAACTTTATTTTAAATTCGTTTTTTAATCAAACAAATTCCTTATGAAATGCAGATTAATTTGGTTCAAAAATTTTCTTTTTAAGAAATGACAACATGTAACGAAATTATAACCCCAAAACTAATCTAAAAGGGTGAAAAATAGATTAGATTAACAAATCAAATTGCCTTTTATTAAACATTGCAAGTACATACAATATTAAACAAGAGAAACTAAAAAAAATCACAATTATTCTAATAATTTTCACACCTCTGAATATCATATAAAAAATGACGGAATGTGAACAATAAATCCTCAAAATTTTTAAATCATGAAGATAGAATACAGTAGAGGTAACGAAATAGAGATCAATATGATTTCATAGAACTTATATTCGAAAATAGAAATCGTTTCGTGGAGTTGCTGTTACTAATCTAAGGATCACATGATCATTTTAGTTTTGATTTTTGATTGTAGATTGCAACAACAAATGTCATTGGGTATTTTACTATTATTATTATTATTATTATTATTTTGAAATAACAAAAATCTAAGTATATCTAGCGCATATATATCATATCTAAGTGCATGTATGACAACATGATGATGCTGTTGACCCTCCAAAATCTACCTGTCTAGCACATACGCATCCAAGTAAATATGTATTTTTTTGCACCATATGTATTTAAACAATACAAATTTAAGTAAAAATTCTGTTCAAAGTAATTCCGACAATTCTCAAAAGTACAACTTTAAAAAGTTCTTCGTAAATTAAACAAACTGAAAACTGTTTTTTCAGCATAGCATATTCTTAAAAGATCTATTTAATGCATGATCAAAGATATGACAGATTTACCTATAAAATTTAGCCCAAAAGACTTACTATCAATAATATAATATCCAGTGTAATATCCATTAATATCCATAATAATGTTTTTTTCTTAAATTTAATTATATTTCTCTTCTATATTTCAATCGTTAATGTTTTCCTATACATATTTTTTTATAATTTTACTCACTCCTCTGAAATTCAGACTATTGCTACACTTCCTTTCTTTGTTATGGTAATACTAAACACATGACAAATATTACTGACGAACGCCTTCCTTTTCAGAAACAAATTCTTAAAATACGCGAAAAAGATATATAGCAATTTTTTGCTTCACCCATTAAACCTTTTCTCGTATCTTATGTCTTGCGATACAATAGTTTTCTTTTTTCCATTTATATCTATACTTATTATATTACTTTTAATTATAGTCCTATAGTACCATGCCTAAACTCTTTCTTATGGCTCCTTCAAAATCCGTTACACGCTTACTCATCTATAGTGAGTTAAATTGGAGCTGAAAGTAAGAATCCTTTAAAAAATCCCCTAATTATCTGTTTGTTTTATTTTTACGCAGTTCTTTTTCCTCCTTAATATTGACGTTGAGTCATTTTCAGAATTTAAACATTTTACATTGTTTTGGTTGTTTTTTTAGTCTCATTGCTGAGTTAGTTTTTTTCTTAAATTTAATTATATTTCTCTTCTATATTTCTATCGTTAATGTTTTCCTATGTATATTTTTTTATAATTTTACTCACTCCTATGAAATTCAGCTATTGCTACACTTCCTTTCTTTTATGGCTCTCTAAATTTAAGAAATATATCTACTCCTTGATAGGTGCACCGTCCCTTGAATACTAGGCCTGATTGCTAACTCAAAAATGGTGGCCTGCCGAGTCACATACATTTGGACATCAGTATTTTATAAAATATTTCTTTGTTTTTTTATTATCTGAAAAACAAAGCGGAAAAACATTAAAAAAATTATTAAACCAAAATTCAAAGAAATAGACACATGCTGAAAAAATCCGCCTTCGGCAGCTGTCATTTTTGTGTGTGTGCCAAAGCTTAGTGGCAGAGGCGTGATGTTAACGTCAACGCTATATCACAGAATATCTAATTAAATAAACTATCGAATTGTTGGTCGAATGAACAATAAAACTCCGATTAAAAAAAAACATAAAGATAACTGTTTCAAAATATTGGTATTTAACTTCGGATTTCAAGGTTTTATGTTATACATTAAAAATGTACACACAAATTCTTATTAAATGTCACAATTTTTTTACAATGTTTTCACGAAAAAATGAACTACGGATAGATTGTAATTTGATTTATTTGTTTTTTTATGCTATAAAATATAGGTTCCTGTATTTTATATCTCTGATCTGACGGTCGATGTGATCTTTAAGAATGTCATCATTGTACTTATCGATACGGAAAACAGCTGCTGTTATCTTTTAGAGCGACATATTGACTGTTTCAATGTTTTTAAAGATCCAAATTTAGACGAAACTCATTACAGTACATATTAGGTCATTTTATATCTGTGTTCAAAATTTCTCTTTCGTCTATGACACATAACTGTGACAATTTCTTTAAATATATATAAATATATATTACTGCTTTACAATGAAAGTTAATGTGGCTTTTATTATAATAGTTTTCATGAAATGAATATATTTTTTCTCAATGAAAATATGTATATAAATTTGATTGTGCAATAAAAGAGTACAAATTTTATTAGCAATTGAGTGCTATTGACATTTAAGCTAAAATAATTTTATGCAAATATTGCTGTAAAATATTTGTATACTTTTGTTGATAGAGTTTTTCTTGGGCAAAATATTTATAATTTATATAATATGAACTTAAAAACACTGAGTTTTTATTCAAAAGGTGATTAAAATAATCAAAAGGATATTAATAGTTAATTTTATTTAAAATATCTTAGTATTTTAAGCCTTAAACAGGCTCTTCATCAGAGAATATTTGTATATTTATATGTATATGTAATATTTATTATTATTTTATTAATTTTTTTATATAGTTTATGTTATGAAAATATTTTCTGACGACGAGCCTGTTTAAGGCTTAAAAGTACAAAGATTTTTAAATACAATTGACTATTAACATCCTTTTGATTATTTCAATCACCTTTTAATTAAAACTAAACGTTTTAAAGTTTATATTATATATTTTGTGCTTAAAACAATGTGAAAGTTGGGTTCCGTCTTATGTGTTTTTTTATTTGCTATTATTTACTCGTGAAAACTCATTTTACTTCCAGGTTATGTATATAAAAAAAGAAAAAAGGCACGAGTTATTTTCTATTGAGATTTCTTGTTTATAAGTGTCATTATATAAACTATACTTTTGGGTTATTTTCAAAATTTAAAACCTAGTTTTTTTATATAAACTTAAACAATAGATCCTATACAACTAATATATCTCTTATACAAAAAATTCCGTAAAATGGAACATCAATTAAAAAAAGGTAAATATGTCTATATATTAAAAAAAGGGACGGGTAAAGAAAAATTCTACCTTTTGCACTGTTAGAAACAACTTGAAACAGGAAGTTACAAGCAATTTACTAATTCTAGCGAATACTTTGTTGTTGTTGTTTTTTTTTCTTATTGGAAAATTTATTTGGAAAAATACAAAAGTTGTAAAGCTATTTTTTTTTGTAAGGTCCGTTTCTCTTATCAGTTTCAATCACAAGGTTTGAAAGATATGTACACAACAGAGGAGAAATTCACTGTTCAATTCAATGTACAGTATACAAGCAATCCTTGCCGAAAAGAACACTAGGTTTTAACTGACAATCATCAATATTCTAAGCCTTAAGCTTGACCACTCAGTAACTATTACAGAAACGAAGTTTTTAAATACCGCTATGTATAGTGTTCACATATTTACAGATATTCCTGAGTAATATTATGTTATTACACGTATTTTGCATAAAACTGTTACGCATAAGCCTGTGTAATATTCTATTGTATAGCCGTAAAATGTTACGGACATACTTCTGTGTGATATTCTGTTCTTGGGCATGTATCTGTGTAATATTCTTAGACGTATTTTCGTTTTATGTGCAAAACACCCAGATAATTGGGTAATATTCAAAATTTCTAATTTACATTGATACATCATTTCGGGCGAATCCGTAAAATTTTCTAACATTTACTCACTTGTTTGAGTTTTTCAAGAGAGATAACAAAATACACAATTCCATCAACCAAAAAATACACATAACAGGTAAATTTTAGCGACAATTGTATAAATTTTGTGACAAAGGTGTAATTTTACATATTTACGCGCACACTTTTATGTTTCGCTTTTTTCTGTGTTATTACAGAACCTTTTAACTGCGTATGTACACATTTGGGGTTTTAAATTATTGTCTACTAATTAATTTTATCTTCTTAATACTCTGAAATCTTTTTTTATATAAATATTTTTAAGCATTCAATAAGAATAAAGAAAGCATGTTTTGCCTTAATAGCTTGATTTTTTTTTGGGGGGGGGGGAGAACAAATTTTAACATTTTGCCAAATGTAAAGCATTCTGTAATGGAAAAAAATAAATGTTTTTTTCCATATTTTAACCTGTTTTTGATAAGGAATTGAGATTATATTATACAAATTCATAGCAAATATCGAGAATCAGTGTTTTTATGTATGCACCAGATGCGGCACATGGTGTAGTGAAGGGTTAAATAAAGGATATATATTCTTAAAATGTTTAGCATTATTTTTTTTCTCATGAAGTCCAATATTTCATTTAAGGATGATTAATTAATTATAATTAAATTTTATTCTCATGAGTAGATAATAATTTATGAGGATGAATATCACAAAATGTCAGATTTTGATCATCTAATATATTAAAAGTATCCATTGAAAACAATTCAAGAGGTAAATTTATATTCTATTACAGAATAAAGGATTTTCAGTATAAAATTGCTACATTTTTTAAAACTAAAATAAGTTATTTTTGTGCATGTATATGTCATTTCTTGGCATATGTATGCCAGGATAATAACAAATTCATTCTAAAATTTTTTTTTTTTTGGGGGGGGGGGGTTAACATTGTATTTTTTTAAAAACATGTTTTTTGTATCATAGCTCAAATTTAATGTAATGATCATTTTTATTTGTTAACTTATGAAAGCCATAAAAATAACGTAATAAAAGTCCACTTAATTTTTACGAAAATTTTAATCATATTATTTTCAAAGAAGTAGCTAAATGGTCTTGCAGGTAGCTATGATTTTACTACTTCTGACTTGAACTACGTCAAAAATAAGACGAACTACTCTACAACGCCATATCTACCTATTTATCTATCCATCTATATACATATATCTATATATATATGTATATATATACATTTCTTTTACGTGGATGCAAAACGAGGCTGAACTCATAGCTTGCAATTTAGCAACAGTCGTAACAATGATCCTCAGTAGTTAATTTACGGTCACATTACCGGACCCATTCAGCAAATCAATGTTCAGAGAGTGTCTCTTTTTAAACACAGTTCGTTGGATAAAAAGCAGTGTATTTTGTTCATTTTATTATGATGTATGTAGTCAGCGAATAGTTTTCTGGTGATAAGATTGTCTTTTACACACGGAAGAAAATGTTTTGTTTGAATTTCGTTAGCATATTAACAGAGTTTTTTTTAAGAGTTTTAATTGAATGTATGCCGCGTTGTGCAGTATTATAGATGAAAAAATGCCTTTTTATTTGCATTTTCCCGTAATTTTTGGGTACCTTTTTTTATACAAAAAAAAAATATATTTATAAGTTTCAGGCAGTAAAATTATTTATAGTAAATGGTGCTGTGCAATATTATAGACGAATTATAGACGACATATTTATTGTAATTCCATATGTTAAAATTATTTATGATAATATTCATTTTTTGCTTGAGTGGTCACACAGTGGTCCCTCCTAATATGACTTGCTTTGCAATTCAGGGAGGTTGATAAGCCTAAGCGAGTAGGGGGCTGAGTCTCCTAGTTTATACATAATAATGAACTAAAATGTAGGCCAGGAAAATCATATTAATTTTCAGTGAGAATCATATTATAATTATCAAAATTTATTTATAAAATACTGAATTCGTTACCTTCCTCATATGTTTGTTTTATAAAGAATAAATATTAATTAAAAATTGAAAAAAAAAACTAGAAAAGGGTTTTATATAGTATAGCAGAAGACGATTTACGTTGCACCCATCGTAGTGTGGTATGCCAGGAAAATGACAGTTTCAAATGACAATCTCAAGCATTTCAATCGCTTTATTCACAGTGAAACTCGTTTAAGATGTCCCACTTAATATACGAATTATCTTCGGCCGCTTAAAAACAGCCTATTAAACCTGTGTAAAATTACCCACTTGGCATACGTATGCATAAGATACGACCCGCTTAATATACAAAACAGTGCTTATGTAATCCGTTCATTGCGTGTTTTTAGGACAGATTACATAAAATCTTTTTTTTTCATAAGATACTATCTTTTTACCTTTTTTCTTTCTAAAATATTTTCTTTTCCACTGATTTTGTACGCAGAGTTCTGATTGGCTCTCTCTTTTTAAAAAAATACAAAAACAACTACCGCTTTTATTTCTTTACCATCACACTTCTAACGGAGCAATAGATGGAACTGGTTGCTCTCTCTGCTGATTGGATGAGAAAGTTGTTGGTGAAATCCATCTATATTTTTATGCTTTTTATTTTTTGTATCTCTTATGAAGCTGCTTTTTATCATTATATCATTTTTATTAAAATAAATCGCCCTCAGGGATGTCTTTTTTATTAATTTCTTTTTGTCACTTGTTTTTTCGCGGCACTTTACAAGATGGTAACATCACAGAATAAGGTCAGTATCTAAAAGTGTGTAAATATTGCGACTTATTTGCCATTAATGATCAGGTTGTGAAATTCATTCTATTGAGGATGTAATTGCAGACGTCAAAAGTTCCGATGAACCTAGGCTTTCAGAAAAAGTAAAAGATGACGAGAATGAAAAAACAGATGCACCACCATACCATCATTCGCATTTGTTCTCTAATGAGCTTGTTCAGCTTATTTCGACTGTATGTTTCTTCGACGGATGCTGGTCCCTCCGTTGAAGATTTTTTCTACCACATCAACAAGGCAGAAAACGTCTGAATAAAATCTGACCCTAAGTTGCATCAAACCAAGGTAAACGATTTTTTCTCATGAAATTAAAACTACATAACGATTTTAATAATATATCGAATAATTATTGTTCATCGTATGCATTTAGTTTGTCTTTCAAAAAAATATTGTGAAAATTTATTTTTCTTCCCCTTTAAGTATGTGATGTATTTTAGTTACTGCTTTCTAAAAATTATCAAAAATTTTGTTTTATTTTTCAGAGAGCACTGTATAAAGCCATTTTAATTTTCTTTTTTTACTGTTTAAACATATATTCGTTAAAATTTTGGAGAAAAATGAAATTATTCTTTATTTTAATATTTTAAACTCAAATTTTTCAGAATATCTAAAAATTGTTAGAAACGGGTAAAATAAGAGTTATAAATGGCTAATATTTATTAATAATAATGTGCACTGTTTTTAAATGCATTATTATCCGAGAATCTATGAAATCCGGATAAGATACAATCCCGCTAAAGATACGAAATAATCTCGGTCCCTTGATTCGTATCTTAAATGAGTTTCACTGTATATTATTATAAATGTAAAAATGTTCGCTTAAAAATACTTCTAAGGATTTTTTTAGAATATATCAAAAGAAATTTCATTAAATAACATTTATTAGGAATTTTATTGCGCGGACTCTAATTTCCGTATTTTTTATTATTATTATTATTATTTAGCCGCAAGTATTCAAAGTTTAAATAACAATTTAGAAAAAAATTGAGCTAGAGGCTTTAAAAAACATTAAGACTGTTACAAAAGGCCTTCTTTAGTAAAATTCAGTACAAAAAATTATTACAAACATCTATTTAGTCTATTTATCTTTCCTTTAATTAATACTTAAGATAAATTTAATGTAATATTTAAACATTCTTCAACAATCGAATAAGTTAATATAATTTCGTTCTAAATTTATATATTTTTCAGTCAAAAAACAAATAAAGAATATTTCTACAAATATTTGTTTATCATTAACAATTCCTAAAAATACATTAAGATAGAATTAGAGGAATTAAATTATATTTATTTAGAATTTAATGTAATCTTGCCCTATTTTATGTGTGTAAATTTTTTATTAGTTATAAAGTTATTTTACGATTATATTTGTTCATCTCACGTGTTCTAATATTTTTTTCCGTTTCTGCCTGTTAGTATTGTTTGACATTTTATTATTCTAATCAAATTAATAATTATGATTTTAAGAAAAGATTATTCCTCGTAATATTGCCTTGAGTCTCAATTTTTAAAATCTGATTTACCTTAGAACTAATGTGTATTGTCAATTAACCCTTAGGTGCGATTCGCAGAAAAAATTATTATTAATTTAATTATTTTTGTCAAGGAAACAACACTTTACCTTTCAATTTAAAACTTATTATTTAAGAATAATTTGTCAAAATATTTTAGATGTTAAACGTACGAGGAAAAACCCGTCGAAATTCGACGAAAGATAATCTTTAAGAATCTTATTTCATTGATTTATAATAAATCTACAAAATTAGTTACAGTAAAATATACATCTTATATTGGACAGTCTAACTCTCAAACAAATATTATTTTAAGATAAAATCAACAAAATACTATATAACTCAATTATCCAAATTATTAAACGAAACAAACCGAAATTCGCGGATTTTATAACAGACGATATTCTGTAAATATTACATAGTAAATATTACAATATTGTATACGTATTTTAATATCTATTATTATTTCTTTTTTCAAGTTTAAGAGAATATAGAGTGATTTCTTCCACAATTACAAAATCAGTACTAAAAAAAAAATAATAATAATACCTCAAAAATAAACTGAGATGCAGCTTTGAAACAAATTGCATTTAAATGTACGTTTTTTTCTCTATACGACAGTAGTCCAGTAATTTTAGCACTTTTTTTTACAAATAGCGGAAAAAATTAAAACAAAGCTGGATTTTTGCATAGGTGCTAGTTAGGTTATGTAGTTTAAGATACTAAAAGTCCCCATCTGTCTAATGTGAGCTTTCGCCTCCAGGGGACGCTAATGAGCTTGAAAATCGGTTTTCTGTGAATATCTCACGAACAATGGCATGTAGACAAAGAAGTTCAATTACAAAGATGTAAATAATTTTATTCCTACAAAAAGTGTTATTAACATTTTTTGTCACACCAATCCTTCCCTGCCGAAAATTAAAATAAAGTAAACATTATTAAAAAAAATGCGGAAGCACAATCATAATCCGGATAAGAGGCAGAACAAATACCGAAGAACTTTGGATCCTCCCCATTTTTCCCCCATTGTCTGAATGCCGTTTTCGCGCGCTTATGCAATAGTCATTGCCAATACCCTAAGTCTCTTTGCATTTGTTGAAATATACGACGTGCAGGTACGTTTTCAATGTTTTATTTTCAATTCGTGCTTATTTCCAGGGGCGTGCGAAGAGAAAACTGCACTCGGGGCAAAGTTTCAATTCGGCTTTCCTGTCCCAAATTTTTCTTGTAAAACCCCAAAAATAACGTTGGTAGTATAAATTTGGCACCTCCTAAGTTTCTGTGACCGGTACAACCGCCCCGTTTGCTCGCCCCCCCTTCTCACGGCGCTCCTCACTTCGCTAATGTAAAATCACCCTAATTTACTCGTATTGTTGATACCCTTTAGCACCTCCAGATATATATATATTATTAAGCCTGGAACAAGACAAATTGCAACCACCCTGTATTCATCACACAGCCTTAACAATGATGCTGTTCTGAAAGATCATATATTATTCCTTCACGCTTCTTCAGGTTGTGACTCAACATCAGCAATGTTTGGGAAAAGTAAAACGTCGTTAGCAATTTTTTTGAAAAAGGAAGAAGATCATAACATACAAGCTGCCAGCATTTTTAAAAGTGATCAAGTAACCCAATTTGAAGTTTCCGAGGCAGGAAAAACTATTTTTCTTGCTTTATACGGTGGCAAGCAGAAATTCCTCTGAACAAGCACCGCTATGTATGTTTCAAGAAAGGAGTTGCTGTTGGTAAATAAAGCCTTTCATCGGTCCCGCCTACCGAAGATGCAGCTAGATTCCACAGTTTAAGTATTTATCATTGTTGTGGTTACTATTAACCACTGCCATATTTTTTATTTAATTTAATTTATCGTCTATTTTTGGTTTTATCTTTATTCATTTATTATATATTTCGCATTCTAAAAATTATCTTAATTCTCGCTTTTTTTAATCTCCCCTGTAAAGTCATTTTTATTACCTAACTTTTTGTTGATTTCAAATGCTGAAATCAGTTAAAAATTTTGTTCCTTCCGGTTTTGGAGGTTTCCCGTCTATTCTCGAATGTTTGATGGGGTGTCGACTTCCATTTTATGACTCCTCCTATTGTCCTATCAGGTGCTATTCTTCTGTTACGTAATTTAAAAGTTAGTGCGTCCTAGTATCAAGTTTTGGCTCCGCATCGTTCTGCTGATATAAAAGTTCATTCTTAAAATTCTGTGTCCTTATTCGTAGCGATGCGCTTGGCCTCTCTATTTTTCGCCATTTCCTTTTGCCTCGCCAGTTGGCGTATTTTTATTTTTATGGCAACCCACGCCTTCTTTCCGGAGCGGCCACGGTCGTTTAGTCAGTTGAGAAAAGAGCAGAACTGAAGGGTGGCGGTGTCGTTTCAGAGCGGAGCGGAAGTCTGCAGAACTACGATAATAAAACACCTGCAAAGAATGATGTGTGCGATTTTAATAGAAATGATTTGTTCGGCTTTTTTACGACTAACGGTCAGCATTGTTAAATGCGAAAAAATGGAATTATTTAAAACGCAAGGAGAGACTGTTACCCCTCCGTGAAGATATGCAAGGATTTGTTCGTTCAGAAAAAATACAACTTTTGTTTTTCCAAAAGAAAATTTCATATGAAGAAAAATATGTTTCGATATTAAGAATGCTGAATTTTCATGAAAGAATATTATTTTTTAAAATTGTTGAAACAATTCTTCACTTAGAATATTCCGTTAGCCTTACATTGTATGCTGTATACAGGATGGACCACTTCTTCGTTTTATGTTAATTTGTTGCCCCTTAAGGGGGTAGTAAGGTATTTTTTTTTCTTTTTTTGCATTTTTTAATTTTTATTTTATATTAATGCACAACATCTTAAGATTATTCTGTGAAAATTTGAAAGCAATTGAAGTAAAACTGACGGAGATATACATTTGTAAGTCTCCGCCCTCCGATTTCACACTGAGGAATGTGGCCGCAACAATCAGCTACCAAGTAGCTGCTACTGCTTGACCAGGTTTCAAAGGCCTGTCCTGGCATACTGCCAAAAAAATGGACCTTTCCGAAGGTACACGTACACGTGTGTACACGGTGCATTGATGATTCTGTGTAAGTATATCAACAAAGCAGTAATTTACAAATATCTATTTCGACAAAAACGTCTGTGAAACTTTAAATGTGTTTTTCTAACACTTCGCTTTTTCGAAGCCGGTGAACTCCGTAGCTCAAAATCTACTGAACCGATCTTTTTAAAATTTTACCCACTCTTTCTTTACAATCTCTTTCGAGATAACGCTGTCGAGTTTTTTTTTTTTTTTTAATTTTAACTTACTTTTAAAAAACAAAATATCAGATTTTTTTGATCTAAAATCAGTATTTTGACTTCCGAGCCTTGTAAAAAATTGAAAAATCAATAATAAAAAAAAAACTCGACAGCGTTCCCCGAGGAAACTTATCAACTAATTAAATCAATTTGGTTTTTTAATTTCAGTTGATCCAGTCATGAGTTATGCGGTTCACCGCGAATCAACTTTTTTTTGGGACGTCTTCGAAGATTCGCTGTCATCGGCTCATTTTTTAATATTTCTTAATGAAAATTTCACAGAATACTCTTTAAATGACATATAATTATACTATAACTATACAAATAAATAAATATTATTTGTATCCTTACAAATAATGATAGAAAATATGCTTTTTTTTCCTCGAATTAACCTTACTACCCCCTTAATCTCCAAGAGAATTTAAGAAAAGGCATAATTATTTGATATGAGAGCTTCTATTTATCTATAAAATTTTGTACAAGTAAAAAAAATTGTGCCTTCCATGCCTCGCTCTAAAAAAAGGAGAGCTGTCTTCTTGCCAAAAGTAATATTATTTCTCAAAGAATTATATTCGTCCATCTTTATAAAAAAATAAATAAAGAAATTTTTCTTTATGAGTAAGTCTTCTGAGATTATTCATTTGCGTATTTCTGCTCACCTCTTAATACAAGCTTAAACAGGTAAGCTCTATTTTGATTTTTTTTCAATTATATTTTTCAGTGAATATGGCACATATTATTCCATAAAGTTTTTGATCTATATTACGTCATGTGTTGTGGTCGTTTGCGGCCAAAACATTGCAGTGTACTAATAAAATACGATCACGCACTTTAATTTCTTGTTTCGGAACGTCGTTAGAAACGTTCCCCCACTAAATACAACAATCATCAAGTACAATACTAGTTGGGCCATAAACTACTTCCTAAGAACTGGGGCTGGCAATATGCACCTAATTTGTCTCCAATTCCAGCTACCTTACCACTCGCACCGAAAAATATTATTGAATCAATTTTTGTACTTGCTCCAAAGGATGTGAAAAAGCATGTGGATGCCAAAAAATTGCATTCAAATGTTATGATATTTGCATAAATTGCCGCAAAATTTCATGTCATATATCAAGTAAAAATGAATTTAAAGACAAGGAAGATGTTGACAGAATCCAACCCACTGCATGTAACGAGAGAAGCACTGCTTCTGAATTTAGTGATGATATCGTAAGTCACTATAAGTGGAATATGCCCACGAGAGAAACCGCAATAAATAAAACGCGCTTGTTCGAATGCTTAGAGTGTTTATTCTAAAACAGTAATATTGATAAACATCAAATAACTTCATATTTCAGAAGTGACATTAATCACCTAAACTGTTTATTTTAAAACTATAATATTTATAAACTATAAATTGATCCATAATTCAAAAGTGACATTAATGAAATATATTTAATATCATTGTTTATTTAAAGCAATTCATAAGTAGTTGATTGCACATGATTGTGAAATCATTTTTGTTGATTACTTCAAGGACAATATTTTACTGTGAACGAACTTACTTCGGTTTCTCTTATGTTTTTGTAAAGCACACACGGTGCTTATATTTCTCTCATGGTTTCGCATACTTGGATAATATGTTAATCCAGTAACCGCAGCAGGAAACTGCATTCCTGTATCTTGTTTTCTCAATTTACTAAATGTTTCTTTAAGTTGTTAATATAACACAAAAAAGATATATTAGTGTGAATTTATTTACAATTAAAGGCACAAAAGAACTGCTTCGTGAATCTCGGACAGCAACATTATGGAGGCACCGGCAAGATAAAGGAATACCTGCGCACATCGCTTTTTATGGATTACGCCGTCTCAAAGTCGCCGTAAAGGAGCACCCTTCAGCCCAGCTGTTTCAGATAAGTACATTTTGGTTTATTATCAGTTTGGCTTTGTTTTTAACTTGGTTCCCTCATTATTTTAATAATGAGTCAAGAAGATTTAGAAAAGGCAGCAATAAATTTACGTGGCAGAGCTAAATCTGCATTAACACGTATCACGAACTTCATTGACGCTGATCAAGTTTTTCAAAAGAATGATTTATTGAATAAATTAGAAAAATTAGAAACAGCTTATTTCGATTTTGATAAATATGATGCACAATTACCAGAAGAATCCTCGGAAATGGAGGAATTTGAAACAAAATATTATGAAACCAAAGCCAAACTGCAATCAGAACTTGAAAAATTTTCTATAAATAGTATGAATGCACATTCTCAAGTTGTTAATGAACAATTACCTATAGTTAATACAACTAATAATTTTAAATTACCCAGATTGAATATTGAGCAATTTGATGGTAATTTCAAAAACTGGATGTCATTTAAAGACTTATATTTATCGTTAGTGCATAATAATGCTAGTATAACAAATATTCAAAAATTTCAATACTTAAGAGGTTTGCTCGGTGAAGAGCCATCTTCAATTATAAAACATATTCCCATTTCTGAAACCAGTTATGCAGAAGCATGGGAAAAATTATTGTCAAGATACGAAAAAAAAACAAATTGTCGCAGCTCTTATCAAAACATTTATGGATATACCTCCCATTATTCACGCTAATGCACTTAACTTACGCAATATATCAGATATCTCTGACGAGGTAATTCGTGCTCTCAAATCAATCGATGTTAAAGCATCAGAGAGAGACATTTGGTTAATTCATATTCTTCTTCAAAAGGTTGATAATAAAACACGTGAAGAATGGGCTCAATATTCATCAAAGGATGATTTTCCTTCTTTTGATCAATTTTTTCAGTTCATTAATGACAGATGTTTATCTTTAGAATTGTATAATAATGATTATACAGGGTTACATAAAAAAGAGAAACAATTTAATTTTCACAAAGCTCCCGCCAATAACGTTATCAAATGTTTATTTTGTAAAGCTAATCACTTATTGTACAAATGTATTAAATTTAAGGAATTAAATGTAAGAGATAGAAAACAATTTGTGAGAAAAAACAAATTATGTAGCAACTCTTTGTCTGACAGACACTACACATATCAATGTAATTCTACATTTAGCTGTCATCATTGCCAGCTTAAACACCATACGCTGTTATGCGAGAATAAACTACAAAATTATGCGATGTCAACTTCACGTTCGAATGAAAAACAGAGTCGGAAAAGCAAATCTGATTCAGAGGACCTTTCGATTCCTGATGATAATAAAAAAGAAGTTTCTCCTTCAATAAATTCTGTTCAAACATCTTTCGCACTTTTGCCCACTGCTACGGTATATATTTATGATTGCATGGGTCAAAAGCACACGTTAAGAATTATGTGTGACAGTGGCTCAGAATCTACGTTCGTTTCAGAATCATGCATGAAAGTGTTAGGATTCAAAAGGAAAAATGCCAGATTTCCCGTGAAAGGTCTTTCTAGTTCAAAAATCGCAGTAACAAAGGGTTACGTAATGATTGATCTTATATCAATTCATAATGCTGACAGTACGTTGTCAGTGAAAGCTTTTATTTTAGACGAATTAACAGCTCCATTACCTTCTGAGAAAATAAGTGAAGAGCATTATTCACACTTAAAAAATGTAAACTTGGCAGATCCACATTTTGGGACCCCAAATAAAATCGATGTTATTTTAGGATCAGATTACTTTTTTTCTATTTTGCTTCCTGGTCAAATAACATGTGCCCAGAGCAGTTTAATTGCGCAAAATTCCATCTTTGGCTTTCTCGTATCGGGAAAAATGCCGCATCTTAACACAACTCCTAATTCAATGCATAATTTACATATTTATGAACTTAATATTGATAATGAATTAAAACGGTTTTGGGAAATGGAAGAGGTGTTCAATAATAATGCTCAAATTCTGTCTCCAGAAGAACAATTTGTTGAATCACATTTTCAGAAAATTTACTCAATCAATTCCGAGGGTCGTTTTGTAGTAAAATTACCTTTTGTAAAATCTAAGACAGAATTAGGTAATTCTAGACCTACTGCAATTTCTCGCTTGTTGGCAATGGAAAGGAAATTTAAAGAAAATCCAGAATTCGAAAAGCAATACAAGGATTTTATGCGCGAATATATACAGTTAGGCCATATGGAATTAATAACACAAAATGACAGTAACGATTCTGAAAATGAACAATATTTTCTTCCTCATCATGCGGTTATTAAACCTTCTAGTACTACTACCAAGTTGAGAGTTGTGTTTGATGCATCATGTAATACTTCAAAAGGAAACTCCTTGAATTCAATATTGGGAGTAGGTCCTAAATTACAACGGGACATATTTGAAATTTTACTTAATTTTCGTGTTCCGAAAATTGTTTTTTGCGCTGACATAGAAAAGATGTACCGCCAGATTTTAATTTCTGAAGAAGATCAAAATTATCAGAAAATAGTTTGGAGGTTTAACTCTAATGAGGAAATAAAAAATTTCAAATTAAAAACGGTTACTTATGGGTTAGCTCCAGCGTCTTATCTAGCCACTAAATGTCTCAAACAAATTGCTGATGATTATACAAAAAATGCTGTTATTTCTCAAACATTAGAGAAAGATTTCTATATGGATGATCTACTTTCAGGCTCAAACACTGTTAGCGAGGCAATAGAAACTTGTAAAGAAATTACCGATGTTTTGCACGCGCATGGTTTCCACTTAAGAAAATGGAATTCAAATTCAAAGGAATTTCTTAGAGAGTTTGAAGATGATTCCAATACCGAATCGAATTTTGAAATAATTCCTAGTGATAACGGAAGCTCTAAAGTTCTAGGATTAAGCTGGAACTCTTCTTCAGATACTTTTATTTTCAAGGTTTCATTAAATCTCACTCCACCTCTTACAAAGAGGCAAATTTTAGCAGAATCTGCTAGAATCTTTGACCCACTGGGTCTAATTTCACCATGCACTGTAACTTTAAAAATATTTTATCAAAAACTATGGTTGACAAAAGGGAACTGGGACACTATTATTCCAGAACATCTAACCGAGGAATTATTCAAATTTCAAAATTCATTCAATGAAATCAATCAATTTTCGATACCAAGATGTGTTACGCTTTCATCCGAGAATGCCTTCGAATTACACGGATTCTCCGATGCGTCAACACTAGCTTATGCTGCCGCAATTTATTGCCGACAAACTTGCAATGGAAAAACCAATGCTTTTCTTTTGGTTTCTAAAACAAAAGTTGCACCAATCAAGCAAATTTCTGTCCCTAAATTAGAACTTTGTGGTGCTCACTTGTTATCTAAATTATTCCGCACAGTTATGGACACACTAAAGAATTACAAGTTCGATATTTTTGCATGGACTGATTCTAAAGTAGTCCTTTCATGGTTATCCGCACACCCCCGCAAGTGGAAAACATTTGTCGCGAACAGAACCTCTCAAATAACAGAAGTTTTACCTATGAAGCACTGGGGACACGTTCCCTCAAAAGAAAATCCCGCAGATATCGCTTCTCGCGGTATTGACCCAAAGTGTTTGCCAGAATGCAAGCTATGGTGGAAAGGGCCAAGCTGGCTACTTCTAGACCCATCTAATTGGCCGAAAGACGACTTAAATGTTGATGAATTCGATGAACAAATCAAATCCGAGCAAAGGTCGGATCCCATTTTTTCAGGTCACATGCATGCTTCAAATGATGTACTAGATAATTTGTTTCAAAAGCATTCTTCACTTTCAAAAATTATCCGCACTCTGGCATATTGCCTAAGATTCATTAAAAAATGCAAAAATTCTAATGAATATCAAATCCCTTCAACAGTACTTACATCTAACGAAACAAAATCTGCTGAAGAAATTATCGTTCTTTGGATTCAAAGTTCTTACTTTAAAGAAGAGCTAAAATGTATCAAGGAACAAAAACCTCTAGCTAAGAAAAGCAAATTACACTCCCTATATCCGTTTATTGACGCTAAGGGTATCTTACGGGTGGGAGGACGCCTGCAAAATTCACAGTTCGCATTTAATCACAAGCATCCGGTAATACTTCCATCACAACATGAAATGAGTGAACTATTGATAATACAACAGCATATTGCCACTTTACATGCTGGACCTTCTCTACTATCGCACATCATAAAACAATCTTTTTGGATAGTTGGTGGAAAAAAGCTCATCAACAAATGCATTAATAGATGTTTAAAATGTTTCAGATATAAGAAAACTATTACAACTCCTCCATTAATGGGGAATTTACCTAAACCTCGAGTAAATCTTGAACGCCCCTTTTTCGCCAGCGGAATTGATTATGCAGGCCCCATATCCATTAAATTTAGCAAGGGTAGGGGTGCAAAAACAACTAAGGGTTACATTGCCTTATTTATTTGTCTTGCTACGAAAGCGGTCCATATAGAAGCTGTAAGTGACCTTACAACTGAAGCATTTATAGCAGCTCTTCGACGTTTTAGTGCAAGAAGAGGTACCCCACGTCACCTTTATAGTGACAACGGGAAGAACTTTGTCGGGGCATCAAGAAAAATCGACCAAATACAGAGGGCATGGTTGTCATTTCCTAAAAATGAAATCATGTCTGAATATTTAACTGAAAAATCCATTGAATGGCATTTTATCCCTCCTTCTTCCCCCCACTTTGGGGGAATTTGGGAGGCTGCAATAAAATCCGCGAAATACCATCTCAAAAGAGTAATAGGAGCGACACTTCTAACTTTCGAAGAGCTCGCCACCCTACTTAGCCAAGTCGAAGGCTTACTGAATTCGCGACCTCTTATACATTTAAATGACAATGATAGTGACTGCATAAATGTTCTCACACCCTCACATTTTCTTACAGGTGATGTAATTTTCTCGCTACCTGAGGAGACCTCATCTATTACGAGCAACCCTAGAAATCGCTGGGAGCTGCTGCAAAATTTAAAAAGAGGATTCTATCATCGATTTAAGAAGGAATATTTGAGCTCGGTCCAAAAAAGAGGCAAATGGAGAGTCGAGCAACGTAATCTTCAACCTGGACAAGTTGTGCTACTCCTTGATGATGCCCAGCCACCAGACTCTTGGCCATTGGTCCGGGTAAAAGAGGTGCATCCTGGAAAAGACGGACATGTCCGTGTTGTGACCATACAGTGTAGAGGATCTTTTTTGAGACGACCAGTCCACAAATTAGCTCTCCTCCCTATATATCAGGACTAAGGCCTGATAGGGTGGGAGTGTGTTCGAATGCTTAGAGTGATTATTCTAAAACAGTAATATTGATAAACATCAAATAACTTCATATTTCAGAAGTGACATTAATCACCTTAACTGTTTATTTTAAAACTATAATATTTATAAACTATAAATTGATCCATAATTCAAAAGTGACATTAATGAAATATATTTAATATCATTGTTTATTTAAAGCAATTCATAAGTAGTTGATTGCACATGATTGTGAAATCATTTTTGTTGATTACTTCAAGGACAATATTTTACTGTGAACGAACTTACTTCAGTTTCTCTTATGTTTTTGTAAAGCACACACGGTGCTTATATTTCTCTCATGGTTTCGCATACTTGGATAATATGTTAATCCAGTAACCGCAGCAGGAAACTGCATTCCTGTATCTTGTTTTCTCAATTTACTAAATGTTTCTTTAAGTTGTTAATATAACACAAAAAAGATATATTAGTGTGAATTTATTTACAATTAAAGACACAAAAGAACTGCTTCGTGAATCTCGGACAGCAACAGCGCTAAATGCTTGTTTAAGAGTAGTGTGGAAATAAGCATAAAATGTTTATTATATATTCACTTTCTCTATTCAATGGTAAGAATTTTATATCTGTTTACATAATTTTTTTTTTTAAGTAGCTGGAGATTTTTCGTATTTTTATAATTTTACTATCTAATATGTTCACTTTTTAACATTTTTAACAGGAAAGCGTTGGTGTGACAAACAAATGTTAAAGACACTTTTTATAGGAAATTAAATTATCTACAACTTTGTAACTGAACTTTTCTTTCTAAAAGTCATTGTTCGTGAGATATTCACAGAAAACTAATTTTTAAGCTCATTAGCGCCCCCTGGTGGCCAAAACTCGCATCGGATCGATGGAGACTTTTAGTATGTTTAACTACATAACCTAACTAGTACCTATGCAAAAATCTAGCTTTGTTCTAATTTTTCCCCTATTTTGCTAAAATGACTGGGCTACAGTGTAAAAGTTTAAAATGTAAGATGTTTAAAATTGTAAAATTTGCAGTACCGAAAATTGCAAGACCGAAATTGCATTGGAAAGTGTTGTGCATTTTAATTACTTTGAAATAAATTGTATTTTAAAGTAATTTTTTTTCTCTAAAACGGTGTAAAAATTTAAAATGTGCAATTTTTAGAAGAGTAAAATTTGCAGCAAGGAAAATTGCAAAATTGAAACTGCTGAGGATATTTTTGCTACTTCAAAATGACCATGGTTCGTACGGGTACCGTTATTTTCCTGGTGAAATACAAGTATTTCTTTATAGAAAAATAAATATTGTTTAAAAGAGTAAAATTTCGTTTTATTTAATTAGGAATTTTCTATAAGAAAATACTGGTACCAAAGAATTTACCGCTCATAAAATTCCAGGACCCGTACGAACCATGATGACGTATACGTTACATACAGATATGTTTGGCCTTTGTAATATAAATAGATATAATTATTTATACTGGCGTTTAAAAAATACACAAATTATGAGTATAACTTTATTTACTTAATTTTATCATTGACTGTTTTAGTTTTTATTACAAGCTGAAAATATTACTTTAATTCGCAATCTGAATAATTTTAAAACCCTTAATTTTTCAAATGGCGTATTAAGAATTAATTCATCGTTTCCTGTCAAATAACAAACTGTATTATTGAGATTAATTATGTAAATAGTTATTCGCATTAATTTGATCAATGTACAACTATTCGGTAATAAACAGTGCTAAACAATAATTTATTAAATAGATATTGCTTACATTTTGATAAAATATAAATGTTTAAAGTATGGTAAAATGCATAAGGAAGGCAAAAAAATCATTTAATGAATAATAATACATAACTTTATTGCTCTTCATACAACCAGAAAATATATATAATATATATATAAAGATTATCATAAACACCATTTCTTTATCTAAAACAATAACTCAAAAGAACATGCATTCTTTTATTTTAGTCATTTTGGAAGATATTTTCAAAAAGGTTTTTTAAACAAGGATTTTCATTTTCCACAGAAGCTTCTTTATCTCTTTTACAGTGTTTATTCAAATTGCAGAAGAGGTTATAAAACATATTCAATTAGAATTTACTTTGCTTTCTAAAAAAAAAAGTTTATAAAATAAAAACTACAAGGAACATGCTGCCGGGTGACTGTTGTTATAAGAAAAGATTTTTTCGCTTTTTTGAAGACATTTCCAACTTTTAACTGCGAAATTAAAAAAGTTTTTGAGCCTCGGGTCGTGAATGTTTTGGAAGAAAAGGACATGCTTAAAAAATCAATATTTATTATGAAATAGCACGATTTCGAACCGTTGTCGGAATACCTTTTGATATTATGAAAATGTAAGTTTAGATTGGGGGATTTTAGGTATTTTTTCCGTTTTATTTTATTTTATTTTATTTTATTTTTTATATAAATTTGCGAATCAAAGCAGCATTTGTCACGTTTTAAATATAGCAAAAACATCCTTCAGGATTTTTCTTCCAAGTGTAGCGAATAAAGTTTTTGGTGCTTATTGTTTTGTGCGTACGTTTATGGTACAGTTCATTCATTACAAACTTATTATTTGAAATTTATAAACTAAACTTATACGATGAAACATACTGAATATTACATATTTTTATTTCAGTTCTCAGTAGTGAAAGCAAGATTTTGAAAATAATACATAAAGATTTTATTTATTATTTACTTTCTGCCATTTCGCTATAGAAATCTTGAATCAAAGGAAATATACCTAGCAAGGATTGAAATTAAAAAAAAATAATAACCTTTTTTTATTTCTAATCAAATAACCACAACTGTTGTCTTATTCATATAATCTTACATTATTCAGTTCAAAGTATGAGTTGAGCACGTAATAGGCAAAATAGTTCTAAAGTCACTGAAGTATCTGTGTTTACCTATTTTTTAGTAAGTTTATTCTCTTGAATTTGAGCCTGTACCTTAAATTACTGCAGAGATATGGCGAAATGACCTCAAACTTGCAATTCCTTTAGACGAGAATTTTTTTATCGATAAAATACATGTTTAAGTATGTTTTATGGGATTAGTTTTTCAGAAATTCATGCCCCCTATATAAAACTGATTCAGAGATATTGCGAATTGCCTAAAAGTTTCAACCCTACCTTTAATCTTCGGGGGGTTTCGGAATTTTCTTAAATGGCTGAAATGCATGTTAATTTATTTTCGTAACATGTTTTACATCCTCAGTTTACAGATTCTACCAAAAAAGGCTGCAGAAATATCGTCAAATGTCCTAAAATTTTCAAATTTTCGAATTTGTAACTACCTTACAGGAAAATTTTCAATAATTGCTAAAGTACAAGTTTTTTATATTTTATTTAGTAGATTTTTTCTGTGCAATTTCACGCTCCTGGCTAAAATGGTTGCTGAAAAAAGGCAAAAGGACCTACAAGTTTCGATTCTTGCTCGAATTCTCTTAGGTGACAGGAGCAGGGAAATTCTAAAATCGCTGAAAAATGTGTTTAATTATCTTTTTAAAGTTTTATTTTGAAAATTTCTGAAATTTCTTAATTTTTCTGGAATGTTTTGTGCCGATCTAAAACGACAACTAAGGTATGGAAATTGATCCAAAATTTCACAAACATCTATTTACTTATTTTCAAATAAAAATGTGTATTATCATGGTGTGTATTAAACATTACAGAAACACAATTACTTGCCCTTTAAAGTTTTAAAATTCCTTTAAAAGATAACGCACGTAAATTGTTTGTATATATTTAGAATGGAAAATTTGCTGCCTGTAATAAATTATTACATTATTTTTTAGAGATATACAGTTTGTATTTATTTGCTTATGGTTTATATTTAATGCAAATTAGTGTACGAAAAACATTTATATTCATAAACATGCACAAAAAAGAACATTATTAAAATTTTAAATTAATCCATTAAAAAAATCTTCCATATTACAATACATTTTTTATTTATTCCTGACATACATTAAAACTTTTATTTATTATTCATTACGGTTATTCATTTATTCAATAAAGTTCTTTTAACATAAATAAAACACACTCAACATTTAACACCTTCCCTTATAAATAGGTAATTTTTGCTTATTTAAAACAGTTAAATTTTGTGAGACAGAGTACGAGTAATTGAAAAATAATTTAAGTATTTTCAATAAAATATTTAATTTTATATTATTCAGCTTTAAAAATAATAATTTTGAAAACGATACTGCTATTTTAAATATATATTTATTTATCACATGAAATATTATGTAGGATATATCTAAAATGCATCAATAACTTTTTAAAATTATTTTTGTTCAATATTATGCAAATTGCAATAACAAAGTGTTTAATAAAATTTTATGCATTTTATTCTTTTGAAAACTTTATAACTCATAATTGTTTGTCCGCTTACCGTTTGCCTATTTCTTAACTTTAATAAATATAGATAGATTCCATGTGATTCATGTTGACTATACCATGCTTATTATAGCAAATGACGTTGGGAAAAACTCTTAATTCATTTATAAGGATATAACAAAGAATTCGAATACGTTACTTTTTTGAGATAATTGTTTGAATTACATTCTAATGACATTCTTCAACTATTATATTATGTTTATTATGTTATATTTGTATATTATAACTAAATAGTTTTACTGCTTAGATTTCGTAATTTTCCTGAACATATTTCTTTATAAACTGAGAATTTTATAAAAACTTTGATTATTTTAAAACTGTCTACATAAAAAGAGCTAAAACAAGAGGATAATTGTGATCGTAGATCGCACAAATGGTTTCGTTTAATATTTCTATCAAAACATTTTATCCTATAACTTATAAATCCAAATTATTAATTCATAATTATTAAATTCTTATATAGATGTTAGCACCAATAAATTTGATCTCAAAATAATTATAAAAGAAACTTGTTCATTTTAATAAAATGGAAAATATTAAAATCAAACTATTTAAATAAAATCCAAAATTCCAAAGTTTTAGAAAATCCGAAAAAAAAATAGTGAAGATATAAATAAAATTTTAAATTTCTAAAACGAAAAAAATGTTTGAACGAAATTTAAAACAGTGAATCATTAATTAATCGAAATAGTTTTAAAAATACGAAGAAAATTGAATTTTAAAAATATACACTGGTGTCCAAAATTTAAGCATAATTGGTAATTAAGTAATTATTTTTAAGTAATGAGAGAAATATGAATCGGAATGTGCTGAAACTCCAGGTGTGTAAACAAAATAGTACGCGTCACATATTTTCGCGAAGAGTTTTCCCCGAAATATAACAGGGGACCGTCAACAAATTGAAAAAGAGCGAAGATCTTTTGTATAACCCAGTCAAAACTAATGTAGAAAAAGTATTCAAACTGCACATTATGATTATTTGGCTTATTGCCAAATAATTATAGTAATTGATTTTTACAAAGTCTCATAATTTCGCGTATGACATGAACAATTAAACTTTAAGTACGCGAAATTTAAAATCTCTGACTTAAACAGTTTTTGCATATGGACTCTGCGACTGACAAACAGACAGAGTCAGAGACGTCTGCGATTTCTTCAGATGAATGAAAACCTATAAAGGAACAATTTATTTTTTAAATAATGCGTTTATTAATTAAATTTTCAAAAAATAAACTACACATGATTTCATGAAACAAAAATTTTCTTCACATTATAAAACTTATTACATAAACTTAAATGGTGAAGACGTTAAACTCTACAATTTCTTTTCAAATCTGAATATTTATTTAAAAATCTCGTTCAAACTTAACCTCTAATTAAAGTGTAAAAGAAATATTTCCATTTTTTTTCAAAGATGTTAAGGTACTCTCAAGTAAAAATAATATGCAAAGCAAAAAATCAGATTTGAAGAATAAAAATTTTATTTTTTAAAGCTAATTATTGCATTAAATTTTGTTCTTTAAATTAAGGTCAGGGTGATTTGTAAAATATATTAAAGAACTAAATGTTTAAAAAATAATTATTCATTAGAATTATGGCGGATTAAAGTTGTATTTAAATATTATTCAATAGCCAAGTAGAAAAACTAAAATCTTTTTACTTTATCTGTTCATAAATTCACAAATAAAAAATTTTAAGTTTAGTATTTATCATAATTATCAACCAATTCAATACGCAAGTGTTAAAAAAATGGTTTTTAAAAAGCAAAAGAATTCAACTTAAAAAAAATAAACTAATTTTTGGAAAACTAATTTCAAAAAGTTATCAGTATGAAAAAAAAATGCAGTGTGGAGATCTTCACAAATACTGGATTGTCTAAATATGTAAATATCAACTCTATAAATTTATTTAAAATGTCGAATGTGAAGTGAAAACAAAATAATTAAATTGTTATTTAAATGTTTTAAGTATTTATATACTAAATACGTGTATTATTCCAATATTATATAAAATCTGAACTACATATATGCAATTAAAAAGTCACAGAGTTAGAATATTCTTTTTATTTTAGGTTTAAATTTTAGGATTGTGAGAATTAAAATAATACATATAATGCAGGTAACGATATAGTTTATTGAAAAGGGAATATTTCAACTAGAATATTGACATATGGTAAAAAGTAAGGATCGACCAAAACAATTTTTAAAGACAAAAACAGAAACCGAAAGCGAGTTTTGGTATTCTTCCAATTTTCGTCCAAAAACGAAAATGGAAATGAAAATGTCAATTTTTTAAAGTATAATTAATACAGTAAAACCTCCATAACGGACACTCCCGAATAGCGGACACCTCTATTTAACGGACAGTTTTCCAATCCCCACTCCCAAAACATAAATTTTTGTATGTTTAACCTCTGAATAACGGACATTCCGAATAGCAGACACTTTATTCGGCGATAAAGGATGAAAAAAAAAGTATTTTTTAAACCGAAGAAAATGGAAAAAAGTAAAAAAGCCTCTGAATTTATCAGGACAACGTCTCACCAATTTTGTTATCACAGTTAAATGTAAATAAAGAGCTGGGGAAAATTCTCCCCCCCGCCCCAACGTTCAGTGTTAAATTCAGGGGGTTGCCCGGGAGAAATAATCTCCCAGACTATTGAAATGTCATCTAAGAACATTTTGAGATTTTATGCTTTTAACCCTTTCCGGCGCAAGCAAATTTGTTCATAAAATAAGAAATTATTGATTGACACCGGAATTTAAAAACGACTTTTTAGAAATTATGAAATCCTAAATTCATGCTTTAATTGTAAAATCGAAATTTCTTTAAAATATTCTTGGTGGCGATTGCAAGTTTGGAATTAAAATTAGTTGTGCCCGGACTGAACACACTGCGCCGGAATGTGTTAAAGATCAAAAAGTGCAAACCCTCCCTCAATGTCCAATAACATCACACAGAAAAACAAATTACCTGTACGAGTAATCGCAAGCAAAAATAAACTTTTCTAATAGATTTTTTTCACAATAATGTAATAATCAGTAGATAAAAGTGTGCACAATTTTATTTCAATTTTATTGCTTAAAAATAATTTTAATTTCTGATTAATTATACAATAAAGGTTTTAGGACATATAAAAGTAAATTAATGAAACATTAAGCATTTCTTAGTGGTTTTAGATTCTCTGAGATATTTCTTAATAGCGGACACTTCCGAATAGCGGTCAAATTCTGCGTTCCCGAGGTGTCCGTTATTTAGAGGTTTTACTGTATATGCATAATTTTGCGATTAATCTAACGGGTCCCACCAGTGGTTGGAGGATTCTGCTCTCGAAGATAGTAGTCAAAAGATGTTGGGTTCGAATCGAAAAGTGCGCGTCGGCTTAACCGTTCGGAGTTTTCGTGTTTTTTTTAACCTTGTGTAAATACGGATTAGGTTCCCTCAAAAAGATCTCCAACGAAAGGCACTTTCCTTTGAGCCTATATCCCTCGTGCAGATAATCGGCAGTCTTATAAATTCGTTTCATTATGATTTTATATATATTAGAGTTAGACTCTTTTAGACTATTTATGTGCAGTTAGGAGAGATTTTTAGTAACAAACAATTTACATTTGGTTTATTTACCACGATACATTTTTCTCAGAGCATTTCAGTGTATTTTAACTACATGTGGTATTTATAATTGATTTGATAACGAATGGTTTGGCATAATGGTATAAAACTTTTTGGTACATACCAAAATGTTTTATACCATGCGTCAATGCTTTATACCAAGACAAATGGTATAAAGCATTTTTTAAAATATTTCGGTTAAATTTTAAAATCCATGCAGTTTTACATAAATATAATTTTTAAATATTAAAAACTATATATTTTCCCAATAATGAACAATGATTCAACTTTATATTTTTAGTTTCAGATTCTGTACGCATCTAAATAAAAAGATATAACAGACGCTTCTATCAGACACGAAATGATAGGAAGGATACAAGCCAAATAACAAAATTTACTAATAACAAAGAATGTCCTTTTTAATCATGTTTTTACTTTTCCATTATCTTTACGATTTGTTGTAACTAAGTACCTTTTCTTATCTCCTTTTCAGTGTTATTTTTCTTCCTTGCATTAGGATTAATATGTGTTGTTTAGAGATATATTTCTATATTATTTTTGAGAATTTTGAAAATTAAAAACAAGATTTTGTATTACAAATAAGTATTTCTGAAATTTAAAAATGGATTATGTTTGTCTGGTATTAATAATGAAAATAATTTTAACATAATGCTTTCTCTCTTTAAAGTATGTTTTTTATTTTATGTTTTATTTAAATTAAATGGGTTTCGTTAAGATATTATTTTATTTTTGTGTAATAAAATTCGTTTATACACATAGAAACATATCTGTAAAAACAGACACAAAAAAATAATAATAAACAATGTCTCTCTGTAAATTTACTCTAGTTCTCGGTTAAATTTCTTTGATTGCGTTTCTCGGTCATAACATTACAAACGTTTCTGTTTTCATATAACATATTCTCTGGTGGGATTTCCATATATTTATTTAAAAATATTTTTATCACTGTTAAATCTTTAATTTAAAATACAAATTTTCAAATTTTTTTACAGTTTTTTTAAAAATATTAAACGTTAGACTCTTTTAGACTTTATTTATGTGCAGTTAGGAGAGATTTTTATTACAAACAATTTACATTTGGTTTATTTACCACATACATATAAGGCTTGGTTTTTTAATAGTAAGTTAATATTATTTTCCTGCTGAGTCATAGAACACATTTTTTATAATATTGTAAAAAAGTACAAAAAAGATTTTTTCTTTAAGAAATATTTCCGACAGTAAATACAAGACGTAATTTGCCTCGTATCTTTCAAACATTTAGAGTCTAAGAAAGCTATTTCATAATTTTCTTTAGGCGTTTCCAGATTCTTAATTTGTTAATGTAGGATGATATGATAATCTACATTTTTGAGAATAGTATTTTTTGTAGTTATATATATCAATTACAGTTCGATAGCAATATTGTAAAGAACACGTATTAAATCTTAAAAAATTACATAAAAGGCTTTGTGAGAAAAATACTTTGTTACTGATGATAATAAATTAAATGGAAAGGTACAGAAGCAAAAATAAATATATATTTCCAACATTATTACCAAATTTTATTTGCCTCGTATCTTTCTAACTTTTAGTATCTAATATAGTTGTTTATTTAATTTTTTTATACATTTTAAGATTCTGAAGCTGATAAAAAAATTATATAATAATGCTCAGTGATTAGAATAATATTTTTATAGTACATATTTAATGCTTTTGAACACAGAATTACAGAGTATTTTTACTTCATCTGATATTTATAATTCATTTGATAACCAATGGTTTGGCATAAGGGCATTATATTGCATTTTGTTAATTTTTGTGGTTAAATTTTTAAAATTTATACTGTTATACAAAAACGTAATTTTTAAATATACAAAAAATACTTTTACAATAATAAACAATGATTCAATTTTATACTTGCAGCTTCAGTTTCTGTAAACATGTAAATAAAATAATTAAACAGACGCCCCTGTCAGTCACGAAACGATAACAAAGACACTAGGAAAATAACATAATTTACATATATCAAAGAATGTTTTTTTCTTATCACGTTTTTACCTTTCCATTATCTTTACTATTTACTTTTCCTATCTCCTGTTCAGGGATTTTTTCATCTTCTTCTCTACATTAGGATTAATATGTGTTGTTTTGGGTTATACTTCTATATTATTTCTGAGAATACTGAAAAATAAAGAAAAAATTGTATAGTGCAATGAAATGTTTCTGGAATTTAAAAAGTGAACAATATTTGGCTTGTTTTAATAATGAAACTGGTTCTAACATAATGATTTCTCACTTAAAAAAATATTTTTTTACATTATGTTTCATTTAAAATAAATGGCTTTCGTTAAGATACTATTTTTTTCTGAAATAAAATTGCGTTACGCAGTGAGAAAAATTTCTTTAAAAGCACAAGAAATATAAACAATGTCTTTCTGTAAATTTATTCTAGTTCTCGGTTAAATTCACTTGATTGAGTTTCTCAGTCGTCACATTACAAACATTACTTTTTTCTTATAACAAATATTGAGAAGGGATTTCCATATATTTATTAAAAGATATTTTTTTATCGTTGTTAAAATCTTTAATTTAAAATAAACACTTTTAACATTTTTCTACTTCTTTATAAGAAATATTAAACAAGAATCGCTAAAAATCGTTTTATGAAAGATTAGACTATTTACGAAAAGGACAATTCGTCTATGCGGAAATCGCAGGGATTTTTATTAATAATCACTTTGATGTTGTTTTATTTACTACGTACATATAAGACTTTGTAGTTTTAATAACAAGTTAACATTAAGTTAACAATATTTCACAGCTGAATCATAAAACACATATTTTGCATAATATTGTAAAAAGTACAAAAGAGATATCTTTTTTCTTTAAGAAATTATTCCGATATTAGTACAAGTTATAATTTGCCTCGTATCTTTCTAATATTTAGTATTTTAGAAAGCTATTTCATTATTTTTTACGTTTGCAGATTCCTTAACTGTGAATGTGAGGTAATATAATAATGCTCAGTTTTGCGAATGATATTTTTTTAATTCTATTATATCATTTGTAGTGATGCATAGCAATATTATAAACAGCTCATTTTAAACCTTAAAAAAGTTACAGAAAAGGCTTTTGTAGAAAAATACTTTGTTACTGACGATACTAAAATAAATGGAATAGTACAAAAGCGATAAAAAATGTATGTTTCCGACATTAGTACAAAATGTTATTTGCCTCGTATCTTTCTAACTTTTAGTATCTAATAAAATTGTTTGTTTCATAATTTTCTTTATACGTTTGTAGATTCTAAAACTGCTAAAGTGAGGTTATATGATAATGATCAGTAGTTAGAATAATATTTTTCACAATATATATATAATGCATTTTGAACAGAGTATTGCAGTGTATATTTTTCTAAATCTGATATTTATAATTCATTTGATAACCAATGGTTTGGCATAAGGGCATTAAATATTGCATTTTGTTAAATTTTTCGGTTACATTTTTTAATCGATACAGTTATACAAAAATATAATTTTTAAATATACAAAAAAATATTCTTACAATAAGAAACAATGATTCAATTTTATATTTGATACTTCGGATTCTACAAACATTTAAATACAGTGATAAAACAGGCATCACTGTCAGACACGAAAAGATAGCAAGGATACCGGGAAAATAACATAATTTACTAATATCAAAGAATGCCCTTTCTTATCACGTTTTTACCTTTCCATTATCTTTACTACTTGATGTAACCAAGTACCTTTTCCTATCGCTTTTTGAGACTTTTTTTCTTCCTTGCATTAGGATTAATATGTGTTGTTAGAGGATATATTTCTATATTATTTTTGAGAAGTCAGAAGATTATAAAAGTGGTAGTATAGTACACAAAAATATATCATAAATTTTAAAAGTGGATAATATTTGTCTAGTATTAATGCTGAAAATTATTCCAACATAACGCTTTCTCACCTAATATATATATATATAAACACTGGTGTCCAAAAGTTAAGCATAATTGGTAATTAAGTAATTGTTTTTAAGTAATGAAAGAAATATGAATCGGAATGTGCTGAAACTCCAAGTGTGTAAACAAAATAGTACGCGTCACATATTTTCGCGAAGAGTTTTCCCCGAAATCGAACAGGGGACCGTCAACAAACTGATAAAGAACGAAGATCTTTTGGATAACCCTGTCAAAACTAATGTAGCAAAAGTGTTCAAACTGCACATTATGATTAATTGGCTTATTGTAATGTACCGTGTTAATTTTTACAAGGATAGCATGTATACTCGTAGAGAAATTAAGGTTTTTATAAAAACAGTCCTAAATTTTTCCAAGTTTTTTGCTTATAATTTGCAGAGTTCTTATTATAAAATAATGTTCTTTTCTGAAAATATGACAAACATCATTGTACACTATACCCTGTCTTCAGAATTTAAAAATAATAAAAATTGTATGAAAAATGAGTATGTTTAGTAAATAATTTTTCATTGCGCATGCGTCAACGATATCAAAATGTCATTTGCATATTGTGTTAATTAAATGTATAGAGCAACTTCTGTAAAAGTTTCAAAAACATAGCTTGAAAATTCTGAAAATGGGAGCCTATAGAATCAACTCAAAATCCGTTATTCCTAAAGGAAGCAAAAAAATCAGGGGTTTTACCTAAATATAGTTGTACGTGCAATATTGTGTAGGCACTAAACAATGGAATATGGATACAGCCCCTCATCTTTTTGCTTCATTTAGGGAATAAAGGATTTTGAGTTGATTCTATAGGCTCCCATTTTCAGAATTTTCAAGCTATGTTTTTGAAACTTTTACAGAAGTTGCTCTGTACATTTAGCTAACACAATATGCAAATGACATTTTGATATCGTTGACGCATGCGCAATGAAAAATTATTTACTAAACATACTCATTTTTCATACAATTTTTATTATTTTTAAATTCTGATGACAGGGTATTGTGTACAATAATGTTTGTCATATTTTCAGAAAAGAACATTATTTTATAATAAGAACTCTGCAAATTATAAGGAAAAAACTTCAAAACATTTAGGACTGTTTTTATAAAAACCTTAATTTCTCTACGAGTATACATGCTATCTTTGTAAAAATTAACACAGTACATTACAATAAGCCAATTAATCATAATGTGCAGTTTGAACGCTTTTGCTACATTAGTTTTGACAGAGTTATCCAAAAGATCTTCGTTCTTTTTCAATTTGTTGACGGTCCCCTGTTCGATTTCGGGGAAAACTCTTCGCGAAAATATGTGACGCGTACTATTTTGTTTACACACCTGGAGTTTCAGCACATTCCGATTCATATTTCTTTCATTACTTAAAAATAATTATTTAATTACCAATTATGCTTAACTTTTGGACACTAGTATATATATATATATATATATATATATATATATTACATTATGTTTCGTTTATCAGAAATTGTTTCTGTTAAGATACTACTTTATTTTTATGTAAGAAAAATTTCGTTACACACAGTAAAAAATTTCTTAAATAAAAAAATAAACAATATCTCTCTGTAAATTCTCGTAAATGTTCTCTCTAACTCTCTGTATAGTTCTCGGTGAAATTCACTTAATTGAGTTATCACATTGCACACATTTCTTTCTTTTATAAAGCAAATACTGTGTAGGGATTTCCTCGTATTTATTTAAAGATATTTTTTATCGTTATTAAAGTCTTTGATTTCAAATATATACTTTTAAAATTCTTTTACAATTTTATTATAAATATTAAACAATAACGGTTAAAAATCGTTTTATGAAAGATTAGACTATTTAAAAAAAGGATAATTCGTCTCTGTGGAGATAGCAGGAATTTTTATTAACACTCACTTTGCAGCTGTTTTATTTACTACTTGCATATGAGGCTTGGTAGTATTAAAAGCAAGGTAACAATATTTCCCAACTGAATCACAAAACACCTCAATTGTATAATATTAAAAAAAGTATAAAATAGTTAAATAGTTTGTTTTTTCTTTAAGAGATATTTCTGATGGTAGTACAAGATGTACTTTGCCTCGTATCTTTCTAACATTAAGTATTTATTAAAGTTATGTCTTTGCGGATTCCTTAATTGCTAATATTTAGTAATATAATAATACTTAGTTCTGAGATTAATACTTTTTATAGTTATATTACATCAATTATAGTTGTCCATAGCAATATTATAAAAAGCACATATTAAACCTTAAAAAAGTTACAGAAAAGGCTTTGAGAGAAAAATACTTTGTAACTGACGATAATAAATAAATGGAAAGGTACAAAAGTGATAATAAAATACATATATTTCCAACATTTGTGCAATGAATTATTTGAATCACATCTGTCTAACTTTTAGTATGTAATAATGTAGTTTGTTTTATAATTTTCTGTATACATTTGTAAATTTTTAAACTGCTAAAGTGGAGTTATAAAATAATGCTCAGTAGTTAGAATAATATTTTTTATAGTATATATATAATACGTTTTGAACAGAGAATTGCAGCGTACTTTTACTAAATTCGATATTTATAATTCATTTGATAACCCATGGTTTGGTAGAATAGAATAAAATATTGCATTTTGTAATTTGTTTCTGTAAAATTTTAAAATCTATGCAGCTATACGAAAATATAATTTTTAAATACACACTAAAATATTTTTACAATAATAAACAATGATTCAATTTATATTTTCAGCTTCAGATTCTATAAATACCTAACTAAATTGATAAAATTGTTTAAATAAATTGATAAATTCACCTAACGATAATTGATAATTGATAAAATCACCCCCCCCCCCGAAACGATAGCAAAGATACCAGGAAAATAACCTAATTTACTAATATCAAAGAATTTCCTTTCTTATCATATTTTTACCTTTCCATTATCTTTACTATTTGCTTTTAATCAAGTACATTTTCCTATTTCCTGTTCAATGTTTTTTTTTCTTTTTCCTCGCATTAGGATATATATGTGTTGTTTCAGGATATATTTCTACATTATTATTGAGAATTCGGAAGATGAAATAGTATAGTACAAAGAAATATTTTTTGAATTTAAAAAATTAGAAACATTTGTCTAGTATTAATAATGAAAAACTATTCTAGCATAACGCTTTCTCATCTAAAAAAAAATATTTTTTTTCTACATTTTGTTTCGTTTATAAGAAATTGTTTCTGTTAAGGTACTATTTTATTTTTGTGTAAGGAAAATTGCATTACTCACGGAATACACATTTTCTTTAAAAAACACAAACAAAAAAGCCAATGATTCTCTATAAATTACTCTAGTTCTCAGCTAAAGTCATTTAATTGATTTTCTCAGTCATCACATTACAAACATTTGTTTTTTCTTCTAACAAATATTGTGTAGAGATATCCATGTATTTATTTAAAGATATTTTTTCTATAAAAAATATGTTTAAATAAATACATGGAAAGAATCACTGTAAAATTCTTTAATTTGAAATATACACTTCTAAAATTCTTCTACAATTTTATTAGAAATATTAAACAAGAATCGTTAGAAATCATTTTATGTAAGATTAGAATATTTAGGAAAAGGATAATTCGTCTCTGTGGAGATATCAGGGATTTTTATTAACAATCACTTTGCAGCTGTTTTACTTACTACGTGAAATGCAAGAATTTGGTAGTATTAATATAATGTTAACAATATTTACCAACTGAATCACAAAACTTATCTTTTGTATAATATTGAAAAAAGTATAAAATATTTTTTTTATTTTTAAGAAATATTTATGATATTATTACAAGATGTAATTTGCCTCGTATCTTTCTAACATTAAGTATTTAACCTCTTCAGACCTGACCATAAAATCACTCTACAAATACATATTTATTGCTTTTGCATAATCGAAATGACACCATAGATGACAGAAAGAGTCATTTTTATGAAATCAGTGATTTAGAGGACTAGTAATTTAGGTTTACAAATTTGGATATAAAAGTACTAATTCCCTTAAAACATCAGTTTAACTATCAGCAATATAAATTTACGAAATAACAAAATTAAGGTTTTTAAACAAGTAAATGATCAGCAAATCCTCAAAATTTTGTTATTGTAAAGCATTTAAGGTAAATAATCATGAATATCTCTTACTTCCTTGGCCACAATGTCTTGAAGGTATTTTCGAAACAGAGATGAAAATAATATTTATTTTATGAATTAATATTCATGAGTGCTGCCATTTATTGGTTTTGTCTTAAAGCAAAGAACATTCAGCTGTATAGAAGTAAAGTAAACGTGCAAAAAAATTGAACAGTTTAGTTTTCATGAGGAAAAGAACGGCGGTACACATTTGTGTATTTCAGGTCTGAAGAGGTTAATAAAGCTATTTTATAAATTCTTTATGTGTTTGCAGATTCCTTAACTGCTAATCTGAGGTAATATTATAATGCTCAGTTTTGAGAGTAATATTTTTATAGTTATGTTATATCAATTATAGTTATACATAGCAATATTATAAACAGCATATATTAAACCTTAAAAAAGTTACAGAAAAGGATTTGACATAAAAATACTTTGTTACTGACGATAATAAATAAATGGAAAGGTATAAAAGTGATAATAAATTACATATATTTCCAACATTAGTACAAGATGTTATTTGCCTTGCATCTGCCTAACATATAGTATCTAATTATGTAGTTTTTTTTATTTCCTTTATATATTTGTAAACTGCTAAATTGAGGTTATATAACAATGCTCAGTGTCACGAATTCGATTAATATTTGTAATTTCTTTGGTGTTCATATTCTCATAGTGATTCCATGGTCATAGTTTTATTTTCGCAAACGATCACGAAAAATGAAAAAATAGTAGTAGAATTATTCTGGAATAAAGTATGTGTTAAGTTTTTATCTGAAATTTTTGAAGCTTCGTTTTTTTGTAAGATATTTAAGTTATTTTCACACGTTTAATTATAAAACGATGATTTTCGATCTATATTTTCGGGTAGAATTTATTGCATCGACATCGCACTGTTTGAGACATGTGGCGCCCGAACTAATAGCGACGTGTGAAAAGTAACTGTTTTTTATTAGTTAAAAGAACTTGGGAAAAAAATGGATGCTTTAAAAATCAAAAGAACACCTCTTAGAGCTAGATTTACGAAAACTTACAATGCTTTAAGTGAAGCTTTAAACGACGCAAGTCCAGATGCTAATTTAATAGAGAATGTAATGTGTCAACTGGAAGATAAAAGCACAAGATTGCGAGCTATAGATGAAGAAATTTTGAATTTTATGTTGATAGAGAAGATTATAGAAAAAGCTTATTCTAAATAATTTGAAGCATGCGAAGAGTATACAGAAAAATTTATTGCTATAAAGCAAAAAGTAAAGACATTTCTGGTGAAGCCTATCGAAGAACAACTCCGATCGCAGAATTATATAGATGTTGAAAGAACGCTGTCACGACCACTTCGCTTACCAGAAATAAGTTTACAGCCGTTTGATGGTGATGCAAGATTATGGTTAACTTTTTGGAATTCGTTTAGCGAAATTCATGAAGACACCACTTTAGATGACCATGTAAAATTTATTTATCTTTTACAGACGATAACGCGAAATCCAAAGCTGCACAGATTGTTAATAGTTTCTGCTAGAAGGTACACTTATTGAGATATATGTTAGAGACCTTCTTCAATTAGTTTTAATTAACAATCCAACATCAAGCAAGAATTTTAATTTATCGTCATTATATGATAATCTAGAGACAAAACTTAGGTCTCTAGAATCCTTAGGTGTCACAGAAGAGAAGTATGCCAGCATACTTTTCCACTTGTAGAATCTTGTCTACCTCATGTTGTGCTAATGATCTGGGAAAGACAGCGTAAGAAGACTGCTCAAGGTAAGAACGAATTAAATACTATGCTTGATTTTTTTTAAGATGAAGTAATAGCGGAAGAGCGGGTTATTTTGGTTCATTCTAATCTTGATTTTGAAAACCCAAAGAAATATAGTAAATGTAATAATGAATATAATTCAATGCCAACTGCCACAGATTTATTTATAAGTAATAAGAATAAGAATTTAGTTAAAAAGCGTGAAGACTTGTGTATATTTTGTGACAATTGTCACTTATTAGAAAAATGTTTGAAAGCTAGTTCGCTTTCTTTTGATGAGAAACGTAACTTAATTTTGAAAAAAGGGGCTTGTTTTGTTTGCCTGAAGAAAAACCACAGTTCACGCAATTGTAACTCTAAAATTAAATCACGAATTGTGGTAAAAGACATTTTTTTATATTATGTCAAAATGTTTTTATTGAAAATGGTAATGCGGCGTTAGAAAGTCACAAACATGAATCAGGGAGTAGTGACACTTTTAACTACTCAATGTTCGGATCCAACTGTGTTACTCCAAACTTTGAGTGTCCGTATAAAGCACAATGGAAAAGAGAAAATCGTGCGTGGAGTTATTGACACAGGATCAGAACGCTCCTATTTATCACGAGATGTAATTAAATATTTGAATTGTAAAAGTATTGGTGAAATTAAATTAATTCACACATTATTTGGTAATTTTGAAACAAGTGAAGGAAAGCATAATAAATATAGAATTTACTTAAGTAGCATAGACAATAGTTATAAATGTGATATGCATGTTTTAGATGCTCCTGTTACTTGTTCTAAAATACGAAAAGTGCCAAATGGGCCTTAGTTATCAGAATTAAATAAATGTGGTATTAAAATTTCTGATGTTGAAAATAGTTCACGTAAAACCAAAAATGAAATTAAATTATTGATTGGTTCTGATGTGGCCGGAAAATTACTCACCGGAAACATTAAAGTTTTAGAAAGTGGTCCGGTTGCGGTAAAAATCTATTTGTAATGGACTCTAATGGAAAAAATTGCAAGTATTAAATCAGAAACAAATGAGGCTGTTATGTTTATTTCATCACTTTGGAACAATTGTTCCGTTGCTGGTTTGTGGAAGCTGGATATTATGGGTATAACGGATCCAGTTGAATCCAAAACTAAATCTGAGATTCATGAAGAAACTATGCAGTATTTTAAGAATAATATAAGAATAGATTCACATGGGAGATACGAAGTAGCATTGCCATGGGTGCTAGATAATGCTTGTTTGCCTAACAATAGAGAACTTGCCGAAAAGCGGCTTGCTACAACGAGGAAAAAGTTAATTAATTTAAATAAAATTGAGGTATATAGCGAAGTACAGGGTGATTATAATTAAAGTCCGAGTTTCAAAACGCTCTAAAAAGCAAACCACTCGTTAAAATGGCGTCAAAATTTAACAGCGTATTATTGAAGAAGGGGGAAAGAACATGAACCAAAAAAATCCAAATTTGAGTGACAGATGGCGCTGTAAGCGTCAGTATATGTAAATTAAAATACCTGGCATGCACACGACAATTTCAGGTGTTATAAAAGCGTTGGGTAAACGGCATTTCCTCATTTCGCTTCTCAGACGTTGACCATGAGTGTCTCAATGAAGGATCGTGCTCTGCTTATAAAGCTTTATTACAAGAACGGTGATTCTGCACCAGTGGTTCTGCAGAAGTTCAGGACTCTCAAGGATATGAAAAAAGGCGCTGGAGAGATGACTGTCAGAGGTCTGGTGAAAATGATGCAAAAATTCGAAAATACAGGTTCGTTTGATGTGCAGTCTGGTAGAGGAAGGAAAAGATGTAATTCGGCGGTAGTTGAAGAAGTGGCCACAGCAGTTCAGGAAGAGTCTAGCGGTGGTGAGCAACCATGCAGTGCACGGAGAATTGCCCGAACATTGCACAGGCCTGTGAGCACGGTACATAACATTCTACGAAAGATCCTGCAATGCTATCCGCATAAAATTTGCCATGTGCAGGAGTTGTTCCCTTCTGAGCTGCCAGCAAGAGAGGATTTTGCTTTGGAATTTCTCGCTCGCATGGAAGTGGACAATGATTGGCCGTGGAAAATTCTGTGGACAGACGAAGCCCACTTCCACCTGACGGGATATGTCAATACACAGAATTCCCGAATATGGGCAACAGAAAATCCACTCGCAACGAACCCAGTACCACTTCATCCTGCAAAGGTCACTGTGTGGTGCGGATTTACGGCATCATTTATCATAGGGCCGTATTTTTTCGAGGAGACATGTGCTTTAGGTCCTGTTACCGTTACCGTCAATGATCAGCGCTATGGGTCTCTTTTGCATAATGACGTCATTTCAGCTCTGCAACAGCGTGAATGTCTGGATAGTATCATTTTAACGCAAGATGTCGCTCCTCCGTACATTGCAAATCGAGTGAAGCAGTTGTTGAGGCGGCATTTCGGAAATGCTAGAATTATCAATCGTCATTTCCCTACAGCCTGGCCGGCCCGGTCACCTGATCTTAATCCGTGTGATTTCTGGCTGTGGAGTTATCTGAAAGATATTGTGTTCAGTACTCCGATTGCCAACATAGCTGAATTAAAGACACGCATTGCGCAACACATTCTGAACTTGACCCCGGATACACTTCGATCGGTTGTGGAACATGCTGCTTCCCGATTTAATCTTGTTGCACACGGCAGTGGACAGCATATTGAACATGTTTTGCGTCAGTCTCACCAAACTTAAAAACCGATTGGATGGATGCTTTTTATGCGGTTTCTGGCCTCAGGACAATTAAAAATCGGTTAGATGGATGCTTTTTATGCGGTTTTTGGCCTCAGGACAATTAAAAACCGGTTAGATGGATGCTTTTTATGCGGTTTTTGGCCTCAAGACAATTAAAAGCCGATTGGAGGAATGCTTTTTATGCGGTTTTTGGCCTCAGGACAATTAAAAACCGATTTTTCCCATCCGATGTGGTACGACCTTGCCGTGGTGGACGGGCTTACGTAATTAACAGTATCACACGCGTACAGTCATGCACACTGACCAATACAGTTGGTTTATATCGTGTAACTTGCGCCTACAAATGGTGAAACGTATCCTGAGAAAAGTTCTAGGTAGAACTTCATTATCCTACAAAGAACTGTTCACAGTTCTCTGTTATTGTGAACAAGTTGTGAATGCTAGACCTCTAACATATGTTACTAAGATGTGAACGATCTAGCACCGTTAACACCATCATTGTTTTTACAGGACATAAGATCTTCAGATGTGAGAGATTTTGATGCAATTGACGCACAAGAATTAAATAAAAGAGTTTGTGACGGTATATTCATGCTGGGTGTCATTTGTCACGTTATATGCAGACATACTCATTAATTTAGGTTAAAACAACACAGTTTATTAAAATGATAAGGGCTAAAGGAAAGTGGAGCCAGTCTATAATTTCACTCACTGAGAACACTATGAAAAGCTAAATCATACTCACAGGCGTTGGTCTAGCTCAGTCGGGGCACCGTCTAACACTTGACACTATTTCCTGGCTGATCTACTAAACAAATCTTAATTTCACAGCCCGTGGCTGTGGATATTTCTTTATTTCTCAAATAATCAAAACGGAACGATTCTAAACTTTCTTACCAAGGCAGAATCTTTAATCCACTATCTGAACTCCTTTTCGCTTTACTGGAGGCCGTAGCTATTTTCTAATCGTCAGCACCTTCATAAACAATCATCAACTTCGTTGTCTAATGGCGGAATACACACAGAGGCTGCTGGCTGCCGGCTAGAACACACAGACGCTGGCTGCTGGCTAAGGCCAGAAACACACACCCCACAAACTCACACTCAAGCTTTTATACGCGACAAACTGAGATACTTCTCATTAACATAATACTAATAACCGCGAGCTAACTGCGGAATTCGAAAGAGCACACACACTCTAGAAAGTTAAAGTAAAAGAGAGGATAGATGTAACTTTTACGCCTACAAAATGTTAAATTATTGACGTCACGATCTCAGAAACACTAGAGTGCCTTTATGACTAAAGGTCACTCCCTCACAAGTTAAGTATAGGCAACATGTTCGAGAACACCTACGTAAGCGATTTCGTATTGAATATTTAGGACAATTGCGCCAGGAAAGTTCTTTGCAGAAGAATGTCAAGCAACTGACCATTGGTGATGTCGTACTCGTAGAGTCTGATAAGAAACGTGCCTATTGGACTTTATCTCGAGTGCAAGAAATTATTTCTAGTAAAGATGGCCACCCAAGAGTTGCACGATTAAAAACTGAAAATGGTGAACTTTTGAGACCTGTGCAAAAGCTGTACAATTTAGAGATTCCAAAAGAACTTTCTAGTGATCCAGTATTAAGAACGAGAAGTGGCAGAATAGTGACTGTCCCAAAACGTTATTGACTCTAAATGCTGTTCCAACAACAACAAAAAAAAACTTTATTCCTATTTTTTAGTATATTTCATAGTGTTAATTTGAATTTGTAATAATATGTTTAATTTTATTTTAATTTTGCAGAAGAAAATGTTTATTTACCTGTTTTGAGAAAAAGTAATATTGTAAGAATTGTATCTTTTCACTGTAATGTAAGTATTAGTAATATTTTATTTTATTTTATATTTTATTGTACCAATTGTTGAGTTTATCTGTCATAAACTCAAGGTGAGAGAATGTCGCGAATTCGATTAATATTTGTAATTACTTTGGTGTCTATACTCTCATAGTGACTCCATGGTCATAGCTTTATTTTCGCAGACGATCACGAGAAATGAAAAAGTAGTAGTAGAATTATTCTGGAATAAAGTTTGTGTTAAATTTTTATCTGAAATGTTTGAATCTTCGTTTATTTTTTTTATTTTTTTTTTTTTTTTGTAAGATATTTAAGTTATTTTCAAACGTTCAATTATAAAACGACGATGTCTATATTTTCGGGTAGATTTTATAGCATCGACATCGCACTGTTTGTGATACTCAGTAGTTAGAGTAATATTTTATAGTATATATATATATATATATATATATATACAAGCAGATTCGACAAACGTTGTCCTGTCACCGACTCCAGAAAATCAAATAAATCTACATAAATATAATAATACGCACGATAAATACTACGATCTTAATTTAATTTCTTATTCCAATTATATAAGAAAATTATTTTTCTCTTTGCAGTATTTTTTTAAATCGGTTCAATTTTTGATAGAAAAGTTTATTTTTCTCTTTAGTTAACGATTTTCTGAAGTCGGTTAATTAAAATTATAAAACAGGAAAAAATTATTGCAATTTATACACGTATGTCAGAAATGGGGTTCGAACACGCGATTTCATTTTTCAAGATCCAGATCTTAAATCTGGCGCCTTCGACCGCTCGGCCATTCCGTCCGCACACTACTTTCCGAACTTATTCAACACTTTTAATTAGCAAAAAATCTCTAACTATTAGTTTTGCCTAATTACTAATAAAGTACTGAATCAAATTCGATGAAATGTGAATCTAAGCCATTCTCGAATCAACTGAAACACACATACAAAATTTCATTAAAATCGGTCCGTCGTTTAGGATAAGTTTAGTGACAAACACACGCACAGAAGATTTATATATATAAAGATTTGCATTGGATACTTAATTTTAATTTTGAAATTGGTGTGGCTGGCAGCGACTCCAGAAAATCAAATAAATGTACATAAATATAATAATAAGCACGATAAATACTACGCTCTTAATTTAATTTATTATTCCAATTATATAAGGAAATTATTTTTCTTTTTGCAGTAGTTTTTGAAGTCGGTTCAATATTTGATAGAAAAGTTTATTTTTTCTCTTTTTAGTTAAAAGTTAACGATTTTCTGAAGTCGATTATTTAAAATTATAAAACAGGACAATATTATTGCAAATCATACATGTATGTCCGGAGCGGGGCTCGAACACGCGATCTCTTTCTTCAAGAATCAGAGATTAAATCTGGCGCCTTAGACCACTCGGCCATTCCGTTCGCATTCTAGTCAGCGAACTTATTCAACAATTTTAATTACCGAAAAATCACTAACTATTAGTTTTTGCCTAATTACTAAAAAAAGTACTGAATCAATTTCGATGAAATGTGAATCTAAATCATTCTCGAATCCACTGGAACACACACACAAAATTTCATTAAAATCGGTCCAGTTATTTAGGAGGAGTTCAATGACAAACACACGCACAGAAGATTTATACTATAATATAAAGATATATATATATATATATACATATATATATATAATACGTTTTAAACAGAGAATTGCAGTGTATTTTCTAAATTACATATTTAATTAATTTGATAATCAATGGTTTGACAGAATGCAATAAAATATTGCATTTTGTAAAAATTTTCCGTAAAATGCATTTATACGAAAATATAATTTTTAAATACACAAAAAAATATTTTTACAATAATAAACATTGATTCAATTTTATAATTTCAGCTTCAGATTCTGTAAATATCTAAATAAATTGATAAAACAGTTGTCTTTGTCCGACACCAAACGATAACAAAGATACCCGGAAAACAACACAAATTACTAATATCAAGGTATGTCCTTTCTTATCACGTTTTTACATTTCCATCATCTTTGCTATTTGCTGTGATCAAGTACTTTTCCTATGTCCTGTTCACTGTTTTTTTTTTCCCTTGCATTAGGATAAATATATGTTGTTTGGGGATAAAGTTCTGTATTATTTATGAAAATTCTGAAGATTTAAAAAAAATAGTATAGTACAAAGAAATATTTCTTGAATTTAAAAAATGGATAACATTTGTCTAGTATTAATAATGAAAATGATTTTAACATAATGCTTTCTCTCTTTAAAATATATTTTTTAAATTAAGTTTTCTTTGATCCTTTGTGGCGCAGAGCAAATTCATTGCTTAAGTTCAGAAACTGATGATTGACACCGGAATTTGAAATAAACTTTACTTATAACTAAGAAAACTGGGACTTGGACGAGATAATTGTCAGAGTGCCTGGAGAGATCAACTTTTTACCTCTAGTAGAGAAATGATACATATGGAACAATTCAAGTCATAGCTAAAGTCTGACAAACATAACGTCAGAAACAAGGGGGGAGAAGCCGGGTTCCAAAAAACAAAGGCCGTTTAAGGTCATCATACAAAATAAATAAAATAGATAAGAATATAAGAGAAATAATTATTTATGTCAAAGAGTTAATGTCAAATTAGTCACAAATGACACATTTTTCACAAATTTTTCACATTGTGACCACTTTGTGAAAGTCACAAAAGAGCTCTAAAACGGCCATGACGACTTCACATTTTAATCACTGTGACTTCACATAGACGACAATCGATGGTAACAAAGTCACAATGTGACTTCACAACGACGTTGCAGTGACGTCACCATGCTTTACTGGAATTATCGTAGAAGAGGGTTACTTGTACCAGGCGATTCGAAATCATGTTGACTTTAAAATGATGCATATAAAATTTGCTTAGAAGGCCAGCTACACCTCAAAACGAAAGCTAAATTTGTTTTTTCTAACAGCAGTACCCAATTCTGACAGCGTAAATAAAATCTACACTCCTCAATTAGCCAAAAACAAACTTTCACTCATGTTTCTGAGAAAATAATTATTTTAAAGCGAACATATTTTAAGGACTGTATCCAAATTGAAGTTCGATAATTTATTATTGTCCAAGAGGGTCTCCTTTTTTGATGAGGGTATCTTAGGCATCACTCAAGCAATCATTGACGGCTTCTGGATTACAGGATAGCATAAAAAGTTTCAAAATACAGTCGACTCTCGTTAATTCGAAATCGGATAATTCGAATTTTCGCTTAATTCGAACTAAACATGAAGTCCCAAAATTTTCAATGGCAGAATAACGTTAAAAACGTTTATTAATTCAAACTCATTTTCTTTTGACTTCGTTTTATTCGAACTAACGAGAATTCCGATTTTTCATTTTTCTTTTCTTTTTCACGGACTTTCACACGGAATAATTTTCTTTCCTTCATTTTTGTGAAAATTGTACCGAACGAGTATCCATATAGTTCAATGCATTTGATATCCATTTTCTTAGTGTTCCGTCAGTCCGTCAGTGACACCTCAAATTTTTCTCCCATTGTGTTTGTTTCTAAAAATTTAATTAGTTTATGTATTTATACATTCTAATTTATTATTAAGTCATATTCTATTGATAACAGATTAAATAAATTAAAAAAAACACTATAACATTAATTCCTTTGTAATAGTACCAAATTAAGCATGTTTTTATTTCGTATTTTCCATAATTCGAACTTCGGATAATTCGAACATTTCTTGTGGTACCAACGAGTTCGAATTAACGAGTGTCGACTGTACTTAATCACTTCTATCTTATAGATATCCCCTTAAAATATCATTCTTTCTGTTTTTGTAAGCATAGTTTAAAAACTGCTTGGCAGAAAAATTTAAAATTTTGGATTTCCATAAAAGAGGACATAATAAATCTAAATTCATAACAAAAATTGTAGATTTATATTCATATTTTATTTAATATTAATTTCATAATTCATACCAAAATTTTGCAAAATTTGAAAACTCAACGTATTTATGTTTTGGGTATTTTAGTATTATTGTTACATAAATAATTCGCATATTAGGAGTAAAATTTCAGGAGATATTAATAAAATAAGAAAATGTATTTTAACATTTGAAACACTAAATTTTAAATGTTTATAACTCAAAAACTATTCATTTAAATGGCCGAAATTTGATGTCTAGGTATAGTTTGAACGAAGATTTGAAATATCTTCTTAAAATTGGGTATAGCCATTGAAAAAAATGAAGTTTAAGTTCATTTTATTATATAGATGGCCTCCTAAGAAAAATTTATATACATCATTTAAAAGTAGATTTTATTACCAATCGTTCGATATCAGTAACTTTCTTCTACAATAATTTGTTGGAGAGTGTTTACATTTTTATTCTACGACTAAACTATGCTTTTTTATGACTGAATAATTACATCTGTTGTTATTTTCAACTCTTAAACTATTACCAAATGAAACCCAAATGAAATTTTTTAAATCATGACAATTATTTTTTAAATAAAATGAAGATTTAAATTATGTACGTTTTCGCAACAAATATTTGTTTTCAGTGAGGCCATTTACTGCTGCATTTATTTTTACAAACTTAAGGACTGGTGTCACAGTTTTATATTAATCTTAAATCCAAACATAAAAATTAGATGGCAGCACACATATTTTTCTTTTGAAATTCCGCAATATTTTAAGAAACGCCCGCGATTTTAAAGAGAAGTCCAATGGAATGTAAAGAATATTTTTCTTTTGAACTCATTTTTGTTATGGTAGGAATGAAAAGTCAATCTCGATATTTTTTTTTCTTTTTTGAATACATCATGGACTTATTGATCCTTATGACTGTGCAATATTGTTAATATCGGACTTTTCCTTTATTTATTTTTTGCGGATACATAAACGGAAAAATTATGATTTTGTAATTTTTTTAAGGTTTCTAAGTTTTTTGAAGATGAAGGAAATAGATGACAACTTTCAAACTTGACGAATTCGATCTTCATATGTAAAACTACATCAGACATTAATTTTACAGATGTTGTTTAATTCCTTTTATTTTTTAACGTATCTAATTTTCTGAAAATTCACAAATTTTCAATATTTAGAACCAATTTAAGATTAATCATGGTATTAACAGATTATTATTACTCAATGAACATGAAGATAGATTTTCAGAAGTTACAATATTATAAAAAAAATTCATTTCTGTTAAATAGCTATGAAGATACCAGAACTTCAATCATGATCAATAAAATCGTATATTTTTCTTTTATATTTGCGCCCGGTCAATGTTAAAATAAATCTCACTTTATTTTCTATAATTAATTATTTTTACACATTGTTTGCATTAAGGGGCTGTGCGAATATAACGCTATCAGCTTTTTCTTAATTTCGGACCCGCTCCCCCCTTTCGATATCATACGTTATTATCCCTTAAACACCCCCACCCTCTCCCCGGTATTGATATCATTATCAAAGTGTATTTTTTTCCTTTTACTTTTAGAATTTATTTCTTTTGTTTGAAGTGATATACAAAATTGTTTACATTAATTTTTTGCATGTTTTATTGATTCAAATGAAGATAAGTCAATAAAATATAGCATCAAATACCGCTTAAAAGAAATAGGTACCATTTAAAAGTATTCTGTAATAGTTTTTTGTTACATATTGCATTCAACAGTAATAAATAACTTGTTACACTTGCCCGGAACGGAAGAAGGGTGGGGCGTAGATATAAATTTTTATTAATAAAACAAATGAACAACATTCTTTCTCTTTCGATTTTATTTAAACACAACCTTCATTTCAAATATACTTCAAATATACGGTTTCTCGACCATGATCATATAGGTATTCCCATATAAAAAATAATAAGAGTGTCAAACTTTGGGGTATTCTATATTTTAGAATGAAACAATTTTATCATAATTTAGTGATTTTACTAATTTTGTTTTTTCATAAAAATAGATAACAGATTAAAAAGGATAACGTACTGTTTTTTTTTACCAAAGATCATGTTACAAATAAATAGGAAAACTTGTGAATGGATCAAAAATAATATCGATAACAAAATACAACTTCCCCCTCCCACTAGCGATACTTTACGATATCAAGTGCCAACCACTCCCCTCCCCCTAAAAGGATAATGTTATACTAGATGGAACCCGTCAAAACTTGACGGCACCAAAGAAAGAAAAAGGTATTTTCCAGCTATTAAAGGATTTTTTTACAACTAATCTTCAGCAAAAATTTCAATAAATAAAAGAAAAACCTGCATTTTACATCCAAGCAAATGACCCGCAATTGGCAGAGTTACATTCAAACATGCTGTTATAGAATTAGAATCTCCCTCATTTGATAATTTTCCATTTAGAAATACAGCACCAATATATTGTACATGACATGAATAAATCATAAATTACTGTCATTACTCATTTCATACAAAATATACATACTTCACTTACTTCGCAGCAAAATAAGATTGAATTTATAGTTTGCCATTTAGCAACAACTAATAACAATGATCCTCTCAGTGGTTAATTTGTTGTTACATTACCCACCCCATTCAACAAATAAACATTTGCATTTTCAACTAACTTTTCTATTACCTTTTCATAAATCAAAAATACATGTAAATTTCACATATTAAAAAAATTAATGATAATATTTATTCTGGCTAGGTGAAACCCGTCAAAACTTGACGGCAACAATATGAAAGAACCATATAAAAAAGTATTTTATCGCTATAAATATTTTTTAAAAGATTAATAATTTATTGAAAATTTCAATGAATGAAAAAAAAACCTTGCATTTTATATCCAGGCAAATTATATTCACAGATGCACTCGCAGAATTTCTCTCTTCTGATGCTTTTCCATTTACCAACATAACACCAACATGACATGATCCCGGGCGCAGAATCTGCGCAACACTGCGACACACGTCACGGACTCTAGAAAATGTTTGAAGATTATTTTTCAACTGTTAAAGTTTTTTTTTAAATGCTATAAATCATTTGCTATGTTCCATTGTAATATTATCTGCATCACATACAATTGCATAAATTGCATCGAAAGATCGTGACAAAACGACAATTTCATTGAAAGAACTGGAGAAAAACGATAAACTTCTTCGAAAGACCTCAAGATGACGAATTTTGTCCAGGATAATAAAAGATTCGAATTTCGTCCAAAGATCTCAAAATCACATGAAATTTGTCTAGGTAATCGCAAAAAAAGGTAAATTTCGTAAAAAATGGCAAAAAAAACGACAAATTTCTCAAAAAGATAACAAAAAGTGACAATCCCCCCCCCCAAAAAAAAAATCACGAAAAAAAAAATAAATTCGATAAAACGGCAAATTACATCAAAAGATCTCCAGAAAAAATGACAAATTTCACCGAAAATCCCCGAGAAAACAAATAATTTTGTACTGGTATCATAAAAAACGTGAATTTCATCAACAGATCGCGAAAATACATAAAATTTGTCTAGGTACTTCAAAAAATGCAAATATTGGTAAACAGATTGTGAGAAAACAACACATTTTGTCAAGAAATGAAAAAAATAGGCACATTTCATCATAAGATCACAAAAAAGGTAATTTTTGGAAAAAAAAAGCGAAAATAGGACAAATTTCTGAAAATAACGAAAAAACGACAAATTTCACAAAAAAATCACGAAAAAAGGACAATTTTGATAAAACAGCAAATTACATCGAAAGATCGTGAGAAAATTTCATCAAAATACTTCGAGAAAACGACAAATTTTGTCCAACCCTAACACCCGTAAGACATGGTGACGTCACAGTGACGTCGTTGTGAAGTCACATTGTGACTTTGTGACCGTCGATGTGACGTCACGTGACGTCGATGTGAAGTCACAGTGACTAAAATGTGAAGTCTTTATGGCCGTTTTAGAGCTCGTTTCTGACGTCACATTGTGACCACTTTGTGAAGTCACGGTGTGACCAAAATGTGAAAAAAGTGTCATTTGTGACAAAATTGTCTTTGAAACTGTGACTATTATATGACGATAGTGACAAGACTGTGAAGACACTTTGTGAGATTTTTGTGAATATTTTGTGATCTGTGACGATTTTGTTACTAACTTTGTGATGGTGGCTACATTGCCAGTGCTGTAATGTTACACTGGGACACAATTATATGGTTATGAACATTGATATATAGTGTAAAATCATTTACATCTTTTACAAAACTTTATTATAATTTGGCAATATATCTCAATTCAAAGTTGAAAGCTGCTATGAAAAGAAAGCACCAAAAGAAAGTTACTGAATCAAACTGCAATGCCATACAGATTTTAATCTTTGTTATACACTTTTTTTCTGTTGAAATAAATGGAAATATTTGAGACAATTGAATATTCGATCAATCACAATTATTTGAAATATAGCTATTTGTTTTTTAAAAAACATTAAAATTATGAAAGAAACCTTTTAAACGGCCTACAGATTTTTTCGTGAATATTTATTGATTCATTAAATATAAGCAATTAAAACATATTTTGTTTTGATAAAGTCTGTATAGCATTGCAGTTTGATGCAGAAACTTTCTTTTTATAGCAGCTCTCAAGTTTTAATTGAGATATATCGTCAAAATATAATAAAGTTTTGTAAAATTTGTAAATGATTTTACACTATATATCAATGTTCATAACTGTATAATTGTGTCTCAGTGTAACATTACAACACTGGCAATGTAGCCACCATCACAAAGTTAGTAACAAAATCGTCACAGATTACAAAATATTCACAAAAACGTCACAAAGTGTCTTCACAATCTTGTCACTATCGTCACAGATTATTTTATTCACTGCAAATGTGATTATTTTATTCACGACAAAAAAAAGACATTTATATAAATTTTGTATTAAATCAGCCCGCAAAGCTTTACAATAGTCACTAAAAAGACCCGGGTGATAATGTTAAGTCTATGGGTATGTTCTTTTTAAATATCTGGCTCAAATTTTAACCCATTAGTGCCTAGCGTCCCTTTTTAGGGACACTTCAAAAGGTGCATTCAGCACTGTTTTTGACACCGGTATAAAAAAAAGCAATAATTATTTTATTTAAATGATGCATTTTCGTGATTAATGAACTAAACTTAAATCTTCTAAAAATAGTGGTGCCAACCAAATAAAATTTACACAAAAGATGCTGGGCACGAATGGGTTAATATTTTTATATGTTTTTTTATTCATAGGATAGCTGAGCACGATCTACAACCGGCCTAGTTTTTACTTTCTCGATTTTGCTTGTATATTTTTTATATTATGATGGTTTCAATTTCAGAACCGGCTTAAACCGGTTTTGAAATTTAAAGTTTTTTTTTTTTTTTTTTTTTTTTTTTTTTTTTTTTTTTTTTTTATCCGAAACCAAAATTGAAAAAGTAAAAACTAGACTGGTTGTGAATCGTCCTCAACTATCCTATAAACAAATTCATGTAAAAGTATTAAAATTTGAGCGAGATATTTGAAAAGAGTGCTCCCATAGACTTTACATTATCATCCGGGTCTTTTTCTGTGACTAGTGTTGCGCCTTAAATTCGATAATTATGTGACTGAAAAACACGGTCAGGGCATTTATAGGTGCAGAAACATAAATGATAAATGTGTTGACACAGTTTTTAAATCAAACAACTATTTTAAAGGCAATTTGATTTTGAAACTACAAATGCTCGAATGTTGTTTTAGATACATAAAAAAATAAATTCAAACATAAAAATAATAAATTATGGATATTTGTTATACTTTTGATAAGCAGAAAATAACACACTTCTCATCAATATTGTCAATATACAAATAAAAAAATTATAAAATATACAAACTTACTTTTGCAACTATCTATTCCTAGGATCTCTAGTTTTTTAATTTTACAAAATTTACAAAGCTTAAATTTACATTTTACTAACAACGATCTGAAACTATTGATAAACTTATTGATAAACGTAACTATAGTATGAAAACAAATATAACTCGTGCCAATAATACAAGTATGTTGAGAATTCTAAAAATTATATTTTGGAAACAATTGCTATTTTGGAAGATAGTAACAATAAATAAAATCTTATTTTTCAGCTCACTGTAAAAGTAATTGACTTTTGGTCATGTTGCAAATATTTAGAAGGGGTAATTTTACATCAAAGTTTACCTGCAGTAAAAAACATATTAAAAAAAAGCTTATTGATTAAAATAACTTTAATAATTGATTGCCAAAATTACATCTTTATTTATGAAAATATACACATTAAATAATAACATAATTAAATAATAATTTTGTTTTTGTGTCCATTTTGGCATGTAAAATTTAAATACAAAATTGATTATTTAGGTTTTCAGTTATGCAAAAATATTTCATGCACTATAAACATTACTGAAACTGTCTACATTGGGTGTTCATTATTGGAAAATGACTAATTAACTATCCCAATAATGAATACCCCTCTTAAAACCTTAAAAATAAAGGATATTTTAAAATGGTCATTAGTATATAAAATTCAAAATTTGCTATTACTATTCAAACGAAAACATTAAAATTTTGTAAGAAAATAAAGAATACCAAAATTTATTAAATAAAGGCAGCTCCTAGCATATTCATTAAGATTTTCACTGAAAAACAGTGGAACTTTGAAACATTATTTTCTGCTTCCTAATTGTTTTAATTAAAAGTTGTCGAAAATAGCCCAGATTGTAATACATGCTAATGGAAATTATGAAAAAATAATTAACACTAGAATTACCGCGTTTTTTGTATACCTAGAAATACCGGAGTGGGTCATATCTGACCCATGGCTTTTAAAGACGCTATTCTTGTTTTATATGGAAGATAAAGATACACAATAATTATTGACAATGAATACAATGATTTTTAATAAATAATTAATACAATCTAGCATTTAGACTATTACATAACAGGCTATTTCCATGAGTACTTGTAGTGTAAGTCACAGGCTACGATTTTTGGCTACCAGTATTTTAGTACAGAAAAATTTGATTTATTTTATCGGTACATTCTCATTAATTGAATAAGGCCAAGCAGACTTTTCGAAAATAACGGTGGCAAACAAGCATAGCAATTATAAGGTAATGTGACTTACACTACAAAACCCATGTAACTAGCCAATATGAATTTTGAGAATAAATACCGCAGAGGATTTTTTTTTAAAATTTCTAATAAAAAAAAATTCCTTTGTGATTTTGATACCTTTTCAATAATATATAACACATGATTTATCGACTTAAATTGTGTAACAATGTTCCTACAGATCAATTAGATTTTTAAATACAATAAATTTAAATATATATACATATTCGGGATTTTTTTCTTTCAATTTTACGTTTTATACAGTTTACTGTCCAATAAATTCATACAAAATGACATAGTCTTTTTTCTTTTTCTTTTTTTCTATACATAATGCACACACATGTTATAAGCAATTTCCGCAAACAGTGTTAGTTTATTTGTCTTAGCATTGATTTATGTGAAAAGATTTTTCATTTGTTAGAAATTTCTGTACTGGAGCGTGGACTGGTATCTTCACGTTCTTTTGCAATGCTTTTATTTATAATTTTAGCAAGAAGACATTTCTACTTATGTATATATACTTATTGGTTGTATCTTTAAAAACTACCGAAACATTTATGACCACTAGATCTTGAATCAGATTTTGCATAAGTCAGAAGATATTGAACATTGCGGCTCTACCGTCCATATAGTTCTATGTTCCAAATCGCTTCAAAGAGTGATTTATTTTGTATCTTTCTCACTTTTTAAAATTACTTCGAAAAAGTGAATTCTTTTATTTTTAATTTTTTGCAAAATATTTACAATTTATTTGTGTTTCTCAATTTTTCCCACAGCATTTTTTGGCTACTTTCATTCAGCTTGCTACTATATGTATTGGATTTGAACAATAAAATTTTATTGTCATCTTTAAGAAAATTTTTTTCGTCATTTATGTCAAGATTGACAGCATCATCAAATGATGACAGTAGTAACTTCGTCACTAAATTTCTTCACTAAAGTCATTTAAAGACAATCCAGGTTACAATTTTAAAATTTTCTCATTCAGGAAACCTTCGAAGTGATGTCATTACTATAAATGTGCAAAAGTCAAATGCCACAAACAAATTTTTTTCTCCGTGTGATTTATGAGAAGCAAAATACTCTTTTTTAAATACTTTCTAAGGTATAACATAAAACAAAACTATTTGCATAATCCTTACAGTAGTTTGAAATACCATAAAAACTCACACATTTATCTTCCAAATGCATAACAGATATGTGATTATGCCCCCCCCCTTCCCCACCGCACCTGTCCCCTCTTTGTGAAAAGTAAGTGTAAAACATATCGTTACACTATTATTATGTTATTGAAAAATATAGAGTTGAAATCCTTGTTGAAATAAATGAAAAATGCAATTATTTTGATTGGGTCAGTGATGACCCAGAATGGTAATTCTAGGTATAACGATGTGTACATAAAAAACTTTTCGTCTGATTTCAACGAAATTCGTGCTAAGGCATCATACTAAGTGTTTAGGAAAAGTCAATCAGTTTCAAAGTTTTACTTTGAAGAGCAACAGTGATACGAGCGAAAAACCACGTCTTGGGTCACGGATGACCCGCCTCGGTAACTCTAGTGTTAAAGCAAAATATTTATTAGTTATTGTTTTATGAACCAAAAAACATGAAAGGGGGTCCATTTCTATAAGGTTGTCTATTGCTAGCATACCTACCCTATGAAATTTCCGACCATAAACTTAAAATAAAACCACATACACGTTAAATAAATATTTTATTTACAAGTATTTTATTTACAAGTATTTTATGTTATTAATATTTTATTTATAAGATTAGACGGTAATTATAAATAAGAAAGCCATATTAATCATGATGAGTCATGATGCTCTATTAATAGAGCATATAATATATATTTTAAAATTTAGTGTTATTTCTAAAACACTATCATATTTTAACTCTTATTGATTGATTAACTTCTAAATTTTCATTCAGACTTAAAGTTGTTATACTTTGAAAATATTCCAATAAGAATGTTTATCAACTGAGACGTTTTCACCCACTATGATTACTTTTTTTATAAATTTTATAATATTTGTAAGGTTGAAAAATACATTAAACAATTATTATTATTATTATTATTATTATTATTATTGCATATTCACGATCTCTTTTACTAGTTCTTTTTGTTACCCTATTTCTTATAAATTTCTCTTCAGAGCAGATGCAATTTAAAAAAAAATAAAAACTATGCCATATGTTTCATACCATTCCTTGATACAAAAATTTTAAAAGTACGTTTACAAATAATTTTATTTTAAAAAAGGATTTCTATATTAAATATTTTAATTAGCATAAAATGTTTAATAATTGTATAAACGATTGATTATAATACTCTTCCATATGCTGCTATATTTATGGAAACAATTTGTTTTAACCAGATATTCTAAATAAAGAAACAAATTAGATTAAAACACAATTAAAATCGCTAATTTTAATAACCTGATCCAAATTATTGATGGTGAAGTTTTCTATATAAACAAAATAAATAATGTTTTTGAAAAGCTTACTAAAATCGTTCTAATAATAACAATAATGATAAAGCAAACAGCAGAAAGAAAAAAAATCATACCTACAGTGGCTCACAAAAGTGTTCGTACACTCACGAGTTTCAATAAAATAGTGATCTATCCATTAATTAAAATTAATATTTCATAATGGGTGTTTAAAAATAAGATCTATAACTTATTTTTAACAAAACTACATAAAATATTTTAAATACATGGTAAAACTTTATTCCTTAGAAATCAAAAATCAAAAAATGAAAAAAAAGTTATGTCACAAAAGTCTTCGTACACTTTAAAGAAATCGTTATATATTAGTTAATATTATAATATTTCATTAGATTAGTATTTAGTAGGATGTAATTTAGCATACACAACAGCTTTTAATCGCCAGGGGATAGATTTCACAAGTTTTTTTTTGTAATGTCTGCATCAATGTTCATCTGTTATCAATCATTTCTGTTTTTAGTTCGCTTTTCGTTTTTAATGTCTTGTTTTTGTACTCTAACTTCAAGTTCTCTCCAAATATGTTCTATTGGGTTTAAGTCAAGCGATTGGTGTGGTGAATTTATAACTTGTGGACAATTATAGAGACACTAGAGGCGAATGTTGAGAGCCATGTGCTTAGGATCATTATCCTGATAAAAAACAAAGTTGATTCCAATACCCAAATTTTGGGCTGATAATTTTAAATTGTCTTTTAACATATTTAAATAAAGTGCATGATCCATTATGTCATTAATAAGTTCTAAATTACCTAGTCCTGATGCTGCCATACACCCCCACACAAGAACACCTCCATTGCCATGCTTAAATGTTCCAACTAAATTCTTGGGATTAAGTTCTTCATTTTTTCTTCGCCATACAATTATGCGTCCATCGGAGCCAAAAATGTTAAATTTGCTTTCATCTGCAAATAAAACATTATTCCAATACGATTCTGGTTTATTTTGGTTTATTTATCATTGATTTTGCGAAGGAAAGCCCAAGCTTTCTGTTTTTTCACTAACAAAAAATTTTCTACGTTTAGAACACCCATATAATCCAGCTGATCCCAGAACGCGTTGAACAGTTTCAGGTGAAATTGAAGTAGAATATTTTTCATTAAATTCTGTTACAACTTTCATAGCACTTAAACGTGGATTTTTTACAGTTTTTCTAATTAGAAATTTTTGATCATGTTGTGATAACTTTATTGGACGACCTTTTATTACCATGTTTTCGATCCCATTTTCGGCTTTAAAGCATTTTATCACACACTGCATGGTATAATTTGATAAATTAAGTAATTTAGCAATATTCTGAACAGATTTTCCACTATTATGATGAAACACAATCAATTTTCGAATGCTTTTAGTTGTTTCTTTACGACTGCGACCCATTTTTTGATAATAAATAGAATATTACGGACCAATCAAGCAAAATATAAAACCAAACAATTTTTTAATGTCGCCACAGTTCAAAAATAAAAATAAAGTGACACACGATAATTTTAATTATGAATTTATCCAAAATTTTTTCAGTGTACGAAGACTTTTGTGGCATTTTCATTCTCTGCCTCCTTCTACTTTTATTTTTCGATAAAAAAGAAAAAAAGGCAATATGAAAACAAATGTTGTGTGTTATTTAGAATAACATTGAGATTAAGTGAAAAAATATTGGACTTCATATTCTAAATTTATTCCGAGAAAATTTCTTTTTATTGTAAATTTTTAAAGTGTACGAACACTTTTGTGAGCCACTGTATGTTTTTCTATCCAAATTACTTTTTGCCGATCATGTTAATTTCAATATTAAATATTGTGACACAGACAATCTTTTTCATTTTCACCAAGCCAGCGCCACAATAATTCTCTTGAACTTATTATTTGCTTGCTATATCAGCTAAAAATTGTTCTTGAGGATTTTCTTGTTTAAATTTTTAAATCCGTTTCAATACGCGCACATAACTGCCATATGCTATCCAGCAAACTTATTTCTGGCACCTTAGAACTTTATTTTATTATCCAGTAAAAAGTCGTCTGCAGACGATCATGAATTTTTTAATGAGCATGACCGTTTATTTCATTTGTAAACAACAGATTTGGAAGTTAAATACACAATAATTTAATATCAATTTAATAAGATTTAATTCCCTAGCTAAACTTTTTTATTTGTTATTTAATAAATGAATTTGGTAATTTCATTTATCTTTTACTTTTGTCAGTTTCAAAACAATTAAAGTTAAAAATTATTCATAAACCTTTTTTTTTTGTAAATAATATTAACAATTAATATATAACAATTAGAGTTTATTAGATAAAACATAGTTTAAATTTTTAAAATGTATAAAGGTACATTTAATGGTAGTAATATATTTTTTTAGGTAAAGTTATCAAACGTAGTAAATACACATCTCCTTAAAAAAATAAAAAAAGTGTTATAGAAAATGAAAAGTTTTTCTTTGTCAGTCTGTAATTTTTTTCATATTAATTTTCGGTAGGAAAAAAATCTTGTAAAATAACTTTTTTAAAAACATACTTAAGAACATACTAAAACAAAAATTGCAAGAAGATTTTTGCCGTACAAGTTAAGTTCAATATTAATTATTGTGATACAGACTGGAATCATTTTCACCTAGTCAGTGCCACAATAATTCTTTTGAACTCAATTTTTATTTGATATATCAGCTAAAAATTGATTCAAGAACTGATTCAAAAGTTTTTTAAGTTCATGTTTTTGTCACATTGCGATTTTAAAATGTGGTGGTATTATGTCACATATTTGTGACGAACGTTACATGAAGTGACATCACAGTGACGTATTTTTTTATATTGCCAAAACAAAAACATAATTTTACATTAAATGTCATGTTTTAGAGACTTTTTGTAATTATTTTAAGTTTTCTAAGATGTTCACATCTAAGTCACAACGCGACGTCACAGAGTGGTGGCATTTTGTTCACAGATGTGATGTGACCACAGTGACTTGCAGTGACGTCACTGTGACCATCCATGCTATGTGGGTTCCCGTAAAGAATAGTGACGTCACTAAAACGTCGTTGTGCAGTCACATTGTGACTTTGTGACCATCGATTGCCGATGTGACGTCACGTGATGTCGATGTGAAGTCACAGTGTCAATGTGTCATTTGTAACTAATTTGAAATTAACATTGTGACAAAACTGTGACAAAAGCGACTATTTATAAATTGCCAGAAACATGTTTTTTATAAAGTAAATAACATGTTTTGAAAAATATTTATAAATTTCTAAAGATTTTTAAGAAAGTCACATCTCAGTCACAATGTGACGCCACTGAGATGTGATGTGACCAAGATGCCACCACTCAGTGACGTCACATTGTGACTGAAATGTGACTTTCTTAAAATCTTTAGAAATTTATAAATATCCTTCGAAACATGTTATTTACTTTGAAAAACATGTCTCTGGCAATTTATATATCGTCGTTTTTGTCACAGTTTCGTCACAATGTTAATGTCAAATTAGTCACAAATGACACATTTTTCACAAATTTGTCACATTGTGACCACTTTGTGAAACGTCACAAAAAAGCTCTAAAACGGTCATAACGACTTCACATTTTAGTCACTGTGACCTTACATCGACAATCGATGGTCACAAAATCACAATGTGACTTCACAACGACGTCACAGTGACGTCACCATGCTTTACGGGAAGTATCATAAAAAAAACATGAATTTTGGCAAATAATCATAAAAAATAGCAAATTTCGTCAAAATACCCCCCCCCCCAAAAAAAAAAACAACACCCGGAAATTTTGTAAATAGATGTGGAAAAAACCCCAGCAAATTTCGTCAACAGATTGCAAAAAACAACAAATTTCTTCAAAAGATTTCTAAAGAATTTGTCAAAAAACTGCAAAAAAATTGTCCAGGTATCTCAAATAAAACAAATTTCGTGAAAGTATTGCAAAAAATCATAATTTTGCCAAAACGTCTAAAAAAATTTCGAAAAAAAGGCAATTTTATAAACATATTGTGAAAAAAAATTCAAAATATTATGAGAAAACAACAAATTTTGACAAATGATTGTGAGTAAACAACAAATTTTGACAAATGATTGTGAATAAACAACAAATTTCGTCAAAGGATTGAAAAAAAATCTAATTTCATCAAATAATCACAAAAAAGGTAAATTTCACGAAAAAACAACAAATTTTGCAAAAAGATCTTCAATAAAACGGCAAATTACATCGAAAAATGGTGACAAAACGCCAATTTCATCGAAAAAACTCGAGAAAAACTATAAATTTCTCCGAAACTGTCCAAGTATCATAAAAGACGCGAATTTCGTCCAAAGATCTCAAAAGCACATAAAATTTGTCTAAGTAATCGCAAAAAAAGAAAATTTCGCCAAAATAGCAAAAAAAAAAAAAAAAAAAAAAAAAAAAAAAAAAAAAAAAAATTGCAAAAATAGCAAAAAAAAAAAAAAAGACAAATTTCTCAAAAAGATAACAAAAAACGACAATTTCTCAAAAAAATCACGAAAAAAGGATAAATTCGATAAAACGGCACGACAAATTTCACTGAAAATCCCCGAGAAAACAAATAATTTTGTCCTGGTATCATAAAAGACGTGAATTTCGTGAAAAGATTGCGAAAATACATAAATTTTTCTAGGTACTTCAAAAAACGCAAATATTGGTAAACAGATTGTGAGAAAACAACACATTTTGTCAAAAGACGGTAATTTTTGCAAAAAAAAAAAGGTGAAAATATGACAAATTTCTGAAAATAACTAAAAAATGACAAATTTCACAAAAAAAAGTAAATCACGATCAAAGGATAAATTTGATAAAACGGCAAATTACATCAAAAGATTGCGAGAAAAAAACAACAAATTTCAAAAAACAACATTCATTAATTGTAGGGGGAAAAGATGGAACATTTCTTTCTTCATCAGAAAAAAAAATCGCAAAATTTCTTGATCCATCACATGAAAAATAGAAAATTTGTCAATCAGTTGAAGGAAAAATACAAAAATCGACAGTTGGTCATGTGGGATAAAAATTATAAAATTCACTAATCAATCATGGAAAAAAAGTCATTCAGTTATGTAAAAAAGCCCACAAAAATTACCAATCAGTAGAAATCCCCACAAAAATCTTGTGTTTGATTGAGACATTTCAGAATGTTTTTTGCATGTCCAAATAAAAAAAAAATATTTTGTAGCTGCAGATTTAAAAAAGTAAGTAAGGCATCTATTTTGATCTCTTATTATTTTATTTTTTGCAAGACCTACGTTTATTTAGTTGAGTATTACGAATTTAGAATTTGCAAAGTTATTTTTTATCAATTTTCAAAATGATAATGCAACAAATGTAAATGCTATAGGGAAAATAGAAATGAATTTTTCATATGACAGAAATGAAGATCACAATAAGGAATTACTTAAAAAAAAAAAAAAAAAAAAAAAAAAAAAAAAAAAAAAAAAGATTGAAAACAAAATAATAAGTGTTATGCAATAGAAAAAACGGTTAAATTATGTCCTTCAATAAAAACGGGCAAAATCAAAATAAATTATGTTATGAAATATAAAAATTAAGCATGGATGGAAAAAATACTATCCGAGAAAAGTTTTCGCGAACATCGCAAGGGGGATATTTTACTTCAGTGTACCCATGGCAAAACTCGATTGACCCGATGTTACATTGCCTTTGAATAAAAAAGTTAGTTCTCACTTACCAGGTTATATTGTTGAAAAAACTAATTTAAGATGTAATAGATTACTCTGATCCTATGTTAACCTTCCTACCCTGAATGGGTCTAATCGACCCACAGCTATGATTTGTTTTAAACGATTCGAGCCAGAAAATTTTTCATAAAGAAAGTTAAATAACAGATTTAGAGAAATAAGTCAATTAAATATATTAAAATATTTCAAATAACAATTCTGGTGTAAAATGTTTTTATCAAGATTGAATATAATTTGAACAGGGTAGGAAGGTTAAAAATATACTTATTACGTTGCGATAAAAAATTCCATACATATATTTAATTCCATACAGACACGAGGAAATAAACATATCACTCAGCACACAGTTTAATGGGTACACTGAACTGCAGTATTCCCATCGTAAGATTACCCAACTGAATAAACCTACTGTCATCTTTAGAAAATTTATATAAGTAAAATAATGTATCAATGGCTGTACTTAATGAATAAAATAACTTAAATTTTCTAAACTACACTACAAACAACGAATGCGAGCATACCACGGTAACGTTTAGAGACAGTAACTACAGTCTTCTCTCATTGGTTCTCGTTTACTGCGAAAGCGCATTTGCCCTGATCTGGTCGGATTGTGTTTTGCGAATTAAGTCTAAGCTGAATGCCGAAGGTGAGTACCTCCAGAAAGCTGCGCAAGCGCCTATGCGTAGAGACCAGTTTTAGGTATGCTGAATTTTTTTTTATGGTTTTAATGTCTAAGATATTCAAAACCCCTTAGCTATTTTTACGGTCATTCTCTTTTTTTTTTTTTTTTTGCATTTTTTAAAATTTAATGCATGTTAGAGTGAGAGAAAGAGTTATATATTTTCTTTCTAAAAGTGTGGATAAGCATTTCATGCGGTGACTGGTTGCTCTGGCAGGCGTTAACTGAGTCTGCGATAAATATGACCCTTATTGTCCAAGAGCCGATCTCACCAAACCCTAAGTCATCGAGCACAAGAAAAAATCCTTCATTTTATGGAAGAGTAGTAATAGAGAAGTTTAATGGTCCATGTCTGCCGGAAGCGAAGTGGCGCATAAGCCAAAAATTGATACCACTAGTGGTTGACTCGTAGGATTAGCAGTGTGTTTTCCTGTACCCAGTTTTCCATGTTTTCTTACTTTTGAATGCGCGGCAAACACAATTCTAATCCTACGAGTCAACCACTAGTGGCATCAATTTTTAACTTATGTACCACTTCGCTTCCGGCAGACATGGATCATTAGATTGCTCTATTACTGCTCCTCCATAAAATAAAGGAACTTTTTTGTGCTCGATGACTTAGGGTTTTGTGCGGTCGGCTTTTTGGATATTAAATGAATGAACCTCAATTTTCTGTAATTTTATATTTTCAACTCCGTTTTGTCTGAATTTTATATTTTTAAATGAAAGTATATTAAATTAATTTTTTTTTTGCTGTTAGTTATTTTATTTTCCGAGTAAATTTATTTTTAGAAACTATGCAAACCAAAGGCGAGCGAAACCATGACGAAACAGGTTTTTACTTATTTCGTCAAAATTTTCACACATTTAATTTGAAAAAAAATCTACTCGATGTAAATCTGGTCTATTGAGATGTTTTAAAAAGATTTTGTTAAAATACAGATGTTTAATTAGTTTTATCGTATAAAAATATCGCCTCTGAGAGGCGCTAAGTGATCCAAATTCGTCGATGTAATTAAGTGACATAAAATCCATATATATTTTTTTTAACTTTATACCATAGATTAGAAGATGGTTTCAGATTTTACAGCATGTTTTTGATTTGTAAGTACCTTTAAAATTGTGCTCCGAAGAGGTATTGTAATAAAGGAAAAAAATGTTTTAGAAAAAACGAAAAATTAAAAAAAAAATTCAAACTGATAATTGTAATATTATTATTAGTATTATTAGTATTATTTAATTTATTGCATTTGAGATGTATAAGTACGATATTTTCGATTAGGTCGTCCGTTTTTAACTTTACTAAGCACTTCGCAATTGTAATTTAGTGCAATAACACAAATTAACATATATTGTGTGTTGGGGTTATTAACACTCCCCCACACTCACACACTGAAATTCTTTATTTTCGATCGTCATTCTGAACCGAAGCTAAATAAGGTTTATAAGGCCACGCTTTTACACTCTCGGAAGTTTTTAATGAGAGTGAGTTGCGGTTTTTAATTCGTAACTGAAGTAATTATTATCATTTTAAAAATCCGAATTTCGGCTAGCTTCACATGAATTTTCAGCCATGTAACCATTTTCCAAACCATGAAACTTTCTTTTTTAAAGCACATAATTTTATTCACAAAATGGCAAAATAAGCAGTCTGTGTAAACTATATTTCTCTAGGGTAAATGAAAAAAACTGAGTTACGACTAAGTTTTCCTTTTAATTGTCTAATGTATATATTTGTATCCTGTATACATTCTATGTATCTATATATATGGAACACTCTACTCCTTAAGGCCCTTGTCCCTGCTTGCGAAGACACTCGCGAGCTAATGATTTTCCTATGGGGAGGCATTTTTCTAATAACTCTTTCGCATTTTGACATTTTTAGCTCACAGGCTATCATAGCCTGTGAGCTAAAAATAAAAAAATTAAAAATAAAAGAATTAAAAATAAAAGAATATTGCCAAGGGCAATATTCTTTTTTTATTAAATCATTTTTTTGCATTGGATAGCTGAGGTTCCATTCGAGATCACTCCTTGACTACTTTTTCGATTTTGGTGGCAAATATTTTTTATAAAGTTACTTTCACTTTCAGAACCGGTTCAGAAAGTAAGTAACTTTATAAAAAATACTAAAAATTGAAAAAGTAATCAAGGAGCGATCTTGAGAGGAACCTCAACTATCCAATGAAAAAAAAGTGTCAAAATGCGAAAGAGTTATTAGAAAAATGCCTCCCCATAGGAACAGCATTAACTCGCGAGCGTCTTCGTGGGCAGGAACAGGGGCCTTAACAATGCACCCTGCAATGGCCAATATTTAACGTACTATTTTTACCAGCACTCAATTGTAGAATACTTAATTTGCAGTAATGCATGGCACACGGTGAAAGGACATAGGAATAAATTCTTGGAGAATTTTTCATTCAAATCACACATAGACGACATCCTTTAAATACATTTATTTATAATTCACATAATATTGACACAATTCCAGCATACTACGGTTTGAACTTAGTACCAACATAATCTCGTTAGATACTAACATGCGCATGGATACAAAATTTTACAACAACGTTCTGTGTTGCCGATAATTTTGCTAGAAATTACGTCTTTATCCACTGCAATAATTTTAAAAGGGAAAAAATAATTCCAACAATCACTCTGAGGAATAGAGAGGAAATCCGGCACTAGTGTCGCTAGCAGGGAATTATGGGTAAAAGAATGATTCTTAGAACGTAAATAAAAAGGTATTATGAAACAAATGAAAGAATAAAAATAATAAATGGGATTTTAGAGAAGGCGTTGCTTTAACGTATTAAGGGTTTTTAGATTAAAATAAAATAAAGAAAGCGTAGATTTAAGGTATGGAATCTAATAAATATCTAAAGATATTATGAAAAGAAGTAAAAAAGTTAGATCTTATAAGAATTTGGAAACAATTAATTAGAATTAAGGTGAAGAATATTTATTATTGCATGAATATATCTTATAACCTAGCAGTAATTGATTAAATGTAACTCTGACACATTTGTCTATCAAACTGTATCATAAAAGATAAAATGAAACGATATGTTATTACGAGTGAATATGTCTATTAGATACGAGATATCTTCACTCAGCACAAAGAATGTCAAAGAAGACGAAACAAATGTTATCAGGTACCGATGATATGAACCTTTCTTTTATATAATTGTTTTACCTTCATTTTTTCTTCTTCTTACATTCACTTAATAACAATAACTTAGTAATCCTTGCATTTTTTTTTCTCTTTTTTCGATGTTTCATTTGACACCTTTTGTTTGACGACATCATCGACTATCTTTACTGGAATGCCACAAAGAATCAGAAAAATCAGAAAAAAAATGTTTTGCTCATTTTGGAAGCTGGAACTAATTTTTCTAGATTTTTTTGTGAAATAAATTTATTTTCTTTCTTGTTTTATTTTCATTTCATTTACTTTATTTTAACGTAATTTAGGTATTTTTTAGAGATATTTTGATGATACATTTTTCTTTTTTTCAATTTTTCTTATAACAGATGATAATCAATGTCAATTATGTGACTATGTCATCCAGTGATATTTATCGATTTCTTTGATTAGATTAGATTAGATTCTATTTCTGGATTATATCAAATAATCGGAAAATTAAATAAATGATTGTTTTTGCTTATTTTGGACGCAAAAATGGTTTTTTTTCTTTTGTCTCATAAAATATAATTGTTTCTTCATTTAGTATTAAAATTTCATAATGTATATTTCTTATAATACGGCTACACTGCAAAAAAAAATCTGTAAAGGTACTAAACATTTTCTAGGCAACTGGGATTCCAAGAACTTTTCATGTAACGATAACAGGAAAAATCCATGTAACCGATTCTAAAACTTGAGTTTTTGTTGTTACCGTTACAGGAAAAGTTCTTGGAATCCCAGTTTCCTAGATAAAGTATAGTACCTTTACAGATTTTTTTTTACAGTGTATAAGAAGTTGAATGAGGTATAGCAGAAATGTTTTGTATTCTTCACCAAAAAAATTCGCCTTTTCTTTGTGTGTGTTTGTCTGCTGCCAATAACTTATGAATCTAGCACCTCTGAAAATTTTGATGTGGACAGCACAAAGCACGGTTGAGTGCCCTTGAGACTCAAAGATTTTGATAATCAGCCGAATAATAAATTAAAAATCACGAAGAACTCTCAACGAGAACTCATCACTGTCATTCCGAGCTCGAAAAAACATGCTCAGATCCCTATTTACACAGCAGAAATAAAATAAATAATAGAAAGCAGATTATTATTTTTTTGGAGGGGTGGTGGAAGGGGGCAAAGGCGCGTCTTAAAAAAATAATAAACCGTCGATCGGCCAAACCACAGAGTGCAATTCAAAATGAAAGATATATACTGAAAGACCGTACTTTTACATTTTAAATTCCGGAATCAGTTTGATAAAATACTGCTAAAAACCCTGTATAATAAATATACATAGTTAAAATGATTCGTTTTCCCAATTCTTCTTTTATATGCCGTACCACTTCCTTAGGGCGTAATTTAAGATACCGAATAAATCCAAATATTTATGAAAAGTGAGATATTCTTCTATTTGAAATTTTGACCTGTTTTTAAAAATACGAATTTTAACCCTTTCAATAAATTTGCAATAGCAAGTCTCTTTGCGCTTTATTCAGTGACTATTTTTATTACAATAAAAGCACCTAAACATTTTTATTTTAACACAGACTCTCCAAATCTTCTCTGAAGACCAATTGCAGATCACCTTAAAAAGTTGTTTAGACAAGTTAAAGTGTTTTTACAAAATTAAATGTGTGAAAATTTTAACGAAATTACTAATGTTTGACGCAATTTTGCTTGCCTACGTCTCATGTCTTCGTCTCATGCATATTTGTTTACTAAATTCTAAAGAAAGCTCCGATACAGATGCGTTTATAATGTATTAAAATTTAAAGAATTCCAAAGATAAGTATTATCTTTTAAATGTTAAATCAGAATTGCCACAGACGACTGTTATTTACCCATCATATGTAGTATAGGGTAAATCTTGCAATCGTTTTGAACACAGAAATTTTTTTCGTTACATTGACGTGTTTTCAGGCACAGGAAATTCCGAAAAACAAATTTAGAAAAAAAAATTGACGTCCGTCTCATTGTCAATCTCTGTATCTGTAAACATTCTATCTCCCGAAAACATTGAGTGCAAAATTTGGTGTGTATTTAATATGTAATAATGTGAATAAGGCTATTGAATATCAGTTACCTCGATTATCGGAAATTATTTGTTTTGGACTCTTTAAACATTCGTACTGATGAAACGGATATAAAAAGTTTCACAAGTTTTTTATTTTAAGGAGTGAATGTAAAAGACAGTAAAAAACATAAAATTTTCATTAAGACTGAAATCGATCTGATATCTAGTTGCCGAGATACATGTAATCCTATTTTTTTCACTGTTCGATTTTTCATGACTATATATTTCATTCAAATTTCAATTCAACATATATTTTAGATAGAAATGAAACGCTTAATCTGACGCAGTAAACAGTTAGTTAATATAATTATGCTTTTTGTAGTTACAAAGATTTTTTTAACATAGTTTGGAACAACTTGATTATCCTGTCAAATAAAAGACGATCGCCAAACTATAAGATTAAATACCATTATAGTCTTATCGTAAATATCACTTTCACTTGACATTAAACACGTTACATGTGTTTGTTATGCCTACAAGTGATTTTTGATTTGACGTTTGATGTATATTTTTATTAATATTTTACTAATTTATTTGTTTTTTCGTTGTTTAAAATAAAAAATATGTCAATTTGTACAATTTTGTGAATAGTTTCGCGATTTATATAATTTGTCGAAATTGGTAGACGCGATAACGCTTTATTACAGAATTCCGATAGTATTTGAGTATCCGAATTTGGAAGTAAAATGTCTCTATACATTAAAAATATTTATATATACAATTAAATTTCATTTGGAAATTGCAATGCATTATATAAATAATTTACAACTGTTTTATTTCCATATTTTATATTATGCATATCCGTAATGGGTAAGTATTCCCCAACGACTAATTTTCCTATTCTACTGGCACAATTATTTAAAAAAATAAATAATTTTTGCATTTTTTTAAATTAAATATTGTCATACGATATGTGAAAGAATTTTGTTTTGAGAAAAATTTCGTTCCTCTCTCCCTATTTTCGGTATATTTTAAAATTATGCATTGACTCCAGAAATCAAAGTACGCAAAAAAGAAAATACCAGATAGGATAACACAGCCAATAATTTATCAAATTACGTCAGTGTAATGAGATTGTTATTATATTAACTTCATGTTAAGTTTTAGAAGTAAACAAACATGATTTCTAAAAGCCTTAAGGGGGCTCAGAGCTTGAAAACTTTTAAAAAATCGATTTTTTTAATGACCTAATTTGATTATTCATTTAATTCTTAACTCAATGCAAAAAATTACATAAAAATATTTGCATTTTTAAGGGAGTTATAAGCATTTATGTATCAACACTTTCATAGCCGCATTCATATAATTTCAACTTTAAGTCGCGCTTTCTCAAAACTTGATTTTTGACGACTAACACCAAAATAAAAAAGAATCTATTTAATGGAATGGCTTAATTTTCTTTTTTGCATCTATATAACATCATTATCTAGGTTATGAATTAATACATTTTAGATAGTTTAATATTTTGAGTATTTTTAATGTGAAAAAAGTTGTATTTTTTAAGGGTTTTTTAAATTTTCAAATTTAAGAGTTTTTTTAATAATTTTTTTTTTTTTTTTTTGAGGAATTTTTATATCTTTAATTCATTCTCTAGAATAAAGTTTCCTGATCATTTAAAAACAAAAATTAGGTTCTTAAGTCAATTCAACGTTAAGATATTTTGGTGTTGGTGATATAGCATATAATTTTTTTTTCGAAAATTGTGTTACAATACATTTCGCTATATTTTTTATTTTATTACATTAAAATACTTTATTTTGTAATTTTATAAGACTACAAACATACCTTTAAAATATCAGAAAGTTTAAATTAATTACATTGAATACTTCTGTTTTTATATGGGCTCGAAGCGAGAGCTCTGTTTACATGTTTTTCCGTATTGATCAACCCCTGAGCCCCCTTAATGTATGTCTTATTATGAGCAAAAAGAAAAATCCTGAAATTAAATAGCAACAAAATCATAAATAAATAGCTTCTTTAATTACCATTTTAATCAGCCAAAGAAATAAGTCAAAATTTCAGAAAACTTTAAAACATCAAGGCATTGTGTCTCACTTTAACTTATGTTGATCGTTAAACTAACAAACCTACAAGTTAATGTATTAGCCACGCACAAAGGGCTCCGTAAAATAAATATAATAATTAGTAACTGTTTTATAACAAAAAATCGTTGCTAAAAGAGTAATAAGACTTTTATCAGAAACTGTACAATGTAAGGCTGGATGTAGCTGCATATAATGGAAAAGGTTAAACGGATATGCCATGAATGTTCATGAAGATATAGAGCTTAAATAGTTTCAAATACTGTTATTTTATATAATTCCATATTTAATCGTATTCTAATATGTTTATGATAATTTTAATTCGATATTGATAATAAGAACAAAAGATATACATAAAAACGTCATTTGACATTTCATAAACCTAAATTTGGCGTAATAAATACTTTATTTTTATCAGTTGCCTAAAACAAAATCGTTGTTCAAAGTTGAAACTTAGTATTGCGCTAAGTGCGCTTAGAAAGAATCGCTTCAATGCCATTTCGTTCAGTGCTGCGGTTTTCCAGATAAATTTCACTGGGAGCGTATTGAGATAGTCACTGAACTCTTCACTGTTTATCAGGGGAAAGTAATTGTTGATAGAGTTGTTTTACTTGCTAGTAATGTTTTATAAAATATGGTTAATTTTACCATATTAGAATATTTAATTACACATATCAACTGGTGACTTAATATGTATTCACTCTCTACTAATGAGTAATTTCACACTTATGCAAATGCCAATAGCTACGATCCTGATAAAGTCACTCTCTCCGCTGTTAAATATGTTGTTGGAAACAACATTGGCGTCCGACGCATGCAAGATTGCATGAAGTACAGAATTATATTATTCCGAGAATTGTGTAATATTTGTAGAATACTACAAAAATAGCCGACCCTAAAGAGATATATCTAGAAGCCTAAAATACCAAAAATCGATTGTGGCCTGCGTGGTCAAGTGAAAGGTGACCGGTGAATGCCAGAATATGCTCAGACTTTTCAAACATTTGAAAATGGGAGATACAGACAATCAGGCGAGAAAAATTGTGGTCCATAGAATTCAGTAGAATTGCACCAATGGCATTCCAAACCCAAATGTTTCAACATGTTTTGATGAATAGCATCCATAAGAAAGCTCATATGCTTGGTTTTCATGGTCTCGCTGCAGCCCACAATCCGTTGATTATCAAGTTCAACGATACTTCTAGGTTAAGGTAGTGCAAAACATGTCAGCACAAAGCATGCCTGGACCACAAAGCTTTTGTACGGGTTATCTAGAGTGGTGAATCAAGGTTAACCGTTTAACGTTTGGATGATAGGATCTGTGTCTGGCATTTGCCAGAAAAACGACTTTTAACAGAATACAATGTGCTCACAGTTAAATTCGGCGGAGTGGGAATTGTGGCCTGGTTTCCTGATTTGAAATTCCTTTAAGACAATACAATCCGTCATGTTGTGCGGTCTACCGTCGATAAGTATGCTGACAATATGCTTAATCGAATGAGCTGGCCTGCTGAGAGCCCAGAACTGAACAGAATCGAAAACCCCTGGGAATAAATTGGATCACCGAATTATGAGCTGCGACATTCCTCCAAAATCAGTGAAGATACTTACTTTTCTTCTCAAAGAAGAATGAAAGAATTATGTATCGCTATTTGTGATACCAGAAATTGTAGAAAGTACGTTTAGGGGAGTTGGAGTGTAATTAATTATCGTGGAAGTTCTACTAATTATTGAATGTATATAATATTGTCTTTCGTTTTGATTACAGGTGTCCAAATACTTATTGTTAGATCGTGCATATTAATTGCATTGAGACATTGCCAGTGTTTAGTCTCTAAAGTTGAATTGTAATGTAAAAATTATGGTTTTTGAGTTTTATTGAGGAATTACTAAAAAAATTTATATTTAAAACGACAATGATATGTAGAATATTATTTTTAAAAAAGTCCTAGAAAACTATAAACAATACGCCTATACTGCAAAAATGGTCTGAAAAACTCTGACACACCTTTAAAAATGTATGCATCTAAATGAATATATTTAAATTCTATATAAAAAGACTTAAAAAAACATATTTTCAATTATATTTTTATTTATTAAAAGTAAAGCTATTGAGTTCAGCAATTCATAAAGCGACAAAAAATTTACTTTTAAACATTATTAAACACAATAACAAAATACAAATGAAACAATAGCGCAAATCTCCTTGCAAAGAAACGTCATCTTCAGCTAAGGATGTAAGAGTCAAGGAACTTTGCGAACAAACTCTACTGCCCTGAACTGAATCTGTCATGAACATGTTCGGCTGTGGACAAACTCTATTGCCGAGGACAGACCCCATTCCTTTTCGTGAACGGTTGCGGACAGAATATTTTGCTAAATTTAAGTTTCTTTGGAGTTCGAAAAAGTGGCAACGGCAGAACTGAAGAAAGAGATTCTGGAACTTTCGACGACATTAAGTGTAAACAGTAAGCTGTAGTGTGATATATAAGATATGTAATAGTGATTTTTTTTTTTGTTAAATAGTGAAAGTACGCGTTTTGCTTTATGGTTTTGTGTCGCGATAAATAAAGATGGAAAATGTATAGTGTGTTGTTCAGTTCAAGACTTCATGTGTGGTTAATCTTCTACAGATTATTGTGTTTTAAATGAACTAAATTATTAAAGTACGCAGCGGGAAGTTTATTAAGGATAAGAGCTGTTTTTCAATAATATGACTCGTGCTTCTGAAATAGACATAAATAGATGTACCAGTTAGTCAGCTAGAAAAAAATATGCGTTTTCAATTGTATAAATTTAAATTGTTGCATTTTGGGCCAAGGTTTTGTGTTTAATGCTCCACTGTGCGCCAGTAGAAACATTTTAAAAAGTTGTTTAATATGTTTTAATTTGAATAAAACTTTACGGTAATGGAATATTTTTACTATTTAAATATTAAAGCAATTAACAATATAGTCATTAGTTGATTTTTTTGTGTGTTTTGATAAATTTGTATATGATTTTATATGATAAATTTGTTGCTTTTCTGGATATTATAAGCAAGTGTTTATTCAAAAATGCTCATAATTCTTTTGCTTCTCGTAATTTCCGAATTTAATTGTCAAAATTTACTAATGCGTGGAAGCAAATTTTACTATGGTCACATGCCATAAAAGCTGTTTTGGTATGCATGTGTTCCATGCAATAACATTGATATGAGTACCATTTAAAACATCTTTGTTGAATTCACTTCTACAAAAAAATGACAAATAGAAGATGGTAAATTTTCTGCATTCAGGAGAAAAATATTTAAACATAAAATTGGATAACATCCATAAAAATTGAGAAATTTCTGTTACATTATATTAGTTGATCTATTCCCGACATATAAACAAATATTATTCAGTCTTTTTGCTATATTTTCAATTTTCATATCTAATTTATTTTCCAAACCACATTTTTTTATTTCTACAAAAATGTAAACAAATATACATCCTTCATTTTAAATATTTTATCGCTTTTGGAATATCCAATATAACCAAAGATGAATAAATTTATTTAACTATTTAGCTACTTTTTACAATATTTTGAAAATTGTGTTTTATCTAAGTTATTTTTACTTTTCATAGAAACTCATATCTCCCTTTTGAGCCAATTTTTAAAATTATAATGCATAAGATTAAAGAGAAATCTATTTAAATTTCTCTTATCAGGCTATTCTCAGTAACAAAGCCTTTTGATTTACATTTTTATGTGAGGAATGATTGATTGAACACTTTTAAACTACTACTTTACGTATTTTAAAATGATAAACTAAGATTAGATAAATAAATATAGAATTAAATTTGGGACACAATTTATTGAATCGAAAACGTAATAAATTATACAAAAATGCATATCTTCATTTAAAGAATTTCCAATGCACGATATAAGAAATTTGAATAGTGATTTTCAAAACATAAAATTATGATTTTGTGTTATATTTTTTTACATGTTAACAATTAAATTATATATTTTAAGAAGATATCTTTTTATTCATATTTTTAACTTATAATGAGTTAATTAAACACAACTTTTGTAATAATAATGTGTAAGAGGAATAGTATGAAAATAATGTAATGCACAATTATCAAATATGCATGGTGTCGGAAAAGTGGAAAAATAATACGCAACAAAATATAAGGAACATATAATTAGGTATATATGAAGAAATAGATAACTAGTTATTAAATGCAAGATAAAAGAATAATCATTCAAATTATCGCTTGCAAAAAATTATAGATGCCAAAATAACTTATAGTAATAATAATAAATAAATTTTAGAAAAAATGACTTCTCGGAGACGGACTAAATATAAATAACTAAAATATCTTTCTATATATCCATTGTTTTTCTACACTGTAAAAAAAAAATCTGCAAAGTTACTAAAAGTTTTTTAGGAAACTGAGATGCCTAGAACATTTCTTTTAACGGCAACAGCAAAAAGTTTTGTAACATATACAGATTTGCGCTGAAAATAAAAAAAACTGTAAGTTTACTAAGAATTTTTTAGGAAACTGGGATTTCAAGAATTTTTTATGTAACTGCAACCCAGGTTACAGATAAAAATGTAGTAAGATAACTGCACTTTTAGTAGACTCGTTTATAAATTTACAGATTTCTGTAACTTTACGAAAATTACTTTTGTAGATTTACTTTTTTTTTTTTGTACCGTATACAGATAATATATTAGTAACCATCCAGATTTCGGCAACACTACATCTGTAGAATTACAGTTTTTTTACTGTGTAAATAATAATTGATTTACTACTAAAAATATTCTACAATTAGTAAAGTAGTGATATTAGAAAAAAATGCGTGTTGTGAATACAAATAGGTACAAAATCAAGGAAAGATTTATGCGATATATAAATATTGTTGGATGATTTGGTGTTTCAAAAATGCTATTGCAATTATAGTACTGCAAAATTTAATACTGCTTTAATATGGGTTCTCCAAGACATTTTTTAAAAACTTTTCTGGATTTAGATGAACCTATTTCTCATTCCAATAAAAGGGCTACTTATATTACTGATGTAAAACAAGAAGTGCTACAATAGATATTTAATAAATAAAGAATAATAGGTTTTGCGTATACTCATGTACTTCACATTATTAACGACTTTTTCGTACAAAAATTTTGTTTTTATAATATGCCAAAACTACTAAATGACAGGTAATATTAAAGGCCTGTTTTTTTCTTTCAAAATAATCTACAGACGGCAAATTGAAGGCGAAAATCAAACAGAATTGCTACCGCAGCTAAAATTAAAGACATGCCTGCCATCTTGCCATTTTTTTTTTTTTTATTTTTTTTTTTTTATCGCATAGCACTTTGACAATTGCTGAAATTCGAATTGTTGTGATCACTTGATAGGTGAGAGGTGTGTAAAGTATCGAAACCTATCTCTTATTGGTTGAAATTTCTACATGAAAGTGGAATTTAGTTTTTGCTGGAAAAAAAAGGTAAATGGCTAAAACATCTTTGTATCTCATGTTAAAAAATCTTTTTGTTTTGCGTTTATGTTTTAATATTAAACATTAGACAAATTTGTTTCAAACTCAACTGTGTTTGAGAATCTAAATGCTCACAAATAAAAACTTATTGCCAAACTCAAAAACTTATTGATAATAATTTAAAATTAATTGATAGTAATTAATATTAAATTGGTCAAAAAATATATAACTGAAACGATTTAGTCCAGTCGTTGCTAATGCATGGCTTCCAATGGCTCGTTTTTTGAATAACGGTATTTTTGAGCGGTCGGCTGGCGTTATAACAAACTGATAGTAATTATGGGACTGCCGCACCTAGTAAAATAGCACCTACTAATATATGGCAAGTAAAAAGGTAGGAACAGTTAAACTACTTATTTCTTAAAATACTAATTGATAAAGCTGATGATGATACAGTCGAACTCCTTTAAAACAAGAAGCCAGGGATTCATAAATGTTCTCGCACTAACCTTTACTGATAATATCTTTAATAATAATGAAAATCTTAAAAAAACCCACGGAAATTAATTAATCCAGTAATCGCTATCATTATCTCAATGCTTAATTTCCGTTAATGTGAGTAATACAGCTAAACAACATTTTAAAACTAATAACATGCTTATTTGTTTTTTATTACATGCGCGTAACCAGGGGGGTGCCCTGAGTGCCCTGGCACCCCCCCCCTCGCTTACGCAGACACAAGAAGGATTTTAAAATCGGAATAAAAAAATCATTGAAAACAATGTAAGAAAAAACAATTAACTATTTTTATTTTTCATAAGGTGTTCTGGTGTAATAACGCCAGGCAGGGTAATAACTCCAAGTGCTAATATTATGCATAATTATGAAATAATCGTGTAAATGACACCCACGTGCTCTGCGCAGAAGGGTTTTGAGTCACATAAATCGCAAAAAACAGCTTAAAGTTAATTTGTTCTATTTGTAGGTCTTATTGATTTTACAAGCATCTAAAATTAATGCTTGATCTAAAATTTGCGATACACGTTTTGTGATGTGAAGACTATTTTTTTATCCGGAAATACTTTGTTTATTACATAAATTTGTAGTGCATTTCATGTACTTTCAAAATGTTGTCGAAGATTTTTGGATATCTTCTCGAGATAATTTGTAGTTTAAAATGTATTGAGCAATAAGTACACCGGGGTAATAACGCCAATCGTTGTCATTAATACCCCGGTTGATTCCCAACAGTGGCCGAACTACATCCTAAATACTGATTCAAATAAACACAGTGCAATAAACCGTGCAATGTTTCTAATAATTCTATTTAAACGGTCCTTTTTAAGCAAAAAGTAGCTTATAATCTGATATTCTTTTGCCTCCTCCCCCCCCACACCTTTATTTTTCTTACACTTTCACAAAAATTGATCATTTTTAATAGCTTAAAATGCAATTTGTCAATTTCTAGAGCTGTAGAGTTTATATTTTTAGAATTGGGCAATCTACATGCCATTTTTTTCCATCTTATTTTATTGCTTTATTTGCATGGCGTTATTACCCATATAGGTGAGTAATAACGCCAAAAGGCATTGTTCAAGAAATCACGCCATTACATATCTGTTAAATTATTTTTTTATATAGATAGTCAATGAGTTGCTGTATGAAATCCTACATTTGTTTGAAAAATACATTCTAAAATTAAATCGTGAAGATTGGTAGAACCTTGACGTGGCGTTATTACCCCAGGATACCTTATATCCTATCATATCCTGTTCATATATCACGTCTGTGGAACACAACAATTCCACTCAAGTATCATGATGCAACAACTGATAATTAATATTTTCTCATTACATTTGTACTCATTTATCAATATTTTATAAAGTAGAGTATTTTAGATTTTTCAAATGTTCGGTAAGCAGACGCCAGACACTATTGGCGCACCGTTAATCCAATGTTTGCTAGGCATCATTACATTATATGTTCACACTGACAATAGACTTCCCCCCCCCCTCCCACACACACTGAGCGTATTTGAGAAAAACAAAAACATTTGCATCTAGATATAGAAGCTATGTTTAATAATTTTTATCTTTTAAATAATAATAAAATAAAAATAAAGCCCGCCAATCACATTATAGGGTTTTCCGTGAAGCGAAAAGTCTGTTTTATTCAGTTTTCTTTCTTTTACCTTGTCAAATTCCGAAATGAGCCAAACAAAATTATATTTAATTTGTAAATATACTTTGTACTTTATCACGTGTATTTAAAAAAATATGGGATGGCCAGAAAAGAGAAACCTAGCTTTAGAAATATCAGCAAAAAAATGCATGACAATTCAGGATATTTTTAAAGAAAAAGTAACTGTCCAACATGATGTCAAATCTCCAGAAGCCACAGTAACCAAAGAAGGTAAGAATAGTTTATCTTACTCGCTTAAAGCGGTTCTGAAATCCGTGCTTAACAAACGCGAAACTTTCTAACCTATTTTATAGCCTTTTTTTAAACGTAAAGGCTCAAAATTAAGACACAAGATTGGATTTCAATAGACTTGTCTATTGAAGGGATTTAGTATCGAATTGCGTATTCCATTTTTTTGATAAATAAAAAGGTATCGAGTTTAAGTGACTTTTGTACATGATGACAGGTTTTTCTCTTTTCTCTCGTTTTCATACCCGGAATTTATTTTTTTTCAAAATATTAATTTAGATATTATTTTATGAAAATTGCGTTTACAAAAATATGGAAAACATCTTTCGGTTACAAATTTTGAATAAAATAACAACATCTACCAGTTTCACGCCTTTCTTAAGAAAAGAGAATTTAAAAATATGTCAATGCATTTTTCAACAAAAAAATAATTTAAAAATGTGTGAGAAAGTAACCTTTTTGGATTTGTGAATAGCCTTAAAAAGAATTTTGAAAAAAAAATGGAAATTTTTTAATTCAATAATATAAGTTAAAGTGGTCTGTGATAAATTTACAGTGAGCAAAAAAGGTATTTGCACTCCAGGTAAATTTGTTGTAGCATATGTATAAATAAATAAAAAGCAATTAAGAATTAAAAATACCAACACTTTTATAAAACAAATAAACATATTTAATATCTGGCTTAATGATATTTTTTAAAATACGTAAACATAAAAAAGTAGTATTTGTACTGCCAAAAAAATATTTGCACTCTAGCAATAAATATGGAACTCGAGGAAGTATTTATAAGTTAAAAACAGTGTTAATATTTAGTATGCATGCCCTTTGCTTCAATTACAGCTTGTAATTGTCTGGGCATTGATTCTATTAATTTGTGACATGTTTCACTGCTGATTTGTAGCCATTCTTTCCTAAGAGCTTGCTTAGGTTCTGATTTGTTAGAAATTTTCTTTTTTCTTATTTCCACATCCAAAATATGCCATAAATTTTCAATCGGATTGAGGTCTGGTGATTATGGTGGCGTTTTCAATTGATTTTTTTACATTATAAAGCAACCATAACCTCGCAATATATGCAGTGTGTTTCGGGTCGTTATCTTGTTGGAAATAATATGAATTAGGAATTCCTAATTTCAGAGTACTATTAGATAAATGATCTCGCAATGTATTAATATATTGTTTAGCATTCATATTGACTTCAATAAAGGTCATTTCGCCAACTCCATTAAAAAACATGCATCCCCAAATCATTACATGACCACCGCCATGTTTAAAGTTGGTTTCAAGTTTTTCATTTGAAGAGAAGTATTTGGCTTTCGCCATACAGTTTTCTTACCAACTAAATCAAAAATATTGAACTTGCTTTCATCTAGTGGTTTCTTGACATCAGCTTTTGCAAATTCAAGTTTTCTCATCCTATTTGTTTCACTAATAAATGTTTTTTTCGAGGGGCTCTTCCTCGAATATTTGCATCATGAAGAATATTTCTAATTGATTGCGGAGTAACTATTGTTCCCGACGTTGAAGCAACATCAACAGCCAATTTTCGAGCACTTAGAAAAGGGTTTTTTGAAGATTCTTTTCTGATGGATCTAAGTTGACTGGTATTTAGCTTTCTTGGACGCCCAGTTCATGGCTTATTTATTGTCGAACCAGTGTCTTTTTTCTTCTTAATTACATAACAAACACTAGAAAAGTTTAGATTTAATTTTTTACCTATTCCTCAGTAACTTAATCCAGAATTGTTTTAGAAATATAATCTTCTCACGGGTAGCAACAGACAGTTCACACGATTTCGGCGCCATTAGAACAAAATCACTTCCCAGAATCACTGCTCCAGTTAATATATTACATGACTTTAAAGTGCGGGGCTAATGTACTGCGGGACTGATATGCTAAACATTTTCATAATGTTCACATTTAATGCCTTTTTTATCAGTCAATGCTTCGTGTGCAAATATTTTTTTTAGGTATGAGAAAATATAAATTTATTTTTTAAATGTGCAATATCACTGTTTAAGGAAAATGGGTAGTTATTTTTATTTTCTTCTTATTTAAATAAATGAATAATTGAGAGAATAGTATCAAATTTGCTTTCCGTGGTTACTTATGCAAAAAATCGTCTGTGTGCAAATACTTTTTTTTGCTCACTGTATATGCATGTATATGTTTTTTATGAATATGTTTTATTATTATTTCTAAATTTACATATTTTTGTAATCTAAATTTAAACAATTAAAATACAATGTTTCAAAACTAATGTTATCTGATCTATATTGGCGAATGATAAAAGACGATAATTCGAAACATTATTATCTTTTTTAAGCAAATTTTTAAATTCTTATAATTTAATTATAATTTTAAAAATAATTTTATTAATTCTATTTTATAAGTTTTTCCTTATAAATATATTAATATTTATTTTAAATAGCATTCAAATTACTAACTATAAAAAGTGCAAAATACTAAATTTCAAGAAAAACATAAACCGGGAGGCGATAGCAAAAACAATTCCCTCATCGAGTTCACGGATGAAATTCTAGGATTAGTTAAATCTCGATCTGCATATTTAAACGGGATCGGTCTGCCAAGTCATATCTTGGTGCAAAACACGCGAAAACCCGATTTTAGCTATTGACTTGGAGGTTTACCATCTTTTCATACTTTTGAGTGCAGAAAAACACAATGGTAAACCTACGAGTCAATTGCTAAAATCGGGTTTTCACGTCTTTTGCACCAAGATATGACTTGGCAGAGCGATCCCGTTTAAATATGCAAATCGTGATTTAACTAATCCTAAAATTTCATCTATGAGCTCGATGAGGTGCAGTGTTGAATTCAGGGGGTGGCCCGGGGACGGACATTACCCCCGGTGTAATGAGTTTTCCCCTCGGAGAATTTGAAATTTCGTGTTATTTCAATGGTAAAAAAAAATGCGTTTTATCCCCCCGGAACTCTAAGATGTCCCCCCCCCCCGTAGCCATAGAAATCCCTCCCGGAGAAAAACGTCTGAATTCAACACTGGTGAGGTGAATGTCTGTGCTACCACATCCCCTTTTAGTACAGTTTAATTACCTAATTGCTTTATCAATTCAAAACATCATAACAGATGGCAAAATATTAAAGAAATTTGTTTAGTGAGAAATTTTATACATCTGCTGAAGGGATTTTCAATGCTCCTGTATGTCAAATGGATGTCCTTACTATTTTTCAAATAAAAATATTTCGAGAGCGTTAATAAAACCAAATTTCATTTTAGCGACTAAATAAATCAATAAATTACGAATTTTATTTAATTGAATTGGAAAGGGATAGGTGAAATTGGATAGGTGTAGAAATCAAATTACTGGGTGGACTCGTACCCCATGAGCCCATATAAGTTGGCGCCACTGTTCATCATAAGAGAAAATAAAATTCCATGCATGCATGTACTATTATCAAAATAAGGATATCTTATTTGATCAGTACTAAATAAAAAAATCAGTTTTGTTTCATATCAGTTGCTAAATTATTCAATTTATTTCCTGCCTTTACATGTAGTAAATAACCTTATTTCCTATCGCAACAAAATGATATTTTATCAATCTCATTATATGAGCAAAGATGCAATAACTATATGGCATGTGATGCAAAATTTCTTTATACATTTTTTACTTATAACTGAAACCATCATTGGTACACCTAATCCGACGTGGTACCTGGTTACGAAACACCAGCAGTAATATATTTATTTCGGCACTGAGATCCGAGTTTATAATGGAGTTTTATCATAAAATTTGACCAAATACTTAAATTTTTTTATTTATTGTGTCATTTATTATTATGCTCATAATTATGCGGCTGGTTTATGCATACACACACATATATGTGCATTTCGACGGATGATCTCAGATATTATCTCAGATATAATTATATAATTATTAAATTATATAATTATTATTATAAATCTCAGATATTATCTGAGGTTTATCATCCAACTAAATTCATTTACAAGACTTTGATTAATACAATATTTTAGATCTCATACAGCTTTCTTCTGCGCCTATAGAAGTTTCCAGCATGATAAAAATCCTTTTTTAATTTTTATTAGATGTTAGAGAGCCTAAAAGTTTCACATTTCTGTCCACACACAGTCTCTGTCTTATATATCACGGCTGTAAGAAAATTTATATATCTTTTTTCTACCATTAGATTTAGTTTCGAACCTCTTCTAATACCCCTCTCAAAACAAAATTGTGTTTTGGCCCTTTAAAAAATATCACACAAGTTACCTTCTAAGATTAAAAGCTTGTTTAAAAAGGAAATTCGAGCAGTCTCATGAGGTTCCGTTTTAACAGGTTTTATCATATAAGATACTGTTTATACCTAAGGTCCTGGTTAAAAAAATCTAGCCCCCCCCCCCCCCCCCCGCCGTTCAAAAGGCTGATTACTCCAATGTATTATTATAATTTACTATTAAAACTGAACCTCAGATAAGAAAAATTAATAATAATATGCTTTGAGAAACATAAAATATATGTTTTCAAGAACATAAATCATCCAAATTTAAATTTATAGCTTCAAATAGATATATAGCTTCAAAAAAAAACCTTGGTACTACTTAATTATCTTGTTGACAAATTTTGCCGAATTATGTAGATCGCCAAACTACTTTCCAAATGATACAAATTGAAATTATATTTATTGTAAATTACTAAATAATAGATAAATTAATTAAAAATTAATAAAAGTACAAATTAAACGTCGAATTAAAAAACCCCTAATGACGTAACACACATTTTTTACGTGTTTAAGGTCAAGTGGATGTGATATTTTCAGCTATTATAAGAATCTTAACTTATAGTTTGACAATAGCTGTTGCTTTTTTTAACCGACTTCAAAGAGGAGGTTATGATTTCGACCTGTATGTATTTGTTGTTCACGCATAACTTTTGCAAATATGAACCGATTTTGATAATTCTTTTTTTGTTTGAAAGCGTATGAGGCCCATGTGGTCCCATTCGAATTTCATAAAAATCTGATTATTAGAACTTTTTAAAAAATAAAAACTTTAAATTTCAAATTCATTTTGAAGCAATCGACCAATTAGAAGTGTTCATTTTGCATGCTTTTATGTTACACTTACATAGACACACGATCTTTTCACTGTTAAAAGTTTGAAGTTTTTGCTGCATCGTCACTCCACCGCTTTTATGGAATATCTCTATTTTGACCAATGATAATTCACCATAATACAATGAAGTAATCATTTTCTATAAAAGCGATGGATCGACGATAAAGTAAAAGTTTCAAATTTTTAACAGTGTTCAAAGTGCAAAATCCTAACTGGACGAGGACCAGGATTCACATAAATTTTGCACTGTTTGCGAAACGAGATTTATTAACAAGAAAATTTATTTAAAACATTGAAAAATTTGCTAAAATTCAGGCTTCTGATTCGTTAATCTGGTTTCGCGAACAGTGCAAATTCTACCGGATTCCGGACAAGTTCTCTTATGCATGTAACCGAAAATATAGAATCTAGGGGATATAGTGTGGAAATCGGCTATCTCAGGGCGTGTTCAGAGCAACTAACAAAAGTAACTAATGTTACCGACCGATTGTAGGGCAGTACGAAAGCAAATTGTGGCATCAATGAAAACTATTCTGTTGAATTGTAGCTGACGTCAAATTTCGCTTTGATTTTCATTTCGTACTTGTCTACAATCGGTAATAGATCGGTAAGTAACCGGTAAGTTGTGCTGAACACGCCCTCTGTAACACTTAACTAAACTGTAACACTTAACTAAAGCGCTAAAATGTTCTATTCTTTAAATGTGCAACAATGCTAATGAAATTTAAAGATAGAAGCGACATCTGCCGGGCATTTTCTAAAAATGCAAGAGTTATTGCTAGTCTAGATAATGTATCACGAAAATGCCGCAGATGTCGCTGTGATCGACAATTCGGAATTCAGTAGCATCGTTGCACATTTAAAGGATACAAATTTTTAGCACTGCTTGCATTGTAAATAATTGAACCCTTTTGCTGCATCGTCACTCCATCTCTTTTATAGGAAACGATTACTTCGCTCTATTATGGAGTATTCTCATTGGTCAAAACAAAGAAATTCTATAAAAGCGATGGAGTAACGATGCAGCAAAAGGGTCAAATTTTCTACAGTGTCGATAGCAGATTTTCACCCCATGTATTCCAGACTCTCTCCTTCGAACAATGAAAAGTTCTCAAAAATGAAGGCTTATGATTGGTCAATCTTGTTTTGCTTAACAGCGAATAATCCTTCTGGATTCTAACCACTGTTGCAGAGATGCTAGTTTTTTTTCCAAAGTACGAAATCTTCGCTGGAACAATTCTCGTATCCATCAAAGTGAAAGATCCACATCGATCCAGACATGAGAATTCGATATCAAAAAGCTGAAAATTCATCTCTAAAGAGCCTTACACGTTAAAGCAAGAGTGTCTGTGTATCAGGGTGCTTGTTATGCCGGATTCACAAAGTGATTAAAGTACATTGCTATGTGCTAGATTTACATTTGGACAAAAATAAATGACGAAAAATTTTGATAAGCTTACCATTAAAGTTAAGCTAGTTAACTTCTTTCACCCATAAAAAAAACTCGTTCAGGCGACTACCGCCAAGTTCTGGAATAAAAATTCTTAAATTTTCTGTACTTTGGAAAACCGCGTTTATCAAAGAACGTTCTTAACTTCAAATATTACTACTTTCATATAGACACATGTTGAATCATGGTGTGATTTTGATAATATCTTCCTTTTTAGCTTTTATGACTGAAAAGGGTATTTTAATACATACGAACATTTAGATTTACTTTGCTATACATTGAATCATAGAAGCAACTTGACGCGCTCTGATTGTGTACGCGTACTTTAAACTGTAAAAAATCTTACCCTTTTGCTACATCTTCACTACCCCGCTTTTATAGAATATCTCACTTTTGATCCCTGAGAATGCTCCATAATAGGCTGGCTGAAGTAATCGTTTTCTATATTAGCGGTGGAGGGACGATGCATCAAAAGGGTAAAATTTTTTAACAGTGTACCCTGTTTAAAATATCTTGAAAAATTACCTCTGTTTTTAAAGACTATCTATTTTTTGACCAATGAAACGCTCCATAGACGTTTTTGGATCGCTCTCATTAGTCAGAAAATAGATAGCTTTAAAAATAAAGGTAATTTTTCACAATAATTTTAACGTGTACTGATGGATTGTCAGCTTTTCAATGCCCATTTACGAAGTCTGTAGATTTCAATGTGGAAACTTAAGGCACTACACTAGTCTCAGAAAAAGACCCGGATGTTAGTGTAAAGACTATGGGTGTGTTCTTTTCAAATATCTCGCTCAAATTTTAATATATTTACATGATTTTTTTTGCATAGGATAGCCGAGGATGATCTACAACCGGCCTAGTTTTTACTTCTTCGATTTTGCTTATGTATGTTTTATATAATGATAGTTTCAATTTCAGAACCGTTTAAACCGGTATTGAAATTCAAAGTAATTAAAAAAAAATCTGAAACCAAAATTTAAAAAGTAAAAACTAGGCCGGTTGTGGAATATCCTCAGCTATCCTATGCAAAAAAAAATCACGTAAAAATATTACAATTTGAGCAAGATATTTGAAAAGAACGCCCCCATAGACTTCACATTATCATCCGGGTCTTTTTCTGTGCCTAGTGTGCGGCCTTAAAGTTTGCTGGATGCGATAAATTTCCGAAATGTTAAAGCTTAATTGGATAAGTTCTCGCATCCACTAAAGCGGAAATAGACATCGATACCAATCGACATCCTTAAGTTCTTGAAAAGATGAAAATCCTTTAGTATATATTTTGCTCCGGAGGAAAAAATTATCTCTACATATCAATGCAAAATAAAGTGCATAGATGTGTGTAACAAAATTATCTTTAGATGCAGATTTGGTTACCGGATTAGACACCAGAATGATTTCAGATTTTGTTCATGTAGGATTTCTCGATGTGAATATGACGACACATGGAGCACAGTATACGATTGATTGAAAAGATTCTGGACAAAAATGAGTCATCAAGGGGGTCCTTGTGGCCGAGTGGTTAAAACACCACGCTGCTAATCTCTTGAGGGCGTAGGAGATTGTGGGTTCGAATCCCACTGGCTCCGTTGCACACACTCTTTATGTTTAGCTCCCGGTTGTAATTTTCTTGTGTTGTAATATTTCCTTGTGCTATCTTGTCCTTGTATGTCCACGAATTTGTAAAATAATATAGATTATGTATTTATGCCTGTGTTGAAATAAAGGATCATTCGGCGTACAATCGAATTCTACCAGGAAATCATCATCAAATTTTATAATAGAAAATGTCTAGCATTGTGATACATTGTTAAAAATTTAACTTTTGCTGCATCGTTACTCCATCCCTTTTATGGAATATCTCATACATACACTGTAAAAATTTTTACCCTTTTGCTGCATCGTCACTCCCCCGCTTTTATGGAATATCTCTCTTTTGACCCATGAGAATGCTCCATAATAGGCTGAAATAATCGTTTTCCATAAAAGCGGTGGAGTGAGTTTCAAATTTTTAACAGTTTAGTTGGGACAAAAACGTCCGTGAAAAAAGTATTTGGGCATCGAATGCTGTCACTATCTTATAGATGCAGCCAAGTACTGATTATGATTTTCGGATTCCTCGTCGAATCATCACCGCTCATTTCCGATGCCTTTACTGCATTTATAGGAATTAGATTCTTGTTGTTTATCTATTGAATCATAGAGCGATTTTTGTTAAAATCTCTCTTTTTGCTTTTTCTGACTGAAGGGGGAGTACTTTTGACTTCACTAGAAAACCACTTTACTATTCATTGATACATGGAGTCATTTTGCTGTTTACTCATATATGGAAGCGCTTTGCCGCGCGCTTATGTGTAAGGACACTTTACTTGACACTCACCTTTCGATAACCACTTCCGATGTCCGTGCGATTAGATGTTGACTTTAAGATTTCATGAATGCGGTAGCTTTTCGTCGTGCCAGATCTGAAGAAGTTACCACATCCAGAAAAACTGAAGATTCACAACGATACTGACCGATATTGTACGTGTCTTTTGAAAAGTTGACAATCAAACAGTGACACGTAAAGCGAAAACATCAGAACTCAGCAACGTGCGTTCATTAGTAATGCGTTGCAAAGAGCCATCATATGTCAGTACACATAATTATGTATTATGGTATAAATTACTAAAAAGTAGGAAATAAATTTAACTTTTTCAAAAAAAATGTATAACCGACTCCAAAAAAAAAAGCGCTAAAGAAAATTAAATAATTTTATAAAATTTTCTAATGACAAATCGTTATCCAATAACCACACATTGACTATCATGTACCGGTATAAAACGGTTAAATTTAATATATAGAATTTAATATCCACCAAACATAGATTTTCCAGAGAATATTTTTTACAAGAGATTAATTTACATATTTTTGATTTAATGTTTGAATATATACATATAAAAAGTAAGGAATTACTTTTTGAAGTTGGTGCCAAACTATCTTAAGTATAAGAATTGTCGATATATTATGTCTAGTACCATAAATAAAATGAGGAAATCATTATCGATTATGATTATTTGGCACCAACTTCAAAAAGTAATTCATTACTTTTTATATATATATATTCAAAAATTAAGTCAAAAATATGTAAATTAATCTCTTGTAAAAAATATTCTCTGGAAAATCTATGTTTGGTGGATATTAAATTCTATATATTAAATTTAACCGTTTTTTACCGGTACATGATAGTCAATGTGTGGTTATTGGATAACGATTTGTCATTAGAAAATTTTATAGAATTATTTAATTCTCTTTAGCGCTTTTTTTTTTTGGAGTCGGTTATACATTTTTTTTGAAAAAGTTAAATTTATCATTTATTGTTATTATTGTTGTTAGAGGCGAGTTGTGAGTGGTGGTTTTGTGCTTATACTATGGCAGGTTAATATCAATTAAATTAGAGGAATATTGCTTGTGGATTGCAAAAACATGATCTAAAATCAACTCTCTGACAGCTTGCAAAAGGGCAAAATTGTAATGTAGTTTTTTTTTTTTTTTTTTTTTTTTTTTTTTTTGTATTTTGTATTTTGTTTTAAATGTTTTAAAAAGACGATTCATTCAAAATTATATACAAAACTTAAAAGCTAATAGCTAATATGAATGTTGTCCTTGAAAGCTTTAATTACTATTCAATAGTTTAAAAATCTATAAAATGAATACAAATATATTACTTTAAATATTGGTTGTATTGCAGTGAAATCTGGAGCTTATCGAACGTGTTAACACGGGCATGTCAGTGGGAGGGTTTTAAAGATACTTGCTCAGTTCTAATATGCCAAATAGCGATAATTTAATGTTTTTATTCCTATATTGTGTAATACAAATTGAGAAACACAACGTTTTAAAATAGTAAGATATTCATTCATTTACTACAATAATCTTATAAAATCTGAACGCCCTTATATCAAATTAATAAAAATATTCATAGAAAATAAAATAAAGCAATATATTATTCCAAATTGTTCTAAATTCTAAATTATGTATTATTGCAAATACATAACTTATAAAGAAAATATTTCCAAAGTACGTTCATTTACAAAAAAGATGTTTCACGGCTAGTCTCTAATTAAGTGCGAATGGAAATTTCAATGGAGGAAAAGTTTTCGTGTATCTTAAAGGACATGTAGAATTTAATATGAATAATGAGAAAAATACTTTGAGAACATTTTCTTTTAATTTAAAATCTAATTAAAGTAGAACAAAATGTTCTTAATTCACACTTAAAGATGCTTGAGGATTTTATTAAACACCAGTATCCTTAATCAAATATATATGTAAATCTTCCGAAATATATCAAAGATAATTTAATTGTTTAAAAGATTTCAGATATCAATAAAAGACATTTCAAAAATTGACATGTTATGACAGATTCACACAATCATTATTAGAATACTTAAAAATCACAAGTATCATGTGCATAAAACTCTGGAATGGGAAACAGATCTATATTATAAACATTTTTTAAAATTTTATCCTTTTGCTGCATCGTCACTCCAACGCTTGTATAGAATATCTCTATTTTGACCAATAAGAATGCACCTTAATACAGTGAAGTAATCGTTTTTAGCACTTTCCAACAAAGTTGAAAAGTGCTTATGCATTCGGTTTGTCTGTCCGTCTGTCCGGATGTCCGGATGTCCGGATGGCCGTCTGTCCTCGCTCTAACTCCCGTAAATATACTCGGATTGCTATGACATTTTTATACGTTATTGAGGTTTAGACTAGCACGAACCCTATTGAAAATGAAGTATCTACCATGGTTAGTTTATCTACAGAGGTAATCAAAAGTTTCCCATTACATTATGGCCTATGGGGAAAAATCGTTAATATACTCGGATTGCCATGAAATTTTAGGACGTTATTGACGTTTATCCTAGCACAAGTCTTATCGAAAATGAAGTTTCTACCATGATTAGTTTATCTACAGGGCGAATCAAAATTTTCCTATTACATTACGGCCTATGGGGAAAAATCGTTTCAAAGGAATTTTAAAGATGTTATACAATGTCAAACATATTAAAATATGCATTCTATAAAATATAATTTGAAAATGTAGCTATAATTAATTTACAGGGCCAAACAAAATAATTCCATTAGATAATGGTAAAAGGGGGAATTGTGTGACATATTTTAAATATATTAAGCTTTTTCATGTATAATAAATTTAATATATGTCACTGAAGCTTAATATAAATTATACGCTACTGTCTTGCATAATATGAAGTACATAGCATTTACAGGGACACACAAAAGATTTCAAATAGTATATTCTTTCCGAAGTACCGTATATGTGTCCGATGATGGCTGATGGAGGAATGAAATGCATTTTAATTATGATATGCGCGTTTATATTTCGCTAAATATATGCACATTATATGGTGTGTATAAATCTTATAGTTGATATACAGGGCTATCCAAAAGAGCTCACCAACGTTACTGAATATGAGCGTAACATATTTAAGCGTGGTTCTTAAATAAGCTATGAATTTTTACGCTGAGCTTCACTCAATTTACTGAGAAATGTTTGCAGAATATAGATAAAAGGATATACAGGGCCACGCAAAGAATTCGGTACATGGACGCTTATGAATGATGATTTATGAGAATGTGATTTCAGTTGTTTTAAAAGTGTTTTAGTTTACAATAAATTTTAGCCTAATGCTGACGTGTAATAAAGGTACAATGTAAACTACAGGGCTCAACAAAAGTATTTAAGTATGTTTCCATCTAATAGTATGAATTGCTGAAAAAGAAATTTCAAGCTACTGGGTATTTTCTTGCTAAACTAAATTTTCCCATTATATCAACTGACATATGAAATACAGGGCTGTTCAAAAGTACTGGAATACATACTTGGGTACATTTGGCTATATACTATTATTTCCCTAAATAACAAAGTTTTGTTAAAGATTTCATTAAGTGTTGAAAAGTCCTTCATAATCTATGCTTAACGCATGATTTTTCTTACTTGTTATATAATTGATGGAATGACGATGCAGCAAACGGGTCAAATTTTTGTCAGTGAAGTGAAAGTCTTATTTGTTCAGCATTGCCTGTTGCTCCATCTATAGTTCGATTTTCAAAGTTGTTTAACCATTCTGCCCAAATAGTTTTCGAAATGACAACGTATCATTACATGCTGTTGTAAATTTTATATTTTAATTATTCCTTTTGGAATATATATTTTATTAATATTACGAATAATGGACATAAATTAAGATATTTTTATAGTTAATATGATTTATAAAACAGCAGTATTTTAATCAGATATGTATATAATAATGCTTGCAAAGTTCTTTTTCAATTAACTACTGTTAGTTTACGCTTTTTGCCAATAATGGGGTATTACAACCAGGGATGTAGTGGTGTGTATACGAGGGTATACGCTGTATAACTTTCGATTTTTTTAAAGCAATACCATATTCCTCTGTTTCACAAGAAAGCTGTAGTAAACCCCTTCCAGCGTATACCCTCTGTATTTAGCGTATATCCTCTGCTTATAGCGTATATTTTCTACTACTTTTACTATTACACGCCTGAATTAAGCAAAAATTCATTTTAAAAAAATAATTTTTTACTCGTTTATCAACATGCTTTAACCCTTTCGTGGTTATAAGCTTGTATACGCGCCCAGAATACCACTTAATTTGAATTGCGAAATGCCATACTGACACCGGAATTTTTAAATGAAAATTTTAATTTTACAATGAACGTAAAAAAAAAAAAAACATTTATATAGTATGAAATAAATTTGTTTTTAAATTCCGGTGTCATTCATTCATTTTAGTATTTTATGAGTAGAAGTGCTTTAACCGTCAAAGGGTTAATAATATATCAATATATCTTATAAAAATTAAACCACACGTAAGGTGATCTTATTAGAGAAAAGTTTAAAAAAATTATTTTTAAATTAGGCAAGCTGAAATGTCAGATAACTAAGAAAGAAAATGTTTTGAAATTATGGGCGTATATAAAAAAAGCAGCGTCACAATTAGTATTCTAATTAAGCGAGAAAGAAAACTATTTTTTTGGAAAAAAGTTTTCAAGAGTTTTTCGAGGGACTTATAATATGTATAATGAGAAAAAGTATATTTTTCACGCAGAAGTTTTATTTTTAATGCCTAGATAAGAAATTAAATATTTTCTTTCTTAAATTTCATTTAAAAAATTCAGACATTTTATTAAATGGCAGAATATTGATTTAATATTAACTAGACTTTTTGAATTAATTTCCATTAAATGCTAATATTTGTGTAATAAAACTAAACATGGTTTTAAAATATCAAAGGATTATTTTATTTATTATAATAATCTATTAGCTTATTTTAATAATTTTCTATCAAAATGAAGTATTACGTAAGATAAATTTAATATAAATAAGCCTAGAAATGGAAAGAAAAATAAATTTTAATAAGTTTTAAAAATTAAATATATTTCTAAAGAAATTCCTTTCAATCTATGAACATATATACAAATGTAAACTTTAATAATTCCCCAAAAAAACATTTTCAAGTATATCAAAAAGACTTATCAGAATAAGTGTATATACTTTCCAATTTCAAAGTATGTACCTTTCGGACTTGAATTTGTACTTTAAAAATGATTAATTTATTAATCCGCTTCCAAGAATTAAAAATAAATTCAACTTCAGAATATCAAATCTTTAAACTTTCATAGTTTAAAATTATCCAACAAATGACTTCTCGTTTGATATTCTAGAGTAAAGTTTACTATAAAATACAAGCATGATTGCAAAACTATACTAAGAAAAAAAAATACCACCTTCACCTAGAGTGAATAGGTACTCATTTTCTGAATCCCTAAACAAAAATGTAGATTGTAGAGCTATACAGAGAGGGTAAACAACTAAGCTAAATAGAAGATATGATCTGGAACTTTTATTCTCCAGTTTTCTACATGACGAAACGCCAATGAATTGCCTCATATCGATTTCTGGAATTATTTCATAAACTAGACTTATAGTTACTTAAACTAACTTCTTGTGTTCGGGTTTATTTGCAGAGTATTCGAAATAAGTTTGTGCACGAGAATGTAGGAAAATGCACTCGAATTCTAGTAGGAAACTTTAAAACTCTCTAGCAAAGGGAACTGGGATTTATAGGGAACATGTGGAACTATTTTTTAGAGAAACAATTTAGATTCTAAATGCGAAAATTATATCTATATTTGTGTAGAATTTAATTTTGTACATTTCAAATGTTGAGAGAATTTCATTGTAAAGACGTCTTCTTAATCTTATTTTTTAACAAGTATCATAAAAGAGGAAATTTTCGATAGAATGGCTATTTTAGTTTTACTTTCCTATAATATGCTTATAAATAAATGTGCGTCTGTGTTTGAGGGAGAGGTATTTCAAGCGATTCACACACAGCAAACTTTTCAAACATGCATTTTACAAATTGTTCTCAATGATTGATATAAGTTTAGTTTTTATAAACAAGCAAGTCATAACAGGATGAGAGAAACCCAATTAAAAATATTTTTGCATCGCGTTTCGCTCATCCCTTCTCTCTCTTTCTCCCATTTTTTCTCCTAAAGAGAGAGAATAGGAGATATCAATAATTTCGGAAACTGTATTATTATTATTATTATTATTATTATTATTATTATTATTATTATTATTATTATTATTATTATTATTATTATTTTGTTATAGCTAAGTACAAAAAAGTGCAAAGTTTTCGTTCGCTGAGTTTTTTATCCCTTTTTATTTTCTGATTCTATAGAAGTTTTTGGTCGTTTTTTTCACTGAAAAACCATTTAATCACCTTATACACGAAAAAATCCATCTTTCGTGATAATGAATATTTGGAAAATCTTTGTAGATAAATCAAATCAGCAGAAATGTAAATGAAATGCTAAACTATAAAAGATATCTCCTCCAAAATAAATAAATAAATAAAAGTTAGATTCAGAAATAAATTTTTATCAAAAATTGTAATTATATATATTTATTTATTTTTTTTTTAAATCTTCAAATATTTAAAATTAAGAAAATTCTGAGTTATTGTTTTAGACTCCTAATTACAGTATAGAATACTGTGCTGTCACATAAAAAGTACTATAAAAATAAATAAAAACTGAACCTAATTTTACAAAACTCAAACTTTCTACTTGTGAAAATGACCCCATATTCTAAAGAAAAATTCATAAAACTCAGTTTTATTTTCCAAAACTATGATGTAAATTGTGTAAAAAACTATTCGAAGGAAAAAATGCACATTTATTCTTTAGAATATTTTTTTAAGAAGTGGTTAGGTAATATGTTTCAGATTAGCAATGCATTAAAATTTCCTATCTTACCTTACCCTTTAAAAAATGGGACCAAAAGAAATAACAGAAGTATTCAGAAAAAAAAAAGTTTTTTCTTTATATATATTTTTTTACTTCGCTTTTTTTTACATTTGTATTAAGTCCGAATTTCCTTTCAATACATGTAATATTTTTCTTTTATAATATTTTCCTTCGTGTACAAATATACTTTGTTTTATGACATTACTGAATTACGCTATTTCTGAAACCTCAAACAAAATTAAAACTTATTGAAGTAAATTCGAAGAAAAGAAGCAAGTTGATTGTTTTCTCTTTTTTATCCAATAAAATCATTTTTCCTCAAAACTAAAATGTATAAAGACTTTATATATATATCTATATATATTTACTCAGAGGCAAAAAAATTTCTTTTATTCAATAATATTTTATGTTGTCTAAAAATATTACATCCAGATTTCAGAAAAATAGTTATTACAGAAATGTTACCTATAATTTGAAAAGTCAGTCTTATCACATTATAGGAATAAAAAAATACACATTTGTTCTTCCCATTAATGACATAGGGTTCATTCGATGGTAACGTGCATTACATTTTGAAATATTTTCAGTAATTTTAGTAATATAATACAAACAAAAAACATATTCAAAATGTAAATTTGGCTGGGTTTGCTAATTAAATTTATTCAAAGCCAAATTTAGATAAATATTGCATAATTTTAATGTTATTTCTTCAATTTTGGTAATTTTATTTACTATGGTAACTGCCATTAGAGAAACAGGAATGTAATTAATAATAATAATGTAATAATTATATAAAGTGTAATTTTTATTATCATTTTTTAGGTAATTTTCATCCAAATGAACCCTTAGATAGTTTTCAGTGACAAATCATGTTAATTTTACAGTTGAACACTTTTTAGTGTTATATTACTAAAATTACTGTAGTAAATTGTTCTAAACGTAACGTAATTTAAAATGGAATGACCCATAGATAATGGTTGGACAAAAAATAATATGAATTTGAAATTCATAAGATAGGAATACTGTAACTATGTGACGATATTGTATTCCTCATATCTCAAAATGAGGATTGCAATATAGAAAATATCACACAAATATTATGTATAGTTTCAAAAGTCAGTCTTATCACTTTATAGGGATAAAGAAAAAGAATTTATTCTTCCCAATAGTGACATAGATAATGGTCAGTCTTCAAAAATAATATGAAGGAGAAAGAAAGAAAATAAAAAGGAAAAAACTAAGTGACTATATTTTATTATTTTTTTTTATAAAATGAAGATTTAAAGTAACTGAATACATTTGATGAAATGCTATATTAAAAGAATTTTTTAATGCACATTTCTGATATAATATTCGTCAACACATTAGCTTTTCAATTCTAATGTGTATTTTAATTTTTGAATTTACAGTGTGTCAGAAAATTACTGAAAACATTTTAAAATTTAATATAAAATTAAATAATTGTCGTTTTCTTATTTTTACATTGATTTACATTTGTATTAAGTACGATTTTTCCTTCAATAACTGTAATGTTTTTATTTTCTGATATTTTCGGTCAAAAATATTTTGTTTTACTATATTCCGTTACTTATTAAACCTCAAATAAAATTGAAACCTATTGAAGTAGATTCGGAAAAAAGAAGAGGGTTGATTGTTTTGCTAGTTTAACCAATAAAAATGTTTCTTTTTGTTTTGGTTTTTTTTCGAAACTATAGTATATAGAATCTTTAAGAAATATTTTTTCTTTATTTAGATGGAAAAAAATATCTTTTACATAACAACAATTTACATTGCTTAATAATATTATATTACGATTTCAAAAAGATAGTTATCACAGAAATATTATATATAATTTCAAAAATCAGGATTATCACATTAAAAGGATAAAGAAAATACACGTATATTCTTTGCAATAATTGTATTTGCATCAGATAACTAATGTATCAGAATCTCTTATCTTACCCTTAGCCATTCATAGATATCACCAAAACCAATAAGAAAAATCCCTGTCGGCTTGGTCAACAGGCGCTTTTTTCCCCTCTACCACCCCCCCTTTTGTTTTCATTTTTCCTTTTTTTCGATAAGAGTTGTTCCTATCAAAAACTTGTACACTCAAAAGTTTTAGGTAATATTAAGAAAATTTATTATAAATTTAATTGGATTTGAAATCTTGAGATTTGACGAAGTTATGATTTTTTTTCTGCCGAAACCCTATTTTTTTCGCTTTTTGAACTCATTTTTAACTTTATCAAAAATTTTTCATGCATAAACTTTTCACCCATTTTTTTAGAAGAAATGTAAATTTTAAACTGATTTGATATCTATTTTAATTAAGAAGTTAAAAGGGTTTTTTTTTTTTTCGATTTTGTCAAAACTCCTCCCTGTTTCCACACCCTTGATCCGATTTTGCCCATGAACGAACTTGAACGAGATTTTATGTGCCTTGATATGTATCAGTACATAAAGTAGATTTGGGCAGAATTAAGAAGTTATGTGTCCTTAAAAAACTGACGTATATATATATAAAGATAGATCGGTAGATAGATAGATAGATGCAAAAAGTTTTTTTACAAATGCAGTTTTGGGGTCTAAGGGTCATGATCAGTGTAAATCTAGAAAAGTTTTTCAGAAATTCCAACATAGGAGCGACAGCAACAGGTAATATTTCATATGAAATCTGAGTAATAGTATACAGAAAAAGAAGGAAATAAAACCAAAGTCCAATACTTTATATCAATTTCTTTATTTTACCTCGGCTTTTCATTTGTAATAAGCACAAAATTTTCGTCAATACTTGTAATTTTTTTCTTTTCTAATATTTTTTATTGTGACCAAATATATTTTGTCTTTTGACATTATTGTATTACGCTACTTCTGAAACCTCAAACAAAATTAAAACTTTTTGAAGTAGATTTCGAAGGAAAAAACGACTTGATTGGTTTCGTTTTTTTATCCAATAAAATCATTTTTTCTCAAAAGTGTAATACATAAAGACTTTATGAAATGTTCTCTACTTAGAGACAAACAAATTCTCTCTTATTCAATAACATTTTATGATGTCTAAAAATATTACATCCATATTTTAGACAAAAGTATGACAGAAGTATTATGCATAATTTTAAAAGTCAGGCTTAACATGGTAATTTGGTGATTAAATATAAATCGTTATAAATCGAACCAGCTAGTATAAAATTGAATAATTTCTCGAAATTCCCATTCGCACTCAGTATTGATAAAAACAAGTATTGAGTATTCTATTATCGTATTCCATTAATTTGAGCTTTGTATAGTTGAATAATATAACTTTTTTTTTTTTAAGTAAGGAATAATAAAGTTACCTCTTCCTCCCGGTAATGGCCGGAAGTACTTTTTTATTTATTTTTAAATTTTAAAATGAGAATTTCAAGTAAATGATTACTTGGAATAAACTGCTATATGAAAAAAGAACTCCAAAGCTTGTATTTTTTTTTTCTAATATTTTCGTTCGCGGTCAAATATATTTTATTTTATTGCAATATGCCACTTCTGAAACATGAAATAAAATTGAAGTAGATTCGGAAAAAATGAAGAAGATTGATTATTTTTGCTGTTTTATCAAATGAACTCGTTTTTCTTCAAAGCTACAATATAAAGAGTTATTTTAAAGTGTAATACAAAATTAAATAATTGTCGTTTCCTTATTTGATCTTTGATTTAGATCGTACTTCTATTAAGTACGATATTTCCTTCCATACTTTTATCTTTTTTCTTTTCCATAATTTTCGTTCGTGGCCAAATATATTTTTATGACATTATTGCATTACGCTACTTCTTAAACCTCAAACAAAATTAAAACTTATTACAGTAGATTCGAAAAAAAAAACCCGAGTTAATTGTTTTTGCTGTTTTATTCAGCAAAATCATTTTTTCTCAAATCTGTAATGTTTAGAGACTTTATGAAATGTTTTTTACTTAGAGGTAAGAAAATTCTCTCTTATTCAATATCATTTTATGTTGTCTAAAAATTTTACATCCAGATTTTAGATTAAAAAGCATTAAATAAATATTATATATAATTATAAAAGTCAGACTTGACGCATTATAGGGATCAAGGAAATACACATTTATTCTAGCCAATAATGGCATAGATAATTGTTAAATAATATATAATACGAAGGAGAAATACAAGATATATTAATGCTACAGAAATGAGACGATATTTTATTCATTTTTTAATTATAAAAATGACGATTAAAAGTAAATGAATACATTAGATAAACTACTATATTAAAAAAAGTTTACATTAAATACACATTTCTGATATAATAATCGCTAATATTTTGAGATGGTTTTGGTGCAAAAAATCAAAACGAATACACTGTTTTTCTAATTCTAATGTGTATTTTGATTTTTGAATATACAGGTTCCACGAATCTAAAATTCTTGGACGCATTCTAAAATTTAATGTAAAATTAAATAATTGTTGTTTCTTTATTTTATCTTTGATTTACATTTTCATTAAATACGATTTTTCATTCAGTACTTTCATTGAATACCGTAATCACTTATCTATCTAATATTTTCATCCATGGCCAAGTATATTTCTTTTTATGACATTATTGTATTATGCTACTTCTGAAACCTCAGACAAAATTAAAAATTATTGAATTAGTTTCGAAAAAATAAGCAATTTGATTATTTTCAATATTTTATTTAATAAAGTCATTTTTCCTCTAAACTGAAATGAATAAGGACTTTATGAAAAGTTTTTTACTTAGAGGCAAAAAATCTTTTTTATTCAATAACATTTTATGTTGTCTAAAAATGCTCCATCAGATTTCAGAGAAATAATTTATCACAGAAATATTATGCATAATTCCAAAAATCAGGCTTGTCACATTAAAAGGATGAAAGAAAATGCAAATCTATTTTTCCTAATAATTGCATAAAGAATGGTTATATAATATGTATCAGATCAATAATACATCAGAATCTACTATATTTTGCTTATCTATTAAAATATATTACCAAAACAAATAACAGTAATGTATAGGGAAAAAATGAAATAAATCCAAGTTCTTTATCTCCCCTTCGCTTTACATTTGTACTTCCTGCAATACCTGTAACCTTTTTTCTTTAATAATATTTTCGTTCATGATCAAATATATATTGTTTTATGACATTGCGCTACCTCTGAAACCTCAAAGAAAATTAAATCTTCTTAAAGTAGATTCGAAGGAAAGAAGTGAGTAGATTTTATTCTCTAAAAAATCTCTAAAATATCGTAAAAATCTCTAAAATATCGTAAAAATCTCTAAAATATCGTAAAAATCTCTTTTACTCAATAACACTTTATATTGTCTAACAATATTGCATCTAGATTTTAGATAAAAAAGCTATCACAAAAATGCTATGTATAATTTTAAAATTCAATCTTATCACATTATACGGATGAAGAGAAAACACATTTATTCTTACCAGTTATGGAATAGAATAATGGCTAGATAATAAATAATATCAAGGAGAAAAATAGAAGTTAGTGCTACCACAACTATGTGACGGTATTTTATTTCTTTATTATAAAATGAGGATTAAAAGTAAATGATTATATTAGATGAACTAATATATATAAAAAAAGATTACATTAAATACACATTTCTTGTATAATAATCGTTAATATTATGACGTTGTTTTGCTGCAAAATATCACCACATATGCACTGGCTTTCTAATTCTAATGTGTATTTTAATTTTTGTATATACAGGTTTTCCTAAAATTCATGGATACATATTTTATGTAAAATTAAATAATTGTCGTTTCTTTATTTTTTCTTTGATTTGCATTTGTATTAAATACGATTTTTCATTCAATACTTTCATTAAATACCGTAATCTTTTTTCTAATATTTTCATCCGTGGCCAAATATATTTCGTTTTATGACATTATTGTATTATGATACTTTTGAAACCTCAAACAAAATAAAAAATTATTAAACTAAATTCGAAAAAAGAAGCGAATTGATTCTTTTCACTGTTTTATTCAATAAAATCATTTTCCCGCTAAACTGTAATGTATAGGGACTTTATGATTTTTTTTTACTTATAGGCAAAAAATCTTTCTTATTCATTAACATTTTATGTTGTCTAAAAATATTACATCAGATTTCAGAAAAAGAATTTATCACAAAAATATTATGCAAAATTGCAAAAATGAAGGTTGTCACATAAAAAAGATGAAGAAAATGCACATTTATTCAGACTAAAAATTGTATTAGGAATGGTTATGTAATATGTATCAGATCAATAATATATCAAAATCTTTTATGATATCCTTATCCATTAAAATATATGACCAAAACAAATAACAGTATTATGTAGGTAAAAATAGGAAATAAATCCAAGTCCTTTTCTTTATATAAGTTCTTTATCTGCCCTTTGCTTTACATTTGTACTTCCTGCAATACCTGCAATCTTTTACTTTTCTAATATTTTCATGACCAAATATATTTTGTTTTATGACTTTGCGCTACCTCTGAAACCTCAAACAAAATTAAAAATTATTGAAGTGGAATCGAAGGAAAGAAGTGAGTTGATTGTATTCGCTGTTTTATCCAATAAAATCATTTTCGCTCAAAAATAAAATTTATAAAGACTATGTTTTTTTTTTTTTTTTTTTTTTTTTTGTACTTAGGGTTGTAAAATTCTCTTTTATTCAATAACATTTTATGTTGTCTAAATACATTACATCCAGATTTTAAAAAATAATTATCGCAAGAATATTAATAATTTCAAAATTCCGTCTTATTACAATATACGGATGAAGACAAAACATATTTATTCTTCCAAAAAATGATATAGATAGTGGTTAGAAAATAAATTATATAAAGGAGTGCCACAACTATGTGACGGTATTATATTCCTTTATTATAAAATGAGGATTGAAAGTAAATGATAAAGAAAGTTTATTATAGTAGTTCATTAGATGAACTACTATATTTAAAAAAAAAAAATTGCATTAATTACACATATCTCATGTAATATTCTTTAATACTATGGAGGGGGGGAGAGGTTTCCGCAAAATATCATCACGAATACACTGGCTTTCATATTTCGTTGTATATTTTGGTTTTTGAATATGCATGCAGTCAGGAAAGACCTGGGCACATTGTAAAATTTTATATAAAATCAAATAATTATCGTTCACCGTTCATTTACATTTGCATTTAGTACGATTTTTCCTTCAATACTTGTAATCTTTTTCTCTAATTATATTTTAGTTCACGGGGAAATATTACATATATTTTTTAATTATTGCATTAATTACATATTTCTCATGTAATATTTGTTAATACTATGGAGAAATAGGGGGTTTCTGCAAAATATCACCACGAATACACTGGCTTTCAAATTTCGATGTATATTTTGGTTTTTGAATATACATGCTGTAAGGAAAGACCTGAACACATTATAAAATTTGATATAAAAACAAATAATTATCTCCTAATATTAATAATATATATTCCACGATAAAAAAGTATTTTGCTTACAAGACGTTGTTGTAACAATTGTTGACAACAACGTCTTAGAAGCAAAATATTTATTTATAGTATAAATTCTTACTTTTTTGTTGTGAAATATATATTATTAATATTACGATATAGTTATCAGTGGACGTAATCAAGACTTACTACAGTTATTTTTGACATCAAATAATTATCATTCACCGTTCGTTTACATTTGTATAAAGTACGATTTTTCCTTCAATACCTGAACTATTTTTCTGTTATAATCTTTTAGTTTGCAGAAAAATGTATTTTGTATTTTGAAATTATCGCATTATGCTATTTCTGAAACTTCAAATAAAATTAAAACTATTTGAAATATATTTGGGGAAAAAAGAGGGGTATTTATTTTCGCTGTTTTATACAACAAAATCAGTTTACCTCAATACTATAATGTACAGAGATTTTATGAAATTTCATTCGTGGCTAAATATATTACTTATAGTAGAAAAAAAATATCTTTTATTTAATAACATTTTATTTTGTGAAATGATATTATATCAAATATTATATACTTTAAAAAATAGTTATCACAGAAATATTATGTATAATTTCAAAAATCCGACTTATTACATCAAATGAATGAAAAAAGCACACTTATTCTTCCCAATAATTGTATAAGTAATAGTTAGATAATATATATGAGATCAAATATGTATCATAATCTCTTCTTTTACCCTTACCCATTAAAAGATGTGGCCAAAACCAATAACAGAAGTTTCTAGAAAACTAGTCGTTGTGGGGGGGGGGGGACACCGTAATACTTACACATCATGGAAATAAAACGCATGCAAACTATTTATAAAATGCTTCGCAATTCCAAAATAAAATTTAAACGCATATTTAAATAGTTTTAATTTACATAGTAATGCTTTATTAATGAATTGCTGATGAGCCATTTTCGATAAATGATATAAAACGCCTAACTTCTCAAGTAGTACCAGATTGCGTAACAGAAACATTCTCATAACTCATAACTAATAATATAGCTAAAAATAATAATCATATTAACTAAAAATTTACTGCGTTGGATTAAGCGTCTTATTTACAACAAAAATGTATGTTTGAATTGAAATTTAAATGAAATACAAGGTCATGAAAAATCGAAGAATGTGGAAAACAGGATTACACATATCTCGGCAACTAATAATCAGATTTATTTCGTACTTTTTGCAAAATGTATGTTATTTAATTGCTTTTTACGTCCACTCCTTAAAATAAAACATTTCGAAAATTTTTATACACCTTTCACCAGAAAGAGTTTTTCGAGCGTCCGAAAAAAATAGTTCCGGATAATCGAGGTTATTGATATTAAATAAGATTCGTTCCATTCTTACATAGTAAGTGCATACAAGGTTACAAGTCTCTATCTCCATTTGTTTGGGAGATAGAGCGATTACACAGAGACAGACAGACACACAGACGGACGGACGGCAATTTTTTTTTTCTAAAAATATGTTTTTTGGAATCTCCAGAATCTGAAACGTGTAAATCCGTCAAAAAATTTTTCGATTTTAAAAACGATTGCAATACTTACCCTATACTACGTATGATGGGTAAGTAAAAAGGAAATAAACCAAAGCCCATTTCTGTATATAAGTTTCTTTATTTCACCTTTGTTTTACATTTGTATCAAGTACGATGTTTCCTTCAATACTTATAATCTTTTACTTTTCTACAATTTTTGTTCGTGGCCAAATATATTTTTATGACATTATTTTATTAGTTACTTCTAAAACATCAAGCAAAATTAAAATGCATTACAGAAACGTTGTGATTGTTTTTGCTGTCTTATCCACTAAAGTTATTTTTCTTCAAAACTGTAATGTGTAGGGTCTTTATGATTTTTTTTTTTTTTTTTTTTTTTTTTAACTTAGGGGATAAAAATTTCTCCCTTATTCAATAAAATTTTATGTTATCTAACAATAATACAATCAGATTTCAGAAAGATAGTAATCACGAAAATAGGTTAGGAGCTAGGTTTATCATATTATAAGGATGAAGAAAATACGCATTTAATCTTTCCGAAAATGGCATAGATAGTAGTTAGATGATAGGTAATATGAAAGAAAAATATAGGAGATTGGAATTCTTTAACTAAATGGCAGTATTTGATTTCTTTTATCATAAAATGAGGATTAAAAAGAAATGAATACATTAGATGAATTACTATTATTTAAAAAAAAAAGATTGCATTAAATACATAGTTCTGATGCATTAATCATTGATATTAGGAGGAGATTTTTTCTGCAAAATATTACAACGAATATATTGCTTTTCTAATTTAAATGAGTATTTCGGTTATTAAATATACAGGGTATGAGGAAAGTGATAGACACATTTAAAAATTTATCATAAAATCAAATAATTGGCGTTTCTTTATTTGATACTTGCATTTAATTTGTATTAAGAGCGATTTTTCCTTCAATAACTGTAAAGTTTTTCTTTTCTATTATTTTCCGTCGCGACAAAGGATATTTTTTAATGACATTATTGCATTACGCTACTTCTGAAACCTCAGTTATAACTTATAGAAGTAGATTTGAAACGATTTGATTGTTTTCACTGTTTTATTCAATAAAATCATTTTTTCTCAAAACTGTAATCTATATAGACTTTATGAAATGTTTTTAATTTAAAAAAAGGCAAAAAAAATTCTCTTATTCAATAACATGTTACGTTGTCTAAAAATATTACATCCAAATTTCAGAAAATAATTATTTCGGAAATATCTCTGAAATTATCTAGGAATAGTTTCAAAATTCAGACCTATCATTTTACAGAGATCAAGGAAATATACATTTATTTACCCCAATAATTGTAAATGTTATGGTTATATAATATGTATCAGATTGCAAATGCATCGGAATCTCCTATCTTACCCTTATTCATTGAAGGATTTAACCAAAACCAATGGCAGATATAAACAGTAAAAATGAAATAAAACCGAAGTTCTTTATTTTTTTTATAAGTTTCTTTGTTTCACCTTTGCTTTTTATTTGTATACAACATTTGTAGTACAACATTTCCTACAATACCTGTAATGCCTTTTCTTTCTAACATTTACGTTCGTGGCCAAAAATATTTTATTTTATGGCATTACTGTATAACGCTACTTCTGAGACCTCAAAGAAAATTAAAACTTATTGAAGCAGATTCGAAAAAAAAACCTTGTATTTTTTTTTTTTTTTTTTTTTTTTTTTTTTTTTTTAAGGAAAAAAAATATTTTTTATTGAAAATATTTTATGTTGTCTTAAAATATTACTCAAGATTTTAGACGAAAAGTTATCAATGGAGAATTAAGTATAATTTTTAAAAATCAGGCTTAACACAATATAGGGATCAAGAAAATACACATTGATTCTTCCCAATAATGGCATTGACTATGGTTACATAATAAATAATAGGAAAGAGAAATATAAGTGATATTATTGCCTCAAATATGTGACAGTATTTTTTTATTTTTAATTATAAAATAAAGATTAAAAGGAATTGAATATATTAGATGAATTACTACATTAGATAATATTGGATTAAATACACATGTCTGATATAAAAATCGTTTAACATTATGAGAGAGTTTTGTTGCAAAACATCACCATGAATACATTAGTTTTCTAATTCGAACATGTTTTTTGATTTTTATACATGCAGGGTTTCCAACAATCTTAGGACATATTATAAAATTTAATATAAAATTAAATAATTCTCGTTTCTTTATTTAATCTTTGTTTAACCATCTGTACAAATTACGTTTATTCCTTCAATACTTTATTACTTCTAATATTTTCTTTCGAGGTCACATATATTTTGTTTCATGCTACCTCTGAAACTTCAAACAAAATTAAAATTTATTGAAGTAGATTCGAAGAAAACAAACGAGTTGATTATTTTCACTCTTTTCTCCAATAAAATCACTTTTTCTTAAAACTGTAATCTATAGAGACTTCATTAATTGTTTTTTATTTGGAAGGAAAAAATTATTTTTTGTTTAAAAACATTGTATGTTGTCTAAAAATATTTCATCCAGAGTTAGACATAATGTATCACAGAAGTATTATGTATAATTTTAAAAGTCAGGCTTAACACATTATAGGAATGAAGGAAATATACATTTATTCTTCACATTAATGACATAGATAATGGTTAGATAATAAATAATAGGAAGAAAAAATACTGGAGATATTAGTGCCACAACTATTTGAAGATATATTATTCATTTATAAAATGATGATTAAATGTAAATGAATACATTAGATGAAATACTGTATTAAATAAACATTTCTGATATAATAATCGTTAATATTATGAGTGTGCTTTGCGCGAAAATATCCCCATGAAAACACTGGCTTTCTAATTCTATTTCTATACTATTTGAATTACAGGGTTTCCAAAAATTCTTGGACAAATTATAAAATTGACGTTTCTTTATTTCACTTTTGCTTTACAGGTATTTGTATTAAGTACGAGTTTTCCTTCAATACATAAAATCTTTTTTCCTTTCCATTATTTTTGATTGTGGCCAAAGATACTTTATTTTGTGACATTATTGTATTTACGCTACTTCTGAAACAGAATTAAAAATTGAATTAGATCGAAAAAAAGAGAGAGAGATGATTGTTTTCGCAGTTTTATCAAAAAAAAAAAATTATTTTTTGTTTTCAAACCTGTAATGTATAGAGACTTTATGAATTTTTTTTTTTACTTAGAGGCAAACAAATTCTCTTTTATTCAATGACATTTTGCGTTGTCTAAAAATATTGCATCCAAATTTCAGAAAACTGGTTATCACAGAAGTATTAGGAATAAATTCAATAGTCAGGCTTAACACATTATAGAGATGAAGGAAATGCACATTTATTCTTCCCAATAATTGCAAATGTTATGGCTAGATAATATGTATCAGATTGCAAATGTATCTGAATCTCCTACCTTACCCTAAACCATTGAAAGATTTTACCAAAACCAATGGCCAATATATACAGTAAAAAAGAAAAAAAAAACAAAGTTCTTTACTTTTTACATATTTTTTTTTTTTTTTTTTTTTTTTTTTTTTTTTTTTTTTGTTTCACCTTTGCTTTTTATTTGTATTATTCAATATAAATAAAAATTCAATTATTCAATAAAATCAAGACTTTATATTTTTTTTTACTTATAGGCAAACAAATTCTCTTTTACGTTGAAACGTTACGTTTAATAACATTTTAAGTTGTCTGAAAATATTGCATCCAAATTTCAGAAACTGGTTTTCACAGAAATACTAGGAATAATAAGAAATACACATTTATTTCCCTAATAACTCTATATCTACTGGTTAGATAATAAATAATATGAAAGAAAAGTATAGAAGATCGGAATGCTACAATTATTGATTATATTTTATTTCTTATTATTATTAAATGAGAATTAAATGTAAATGAATACATTAGATAAACATCTATATTAAAAATTGGTACAGTATATAATATTCATTAATATTATAAAGGTGTTTGCCAGCAAAATGTCACTCTGAATGCATTGGCATTTTAATTTCAACGTCTATTTTGATTTTTGAATATATGGGGTGTCAGAAAAATCTTGGACCATTATAAAATTTTATATAAAATCAAATAATTGTCGATTATTTATTTCACTTTTGCTTTACGTTTGTATTAAGTATGATTGTTCCTTTAATACCAATCTTTTTATTTTCTATTCTTTTTGTTCGTGGAAAAATATTTTTTTATGACATTATTGCATTAGGCTACATCTGAAACCTCAAATAACATTAAAATTTATTGAAAAAGATACGATAAAAAGAAGAGAGTTGACTCTTTTTTCTGTTTTATCTAATAAAATAATTTTTCTTCAAAACAAACATTATTAAAGGTTTTTTAGGTGGAGAAATCTGTTTTATTTAATAACATTTCATATTGTCTGATAATATTATAAGAAGATTTAAGAAAAATAGTTATCACAGAAATATTATGCATTTTAAAAAAAAATAAGATTTATCATATTAAAAAGGTGAAGAAAATACACATTTATTCTTCCCAATAATTGAATATGGAATGTTTTGATAATATGCATTAGATCAGTAATATATCATAATCGTATATCCTACCTTTACTCATTAAAAGATAAGACCAAAAGTCATAACAGTAGATTATAGAAAAAAAGGAATTAATATCAAGCACTTTCTTTATATAAGTTCTTTATTTCATCTTTTCTTTACATTTATACTTCCTTCACTACCTGTTGTCTTTTTCTTTTATAATATTTTCGTTCGTGGCCAAATATATTTTGTTTTATGACATTATTGTATTAAGCTACTTCTACAACCTCAAACAAAATTAAAACTTATTGAACTAGATTTGGATAAAAGAAGTGAGTTGAGTATTTTTGCTGTTTTATCCAATAAAATATTTTTTTCAAAACTAAAATGTATAGAGACTTTATGTTTTTGTTATTGTTTTACTTACAGGAAAAAAATTTTCTCTTATTCCATAATATTTTATGTTGTCTAAAAATAGTACATGAAGATTGCAGAAAAATAATTATCATAGAAATATTATGCATAATTTCAAAAATAAGGCTTATCGCATTATAGAGATGAACAAAATACACATTTTCTTCCAATAATTGTATAAACATTGGTTAGATAATAAAAAATACAAAGGAAAAATATAAAGGCAGAAAATACCATTACTATATGACGTTATTTTATTTTTTTATTGTAAAATGAGACCCTTAAAATATATGTAGCTACACAACTATATAATGAAAAGATTGTTTTAAATACATATTTCTGATATAATACAGTCAGACCTTGTTAAGGTGAACATTCAGGTGGAATTTTTTTTTTTTTTTTTATCCGTGTTAAAAGTAGTTCGTGTTATCCGAACTGCGTACAACTGAATAGGACAATCAGAAATATTTCGAGCTAAATAATTTTTGTTAAGGGGATTCGAAATTTTGCTGTATAAAAATCATTAATATTATGAGAAGATTTTTTTAATTAAGACAGAGATTTTTTTCTGCATAAATATCACTATAAATACACAGGCTTTCAAATGTTTAGTATGTATTTTACAATAAGACATCTTACTGAACCGTTACGTTATTGGTTTTTGCACTTAACAATATTTTAAGATTATGCATAATTTACAGATTATTAATACGTATCACTTACGCCTGATATTTATGATAAGGAACATCTAAAATGCCAAAAGAAATTTAAATTATTTTCTTCATAATCTCTCATGTTATCAATGACTAAGTTGCATTAATATATGCACTAAACGATTCGGTCATTTTTAAAGTAAATATGCACTTATTTATTTCACACTTATTTATACTTATTTAAACATACACCAGTTACAAATATATATAGTTTGAAAAAACATATACCAAGCTGGCATTGAGAATAGCAATACAAGTTGGTAGGATTTTAACATTTGATGATAAACAATGCTAAATGAATGATGATGTTATTTATACAGAAATTGATCGAATTTACAACTTTGGTAATATAATCCTAACCCTGGTTAAACGGTTTTTTTTTTTTTTTTTTTTTTTTTTTTTTTTGCTGTGTACGAAAACATCTCAAAGTTTATCCAGTCGGGTTTTTTTAATTCATTCCTCATTTTTATTTAAAATATAAACTTATACAAATACGAGAATGTCTTTTACAAAAAAAAAAATAAATAAATAAAAAAAGGAAAGCAATGCTTGAATGTATGTAATACCACAGGTGTACGCTACTGAAGACAATTACACATTCAACAACAGTTTAATGAGGTAAAGTTTCCTTTAAACATATAATATCATACTAACTTATATATACACGCTGTTGAAGGCAGTATAACCACCAAAAGTTAAATTCTTATCGAAAAATCACAGCATTTTATTTTAGATCTAGAAAAATAAATCTTATTTCTATAATGTATTTTATTTTACTTTATAAACATATTTAAATTTATCAAATTAATTTGCTGAAATCCAAATGTAATTTTTATTTGCATGATTATTTCTACTATTCACTCATTTTTATTTATAGGACTTTTTAAATACTTTATCTCAATGATATAAATTTACGATGGTAGGTATTTTATGATGGATTATATAAACATGAGTTGAAAAGCAGTTTTCAGAAAGAAAAATACATTCCATTTTCTGTTCCGTATACCTATTTATTTTTGCTTTTCCCGAATGAAAAGTAATATTTTATTCTGAGGAAATATTATATCACTGTCGTGAATTATGCAATTCATCTATTTCTCTTAACTGTTTCCAAATTTTTTAGGATTTGTATTAAATGAATGATTCATTTGTAAAATCCATTAAACATTATTTTAAATTTTCACACTGTCTTGTTTAAATTCAAAGTTCATTGAAAAATAGTTCACTTAAGATAACAAAAAATACTTTCGTTTTTGGTTGCATTGAGCATTCAGTACAGTTAAAACTATTTTAATAATCTATTAATTTCTATTAAACATTTATGTGTAATCTACATTTTAATTAACAATTCATGTCTAATTATGACAAAATTTTGAATATAATTAACAATATTACACATACATATTCTTCTTATAGAAGCATGAAAATATGTTTTAAGGGTTTTTTCATTTCAAGACACTCAATATTATGCGTGCATTAAGTGACAATTATTAAGCCTTTTCCACACCGCTATTTCTAAACATCAATTTCATCTTATGTAATTACAGAAATATGTAATTAAATAATTACTATTCGGACGCGTTGAGAAAATATTGTAATTTTGCTTGAATATATATTCTGTTTATGTCTTAGGAAAAACGTAAAAATATATGTAACTCCTTAAATATACATCTTAATAATTTAGGATCTACCGAAACAGATTTTTGCGACTGAAAATGAAACTGAATTTTGGTAAATTTCCTATTTTTGTACAAAAACTAAAATGTCAAAAAAACTTTTAAAAAATAATTAATGCTTACATAAATATATATAATTATTAATTAAATATAAAAGGTGCTCCAAGTTTATTCTGTGCCTCTAACCAAAACTTTTTTATTTTTATGTAACATGAAATGCATTTAATTCATCGGCGGCGCAAAATGATTTCTAATTATACAAATTACAACTAATTAAAGATGTTTCAGGTGCACGTACCTCGATTAGTCTAATGCCTCTTCCTAGATCATCTTAAACATATTATTAGGATGGATGTCCGGAGACTTCCAGGGACAATTCATATGGAGGATGCCCTCTTCTTCAAGAAAATCATCAACAATGTGAGCTGCGTATGACTTTCCATTATCGCTCATAAGCAAGAAATGCGTGTATACAACAACTTGGAACAATCCACGGCTGCCAACTACTACGCCTATTTAAGGACGAATAAACATATCAGAAACAGAAATTTTAGTAGATATTTAACAATATGGAGTGTAATACATAACATTGAATATATTTTACATACATTTTACTAAATTTGTTTGGTTTTAATCATGTTTATGTGATTTAAATAGGCGTAGAAGTTGGCAGCTCTGACAACCCCACACAGGCGTCTATTATCCCATCCCTAATGCCCGGCGTCCATTCGTGTGTATTCTTTTCATTGCATACAACAAGATATCAGGCTGTTTGTGGAGCTGAAGACATCACTCTTGACACATAAATAGTGGGATCGTGTTCTTGTTAATGATGAATGGCGATTCATCACACAGAGTGATTCTCGTAAATCTTCATCTGTAGAGTATGTGGAACTCGCTATTATCCTTCTTGCGTAAATGAAATCGGCAGATTTGGTGACAAAGAATCTTTGTTTTAGGCAGCATAATTTAGGGCAGATGTACACCACTGCACATATTTAATTCGGGTATTGTTAATGCATATTACTATAGGGGTGAATTCCTTGAAGCCTACGTGAAGTTGTTCCACAGGTGTTGTTGGCCAAAACTTAAGTGTATAGACGTTAATGTAAAGTCACACTGAGTTCACATTGTTGATGATTTTCTTAAAAAAGAGAATATTTGTAGTATAAATTGGCCGTCGAAACCTGAGTCCTATTGAACACGTTTGGAATATTCTAGGAAGAGCCATTGCACAGCCTAATCAGCCTAGATTGAACCAACCAGTAGTTATAAGCCGCACTTTTAAAAGAATGGACATTGTTGCCAGATACATTTATTTACATCACCTTCATGGCCTGTACGAGAACTCATTCTGAGGCTTGCGTAGCAGTGCACGATTTTCACATTCCGTATTAGATAGATTTTTCTCGAGATAACTGCTTTATCTGTCATTCCTGATTTAACCCTTTTTGATATACCATGTTTCTTGATTCACAATGAAAATCTTTTCTTTGTTGTTATGTTGCTAAAATCTTTCTCCCATTGTAGTATATCTATATGCCAAATTTTGTGATAACACAGTAACATCATTTTCAACAGATTTTATGTTTCTGACCTTAATTTTGGACACGAGTACAGAATTTTATCAAAGAGTATTTGAAACACTTCTTTGATTTCAAACTAAAAATATGTATTACGTCTATTGCAGAAATCATCCTCAAAGTCTAATCATATATGCATTTCTTGCTTCATAATTTTTATTTATGTCTTGAGTAAGTCATGACTGATAATTATAAACAGAGATGTCATGTAGTTTCTTCTTGGATACAGCTCAAATCAATGAATAATGTTGAAAGTTTCTGAAAAAGGGACAATATTTTTGGAATGCGGATTATTTAGGTCTAGTTTCAGTTCAGCGAATTTTCAGTAGCATTTTCGACGAAAAATATATTTTGGGCCAAAAACAAAACTTAATTTTTGGTCAATCTCTAATAGCATTTGTAGGTTTGTTCAAAGGTCATCACTCGAATCATCACTGGCAGTTCATCACCTTTCTAGTGATGAAATGTGAGTGACGATTCGATTAACTAGTGTCTCCTGTAAATGGGTGCTCAAAAATCCATGGACACTAGTATTTTAAACTAATTTTCTTCACCTTATCTAATAGCCGAATAATCTGTGATAAATGATGACGAAATAAACTACTAGATATTAGTGGCGTTCAAAGCATTTGGCATCCCGATTTACGAGAAACACTTCAAAACACTACTGGTCAAAGCGAGTCACCTCTCGAGTACAAAGGGATAACTTCTGATGAAATTTTATGTTTCATTCTTCAATCTATTGTGTTCATATTGTATTTTTAAATTTTATATATATATATATTTAAATATCCATTTTAATTATTTTATTACTAGAAAGTTCTTTTTTATTATTAAAAATGTATAGCATTTAACCATGTTAAGGGTTTCAGTAAATGTGATATAATACCTATCAATGATATGGATTTTTTTCATGTTTTTAACGTCCAAGTAATTTTAGAAAGTTACAATATGTTTCATGTTTTATTATAGTCAAACAATTATCCTTATATGTCTCTAAAATATGCAAATATCTTTATACAACATACCATATTTTGACATCTCATATAAAACTTCTGAGCAAAAGTTTTAAATGCTTGAATGCCACCATTTGAGAAACCGGTAGACATAAAATGTGCAGTTGACATTCAAAATGGACCATTTGCTGTTCATTGTTTTAGAAGGTTTATAGTTATATAACAGCGATTGTTCTAAATCTTCACGAATATAATGGCTACGTTTAATGGCATATGTTGTTTAGAACACATTAACTGGAATATTTTATAGAAATTCTTGAAATTTGCGCACGATAAAAGAGTTAAATTGTGCAGTAAAGGATTCAATAGCCGTCAGATTTTTGAACAAAATCAAAGATTTTATGTTTCGTAAAAATCCGTTTTATCATATTTAATATGTCTAGTATTGCAGTTTAGCAAAGTAATTGTACATAAATAATACAGAATTATCATAAATTATATTAATAAAAAAATTTAAATTAAATTAAAAAAAAATTATATTCTTTTTAAAGCATTAGGTAGAAGTTATATCTACTTAAACTATATTTTACGTGTCTTCATATTAATTTTGTTATTTCTACTTAAACGTGAATTTGACTAACATTTATTTTTATTTCTATGTTTTTATGACTATATAAATACAATAATGAAATATGAAAAAAAAATGATTTCGTAAAGATTTTTTTAGACGCTGAATTTTAAATTTCATATCTGATAAATTTATCATATTTCTGAAGAGACGAAAAAAATCATGTCGTGATTAATTTTTCACAAAAATTTCATTTTTTGTGTTATTTAAGTAAATTCCCTTTTTATTACGAATATAGAATATATTTATTACGAATATATATTAGTTATATTAGAATCAATCTCCTTTAAGCATTACTTTTTTTTAAAGAATATAACTCCTGATTATCAAATTTCACTTTATTCGCTTCAGCTAAAAAATATTCCGTAAGTCAATTTTTTTTTCATATTTTAGATTTAATGTTCTCGGATATAAACGTCAGTAAAACGTTTATAATTGGCATTTATTTATAAATGTCAGTCATAAATAATAACTGACCTTTAATATTTTTTTTTCTGATTATTCTCATGAAAGATTATTTAACTGATTTCTAAAATCCTTTAAAAAATACCAGCTCCATTAATATCTAAATATATGCCATGCAAATCTAATTGTTTTATAAAAGAAGTTGGCATGAATGCCACTGGTGTACTGTTTTATATTTCATTCGCACCACTTTATTAATACAAGATATTTTTTCACATAAAACGTAAACAAAGACAAGAGAAATGTATTACAGTAGAACCCCGGTTATCCAAATCCTGGTTATCCGAAAATCGGATTAATCAAAAGACCTTAAAACTTCATAAAGTCCATTTTAAATGTGAAAAAATTTACTGTCAATGGTATCTTTACCGATGTTAAATGACATCTTTTAACATACTTTGATTTCCGATTACTATTTATTTGTAATTTTTAGATCAAAACAATTCTCAATCAATTTTATCCATTGAAGTTTTGTTTTAATACACATAAGCCTAAAACATTAAAAGAAAAATAAGTTAAAATCAATACTTTGAAATGCATTATTGCACACTGGTAGAAATAGAGTTAATAAAGCATATTCTTTATGAAATAAACAAAATCAGCTTACTTATTTGAACCACCGCGTAATTTCAGGCACTTTATTAGATAATTGTAATTTTTAGATCAAAACAATTCTCAATCATTTTTTATACATTGAAGTTTTGTTTTAATACACATAAGCTTAAAACATTAAAAGAAAAATAAGTTAAAATCAAAACTTTGAAATGTATTATTGCACACTGGTAGAAATAGAGTTAATAAAGCATATTCTTTATGAAATAAACAAAGTCAGCTTACTTATTTGAACCACCGCGTAATTTCAGGCACTTTATTTGATAAATACATACGTTAATAATAAAGTTTTGTAAATACTTAATTCTTTTTTTTTTTTTTTTTTTTTTTTTTTTTTACAGAATATGTTGTGATTTTCTTTTGTTTTCAACTTCAGTGTGCTTTGAATATGATACCACAACATTTTTATTACAACTATGTTCTAAATTAGAATTACATCATTTCATCAAACAACTTTTCCCCATAAGCCTTGCAATAATTCAAAAATATATATGGAACCCCGATTAACCGAAAATGCTTCGGTCCCATACTTTTGGGATAATCGGGGTTTTACTACATTAAATATTCCTTTAAAGAAAAATGTGATGAGAATACAATACAAAAATACACGCCAGCGGCAGTTTTTTTAGAAACTTCTAGAAATTAACTCATTCTATGGCAATCGTCTTCCTAGATTTTCGCGATATTTGAGACACGCTTTAATTTAAGTTGCCCTATATAGCTTACCACCAAATTATAAAATAAAAATTTGGGAATGTTATATGCATGCACCTGTAAAAAATGTTTCATTAAAATGACTAGTAGTCGCTTAACATTCGAGGGGGTCAGATTTCACCCTAAAAAATTGGATGATTTTACGAAGATTGTACTAATAATCTGTAGTTTTCAATGGAAAATTTCCGGTAAATTCTTGGAAAAAACAAAACGTTTCCTGAAATTTACGAGAATTTTTCCATTAAAAACAACGAATTGTATTGGCGTCCATAATACCAGTAGAATCTCCGTAAAATCGCCCTTTTTTGTGCGTTGTTCCGGACACCTCCCCAAATGTCTAGACTACACTGTTAAAAAAATCTGAAATTCGTGGATATATTTTTCCTGAATTCCACAGAAAAAATCCCTTTTTACAGCAAAAGGGCACTTTCCGTTAAAAACCAGAAAACTCCACCATATTTCTTGAAAATGACGAAATGGATGGAAATAGAAAGAAAGAACGGAGTCACTCGTTTATCTAGGGATGGGGTCTCTTTGGCCGAATGGTCAAGGTACTACGCCGCTAATCGTCTGCGAGCGTAGCTTGTGGGCTCGAATCCCACTGGGGCCATTGCGCACACTCTTTGTGTGGAGCTTCCAGCTGTATTCCTTCCCGTTGTAAAATTTCTTTTTGCTATCCTGTCCCAGTGTATTGACGATGACTTTTAAGCAGACTTTTATGTCGAGTACACAAGTCAGATGTATGTATTCAATAAAAATAAAAATAAAACTTCGTTATCTGGGCAAATTTATTTTGAATATTTAAAAACTAACATGTTGCTTCACACAAATGGGAACACTCAACGAAAGAATCCTGGTTCTTTCGTAACATTCTGTTTATTTCTTATCACAACAACTTTTAATTAACTATCCCCCTCCCAAAAAATAAGATAAATAAATAAATAAATATTGTGCGACAATTTAAAAAAAATCTCTATACAATTATTTTTGTAAAAATTGAAAAAAAAAATTCATAAAAAAAACAGTGATTTTTTATTTTTATTTTAAACTAGTTTAAAAAAATAAAATTGATTTAAAAAATATTAAGTATTATGCATCGGTCTAAAATAAAATAAAATAAACCGTTTATATATTTTACCGAATATATTCAGGGGTCGAAACGTTTCTAAAATTTTCACACTTTCCTACCACAATTTTATACCGATAATATTTATCGTAGAATTTCCTGGTAGACGCTCAAGGAATATAGCACGAAAATTTTTGATTTTAAATATTGGTATAAAAGGGGTCGCTGCGACCCCTGTATATTTGAAAGGAAATCTTTGGAAAGCACAACAGATTTTCCTACTAATTCATAAAAAGCGTACTTTGTTCAAAACGGCATCGGTTGCTTTGGCTCAGTCAATAAGGACTTATTCCGCTGTCAAAAGGTCTCGAGTTGAATCTCCAGTACGGCTTGAAGTAATTTATACAATTAAATTAAATTAAATAATATAGCAGCTCAAAATCACTCGAAAAGTTCGAATTATTTGATGGTTGATCGATTCATTAATTAAAAAAAATAAGTTTATTATCAGTAAAAATCAAACTTTGCAACGGAAAGTTTCCCTTTTTTTCAAACGGAGTTTTCCCTTCTTTTATTTCCCAAAACATAAATTCTAATAACATTTTTTTTTTAACAGTGGATTTTTTTGTGAATAATAGGGGGCTAGGTTTTATGATTTCAATGCAAAAAAGCAACAAAAATGAAAAAAAAAAATTCTTTTACTTTAATAAGTCAGAAATTGCACGTCAAGCGCAGTAAATGAGGTACGTTCGTATTTTAACAATGTTTTAAAAAAAATATTCAGATCTTGACGTGATTAAGTACATCGTATACAGTAAAAAAGCTGAAATCTTTTGTGTGTACCTGTAAATACTATCTGCTTTTTATTATGTAGGAAGTAACTTGTACTAAATCTCCGCAACGTATATCAATTTCATAAAATATGAAGTAGTTTAGTATGGTTCAAACGCATCCCAAGCACTGTTCCCTCTATACCATTACTTAACAGAATACTTTTGTGTAACCCTGTAAATTAATAACAAATATTCTTTGCACCAAATATTGTACATAATGTATATTTCAGTATGTACATCATAGATGCATATCATTTTTATTCTGTTCGAAAGAGTGTAACATCATTGAAATGCACTTAAAACTATTTTTTGTCCCATCGGCCGTAATGTAAAGGAATTGTCCCTTTTGATTGTCCCTGAAATTAATCTATGCATCCGATTTTTATAACATTTTAAATGACACGACAAAAGTATGCAACAATTATATATTTTAAATTTCAATCGATTCGGTTGGTTAATTTTTGCTCTATTATATGCGGACTATATGTGTTACGTATTTACTTAATTATGAACGCAACTAAAAAGTACATGTTGTAAATAAATTTTAAAAATTAAAATCATATTGTACAAAGCTTGGTAGCTAGTTAATGGCTAAAAAATATTTATACGTTTCTGTAGCAGAACACCTGCTTTGTTTATGAATTTCCATATAAGGGAAGTTGCGGTATCGATTTCTCTTATGGATAAGACTCTTTATTAGTTAAACCCTTCGCACACGAAAGCCTTTTACGAAATTTTCAATGTTTTGTCACTAGATTTAAAAACAGAAAGTTCTGCCTCATTAAATCAAGAAATTGAGCTGAATAAATAAAGCAAATTTTACAGTAAAATTTCACTGGTGAGAATAAGCAAGGATTATTAACCACTTAACGGTCGTATTAAATTAGGTTTAAAAATTCAAATTCATTATTCGCACCACTTTTATTAAAAAAATATATATATTCATCTTATTTAATGACAAGTAAAATGATACCAGAAGAAAAGTAATTACACTATTTTATAAAACTGGTGGGAATCAAACAATTCTAAATAAAAGCCATGAAACTTGCAGCCCGAGAATGTCTCGGGCGCGACGATTAAGTGGTTAAGCGTTTTTGCAGCACGCATACGTGTCGCTCGTCCCCAAGGAGTTAAAGATCGCATACTTTTTCTTTCTCAATAAGTTATTGCCGAATGTATAAAGTTTCGGTACTACTCTGTTATCCCGTCAACCAATTTCGCCAAACTATACAAATCGCCAAACTAATAGCCAAATTATACATACTGACATAATTTTTATTTTAAATAACGAAAAAACAAATAATTAGTGGAATATAAACAAAAAAATTCAAATAAAAAGTCGAAAAGAAATCACTTAATGACATTTTAAACACGTGAATTGTATTTAATGTCATTGAATGTGACATTCAAGATCATCCATTTTTGGCATTTAATTTTATAATTTGGCGATAACTTCTTGGTCGACGGGATAACCTAGAAGTACCATAGTTTCTTATAGTACTTTCCCAGAACAAATTTCACTTGCTACAAAAATTTTGAATTTAGAAAATTTCGAATTTTATTATTTCTAGCATCAATTGAGGATTTCGGATTCTTGGAATTACTCATTTATATTTTGTCTTTGTACAAAAGCTGATATTCTCCTAACTACTCCGAGCAAAACAGTACAATGCAACTGGCTAAATTGAAATAACTTAACCCTTTACTGCGTTTTGTGCCGCATCTAGCACGTATCTAAAACACTATAATTCTCATTATGTACCATGAATTTGACCAATATGATCACTGAAACTGATTAAAAACAGTCCAAAGAATGAAAAAACCCTGATTTTGTCCATGTCATATGGCTACATTTAACAAAAAAATAAAATATGTTCTCCGGAAACAAAAGAATTTTTGGTCAAGCTATTAAGTTAAAATTTACGCTTATTTATTTATTTATTTATTTTACTGAATACTTAAAAATATTAATATAAAGAAAATTGCAGGACATTAAACAGAATAAAATTAATTATTAATGTGAAAAATAACACTAGTAAGCCTTGATTATGTCCATTAATAACTACACCGTAATATTAATAATATATATTACACAACGAAAAAATATGAATCTATATTATAAATAAATTTTTTGCTTATAAGGCGTTGCTGTATTAATAAAAACATTTAAAATACATTAAAAACCTTTTCATTTACAGGTTTCAACTTTTTTTAATCGAGTCGTCTTCAAAATATAAATAGAAAAATATAAATTGAAAATAATTAATCCAATAATTATTTCAATTATTTTATTATTATTTCAATATATATTTATTCCAGTTTTTCACGTTCATTATGTTTGTAGTTTTATTTTCTATTTACATTCTGAAGACGACTCGATTATAAAACAGTTGAAACATGTAAATAAAAATTTTTTAATGTATTTTAAATGTTTTTTTATTAGTACAACAACGTCTTATAAGCAAAATATTTATTTATAATATATATTCTTACTTTTTCGTTGTGGAGTATATATTATTAATATTACGGTACAAAATTAGTTAATTTAAGCCCAATTAATTACAAAATATATCAATAAATTATTTAAAAAACTTAATTGTGTAAAAAAAGGACAAGCCATAAAATATCAAATTTAAACTGAAAAATTATTTTCTTTTACTGTTTTTCTCAATATTAGACAGACATATACATTTCAAATAATTTTTTCATAAAAACGGAAAAAATGCTGCTGTGAAGTGTTAACACGTTGAGTATTGCGCAAATTTTTGCAAAATCTTCGCATTGCTTACACTGTGAAAAAAAAAAGTGTCGATCTACTAAAAAAACTTTAGTGATCTTTTAATTACTAAAAAATTTTTAGTAATCTTAGTCGGTTACAAGAAAATCTGTAAGAATTACTAGAAAAAAGTGAGCAACGAATAAGAGTTAATAATTTTATATTTTTAATAGCTATTACTAAGACTCACTTGGTGTGGCCTTGATAGCATAATGGTTCTAGTAACGGACTCCAGGCTAAAAGGTCCCGGGTTCGATACTGGCCTCTGCCAAATACGCCCCGAAAATCTGTAGTGTTTTTACTCGTTAATAAAGCGATTATGAATATACTGTCGAAGCAGTAGCAGTGTTTGGTGCTGCCATCTATTACGGTTTTGCCGAAAATCTTCCGCTTCAGAAGTCTGGATGCAGCTAGAAGGAAACTCCTGCTTTTCGGGTCCACGTAATCGTTATTAAAATTAATTTTGGAGCTATTACTAAAATTTACTTGGTGGCTCATACTAAAAATTTTTAAGTTAGTTATACAAAAAATTCTTTTGTTTAGTTTACAAAAGAAATGCTTGTTTCGCTTGCAAAAAAAAAGTTTGTAATGGTTACTAAAAAATTCTATGGAATACAAATTTACTAAAAAATTTTTAGTAACCTCTTTTTTTTTACAGTGTAGAAACGCTGGAATTGCGCTATAGCTACCAATAAAATACATTAACCCTTTATCTTCCGACGGTACTTATAAGTACCATTAAAATTACTCATTCTAAATTTCTTTTCATACGTCAATTAGTTGTTATGCTGTTTAGAATGAGTTACAGATACGTTACTTTATTTTGTACCAAAAGCGTTATTGGTTACACAAAACAAAATTATTTTTGAAAGGATAATTTTTTTTTCTCTTTACATCTATTCAACTTTCTTGGCGCTAAGGGAGGGGGATGGGGATTTTTCAATATGGAAACATTTCTATATTTATATTGTAAGAACATCATATTTGTACATTTTATAATTCTACAAAATACTAAGAAAACAATAAAAAAAAAAAAAGATTTTAGTGGGGTTACACAAAATTGGAGTTGCACAAAATCCCTGTAAATTCAAATTTAATTAATCCTTCTAAATACTTCAATCCTTCTAAAGACCATTAAAAATTCATTAAATGAGTATGTAAATCACTTAATTTAGTTTAAACAATTTACATAAAATGCTTTAGAATATAAAATTTTCATGAATTCATAATGCGGTAGATAAAGGGTTAAAAGTAATAATGATATAACCCTGTAATAAATAAAAGTTTAGTAAGTTTTAAATTATTTTTCAGTAATTACTTAAAACAATATATATTTTTTTGTATTTTATATCATATTTTACACTGTCAGTTACTGGCGACAGACGCGGCCTAATTGGAAAGTTCAATGTCAGTCACCGGTAACTGACGTGTCTCTCAATGTATTAAGGCACTGATGAAACAAAGCGAGTTTACGTTGTAAAAAATATTCTTTATAAAACAAAATTCGCAAATAGCTTAGTTAAATATACGCGAATGTTGAAATGTTCTTCATTTTCTATTTCGCGAATAATCAAAACTCATGAATGTTAAGGAAGTAGTGTGTATACATGTTAAAATTGCAGTTTATTTCGACTGTCCTTTGCCAAATTATCAGAATTTGTTAAAAACTATCGCTTAAAATAAAATATTTTTAAAAAATTGAGAGATGCATTTTTTATACTTTCTCGAATATGAGTGAAATGTTTACACATTAAACAAGACTCACTTAGTCGGTTTATAGAGTGACATACTACTTTGAGCAAGAGCATGCATACATATAAATTTTTGGTTTGTTTTTCGGAGTACGTAATACATTAAACAAAGTATGCTTCTATGAATCAAAAGTGCATTAAAGTACTCAAATGTATCTTATTATTGTCAAAAGACTCATATTATTTTAAGAAAAATTGAGTTTAGTGAAAAAAAAATTATTTTTAACAATAAATTTTAAATAAATATTAATAAATTTTTCACAACGCAACATGTTTGAAATGTGTAGTTTTAAGTAAATGGATATAACAAAGAAAATCATTTACTGGAAATTCCCAGAGATTTCGAATCCTTTATAAGAAATAAATAAGGTGGATTTCTATGGATGAAATATTGCTCTTTATTCTCGAAAGGCAAAAACAAATAAATAGGTTTTCCTAGTAAACGCAGCTTCACATTTTTTTTTTCTGAAAAGGGATTTCAAATAATCGTCTTTGACGGTTTATGACGTTTAAACGTACGTCATTTTCAATATATATCACAATTATTTTATATTATAAATAGAGATGTTTTGTTGATTGTTTCATAAAAAATAAATGCATGGTATTCATCACAAACAAAATGTAATTTAAAGCTATATTTAGATGCTGTTTTTTTACATAACTAGTATTTTTAGAGAGTATGAGGGACATCTCATCAAAAACGTAGGTTCTTTTCTTAAAAAATCAAAACATTGCAAATCGTTATAATTTCTGACTAATTTTAGTTTGATAAATAATAATTCTAAAAGTATTTCGAATTGTTTTTCTGAAAATTAATCTAGTCAGTTTGGGCTTGAAAAAATTTGGAGAAGTTTTTTTTTTCTCATTCTGCTGTTATTTTTTGGAGGGTGCTACACACGATTTTCAAATTTGCCACCTCGTATCTGGTCGGCTTAAAAAGTTATAAGCGAATACTAAGAAAAAATTCATGCTTTTTTCAGGTATTTCCTTGTATGTGCTAGAAGGTTACATTAATTAACCCTGTTTGGTGAGATACAGTCACACAAAATCCATGTGATAGATAAAATACTTCTCTGTCATCATGAACAATATATAACATCTCATAGAACCACTTTAAAACACATAATTTGTAATTAAATGCACGGTGCGCATTTAATTACAAATTAAATACTTTCTATGTCAATTGCAAATGCATAATTGACCAATGAGACTCCTAAATACAAATAGGGAAATTAGCTTTCAATTTCAACAATAGACAAGCTTTGAAAAACAGAGGGTGAAGGAGAAAGTAATGGAATTCCTGTAATATCATGTGTTTGGTGCCATGGAAATGCTTCAAGGACACTTGGCTCCCCATTTTATGACTATAAAAAAATACATTAGGCGTTTTCGACATCCGATGATATAAACTAAATATATTACTAAAATCCTTTTTGCTGTTATTGCTAAAAGTATTCACCTTAGACAAATATACTGTAGATAAAAAATGCAGGGAATTCTCTCAATTTGATGCAATATGTTGTTAAGCATAAACCTCTGCTGAAAAAAATGGGAAATCAGAAAAAAAAATTTCAAGGATTTTTGCCTGTAACTTTTTAAGCCAATCAGATGTGAGGTGGCAAAGTTGAAAACCGTGTTCAGCAACTACAAAATCATAAGTGTAGAGAAAAAAGCTTCTGAAAAACTTTACAGGCAGAAGCATCTTTTTTTGTCTAATTTTGCTTTACACATTAAGTTTTCTGTGATTCAATAAAGTACTTACATTATATTTCTGAGATTCTTAGGTATCTTCTCTGTCTTCGGCGTTTATCTAGACCCATTCCACAATCGAGGTCCATTGACACATCTTTATAAATTTATTCCCCCTCGAATTTACAGAACATTCCGTGATGATTATTGTGAACGGTGTCTCCGCGAAGAACATTGCGATTTCACTCAAAATAGAAAATCAGTTAATTATTATCCGGATTTTGTGTTCAAAAATCCCTACAGCATTACAAGAGTCCTTAATGTGGTAAATAGTAGAAATATCTTTCATAAAGTGGAACGAGATTTCGGACGAACAAACTGAATTCATAATTGTTTTTCAAGTAACATATTAACACTTTACAAAGACTCAAATAGCAATAAGATACAGCAAACTAACACCTTGTAATAATATATTATTTCGAGCTGCTAAAAGGTGTAAGATTAAAACTTTATAAACAGTAAAATAATTTTATTTGATTCTTGATATGCTTCGACTCTACCCGAGTCATTTTCAAAACAAATAAGTAATAATTTTCGGAAATTACACGATCTGTGATGCAATGATCGTCATCGTCGAAAACATTAATAGACATGAAGTAAACTAAAAAATAAAATAATGTGCATTACATGAAAATTTTAATGACGGCGTTTCAGATTACTTCATTACATACACTGTAAAAAAAATTCTGTAAAGGTACTAAACTTTTTCTTGGAAACTGGGATTCCAAGAACTTTTCATGTAACGATAACAGGAAAAATGCATGTAACCGATTCTGAAACTTGAATTTTTGCTGTTGCCGTTACAGGAAAAGGTCTAGGAATCCCAGTTTCATAGAAAATGTTTAGTACCTTTACAGAATTTTTTTTACAGTGTAACATGCAATTTCAGAATAGTAATATTTGTTAGTTTTAATTATATCCGTCGTATACCCGGAACCAAAATTGAGAGGCTCTGCTTACGATAGAATTTTTTACCATTGCGTGCGCACCTACAGCGCCTTTACACTTATTGGTCATACGAGGGATTTTACATGATTACAATCCAATTCTTTCACTGTATAAAAAAAAATCTGTAAAGATACTAAAAGTTTTCTAGGAGACTGGTATTCCTGGGATTCCCTTTTTATGTAACGGCAACAGCAAAAATTCATGTATCAGATACAGATTTATACTGTTACTAAGAATTTTTCATGTACCTGCAATCCAGATTACAGATAAAATTTTAGTAAGATAACTATAATTTTAGTACAATCGTTTGTAAAGTTACAGATTTCTGTAACATTACAAAAATTAGTTTTGTAGATTCACATATTTTCTTGCACAGTGTACAGATAAAATGTTAATAACCACACAGATTTCAGCAACTTTACATTCGTAAAATTAAAGTTTTTTTTTTTTTTTTTTTTTTTTTACAGTGTAGAGAATCGTTTTAAATTCTCATTAACACAATTGGATTAATATTTCTTATTTTAGTCTTTTTGAACACACAAAGTGACATTTTCAAAACTGAGAAAAAAAAATACTCAAATCTGAGAAAGCATAGTCATAACGGCTCCTAAACAAAATTACTTAAGTTTGAAATAGAATACATTCATTTTTGAAAGCACGGACATACTCAAATATGAACACATGCATTCTTAAGTGTATACATGCTATCAGAAATGAGAATTTGCATGTTTCAAACTTTTGAAAATGTCGTTTAACCCTTTCCGGCGCGGGCAAAATCTGTTAGTAAAATGAGAAATTATCGAGTGATACCAGAATTCAGTAATAAATTTTTAGATATTTTGAAACTCCTGATTTAAGCTTTTATAGTAAAAGCAAAATTTTACAAAAATATTATTGGTGCCGTTTGCAAGTTTGGAATTAAAATTAGGTATCCCAGAGCAGACACAGTGCGCCGGAAGCATTTTTAGAAAGAATCACGTTTTGAGCACCACCCTTGGCGAGTTGGCAAAAGCAAGAACGTTCGGCTAGCTGCATCGCCAAACACAAAATAAACTAAGTTCAAATGTGTCATAAAACATATTATTAATAGAATTATATTTATTACAAGCGAATCTTTGCTACCGTTTTTAATTAACTTCTCAATTTGTTCGAAAATAGCGAGTTAAGAAAATAATATTTTTGAATTGAAAAAAAAAACTATGTTTAGATGTTTTGTGAAATTTAAAGCATTTTAATCTGAAAAAGCTCCTTGTTTTAAACTGTTTTAATCGTAAACAAAGGTAAATAACATTTCCTGATATTATAGTCTCTGCTTGATAACATTTACGGGAAAACAAATGATCTCTTTGCAGAAGAAGGGTTGCTATTCGCTAGGCATTTGACGTCACAAACAAGAAAGAGTGCGTAGCATTGACTTCATCTCCGCGCCAATCGTTGTTCTGGCGATAAGGTGCTCAAAACGTGATTCTTTCTGAAAATGCGAGCTGGAAAGGGTTAAACATTTTATGCAGAACGGCTCATAGCTAACTGTAGTTTTAGCATAACTTATAGAAAGTAAATCTGCATACAATAAAAATGAGGATTAATATTTCAAAACAATAAAAATAAATTTCAAAACTTCAAACTTCCAAATTTTCAATGAAATTCTGCAAATTATACCTGATAATTCTTTCTTTTACGAATTCTTCCATTTTTCGGTTTTTAAAGCTGAAAAAAAAGTCCACTTTTCTGATCACATTACGAAGACATTTAAGTGTACTTCCGCGATTACAGTAAAAATGTGGTTTGCAACATTTCAAGTAGTAAAATATAATTTAAAATAGGATTTTGTTGGAAATCATACCAAATAAAACAACATGAATAAATTCAAATACACTGGTGAAGTTAATTACATTTAACAAATAAAAATGAATTTTGTTTGAAACCGAGTATTTTTGATATTTCAAAATTGAAAGCATTGAGTCATCATATTTCATACAAAAAGTTTCAGCACAAAAGGAAAACATAGATTTGCTCAAATTTGAAAGTTAAATTTTTCTCAATGCACACATATAAATCAAAATATTTCTCTAGTATCACACAGACCTCTGGTTGGGTATTTTTTTTCTTCTATCTTAACCCTTTGGGGTCAGATGTATTAATAATAGCATATGTCTTTTAATTGTGTATTATTTTGTTTTAACGAATACCATTGTTTACATTTAGTAATACACTGCTCAAAACAATTAAAGGATATTTGAAGTTTTATATAAAATAAAGATATAAACGAAATTTTTTATTGCCGAAAATAGAAGACGAGAATCACAAATGCAAATTTTTCTGGTTTTCAAACTGTGGAGTATGCAAATTTTGAGTTCGACGTCAAAAACGTCGCTTCAGCGGCATCGAGTGAAATTTGACTTTCAACTAGATAAAAGAGAATGAAGACAAGGATGATCGGCATTCAGTGATTGCTTTGTTTCGATGAATACGATGTCTAGTCATTTGACAGATTCAGAAGCTTGGAAAATTGTTGGTAGGTTAGAAGGGGGCCAAACTCAAGCCGAAGTAGCGCAAGCCATTGGCGTGTCACAAAGTGTCATTTCCAGGATCTGGAACCGTTTTTTGGAGAGTGGATGTGCAGGCCGAAGATCAGGGCAAGGTCGTAGACGGGCAACAACGCCCAATGAAGATCGGTATTTAACGTTAACAGCTCGGAGACACCGAAACATGAACGCTACTCTTCTCCAACAACACCTTCGCTCGGCTACAGGCACCACGATTTCAACTCAGACTGTCCGAAAGCGGCTCCATGCTGTAGGTCTGTATGCTCGCCGACCAATGGTATGTGTTAGATTAACATCAAGTCATCGTCGCGACCGCAGGGAGTGGGCGACCGAGCATGTCAACTGGAGGAGAAATGAATGGAGCAATATTCTGTTTTCTGACGAGTCCCATTTTTCTGTGCATCCGGATAATATGCGCATTTTCATCTGGAGGGACCGTGGCAGTAGGAATAATCCTGCGTTCGTGCACGAAAGTGTCAGATTTGGCGGTGGAGGAGTGTTGGTGTATGATGGCATCTCCATTGACGGGCGCACTGACCTCTACATCATTCGAGATGGAGCTGTGACTGCTCGCCGATATAGGGATGAGATCCTCAGACCTATTGTAGTCCCTTACGCTGCAGCAATAGAAGATAACTTCATTTTAATGGACGATAACTGCAGGCCACATCGTGCAAACCTGGTGGAGGATTTTCTTTTCGAGGAAGGAATCGTACGAATGGAATGGCCAGCGTGTTCTCCAGACATGAATCCAATCGAGCACGTTTGGGACGCTCTAGGAAGACGAGTTTCTGGCCGCCAACAACCCCCACAAACTCTCCAATAACTGGAAAGAGCTCTTCTGGAAGAGTGGGGCAGAATACCCCAACTCGTCATTAATAGCCTCATTGAGTCCATGCCTCAAAGGTGTTCAACGTTGCTGGCCGCCCGTGGAAACCATACCCCCTACTGAAAATGATTTTCTTTGAAGAAAACACCTTTTCTTATTCTTTTTTTTCTCATATGCACAAATTGTGTTTTTTTTCCTTTTGTACACAAATGCGCAATAAAATGCATTTTTTTCTGCCAAACATGTGTACTCTCTTAAAACGAAAAAGCTGAAATAACTCAAGTTGAGCTGAAATCCACTCTTTTCCCATGTTGAAAGGAACCTTCTCAAGAAGAGCTGAAACAACTCAAGTGAATGAGTTGTTTTTAATCAACTCATGATTGAGTGATCTCTATTTTACTCATACTTGAGTGATCTCTATTTTACTCATACTTGAGTGAAATCAAATCAATAAAGGTTAAATCCAGTAGTACTTGAGTGATTTGTAATAAAGTCATACTTGAGTGAAATGAAGTCATTTAAGACTGAATCTCGTAGCACTTGAGCGATTTGTAACCAAATCATACTTGAGTGAAATGAAGTTTTTAGGATTAAATCGAGTAGCACTTGAGTTAGCTGCAGCCAACTCGTATTTGAGTGAAGTGAAATAATTTAAGGCAAATCCAGTAGCACTTGAGCGAGTTGTTATCAATTCAACTTGGAGTGAAATGTTGTCATTTTTGATTTAATCCAGTAGCACTTAGGCGATTTGTAACCAATTCATACATGAATAAAATCAACTCATTTAAGAGTTAATCCAAAACTCCTTGAATTTGTAGCATTGAATAAATTCACTCTTAAGAAAAGCAAAATTGCTTAAAATTACAAAAATCTTCAAGCGATTTCTAAATCGTCTAAATAAAATCACATCATTTAAAACTAAATTCAGTAATCCTCGATTATTTTTTATCAATGAAATTCAATATAACATGGAATTATTGCCACATTTTCAAGTGTTGCAATTAAATTCTCATTTCGGATTTAAATTTCTGTTTATTGACATTACAAGGATATATATATATTAGGGTGGACCTTATTTTTCAAGTTTCAAAATGTAATCTTCTCACCCTCTAAATTTGTTCCTTTTTATGAAAAAATAATTCTGGTAAAATATTAGCTCAATTGAACAATATTTAGAGGTAGCTCAATGATGTAGAAGTTTCCAATGTATGAGCAATGATAAACATATGCGTACTCGCATGCTATGTCATAGAAAATAAATTCTATCTTCTAAAATATTTTAAAATGCATTTAGCTTTACATTTTTATTCCTAGAAGGCAGTACTATGCACAATAATATTTAAAAGAATAAACTGCATTTAGCAAATAGCAGTCTTTAAAGCCATTGAAGACTGGGGAATAGCAGATAACATACGTGCAATGTACTTTGACACTACCAGCTCAAACACTGGTTATAATTCTGGTGCATGTGTTCTTTTAGAACATAAATTGAAAAAATGAGCTCATATCATTTGCTTGCAAACATCACATTATGGAGCTGATAATTAGTACTGTATTTGAAGTTTGCATGGGAGTCAAATCTTCACCTGAAGTTGCATTATTTAAACGCTTTCAGGAATATTGAAGCTTAATTGATAAAGACAAGTACGAAACGGGAATTTCATTTGATGATGTTACAATTCTAGTAGAAGATATTAAGCAAGAGACTATCAACTATGCAAAGAAGTACCTAGAAGAGCAAAGTGAAACAAAGCTAAGAGGTGATTATAAGGAATTTTTAGAACTTGTAATTATGTTTCTAGTTGCTGTCCCAGAAAGGGGAATCAGATTTATGTCACCAGGTGCAATGCACCATGCCCGTTGGATGTCCAAAGTAATATATTGTCTCAAGATCTCGATGTTCAAGGCTCAGTTTAAATTAACTGTAAAAGAGGAAGAAGGTATACGTGATATGTGTGTTTTTACAGTCCGTGTATACTTGAAAGCTTGTATCACTACACCTCAAGCTTCATGTTCCCCATATATGACCTGTTCTTGCTCAAATCACTACTTGACTACTCATCAATACATTCAACTGTTTCCAAGTCATCATCACGTAAATTTGCTAATCACTTGGGGTATTTGTCAGAAGGACTTGTTGGTTTAGCTTTATTTGATAGCCGTGTGAGTTTATTAACTAAAAGACGCATGGTTATTGCATTACAGAATAAAGCTAATTCTAAAAAACAATCTCAAATTTATTCCAAACGAATTAGTGTTGCTCTACATTCATTTAAGAATAAAAGATTGGAAGATTTTGTCACAGCTAAGTCAATGATGTTGTTTCAATTGTTGGAACTTCCGTATGGATTTCTTGCAGTAGATCCTGAATTGTGGGAGTTAATAGAAGACTATAAACAGGCAAAAGGGGTGATAAAATCTCTACAAGTAGTAAATGACCATGTCGAACGTGCAGTTGAATTTATTCAAAAATACAATGGATTGATAACTCATGATGAAATGCAACTACAATTTTTACTACAAGTTGTTGAAGATTATGGAAAAATGTACCCAGATAGAAGAAAAATGTTTCTCTCTCAACTTGCACAAATGCAATAAAATTTTAATGTAACATGAAAACCTAATAATTGTGCTGTAAATTAAATAAATTGTCGCAATTAAATCATTAAAACCTTTAAAGTGCTTACTTATTTGTGTAGCTAATATTCTGAATTTTTTCCTAATTTTATAAACTTCAGGTCAATTGAGCTACCTCTAAATATTTGAATTTATTGCTCAAACTTTTTACACAATGTTTTTGAATCAAAAGGAACAAAATAGGGGGGTGAGACTTGTAAAAATAATAATTTAAAAAAATCATGGCATTTAAGGTCCACCCTAATATATATATATATATATATATATATATAGAGAGAGAGAGAGAGAGAGAGAGAGAGAGAGATTGGAAAACTGTAACATGGATTCTCCAATATTTCTTCCAAGTCTTTAATTAACAAAACTTAAAACATTCTAATTTACATGACTGAAAGTTCTCTAATGAATCATAAAAACATTTTTTTTTCTTTCTAATTCAATGAAACTGTTTCCTATGTCAATTTAGGGGAAAAGGCAATTGAATCGTTATATAAAATTAAATAGAGCTTACATGAATTTTTTATTATTCTGTCAAATCAGAAATTTTTAACATCAGAATTTTCTTTTGTTAAATTTAAAAATTCATATATTCATTAAATTAAAAATACTGGTGATCTCAAAATTGCAAATTTGAAAACACTTATTCATGCAAACTGCCTAAATTTGCATAACTGTACAACAGCACCCGAACAACATTAAACAGAATATCAGCTTCTGATGCTGTGGTGCTAATGGGATTTTTCCTTTCTTTTCTTGGGCAATTTCAAGTTTACATATTTTCCAATGATACTTATAGCTTCAGATATGCTTATATACAATTTTAATTTTTTCATTAGCTTCTGATTTAATTGTAAATAACAATTATTTTTTTATTAAAAATTTACGATTTCAATCAAATAAACCAATCTTAGACATCTTACTAAAAAAATATTGAAAAAATAAACTTGATATCAGCCCAACGACTCAACTTCAGCACCACAATGGCAGAAGCTGATTGTTCCCCTTATGGGTTTAGATAATCCTATGCAGAAGTTATTTTCAAATATCTTGTTTGGATTTTAAAATGTTTACCTTTTTTTGGGGGGGGGCATAGAATATTTGAGGATGATCTGTAAGTGGGTTAGTTTTTACTTTTGCAATTTTGGTTAATTATTTTTTATTTAAATATTAATAGGAGTTTCAGACCCAGTTTTGAAAAAGAAAGTATTAAAAAACATAAAACCTAAATTTAAAAAAGTATCCCCCCCCCACACATGGCCATGACACATAAATAATTGAAATTGAAAATATTTTAAATGGATAAACATCAACCCATGATACCTTGTTGTAATTATTCCTCGATTAATTGTTTAATTGTTTAGTTTGAAATCTGAAATGGCTTTGAAATCTTAGATAAAATCATTGTTACCCATACCATTTATATAAGCACATTGCAATTGGGAAATGTAGAGGAATGCCATTAAAAAACTTGTATAGCTAAAATTTTGATTATGGACAATTATTTTATTGTATGAAGGTAAATGCAGAAATAACTGAAAAATGGATTTATTGACCATGTGCAATTATGCTTTATATCATTTAAAACATTTGTTAAAACTTGAATTTATATTCAAGAATAACTTACTTCCTCTTAATAAAGAATTTTTGATTTAATTTTTGATTTTATTCAATGTTTCTTAAATTAACTAACTTTTAAATAAATATAAAAGTATAAGACTGCAGCAGTTTATGTCAAAAGTAGAGCCAAATGTTCAATTTAGAATATTGCAAGAAAGAAAAAAAACTAATTTTATTTAACAACAAAAACATTTTATTTAGCAAGGACAAAATAAACCTAACATTAATTGATAACAATTCTTTCCAACATCAGATATCTTTAACAGGACCTTTATAAATATAACAGTCCATTTGCATTAAACATCAAATACATAAAGAGCATATTGTAATCTGTCCACTGATTTGTCCAACTTTTGAAATCTTAGGCAAAATAGACACTTTCTTGAAAATCCTTGAGATTAAATAAGATTGTTGAATTTGACTCCTCACTCACAGTAGAATTTTACTCCTCCATGAAGTCACCATCTTCCTGTGTTAAAAGAAAATATTGAAATTAAGTTAAATAGCAATAATTATAATGTTAAGGAATGATTATGAACATATTAAAATATTTTGCAGCTTTCAGATTAAATGTTTTATAAAATTTCCCATCGATAGTCTAAACATAAAATGAACCATACACCAAAAATTTTAGCTTTATAAATATTACACTACTGAAAATTCAGCCAATCATGAATAAAATGGAAATAGAATAAATAAATCCTGTGCGATTACACTTATCTGTTTATTTAAATCATGGTGATACATCTGATACAATAAATCACCATTTTAAGAACAAATTTAAAATGAAAGTTCTTAAAGCAACATTATAAAATATTGTTGAAAATTCATCTTTGTTGCTACTTTCAAAATGTATCAGCTCTGGCAAATACCCAACCAATACAGATTTTTGTGGATTTTTAGTTGTTTTTCTATATATTTGCATATTTATATAATACAAGATAAAACCTACAACAATTAGACCAGGGTTGGCACGGTTTAAACCAATTGGTTTTAGCTATGGTTTAAACAACTGTTTACTCCTTTTGGTTTAAACAACGGTTTAGTTTAAACCAACTGGTATTTTTCTTAAAAAAAAAAAAAAAAAAAAAAAAAAAAAAAAAAAGAATTCAGAAGAAATCTAATGACATTTTCTCTTTTTCTTAATAATTTATGTATGTCAGATTATTGAATATAAATAACTTCTATTTTTAACACTTTATATCAGCAATAAGCATTGAATGTAGCAGGTTTAGATCATTTTTGGGGTATAGGATTAAAATCAGTCTGCATTGGTGAATATATTTATTTCTCTTTAGAAAAAGCTTCAAACATGTGAAGTGATCTAATATAAAATAGATTAAAAATATTCAATATTTAATAGAAAATATCTTAATATTTTGAAAATTGCAGATTATTTAACGCAATAACATAACACAATCCATAAGATTTCAAGCTGTAAAAGAAATCCCCAATCTTAATTGGGGAGGTTATCTTAAGCATTAAAATCAAAATATGAAGTCGAATAAGAGAGTTTTCAAAGATTGGATGCTACTTATAGCATTTTAATAAGTGATTCCCCCCCCCCCCTGTTAGTTATCTGCTGAATCTATGACCAAAAATGTTGACTTCAAATTGTCATTCAAGAAACAAAATCTCAAGAAGTATTTGAAATTTATTATTTGGATAGCTATGGAGAAGAATATTTTTTTTATCAGACTACTTTCAAATGTTTATTATTAGTAATTAAAAGATTAGTTATAAAGATCCACGCTGCGTGTGGATGAAGATTTATTTGACAACGGTCACTTCCCGACTGACATTTCTGTCACTATTAATCCCTCCCGTCTCCTCCTTGTCGTCCCCTTTATAATTGGCCGTTGATCTGCCGTGATATAACAACAAGCTGCACTCATTGATGGAGATAAACTTTAACTCTTTCCTCACTCTGGTCCAAAACTCGAAGGCTAAGTTCAGCACTGCTAGATCTAACCCCACAATGAACCTTCCAGTTTAGTGAACTAAAAGGTGCAGTAATCTCCACAATCGGAAGAATTTTTTTTAAATTTGGTTGCATAAGATCAGGGCATTGCGGGTCTCTCCCCTAAAATTCATCTGTGCTGGGTTCTGGGACACCGGGGGATCCCCTTAAATGAACAAGCTGATGATCTCACTAAGAGGGTTTCTGACTCCAGTGGTGACCACTCCCCCCCCCCAAAAAAAAAAATCTTCATACTTTAACATTGACTCCCCCCCCCCCCTAAACAGAACATCAATTGTAAAATATATTTTACTTATAACTTACTGAACCATCAAAAGATAGTGAGTTAAGCATAATGAAATGAGTTCTTATTGCCCTTATCTAGAATTTAAAGAAAAAAAATACAGAAACATTTCTGGAAATTCAATGTTGAAAAAATTTAAAAGTGAAATTTAAGAATCAAGATTTACAAAGATAGCGAGTTGAGTATAGCAGAATGAGTTCTTATTGCCCTTATCTAGAATTTAAAGAAAGAAAATACAGGGACTTTTCTGGAAATTAAATGTTGAAAAAAATTAAAAGTGATATTAAAAAACAAGATATTTTTTTAACAGTAAAAACAAGAAATATTAAGAATTTAAACTCCCCTCCCCCCAAAAATGTACTTTTTCTCAAATTACCCCCCCCCCCAAACTAAGTTATAGGACGCATCTTGCGTCATCAAACCCCTCTCTGGGCACCCCTGACTGAGTCCGACATCCTGATTGATTAGACCTCTCCGGAAGACTTGATCCAGCCTATAAGCAGAAGATCAAATTGATGGTTGATCAGTTTTTCAGTTGGTCAGTTTTTTGTTCCTTTGTTCATTTTAGTCGTAAGTTCTGTACATCTGATGGATTTTGTTCAGCTACTCTTTGCTTTCAGTAGAGTATCGACAGGATGTAGTTGGTTGTGAGTTCTAGTCATGGCGACCTTTTGTGGATAAATTGAAACTACAGCCTGGTTGCTAGAGATCTCACCCCCCCCCCTTTAAACTTTTAAAGAAGTTTGTTTTTGGCATTGCTAATAAAACAAAATTTATTCTCGTGAATAAAATCAAGGCATATTATTACATCTTGAAAATATTCCTTGCTGCATGTGCTATATATATACAAACGTAAAAACTCTTGATATATCCTTAATAAATGAATTGGAAGTTTTGATTGGGTAAGCAAAATTAAGTCCTTCCTACTCCCCTCTGAAACTATATTTTTTATCGGATTATAGGCCATAGATCACTTCCTCGAAACTGAATTATCTCTGTATTGTCCTCGACCACCGAGGCATATTTGTAAGTGGCCCTTTTCTTGAAAAGATTGTGCACCCCTAGTTTAAACCAACTGTTTTTTTCCTTCAAAAATTGTTCTTTTTTAATAAAAACATAATGACATTCTCTCTTTTTATATTTAATTTAAATGTTTCACATTATTGGATATAAATAATTTCTATTTTTAACACTATTCCTGCGTTTGTATTGATAGGTTTAAAATTGTGTTGATGAACATACCTATTGTTCTAAAGAAAAAGCTTAAACATGTGAATTTATCAAACTTAAAATAGATTAAAAACATTTGATAATATTTAGTATAAAATATTTTTTAAAAAAGCAAATTATTTAAGTAATCTGTCATAATATGCATAGTGATTTTGAATATAGAGACACATAACTCATTGATCTTTAAGATTTTAGTCAAGCTGTAAAAGAAATTCTTCTTGATTAAGGAAATTACCCGGGTGTCATCCTCTAAAGGGTGACACCAAATCTTTATTTGCAAATAAAAAATACAATTTTATAAAATTTTGGAGACTAATTAGGAAATAAAATTAGATTTTTAGCTCATGATGCAATACAGCTAGTTTTCTTTTCTTTTCTAAAGTGAAGTTTTATACAGAATGGTGTGTCTAAATAAGATATGCACCAGGGAACAAAAACCAACCTATTCAACGAGTGGGTAACAAAAGCAAACTTTAAAAGAAAGATTTTTCTTCTACGTATAGACACGGCATTGACTTGTGTAGACTATGGGTCGAGTGATGATACACTTCTGCGGTTTTTTTATGCAGAAGGACAAAAGGTAAATAAGGAATGGTAAGGTTATTTTTTATAAGAATGTAGAATTGAGATTGAAAAAATATGACAGATTGGAAAGGAGGAGGAGGAGGGGGGGGGGCTTGACACCTTTTACATCTGTCCCGGGATGTCACCCATCCTAGCTACACCACTGCACACCCACTTCATCTCTGACAAGTAAATAAATTTTCCTGCCTGAGAAAACCGTACCAAACACAAACCATAAAATATTACTTGAAAAAATAATTATAAGAAAATATTGCATTAATCCTTACTGTCTGTTAAATAAATGATTGGAAATAAAATACACAATTTCATACTTTTAGTTTACATACTACATACTTTTTTATAAAATAGTAATTTTCCATTTTATTATGCCAAAAATTTTGTATAACTGCAAAGGAAGTTTGGTTTATTTTACATTCTAGTAGGAGTGTGTGTGTGAAGAGGGGGGGGGGGACGGTTAAAAGTATTTCATAGAATTTTATGTAGCGGGTTACTGATGACTATTTCTGACCAGTAAACTCTCATGCGTACTGGTCTTTGGGACCAGTATTTTTTTTAAAAATCAATTCTACCACTGGGCTATGCATAAAAAATGTTAAGGGAAAGGGATGATATTACAAGGTATTTTCTAAAGAGAAAGAGGATTTGCTTTTTGGTATCGTTGCATAATATTTAGGAAATAATACTTGCATTTACCAGTATAGAAAGACAAACTTTTGTCCACTGTTTTCGTTTTATTTATAAATTCTCATTTAGATTTAAAGCTACCTTTGAAGCAGGCACAAGAAAACTATTATTTCTGCATGTATTATGTAACAACTTATAAATATTAAGCAGATTATTATAATACAGACCATGCATGCAATAATTTTGCCCAATAACAGTATGAAACATTGCCAAACAAAACAGTAACACAAGTTCAACATTAAGAATGAAAAAAAAAATCTAAGAAATGTGTATAATGTAATCCGGAGCACGTTTTTACTAAGACACTGCAAACAAGACGTAAATACAATGTTTTGATAAATTTCTATGAATAAAGATATAATAATTACAAAACTTTAATACAAGGCAATTAAATAACGAGATATTTACATTGCATTAACAATTTTTACTCTGATTAAATATACTAATTTATTTTATTAAAGCACGAAAGTTTTGTAGCATCACTGTAACACCAATTATTAATATAGAAATGTATTAAACACATCCTCAATATTACCGTGTGACACGACATTTTAATTTCAAGGTATGATACTGTTATGAATTTTAGTCTGTTAAAAAGAGAAGGGAAAGTTATTAAAAGAAAGCATAATTAAAATAAAATACTTATATAAAACTTACTTACTTCGTAAAAAAGACATTTTCAGCAAATTGTTTAGCGAACGCCGGAAGTCTCCATCTTATCTTGCAAGGTCACGTGACGAGTCAGCGGCGAAAATCAGCGCGGGAAAAGTGCTGTTTCATTATTGAGTTGAGTTGTTTAGTTTTAAAGCTGTATGAGTGGATTAGAAAGAGAAAAAATCAAACCAAGATGACTGAATCGGTTAAAAATCAACTCATTCACGATCCAATAAATTAGAACTCTTTCTTGAGCAGCCAAATCCACTCTTTCGTTTTAAGAGAGTAATTTATTCTCATATAACCTACTATGTATGTCGACCATGTATCAATCAGCTAAAAAAGTTTCCCAGATACAAAATCCACCTAAAACTGCAATATCCTTTAATTGTTTTGAGCAGTGTATTAGTAAGTGTCTATGCAATTACTGCAATGCTGTTTAGGCATTTTATAATAATAATAATAATAATAATAATAATATAGTATAATTATTACTATTAATAATATTATAGTTATAGCTATTATAGTATAATTATTACTATTAATAATATAGTATAATATAATAATAATAATAATAAATATCTGCTTAATTCTCTTTGCACCGTTTGCAATTCTTTTATTTTGAACATATGTTTCCCCCTTTACATTTAAAATATAAGTTGCTTTCCTGAAAGAATCGTGTGCAGTAAAACACAAGGTTGTAAAATTAGAAAGTTGTAATATCAGTTAAATCTTCTTGTAATATAATATTTTCTAAACATCTTCATAACGTTTTCCTTAGCCTATTGTCATATGAATATGAATCGAATAGTATGCAAAACAACAACATTCGTTATGTTTCAGACAATGAAATGATTGTTAAATTCTGATTAATGTATTTGGATAGCTAGTGTTATTGTTATTAGAGTAAAAGTATTTTTTTTCTAAAGAATAAAAGAAAATCAAACCTAAAAGTGTTAATGAAAAAAGTATTAAATTCGTGTAAATTTTTTAATTTTAATTTTCGTCAGATTTACCCACTTTAAGCGTCAAATATCACAAAAAACATACTTTTACAAAATGTCTGTCTGTGAGTTTATTTAGGAGTCTATTTACCTGTAAGTGACACAAATTTTGTGGGTGCTCTATCAAAAAATCTAATGCACGGAATTTAATAAAAATGCATATTCAGTTAATCCTTTATATAAATAGGTGCTGATTAGATTTTGGAGCAAATCATTCAACAGTCGGCACTACTTTGCTGCCTTTTTCATGATTTTCGCAATCGCTCAAACTCCAGAACCAATGCACGAATTTTCATCAATCTTCAGACTCAATTACCTTGACATAATTTGATATATTTTACGTTTTCGTGTAAATCACTTAATAGGCGAAGCTGCTATGATGCATTTTTTGCAATTTCCGAAGTAGCTCTACTATCTCAATAACTACTGCACGAATTTTCATTTAATTTGGATTTCCGTTAGACGATGACACAAGTTGTTGCTTATTAGGGTTTAGTGTTTACCGCTTAAAAGGTGCTCTTACTAAGGTGCATTTTGTAGGATTTAAACGATTTTAGAGATAGTCATATATCAAGAACTAATCCAAGGAATTCCATATCTTTAAAATCCTTCCTGATTGACATAGATTTCCATTTAACTTTGCACTGTGGTAGCAAATATGAAGTATTTTTATTATTAGATATTATAAAGTTGTTTTTGTATACAGAAGAAAATTTTTCATCTATATTTCTTAAAACGGAATACATAATAAAGTACAGCGGACTCTTCAATATTTTAAAAAACAATAGAAGAATGGTATACCGAAATTTCGCTATGCCATATTGAGTGATTTTCATTTCTTTAAAAATTATTCCAAGCAGGTTATGATGCTTTAAAATATTCAATGCACTAAGAAAATGTTTCATTTCCTAATTTCAATTTGTTTTGCTAGCTCCAGAATGGTAGAACATGATCTTTTCATGTAGATACTTTTAAAACTCACTTAGAAAACTTTACATTCACATAGCTGCCAACTTTTACGCATTTTTGCTACCACTAAAATTGTACAGAGATTTTCCATTTGTTTAATCTTAAGATTTTGATGATTAAATAAGACAATATTTACTATAAAATTTTTGTGGCAGGAAATCGGCGTAAAAGTTGGCAGCTATGCATTTAAAACTAACTTACTTATTCATTGACTTCAAAACATAAAATTACACTTTTTTTAGGTAATCAAAATTTCATGAAGCTACGCCTTTTTTTAGGTGCGTTCATAATTATATAAAGATATGGCACCGTCTTGTCCGTCCGTCTGCCTGCATATAACAACGCAAAAAAAAAAAAAAAAAAGAAAAAAGAAAAAACTTTAGCAGAATGGTTTGAAATTTAATGTACATAATCACTGCAGAATTTTTTCGAGTCATTTCAAATTTTGTGAAAATTGAATTAAAACTCAAAATGGTTTTTATAAAAATTTTCACCCTATTAAATCCTATCATACGTAATTAATTCATAGATATCTCATAATATTTAATGAGTCTAGGTTGACACGTTGATTCGTTTACATGTAAGATATATTTCCGTATTACTGAATTTAATACATGTAATCATAATAAAATTTGCATTCATGCAATTTTGCAAAACAGTCCAAGAACTATTACACCGAGATTTAATTTCTTATAAAATTAATTATGGCATGAACACTCCTGATTTGCAGTGTTTCACGTACAATTTTCGTCTTATTTTTTAAGAAAAAATTAAATATGCTCCAGGTAAAATACCTAAAAGAGGATATATATATAAAAAAAATACTTCAGAAAATAAATAAAAAAATATTTTGTTAAAGTTAATTTAACACTTCTTATTTCAAGTTAAAATATAGATTATGAGTTCGGTTATATTCATTACTTTAAGTATTTTTAAAATTAATTTCAGTTACTTTCTCATTTTTACAAAAACAAAAAATTATGTTCTATTTAATGAAATATTTAAATATATTTTCCCTCTAGTTTTAATAAAGCTTTCATTAGCAATTTTAAAATAACTTTGCAAAATTAATTATTTAATTATCAATTTCAACAGCTTGTTTATCGATAACCAAAGTGTGTTAGACGTTGATAATTATGATTGTGTATTTTCTTTAGTTGCTGATTCCAAAATTACGCCGCAATAAGCCGATAAACACACGTTATTTTGTTAAAAATTTTGTTATGAAAAGATAATAGTAACTTAATTAATCACGTACAGTTTTAACGATTTTACATCCTGCATTTTCAGCATATGCTTAAGCATTATTGATCGATATTGATCAAGTAATCGATATCATAATGTTTAACTGTTTTACCCATTACTAATAATTCTAGTTTAATTTAATATCAGTTTTACTCTTCAGCTAATAAATTCATTTTTAATATATAATTAACTTTATTAATAAATGAAAATTAAAAAGAATTTATTCCTTTATTGGAATGATCCCGATAATTATTTGGTGTCATTGTTTCAAATTTAAACACGGTTATTAGAATTCAATGTTGATTAAATCAATATGCTTAGATACTTAGAATTTTATTTAAAATTTTTGTCTAACGTAACGTTTTTTCACCTACGAGCATTATTTTTAAGATTTAATTTTGTCTTTTTTTTTTACAATTTAAGAATCAACGCGAAACAACGGGAGTATCAACGAGAAATTCGTTAAAAGATCGCAGAAGAAAGCTAATTTTAACATTTTACCAAGGGATCGCAAAACACGCAGCAACTTTCTTCAAAGAATCGTTAAAAAAACTTGATTTTCTTCAAATGATAGCGGGAAAAAACGTAATTTGGTTAGAAGATCGCCAAAATACACTCGATTTTCGTCAGTGGATTGCGAAAAGACATTGAATTCTCATCAGAAGATTGCGGAGAAAAGCAATTTTCGTCAAATAATCTTCGGAAAAAAGACTGAATTAGCCAAAGAATGACGACTTAGAAGCCAATAATTAGTCACCAGGTAAAAAATTTTAGTGACTGTGAATCTGCACCTATACTGTATTGTTCACTTTTCTTTTTTCACATATGCTTTAGTTGTCATGTTAAACATTCAACAAAGTTTGATTCTACTGTATTTTTCCAACTGATTTGATTTGTTAGTGAAATTAATGTACGGCTTTCAAAAGCATGAGACCAGTGCACACTGTAAAAAAAAAGGGTCGATCTACTAAAAAAAATGTAGTGATCCTTGTAATTACTAAAAAAAAATTAGTAATCTTACTCAGTTACAAGAAAATCTTAAGAGTTACTAGAAAAAAGCTAGCAATGAATAGAGTTAATAGTTTTATATTTTTAATAGCTATTACTAAAACTCGCTTGGTGTTGTCGTGATAGCCTAGTGGTCATAGCACAGAGCTCCAGTCTGAAAGGCCTCGGATTCGAAGCTCGACGCCACCAAAGCCGTACCGAGTGTATGCAGTGTAAGTATTCGTTAAGTAAAAGAGTTATGAAATCAAAATTGCGCAGGTGGCAATGTTTGATGCTGCCATCTATTGAGGCGTTGCCGGAAATCTACCGCTGCAAAAATTCCGTTTGGACTAGCTACTAAGAATCCGTGAGCAATGGTTACTAAAAATAATTTTGGAGCTGTTACTAAAATTTGCTGGCTGGTTCATACTAAAAAGTTTTAATTTAGTTATACAAAAAATTCTTTTGTTCAGTTTACAAAAGAAAGGTTTGTTTTACTTGCAAAAAAAGTTTGGAATGGTTACTAAAAAATTCTGTGGAATACAAATTTACTAAAAAATGTTTAGTAACCTCATGAATTTTCGTTACAGTGCACACTACATTCTACACTAAGCTTCTTGTAATACAACTTAAAGATGATTATCAATTTTAATACATTTACCCCACCAGTGGCCGAGAGGTTCGGACCTCTCAACTGGTAGACGGCAGGTGCTGGGTTCGAACCCAATCGCGGCTGTCGGCCTAATCGTTCGGAGTTTTCGTGGTTTTCTTCGAACCTTGCGTAAATACGGGTTAGGTTCCCTTAGAAAGACCCCCACGAAGGGCATTCCCCCCTGGTCCTATATCCCTAGCGCAGATAATCGGACGTCAAAAATCAATCAATCAATTTAATACATTTAAAATAGAGTAAATACATAAAAATAAATAACAAATGATTTTTTTTCCCAAAGAGGATAAAGAAATCATTTTGAGTGTTACTATAAAATAACTATAACGTCTGCAAACTTCAATTTCTTTTCAGAACATGACATACACTGTAAAAAAAAATTCAAGAGGTTACTAAAAATTTTTAGTAAATTTGTATTCCACAGAATTTTTTAGTAACCATTACAAACTTTTTTTTGCAAGCGAAACAAGCATTTCTTTTGTAAACTGAACAAAAGATTTTTTGTATAACTAACTTAAAAATTTTTAGTATGAGCCACCAAGCAAAGTTTAGTAACAGCTCCAAAATTATTTTTAATAACCATTACGTGGGCTCGAAGGGCAGGAGCTTCTTTCGAGCTGCATCCAGACTTCTGGAGCGGAAGATTTTCGGCAAAACCGCAATAGATGGCAGCACCAAACATTGCTACTGCTCCATCAGGATATTCATAATCCCTCTGTTAACGAGTACTTACACTGCATACATTCGGGGCGTATTTGGCAGTGGCCAGTATCGAACCCGAGACCATTTAGCCTGGAGTCCGTTACTATAACCACTATGCTATCAAGGCTCCATCAAGTGAGTTTTAGTAATAGCTATTAAAAATATAAAATTATTAACTCTATTCGTTGCTAACTTTTTTCTAGTAATTCTTACAGATTTTCTTGTAACCGACAAAGATTACTAAAAATTTTTTAGTAATTACAAGGATCACTAAACTTTTTTAGTAAATCGACACTTTTTTTTTACAGTGTAGTAATCCTCAACAATATATACCATTTATATGATAATTCGGGTATATTTACTGGAGTTAGAGTTCAGACAGACAGACAGTCAGACAAATCAAAGTCATAAACTTTTCTAGCATGTTCGTGTCTGGCGTTATATTATTGGTGCACATTTTTTCACCGAGTATTACTCTATCTTAACATATATTTATCTTACTATCTACATGTACTAATGACCAGTACAGGTGTATGCATTCTTTATTGTTATTTCATTTATGTTTTGACATTTAGAAGTAATAATAATAATAATAGTTTGCTTAATTCTCTTTGCATCGTTGGCAATTCTTTTATTTTAAACACAAATTATATTCTTTAATTTAAAAATAATGATTACTTTACTAAAGGAATCACCCGTAATAAAATGCAAAAAAACATTAGAAAGTTGCAATATCTTTTAAATTACGTGCCCAAAAAATCTTCTTAATCTATTTTCATATAAAATGAATTAAATAGTACGCAGAATAACTACATTTGTTCGGTTTCAGACAATAACAAGTACGTTAAACTTCAGTAAATAAATTTTTATAGCTAGTAGTAATATTATTAACGTAAAATTAATTTTTCTATCAAAATTGAAAAAAAAGAACGTTTTAAAAGTGTTCAGAGAGTTTGGAAAATGTTGAAAAATGATACTAGCATTGCCAACTAGATCTACGGCCCATCTATTTGAGATTAATGTATGAAGCCTCCCACTAGAGGGCTTTGGTACCCTGCCCAACTTATTCTGACCAATCGTGTAAACCCTCAACCAAAACAATGACTATGTGCACAGAACAGAAATCAGTTTATTCAATGCTAATTGAATTGGACAGCGTTTGCGTTAAGTGGTCCAATGAAATGGTTTAGGGTTTTAAACTGAATCTAGCTTCACCTTTTTCAGTGTTTGCTAGCGAAATACGCAGGTCGTTTTATATCTAATTGGTTATGATACTAGTAAGTGAAAAAAGTCTCATGCGTAAGCCTGGTATGGGAATATACACTGCTCAAAACAATTAAAGGATGTTTGAAGTCTTATATAAAATACAGATATAAACGAAATTTTTTTTGCCGAAAATAGAAGAAGAGAATCACAAATGCAAATTTTTCTGGTTTTCAAACTATGGAGTATGCAAATTTTGAGTTCGACGTCAAAAACGTCGCTTCAGCGGCAGCGAATGAAATTTGACTTTCAACTGGATAAAAGAGAATGAAGACAAGGATGATCGGCATTCAGTGATTGCTTTGTTTCGATGAGTACGATGTCTCAGCAAAGTCATTTTATAGATTCCGAAGCTTGGAGAATTGTTGGTAGGTTAGAAGGGGGCCAAACTCAAGCCGAAGTAGCGCAAGCCATTGGAGTGTCACAAAGTGTTATTTCCAGGATCTGGAACCGTTTTTTGGAGAGTGGATGTGCAGGCCGAAGACCAGGGCAAGGTCGTAGACGGGCAACAACGCCCAATGAAGATCGGTATTTAGCGTTAACAGCTCGGAGACACCGAAACATGAACGCTACTCTTCTCCAACAACACCTTCGCTCGGCTACAGGCACCACGATTTCAACTCAGACTGTCCGAAACCGGCTCCATGCTGTAGGTCTGTATGCTCGCCGACCGATGGTATGTGTTAGATTAACATCCGGGCATCGTCGCGACCGCAGGGAGTGAGCAACCGAGCATGTGAACTGGAGGAGAAATGAATGGAGCAATAATCTGCTTTCTGACGAGTCCCGTTTTTCTGTGCATCCGGATAATAGGCGTATTTTCATCTGGAGGGACCGTGGCAGTAGGAATAATCCTGCGTTCGTGCACGAAAGTGTCAGATTTGGCGGTGGAGGAGTGTTGATGTATGGTGGCATCTCCATTGACGGGCGCACTGACCTCTACATCATTCGAGATAGAGCTCTGACTGGTCGCCGATATAGGAATGAGATCCTCAGACCTATTGTAGTCCCTTACGCTGCAGTAATCGGAGATAACTTCATTTTAATGGACGATAACTGCAGGCCACATCGTGCAAACCTGGTGGAGGATTTCCTTTTCGAGGAAGGAATCGTTCGAATGGAATGGCCAGCGTGTTCTCCAGACATGAATCCAATCGAGTACGTTTGGGGCGCTCTATGAAGACGAGTTTCTGGCCGCCAACAACCCCCACAAACTCTCCAAGAACTGTAAAGAGCTCTTCTGGAATAGTGGGGCAGAATACCCCAACTCGTCATTAAGAGCCTCATTGAGTCCATGCCTCAAAGGTGTTCAACGTTGCTGGCCGCCCGTGGAAACCATACTCCCTACTGAAAATGGTTTTCTTTGAAGAAAACACCTTTTCTTATTCTTTTTTTCTCATCTGCATAAATTGTGTTTTTTTTCCTTTTGTACACAAATGCGCAATAAAATGCATTTTTTTTTTGCCAAACATGTGTAATTTATTCTCATATAACCTACTATGTCTGTCGACCATGTTTCAATCAGCTAAAAAGTTTCCCAGATACAAAATCAACCTAAAACTGCAATATCCTTTAATTGTTTTGAGCAGTGTATCTCACGGCAGATCGTTTACTGTTATACAGACCACGAATTGCATCTCAAACCCTTTACTCTACCAAATACAGAACTCTAATTAAAGTAGAGCGTCGATTTTCTGTACCAGTCTGGACCGAGTCTGATTCGGTCAATGAAAAATCCAATAATTAGACAAGTTTAAAAAACTGATATGGTATTTTTTTAGGTAAATTCTTTTCAAGCTTTTTCTAAGCTTAGGACTGGCATTTGCAGTAGTTCATGTTTTAGCACATTACGAGTGGCGTGTTTAGAAATTTTTTTTTACTTTTATTAAATTTGGTTTTCTACAAAATTACTTAAGAAATATGAAGTACATATCGAAATTATTACATGTATATATATATATTCACTACATTAAAAAAAATTAATAAAGTTAGTAAAAAAAAATCTTGACAATCTTCTACTGGAAAAGAGATTTTAACCCCAATATGAACAAAATATACGTAAGAATCTTGCACATTAGAAGTAAAACTTTTAGTCTCTAGAAACAGTTGATTTTCTGCATTGCTCTCGGCATTTGTCGTCGATTTTATTATTTCAGGATTAGGAAATAGTTGTTTAATTGAGAGCTCTTGTGACATTCAGCCAAATTTTTCTATACCGTGCCTACATAATTTTCACTTCAAAATTTTTTGAGATGGCGTGAAAAAAAGTATGGTCGTTGTTCGATCCGATTAATTGGAGAATCCGGTTAATCGGCGTCCAAATAATTGGTGCTCTATCGTCTACCCAAACTTATTATCTTCCGTGTATAATATATTTGTAGAATATAAGCAGCTGTATTAACCCATTCAAAAACTAGTAAAATACGCGCGACTCCTTGTAAGATAATGCCATATAAAGAAAACGCACAAAAGTTTTTTATATATCTTACACTTTTATTACACAATACTGATAAATCTACATAAAAAAAGCAAAAATGCCCATATGTATTTTGATTAAAGAATTATCAAGTGAAAGTCAAACTTAGCAAATGGAATACTTTCGTACAAGTACAAAATTTTGAAAATTTTTAGATTTTGGTGTAATAGTATACAGTATTTCTGATACTACGTAAGTTTCTGAAAACTTTTGTATTTCGCTATAAATGCCATCTGATTTCTATTAAACAGGAAGTAACCTTTAGTAAACCTCAGCAATATATATCAGTTTCGTGGAATGTGAATAGTTTAATATAATTAAATGCCCCCCCCCCCCCCCCCCCGCAAACTATGATTCTCCTTATACCATTATCCATTATCCATTAATGTAGTTCTGTGTATTCTTTGCCCATAAATTGTACAGAATGTATATTTTAGTATATATTTCATCGATATATATCAATTGTATTATGTTCAAAGGAGAGTACCATCTTGCACTTGAAACTGTTTTTTTCCATTGGTCTTAATGAAACGAAATAAGTCGGATTGTTTCTGTAATCGAACTAAACTGAGTCGATTGAAATCATTCGATTTTCATAAAACCTGAAATGCCACGACAGTTATGCAAAAATTATATATTTTAAATTTCAAACGATTTGGTTGGGTAGTTTAACGTTGTTATATACAGACGGACAGACAGACTGATTGAACGAGTACAATCGGTGCTACGTATTTATATAATTATGAACACGCCTAAAATAAGAATAATTTAGATAACATTTTATCGTTATGCATTCCTTTAATATCATATTTTTAAAAATGTTATTACAAACAAAAAATGGCATTTTTACTGTTTTATTGTCCTGAAAAATGCATGTGAAAAAGTCTCGTGTAACAACTTGTAAATAAATGAATCAATAAATAAAAATTTAGCCACATAATGAAATATTTAAATATATTTTCGCTCTAGTTTTAATAAAACTTTCATTAGCAATTTTAAAATAACTTTGTAAAATTAATTATTTAATTATAAATTTCAACAGCTTGTTTATCGATACCAAAGTATGTTAGACGTTGATAATTATGATTATATATTTTCGTTTCTTGCTGATTCCAAAATCACGCCGCAATAAGCCGATAAACCCAGATTATTTTCTTAAAAATTTCGTTATGAAAAGATAATAATAACTTAATTAATCGCGTACAGTTTAACGATTTTACATCCTGCATTTTTAACATATGCTGAAGGATTATTGATCGATATTGATCAAGTAATCGATATCATAATGTTTAACTGTTTTACCCATTACTGATAATTCTAGTTAAATTTAATGTCAGTTTTTAACTTCAGTTAATAAATTTATTAATTAATATGTAATTATCTTTATTAATAAATGAAATATAAAATATTTTTATTATTCTATTGGAATAATCCTGAAAATTATTTGATGTCATTTTACCAAAATTCAACACGATTATTAGAAATGAATGATGATTAAATAAATATTCTTAGATATATAATATTTTATTTTAATTTTTTATGTAACGTAAAGTGATTGTGCATACGTGAGATATTAATCTGAATAATTCTGCTGCGTTTAGTTTACATTTGGCCTTTTATTTAATAAATAGTATATATTTTGTTACGCAAAAAATTTTTAATTCAAATTTAGCTTGTTTTGTTAAAATTGATCATTAATCTGTAGTATAAGCCAACAATATAGAACTGACGTATTTAGGTCATTTTTATTACATTTAATGTATTTAAATATTAAATGAGATGTTCAAAGACGTAAATATAGATGACAATACGTAAATAAGTAACAAACAAGTGATACTACGCTGTATACATGTCATTTTATCGAAAAATATTCATTGAATTGCATGTAATTTTTTAATTTCTTAATAAAAGATTGGAGTATATAAAGTTGAAACATAAATAGCTTATTGTTGAACTAATTTATTCAACAAAAAGCTAAATAATAACAAAAAAAGTTTGAGATATAATCTTGATACATAATCTTAAATTATTATGAGCAAATAATACATATTTCAATATTTATACTTTATGCCTTTTTAACTTCGCCCCTAAAAATATTAAGTAATGAGTCAAATGATGCAATAAGATTTACCTAATATTTTGCTGTTTAGTATTTAGGGTTTCGTTCATCGGACGAACTCCTATTCGTTTCTGTCCTCTGTCTGTCTGTCAAAAAGTCCGGACACTAAAACTATATATGTCAGAGAGTTAAATTTTGTGTACTTCCAGTTGAATACCTCCTCTTACATAACAAAGCATAAAATTTTGAAAAAGACTATTATTTTTATTCAAATATATTTTTTAATTTTATAAGTGCTTTTTTTCTCTACTTGTTGCACTCAAGTTTAAACAGATATAAAAAATATTATTTATGTAAAATAAATTAATGGATTAAATAAATCACGTGAAAAACGCACTTATTTGTTTTTATTTCATAATATTACATCATATTTATGATCTATTTTGACACGTAAAGTGACATATTTTTTTTATTTATTAAATTCCTATCCATTTAAAATACTAGGCGCCTCTGGTAACCAGTTTGGTGTCCCTTAAATTTATGCTAAGCTTTGCAATATTTTACTTTTATTCATAATTCTTTTTACTTGCGTACTTTTACTAAATCTGTAGATTCTGATAGAGAAATAAACAAATCTATACGATGAAGGCAGCATTTAGAGGAAGACTGTCAGTATTCTGTTCTGATTGGCGCGATTGGAGAAGAAATCCGAAATAACGCCGAAAAACCGTTTAGCAAACTCTTTCATGAATTCGGAGCGTGAATATGTCAATATATTTTTTTCAACCTGCAGCAGTTTTTATCATTTTAAATGCAGTTTTTGAAGAAGTCCTGCTAGTTGAATATTATTAGTGAAATAAAAAATATTGAAATAGGATAGTGGAAAAATTCTACGAGGAGCATTCCTAAATATAATAGTGCTACCGTTTATGTAAGGAATGGTTAAATTTCTATTGACAATTTTCGTTTGTTAATTTAATGATAAAGTGTTTTGTAAAAGGTATTAAACGAAACCCTCTGTGCGATCTGCGATCACACTTACCCACTTGTTTCAAAATATTTTTTTGGTTTTCATCTTTGGTGTAGGCTTTAAGTATTTTTATTATTATTATTTTGGTTTCTCTATGGTATGAATCTTTAATGGATTCATAAATAGATCCTTGAATTGATCTTTACAATCTCTTTTAAGGATAAATTTGAGATTTAGGGTTTCTTCTTGACTTCTGCTGATGCTGCAACTTTATTTGTAATATACTTTAGTTGCTGACTTTAAATTTTTGTCGATTATTATTTTTTAAATGCTTTTATTCAATTATTTTTAAGATTTAAGTTTCTCGTTTTTTGCAATTTTGAATTTTTTTTCCTCTTTTACTATATTGTAAATGAACCATTTGCAGAATTTTCCCAAAATTTTCTTCCCAAGATTCCCAAAATTTTTAAGTAGCCAGTGGCCCTTAAAACAAATATTTGACTCGCCACCATGGCTTAATTTCTATAAAAAATAAGAAATATAGCGAAACAACGAGAATTTCGTGAAAAGGTCGCAGGAGAAAAGATTATAAGATAATTTTTTTCAAAGAATCGTGCACAACGCCGCGACTTTCGTCAAAGACTCGTTGAAAAACACGATTTTCGTCAAATGATCGCGGAAGAAACGCCATTTTGAAAAAGTATGACGTATTTCACACCTGCAGTACAGCCGCGCCACCTACAACAGAAGTCGGCCACCTAATGAGCGTGAAAAGGAAGGTATCAGTCTCTTATCAGCAGTCACCTACGTTGCATGCGTCTATCGAACTGTCTGTTATAAACTGAAATATTAAGCAACTGAAATGTTAATGGAGCATCGGTTACGGAAACAACAAACCTTTTGGAGTTTGCAAGAAGTACGGTATCAGCCGTTATGACAGCGTACACGAAAAAGAGTAAGACGACGTCTTCAAAGCACAACAATGGCCGAAAGGCCAAGCTTGCTGATAGGGATAGACTAGTCTTGAAGCACATAGTAACCCGAAAGCACAAGCAATCATTATCCGAGATAACATCCGAAATGAACAGACATCTCCAGGATCCATTTCAACAAAACCTGTCAAAAAGGAACTTCATTCTGCGAACATTTATGGCAGAGTGCCAATTCGAAATCTTTTTGTGGCAGCAACTAATACTTTCAAGCGACTCCAACGGTGCAGAGATGGTGGCCCCCACAGAAATGAAAATAGGAATTATGGTCAGATGAATCGTCATTCCTCATATTTCAGACGACCGGACGAGTTTATGTCTGGAGAACGCCCAGAGAAGCGTTTAAACCTGAAAGCCTCCTGCCGAATTTGAAGCACGAAGGTGGCTCTATTATGTCTGGGGTTCGATATCTTGGTGCGGTCTTGGGCCACTTGTTATTATGCATGGGATAATCAAATACAATCTCTATCTATCCAACCAGAGGATCATGTCCACCCTTTTGTCCAGACTTTATTCCATGGACAGCGACTGCTTTTTTTCAAGACAACAATACACCTATTCACACTGCTAGGTGTGTTCGAGCTTGGTTCGAAGAGCTTGACGATGAAGTTGAACATCTTTCCTGGCCTCATCAGCCTCCAGATTTGAATATTATTAAAAATTATTGAAAGATTTGGCAATTAAACTTCGTACCCGATTTCTTCCTCCATCCAGCCTTTAGAATTAGAGACAATTCTGCAGGTGTAATGGCTTAATATACCTTTAAATATTGTCTATGACCTTTATACATCTATCCCACGTCGTATTAAATCAGTAATTCTGTCAAACGGTAGTCCAACCCTCTACTACTAAAGATTTTCCATTATTTCACAGGTGTTCGTATTATTTTGTCCCCAATCTGTATAATACAACCTAGAGATTAATATCAATTTTACTATGTTTAAAATAGAATAACATCATTAAAATACATTTTAAATGATTTTTCACCAAAGAGGATAAAGTAACGTAATTATTTTGAACGTAACTGTAAAATAACTATACACTGTAAAAAATATATAATAATAATTTACGGCACTTTACCATGAATTATCCAGTAAATTTGTGGAATATGTCACTTTTTTTTCAAATAAACAGTAAGCTTCCACAATTTTTTGTGATATAGTCAGTTTGTCCGTTTTTTTACGGACATTGTCTGGAATCTCAGCTGTAGTAAATCTCTGCTGCAGCTTTTTTACAGTGTAAAGTCTACAAACTTCAATTTCTTTACAGAACATAATATAATAATTCTCAACAATGTATAATAGTTACATTGTAATCCGAGTATGATTACAGGAGTTAGAGCTCGGAAAGACTGACGTTTAGAGAAATCAAAGTCATAAAGTATTTTAATCCGTTCATCTTTGGCGTACTATAAATAGTACGCGTATTTTCACTGAGTATTGTCTAGTGTTTTTATTGTTGTTATCTACATGTGGTAATGGCTAGTAGATGTGCGTGCATTTCTTATTGGGATTCCATTAATGTTTTGACATTTAACTATAATAATTATAATAATAGTTTATTTAATTGTCTTTGCATCGTTGGCAGTTCTTTTATTTTAGTCACAAATTTTTCTTTTTGAATTAAAAATACCTGTTAAATTATGTGCCCAAAAATTCTTTCTTAATCTATTTTCATATAAAATGAATTGAATAATACGCAAAATAACTGCAATCGTTCGATTTCAGACAACGACATATTTGTTAAACTTCAAAAATCTGTTTGGATTGCTAGTTCTAATATTATTAACGTAAAATTCATTTTTTTTAAATCAAAATTGAAAAAAAAAGTACGATCCGAAAATTTTAAGATGATAAAATTTTTTTAAGATTTTTAATTGAAATTTTAATTGAAATTTTAAGATGTTGAAAAATGATACTCGTAAGTGAAAATAAAATCCCTGCCGGCTGTCCTACAGGCATATTTCAAAGTTAAATTTCGCCAACAAAAACTAAATCAAAATTAGAGATAATCCCAGTTTCATCACTAAGAAGAGCTCTAGAGACCTAACCTTTTGTAAAAATTCAAATATACACGCATATATATAAGGAATATATTTTAAAATGTCGAAAATAAAATCAGAGAACTTCAAAATATTAAAATATGCCGATATTTAATTAATTTGTTTCTTATCGTGTTTTAATTCATTTTTACAAACTCACATGACGGTATATATTTGCCTGCTTTTCTGCATTATATTTTAAATATGACTAAAAATATTTGCATTAAAAAAAATGTCATTTATAGTCCGTCATTCCACCAGTTTATTTCATTTTCCGTTTTCATGTGGAAATCTTAATGTAGAAAAGTTATGACGCAACATTCAAGTTTTCTTGAATTAGTTTAACTATTTTCCTTTTTTTTCATTTTTCACGCTCAAATCTTGCAATATTAAAATAATTGTAGTAATAATTTTATTGTGGTTTTTTGTTTAATTGCTGGCAACTGCTATAACGATAAATGTCTATTTTTTCCTGTCATTGTTCTGTAAGAGCTGATTTTGTCAGAGCCATTTTATCTACCACCATGTTAGGGCGGTATTCAAAATTTTGAACCCTTCCTATTTCCATCCCCTTGGGCCGATTTTGCCCATTTGCAATACCTGTCGAGACATTAACCATCTCAATGTATTTGACAATTTTGAATGTGATTCATGTGTAATTGCGACTTTTATCGTGAGGACAAAATTTGGTACATACATAATTCATACACATATGCACACACATATATGTATAAACTTTTTATGTGGATATGGTTTTGGGTTCTTGGGGTCATATAATGAAAAATTATGAATAAATTTTTCCAAAAATCCTACCATGGTAACGAGTGCAATAAATAGCATTTCTTACGAAATCTACCTAAAAGTCGGATGCGTAAGCCTGATATGGGAATATGTCTCATTGCAGATCATTTGCTGTTTAACAGATCACCTATTATATCCCAAAGGTATTACATCCCAAATCCGTTTACTCCATTAAATATAGAATACTAGCTACATTCAAACCTAATACCTTGCGTACGTACACTATTAAAAAAATTTTGAAATTCACGAATATTTTTTCCTGAATTTCACAGAAAAGGTCCCTTTTCACGACAAAAGGGCATTTTTCCATTAAAAATTAGAAAACTCCACCACATTTCCTGGAAATAATGAAACGGATGGAAATAGAAACAAAAAACGTAGGCTTTCTGTTGTGTGGGGGGCTCCGTGGCCGAATGGTCAAGACACCACACCACTGACCTCCTGCGGGTGCAGATTGTGGGTTCGAATCCTACTACCGCCATGAAATAATGAAAACATAAAAATCCCTTTTAAATTGCATTTTATCTGCTAATTTTTCTCTTATTTCTTATTAAAAAAATCTTTTAACTAATTAGCCAAAAAAAAAAATAGTGTACGATAATTTAAAAAAAAAATGTCTACAACATTACTTTTGTAAAAAATGAATATTTTTTTTTCATTTACTCATTAAAAAAAAAAAAAAAAAAAAAAAAAAAAAAAAAAAAAAAAGGAAAAGAAAAGTGATTTTAAGCAATCATTTTTTAAAATTTAAATTGGTTAAAAAAAGTAAAATTGGTTTTAAAAAATAATAAGTATTAGTCATCAGTCTAAAATAAAATAAAATAAGTCGTTTACAGATATTCTAATAATATATTTGAAAGGAAATCTTCAGATTTTCGCAATAACTCATAAAAGACATACTTTGTATAAGCCGGCATCAGCAACTTTGGCTCCTTCAGAGTGTTTGTAAGTGTTTGTTGCGATCAAAAGATCTTGAGTTCGATCCTCAGGACAGCTAGAAGTAAATTATACAAAATAATAATAATATAGCACCTTAAAAACATTCGGAAATTTCTAATTCTTTGACAGTTATTCGATTCATTAATTTTAAAAGTTATATTAAATTATTATCATTAAAAATCAAACTTTATAACAGAAAGTTACTGCTTCTTCAAAAGGAGTTTTCCTTCCTTTTATTTCCCAAAACGGAAAATCTACTAACGAAACGGTAAAAGTTCGTCTACTTTTCTACCGGTAGTTTCACCATGAATTAGATTTAATTTTAACTGTGTAATATGTTTGAAGATTACGAGCATTTGTTTAATTCTTTCAGAAATTGGTACCGTACGCGCTTACCCTTTTCTGAGATAATGCTACATGAAGAAAATGGGCAAAAACAATTTACACCTTACACTTGTTTTACGCAATATTGGTGCGTCTACTTAAAAAAAAAATCAAAAATGCCTTTATGTATTTCAATTTATAGATTAAAATAACAAAAAAATTATGTAACCTTTGATCACTATGATTACTTTTGATATCACATTTTTGAAAAATGTTCTGACAGAAAAAACATCGACACTTCTGTTGACTCATCGTATGAAAAATCCATCCTTTCTTAATTTGTTTTTATAAAACTTTTTTCCTTTTCAGAAAAATTTTATATAAAAAATAGCATGTTTTTTGAAACTTTTATTAAAATCCATAGCAACAAAGAAATCACAATTTTCCTGTTTTTTAAAAGAAATCAACAATTTTCGACAAAACATTTATGTTGACATAATCTGGTTTACGATCGTAAAAAATAAAATGTTTTTAATTATACGCAAATAAAAATTGTAATAAATAATTATTTATCACAATTTTTTGCCTTTGATTTAATAAGAACTTTGATTTAATAAGAAATGTTGATTTTGCAACAGTTGTTGCGATGCAGCATTTTGAGATGTTTTGATAAACTTGTCGTTTCTTTTTTTTATATTTAGATTTCATAAAAGAAAGCGCAACAAAATATTTCTTAAATTTTCTTTTACAAATTGTGAATTATCTCATCACATTTATAACTAAATGATAAGAGAGAGGATACAAAAACTTAAAAATAGCATTTTCTAAGCCAAAATATAAATAAGTAAATAAATAAAATCTAAAAAAAAAAAATCCCACATTTTTAAAGAACTGATTTTTTTTTTTTACTTAAGTCATTTACAAAAAAAGTAATTTTTGTAAGAAAAAATTATAGGTAATGTAGTTCTTTACAGTAAAATACACTGCACGCTGTTTTATCATCAAACTTTCACAGATAGATGTATGGTACCATGCGATAAGAAATTGTAGCTAATATTCGATGTTATTTTTTTATAAGGACCAACAATTAAAAGTTTACTAAGTTTTGTTTGTAAAATATATTAGGATTGTAACCATAAATTCAGAAAATTAAAATTAAAATACATGATAATGAAAAGTACCAGGTAGCGAGTGGTCAGAGAAAAACACAGTAAAAAAAGTTTTATATACCACTATTTTGTTGATAAGAAATTCACATTCTTTAATCCGTTTATATTATTCTAAATGTTTTCTATAAGAAAATGCTTTCCTTTTATTTATTTATTTATTTTTGGACTTTTTTTCCCCTGACCACTTATTACCCTGAGAACGTAGAACATAAAATTATGTATCCTATTCTATAAAACTTTTCTAGATTCACTATAATTTTCTAAGATTCACTTTTCTATTGATGTTTTCGTACCATTAAAAGCAGTTGAAAAGTTAAATTTAACAATATCGCGAAATATCAGATATTATTTAATTAATATTACTAAATGTATATATTTGAATTCTTTTCAAACTATTTGAATGTGTGACAGCAGAATAAAGAATGTTGACTTTCATTCATTGATTTTGAAACTACAAATTTTTCGTACTGGCTTGATTACTGTTATTTTCAAGCTGCTCAAGACAATTTTTTCCGCACTCATTTAAAACTTTTTTTTAAAACAATACTGTACTTTTTTTAAGAACCAAGATGTGAAAATTAAGATTTTTTTAAAATAATTTTCACATTTTGTTTTATATATGAAACAGGAACGAAAAACCTGTCATAAGATACAGATTATGAAGCATTTTCAAAAATTTTATTTTTTAATACCATAAACTGCGGTCTAAGTAAGCGATTTAAATTCAACGCACCGCAAAGGAACCTGCATGTAATATAGATTTTTTAAGTGCTTGGGAATTGACTTAAAATTCCACATCAAATGCATAAACTGCGATACAGGTTTCAAGCAAATTGCATTTGAATGTGTATTTTTCTCCTATATAAAGAAGTAAAAAAAGAAAATGTGCAATGTTAAAAAGTTTAAACCATTCTGAGCTAATTACGTAATTTGGAGCACAATTCATGCTTCTTCAGTTCCCACCTTTTTATCCCTTTTCTTATTTTGTGTGTGCGTGTTTGACGAATAAATCTCCATTTATTGTAACATTTCTGATTATTTTTTTCTTTTCATTAAACAAAATTTTATTGCTTTATTAATGGGTTATTCCAAAGTCACATTTGAAAGTGGAACTTTAATGGAAATAACCCTGTATACATTACTGAACTGCTGTTTTCATCAGATACGATAATTAATATGTCTCGTGGGATAAAAAACATTTTTTGACTTGGAAAATCATTCCAAGTACACTTCTGCTGAAAATCGTTCAAATAGATTATGCGAATACATGAATTTTTTTACGAAATAGCAATCCACAGAAATAAGAAATATTAGAAGTATTTTAAAATAAAAAAGAAAGTTGGTTCAGAATAGATAATTATTTTTTTATCAGTATGTGCATTTGATATTAATCTCTTGGGAATTTATAAGAAATTCTATTCTCGGAAAAGAAATCTTGTGTGGATATTTCTTCTTAAGCTCATTTTTTTTCTGTATAACGCAATTGCGTAAAAGACCACAGACATAAAGCTTTTTGAAAATAATCCCACAGTGTTTTCAGTGGTATTTCTTGTTCTCTTATCCCAAAAAATTCTGTGTTGTTTGCAAATAATGTTACCTTTACGCTAAGCTGACTTTATCTTTTGTGGCAGGTATTGGGAACAGAGTTTATTGAATTTGGCAAGATGATCTTAAATAAGTTGTGGAATGCTGCTAAAAAATTGTCGTAAGTAATAGTTATGTAACATTGTAGTAAATTTAGAATAGGCAAAAAGCAATATTTCAACTATGCAATCCAATAAATATATCTCAATTAAAAAAAATATTATGTTATTTAATTTTTTCAGGTGCATTCGAAATTGTAAAAATACATAGTATCTATAGTCTTTGTATGGACCCGACCTGTCTGTCGATCTGTCCTCATATAACTTTACAAAAATTTTCCAACCGAATGGAATTACATTCAATATATATTATCGTTGCAGAATTGTATCGAGATATTTCAAATTTTATGATAGTCGAACCGAAACTTAAAAAGATATTAATAAAAATTTTCTTCATTTGATTAAATCCTGTCATAAGTAATTTTTTAATTACTATTCCATGATAGATGACTCTAGATTAGAGGTATTAATTTAGTTATGGTATTTAATCATATAATATGTGATCAATCCAATGATATCTTATGATAAGTAATAATTCTATGTTGCTATGGTGATTACGTCCTATTTAATATGGAGTCCTATTTCTTCCATATTACTAAATTTAATACATATTCTTGTAATAAATTTTGCATTCCTTCATTTTTGCATCAGAGTGCAACAGCTATTGCAGCAAGATGTGAATATTTATAAAATTATACTAAGTACAGTGCGAACGCACTAATTTGCCAAAGTTTTGCCTGCAATTTTAAAATAAGTTAGTATGTCATTCAATTTATTCATATATATTTGTGATCTCGTAATTTGAAAGTTTATGTAAATTTTATGATAGCAGAGTAATTACATTTTTATTTAATAATAATGCATGATCCCATCTAGCTGAAAAAAGAAAAACTTCGTGCATAAACTCTAATAAAAATGTTTCAAATGATATAAATGTTTGGCATTTTCTGAAAATAATGTCAAATACCAATGCATGAACGTTGATATCTGAGCTACAAAAAATGTCATTTTAGACGAATTAAATTTTAATATTAATTTATCTTAATAAATTATACAGTCACTGTTTAGAAAAATATTCTGTAGAGTTGCAGATAATAATATACTACACTGTAAAAAAAAGGGTCGATCTACTAAAAAAAATTTAGTGATCCTTGTTATTACTAAAAAAGTTTTAGTAATCTTACTCGGTTACAAGGAATCTGTAAGAATTACTAGAAAAAAGCTAGCAACGAATAAGAGTTTATAGTTTTACATTTTTAATAGCTATTACTAAAACTCACTTGGTGTGTCCGTGATAGCCTAGTGATCATAGCACAGAACTCCAGGCTAAAAGTACCTGGGTTCGATGCTGGCTTCCACCAAATATGCACCGAATGTATGCAATGTAAGTACTTGTTAAATAAAGGGATTATGAAAATCCTGTCGTAGAAGTTATCATGGGTAATGATCTCTGAATTTTCCCTCCCCTTTAGAAACATGTCAAAATAGAGCAGATAGCAATGTTTAATGCTGCCATCTATTGCGGCTTTGATGAAAATCTTCCGTTTCAGAAGTCTGTCTTTTTACCCACTGGATGCAGCTCGAAGGAGGCTCCTGCCCTTGGGGCACACGTAATGGTTACTAAAAATAATTTTGGAGCTATTGCTAAAATTTGCTTGGTGGCTCATATTAAAAAGTTTTAAGTTAGTTATACAAAAAATTCTTTTGTTCAGTTTACAAAAGAAATGTTTGTTTCACTTCCAAAAAAAAGTTTGTGATGGTTACTAAAAAATTCTGTGGAATACAAATTTACTAAGAAATTTTTAGTAACCTCTTGAATTTTTTTTACAGTGTAACGTAAGTTAACCAAAATTGCAGAGATTAGAAAAACTAAAATTTTCTTAAATAACAGAGATGTTATTTGGTAAGTTTACAATAGACTCTGTAAGTTAATATCGTTAGAAATATACAAGACTCTAGGAGTTTATATTTAATGATAATAATTTAATTTAATTTTCAAAATTAGTGGACCACTCAATCTTCAGCGAGTTCAAAGAAATTGAAATTTTCGAATAAATTTGAACAGCTGTATTGTTTAATTTTTTACACAATTTGTTTCGAGCAGCCCTGGTCTTTGAACCCTAGACACTTGACAGTAGAAGAACACCTTAGTGACTGATCTTCAGGAGCTACCGTTACGGAATACAAAGTATGTGTTCTATGGTCCAGCGGGAAAAAATCTATTGTATCTGTTTTAGACCGATACATAATATCGATTATTTTTTAATCAATTTTAACTTTTAAACTATTTTAAGAAGTAAATAAAAAAACCAATGAATTATTTTTAGTGAAAATTTTGAATTTAATCCACTTTTACAACAATAATATTTTAAGGAAATTTTTGAAACTGTCGTCCACTATTTATATTTTAATGCGCTAATATTATAAAAAAAAGTAAGAAATCACAGAAAATAAACAAAAAATGTAAATTATTATCCAAAAGTAGATTTTTGCGCTTTCATTATTTTATTCATTTTGTGTAACATATTTTTAGAAACTTCATTTTTTTTTATAACGCATTTACCTTTGAAATTACAATAATAATAGCATTGTAATAACTATAATAGACTTGAAATAATACTACGCAATATAGTTTTAATAATATTACGAAGCTTCTCTCACATGGTGAAGAAAACAATTGCAAAGAGATTGACAACAAAATTCCTAACTTAAAAGATGTGATTTTGCCTTTTCTAAGTTAAAAAAAAACTTTAAACTCAATTTTCTTTTTTAATATTTTTAATACTATTTCAAAAGAACTTTAAATGTCTCTATTTTGAATTACAAGTTTTAATAAAAATAAAAGATTTTATATAAAGACATAATTATCCCTATAGGTAATTAAGTAGTAAGGGAAATATCTGTAAAATGATGATGGAGGAGTTCAATCAAATGCATTTAACCGAAAACTTGTGTAAATTTGCAGAAAGTCTCACTTTTTTCTGTGTTTTTACAGATTTTTTTTAAGAGTATGCTAAGTTATTTAAAAAATCAATATGCTGATTTTCAGCATCATTATGTGCTTACCTTTGTTCGCCAGTTTATTCTTTATATAATTTGTTATCAGGAAATAGCTTTAATACAATTTCAACTAAATCGTTTTCTTCATTCTTAAAATTGCTGCAAAATAAATTCGATCGAAAAAGTAAATTGTGTTAAGTAATTTAAGGTGGTTTTTCAAAGAATATTTTTCGCTCCTTTATTATGAAAATTTTCTGACACAATTGCAGACTTTTATCTTAAACATTAAATATGAAATTTACCACCATGATTATTGATGCATTTTTTTCGACAAAAGAATTACATAAGGGATTGTTTTCTTAAGGTGGTATTTAGTTCCATTCCCCAAGTAATTGAGTTTAGAAATTTGGTATAAAATAGCAACTTTGACGGCATTTTCAGAAGTGTACTCTCCTTTACCAAAAAAGGAAAAGTCTTTAAAGCGCCAGAAACGATATTTTACTCTGTACCATTATGTAATTAAATACTTTTGTGTAGCCTTTAAATTAATAACAAATATTTTTTGCACAGCAGATTGCGTATAATGTATATTTTAGTATGTACTTTATAGATGCATATCAATTTTATTGTGTTCGAAAGCGTGTAACATCATTAAAATGCGCTTGAAACTATTTTTTTTCAATTGGGCATTATATAATTGAATATATTTTATTGTCCCTGTTAATTAGACTATGCATCCGATTTCCATAAAATCTGAAATGACTTGACAAAATTATGCAACAATTAAATATCTCAAATTTCAAATGATTTGGTTGGGTATTTTTCCGTAGTTGTATGCGGAAAGACTGACGGACAGGCGGGCAGATTGAATGACGACTACTGGTGATACGTAATTACATAATTACGAACGCACTTAAAAATGGGTGCACTTACTGATAGATTGGCATGTGAGAATAACCTGAATCAATTAATCATTGAATAAACACCTGAAAATGAAGGTTCAGCAATTGGTTATTGCAATCTTAAATTTAATACTAAACAGTAAACATATAAATACCCATGTGTACATTTATACATTATCTTCTAAAAGTTTGTGCGATTCCATGCTCCAACATTTCGGCCTGACTGATGCTAGTTTAACATACTGATAAGCTTAATCAGTATTTTTTCAAACTTTTCAACATTGTTGCGCAATTGAACATGTAAGTATAATTCTGTGATACACTTACCGTGCTATGATAAAATTCTATTTTTGAAAAATAGAAATACAAATTTCTATCCTTCCATTTATTTATTAATGCACAATGAATTCCATTATGAGCAGAAATTAAACCAAAACATACAAATTGAATATTTCCAACTGAGCAAAAAATTGCCCAGGCCGGGAATCGAACCCAGATACTTGGTATACAAAGCCAGTGCTTACCTGTTAAGATAACTGGGCGATAACCGGGCGGGATTTTTCGCTCAAATCAATGTTATGTAATGTAATGCTTCATTATGACCAATAAGGCTATCTGAGCGAAAAAATCACAATCTGTTATCGCACAGTTATCTTAGCAGATAAAGCACTGGCCTTGTAAGCCAAGTATCTGGGTTCGATTCCCAGCCTGGGAAATATTTTGCTCAGTTGGAAATATTCAATTCGTATGATAAATCTGTTAATAAGTTTGATTGTGTTAAAATAATAGTAAACCAAAACAGTATTTGTAAATTTCTATTATAAAAGATAATAATAGAACCTCTCCAAATAAAAACGCATAGATCTTTTCGTTACAATTTTATTAATTAATTTGTTTTATTCATTTTCAACAGAATGAAATATTTAAGGGGGCTCAGGGGTTGAAAACTTTTCAAAAGATCGATTTTTTATGATCTAGTTCGATTAATCAATTAATTCTTAACTCAATGCAAAAAACCGCATAAAAATATTAGCATTTTTAACGGAATTATAAGCATTTATGTATCAATACTTACATAGCCGCATTCATATAATTTCAACTTTAAGTCTTGTTTTCTCAAAACTTGATTTTTGACGACTAACACCAAGATTTAAAAAAACTATTAGATGGAATTGCTTAATTTTTTTTTTTTTTTGCATGTATATAACATCATAATCTAGATTATGAATTAAGGATATAACTATCACTTAATAAAAACAGTATTAAAAAATCTCTCAAAGTTGAAAATTTAAAAAAACCCTAAAAAATACAACTTTTTTCCATTAAAAATACTCAAAATATTAAACTATCTAAAATATATTAAATCATAATATAGATAATGATGTTATATGCATGCAAAAAAAATTAAGCCATTCCATCAAATTGTTTTTTTTTTAAATCTTGGTGTTAGTCATCAAAAATCAAGTTTTTAGAAAACGCGACTTAAAGTTGAAATTATATGGAAGCGACTATGAAAGTGTTGATACATAAATGCTTATAACTCCGTTAAAAATACAAATATTTTTATGCGGTTTTTTTTGCTTCGAGTTAAGAATTAAATGAATAATCAAATTAGATCATTAAAAAAAATCGATTTTTTGAAAAGTTTTCAACCCCTGAGCCCCCTTAAGCTTATACAAAAAAATATTTTTTTTATTGAATATATTTTATATTTAATATAGACAATAATTTCATTGAAAAGTCAGCTTTTTTTTAAACTTAATCTGACTCAAGCGGAGTTACGGAATTTTCCAGATTACAGGATGAATGTCGGGAAAAACGTTTAGAATTTAGAATTAAACAAAAATTAACAGTAAAACACGATTTTTATTCATTTAATGAAGCAAAAAATGAGGGGGGTTATCCAAATATAGTAGTACGTGCCATAATGTGTATTCTATATAAACACTAATCAATGGATACATGGATACAACTCTTCATCTTATTCCTTCATTTTGGAAATAAAGGATTTTTATATTATTTTATAGACGATCACTTTCAGAATTTTCAGGCTTTATTTTGAGACTTTCACAGAAGTTGCTCTGTACATTTCGTTAACACAGCATGTAAACGTAATTTTGATACCGTTGACACATGCGCAATAAAAAATTATTTAGTATACCTGCTCATTTTTCATACATTTTTCATTATTTTTTAATTCTGATTACAGAATACTGTGTACGATGTTTTTTGTTATATTTTTTGGGAAAAAATATTATTTTATATTAAGAACTCTGCAAATTATAAGTAAAAAACTTGAAAAAATTTGGGACTATTCAAACTTAAAAAACTATGAAATATTGTTCCACTACAATGACTGTGTTGGAAATTATTTCACTATCAGAGCTGAAGCAGGATTTTCCTTCTTGCTTTGAAAGGCAAAAGTTTAAGATAATAGTACATTTTTCATAAAAACTCAATTTTATTTTTCAAAATTATAAATGAAAATTTTAAATAAAGTACTGATAAAAAAATTGTCTTTAAGCTTTTTTAACCTGGATTGCGTTTGACACAACAAATTCAGGACTTTAACTGTTTGAGTCCCAAGCAGCGTGATCGCGCTGCTAAGTTTTTATGTCGAGAAAACCCAGCACATTTTATTTTTTAAAATCATAAAGGAAAATTTTAAATAAAATGCTGTTAAAAATTGGGTCTTCAACCTTTTTTGCCTGAAATGAGTTTGACAAATTAACTCAGAATTTTAACCGTTTGAGTTCCAAGCAGCGCGATCGCACTGTCAGTTTTTATGTCGAGAAAACCCAGCAAATTTCGATAGTGCTGTAAAACTAATGGTGCGCCGATTGGTATTTATTGAGGTAAAACAGAAGAAGCGCTACAGCGTCGTTTGGAATTTATCGACATAAAATAAAAGAAGCGCTATTGCACTGCTTGGGTCTTTTCGGCATAAAATAAAAGAAGCGCTATCCTGCTGTTTCGGTCTTTTCTACGTAAAAAAACGTCATCGCGCTGCTTGAGATTTTTCAAAATCTTCTGGGACTCAAACAGTTAATATTTTCTTTATTCAATCGCAAATATTCTGCCATTAAATAAAGCAAATATTTATTATTAAATACTGGAAGATCAATGCCCAGTACGCTACACTTGAAATCTTGTAAGATAACATAATATACTATTATCTAAAATCTCTATGTTAGTTTTAAAGGATATTCAAATTTCTTTATTAATATTTAAAGTAATTTTTGTAGTATTTAATCATTATAACCAAAAATTCTTTTATTTTATATTTTAAATCATATTAAGTTGAAATAGAAACTTTATTAATTTAAAAATATTTATTTACAGGCATTCGGGGGATGAAAATAACAAGCCCCTTGTGGAAGAGAAAAGACTTGTGGTGAACATTTCCGGCCGAAAGAAAAAGTTACGTAATTTACATCACATTGTAGGTTTTGGTATACTTATTATATTTTTCATTCTCCTGCTTTTCTTAATTGTTTCCATTCTACCCTATTCTGATTATCAAGTTTGTTTTACTTGTTTCCCCCGTCTGGCAGAAAAAATAATTAAGAAGCAAAACCATAATATGCATTTGGATTCAAAATATGACCAAACTATACCAAATAGTAAAACAATTTCTAAAAAATCTAGCAATTCAAGCGTACTTGAAACAATAGGAAAAGTCTCAAGTGATGAAACATCTACATTAAGAAACTTAAACGAAGAATCAGTTATTATCAGAGGTAAGAATAAAGTTCCAGAAAAGATGGGGATGCTAGAAGACACAAAAAAAGTGAACACTGTATCAAAAACTGCACTTCCTCAGACATTTTTAGTAAATGAACGTAAATATGACTCAAAACACAATGTAACGAAAGACGTGCATCAGATTAATAGCGAAGAACCTTTAACTGTTGGTAAGCTGCCGTCATTCTACAATGATTCTTCGAACTCAAACTCCATATTACTAAATAAACTTAAAAATATCCGTAAAGTTACAAGTACTGAAACACCTACTTTAATAAACTTAAACGAACAATCCGTTATTATCAGAGGTAAGAACACAGTTCCAGAAAAGATATGGATTGTGAAAGACATACAAGATTACAACGTATCAAAACCTGAACTTCCGCAAACATTTTCAGTAAATGAACGTATATATGACGCAAAACACAATGTAACGAATGACAAGCATGAAATTAATGGCAAAACTTCTTTAATTATTGGTAAACTGTCGAATTCCTACAACGATCCTTCGAAGTCAAATTTCTTATTACGAAATATGCTTAAAAAATTCCCACTGAATGTTCCAACTGTTAAAACTGTATCGGCAATAAAAAGTAAGCATGAAAGCGTTCCATCCATACCAAATACTTGGATGACTAATGATAGTATACTTGTGTATTTTTCAAAAACAAACTTTGGGAAACACATATTAGAAGATAAAAAGAATATCAACATACATCCTGGTCTTGAATCAACACCACAGTTAAACCCAGTGAACAAAAATAAATTAGACAGTCTCACTAACAATGACAACGCTGTTAGTGAAAATCCCAGAATTTCATATTATCCGGTAAAAAAATCTGCTGCAGAAAATGCATCAGCAATAAAAAATGAGTTTGAAGATTACCCTTCCATACAAGATAAACGGACATCTAATGAGATGATATTCCCATCTTTTTCGAAAACAACGATTGCTGAGTATCAACTTGAAGATTCGACAGAGGCTGACATAGATTCTGGTCTTAAATTAACACACAGTAAAAATCGAGGTTTCAAAAACAAGTCAGAAAATTCATTCGATACAGGCAGAATTGTCGGTGAAAATCTCAGCCATTCATATCACCCAATAAAAACTTCTGATATCGAAAATGTATCAGCAATAAAATATGAATTCGAAGATGATCCATCCATACAAGATCAATGGACATCAAATAAAATTATATTTCCGTTCGTTTCGGAAACACCAGTTGTTGAGTACAAGCTAGAAGAATTGGAAAATGCTGACGTGCATTCTGGGGTTAAATTAACGCATCATAAAAACAGAACTTTGAAAAACGAGTTAGAAGAAATATTTAACATTGGTAAGATTGTTGGTGAAAATCACGGCCATTCAAGTCACCCAATAAAAACTTCTGATCTCGAAAAAGTATCACCAATAAAAAATGAATTCGAAGATGATCATTCCGTACAAGATCAACGGACAACTAATGACATGCTATTCCTACCTTTTTCGGAAACAGCACTTGATAAGCACTTGCAAAAAAAGACAAAAAAGACTGACATGCATTCTGATTCTGAAATAATGCTTCGGATAAACAGAGCAATAAAAAACGAGTCAAAAGATAAATCTTATATTGGCAGTAGAGTTGAGGAAAATTTTAGCATTTCATATTCCCCGATAGAACCTTCTACAGTCGAAAATATACTACCAATAAAAGATAACTATGAGGATGATGCATTCGTACCAGGTCAATTGATATCTAGTGACATTACGTTTCTACCTCTTTCGGATCCATATAGCATTGATAGGAATGTTGATAATAATCCCAGTATTCAAGATTACCCGATAGAAATTTCTGCTGACGAAAATATGTCAACAATAAAAGATAAAAATGAGGATGATACTTTTGTATTAGGTCAAATGATATCTAGTGATAATACATTCCTACCTCTTTCGGATCCATATAGCATTGATAGGAATGTTGGTGAAAATCCCAGTATTTCATATTCCCCGATAGAAACTTCTGGTGTCGAAAATATAACAACAATAAATGATAAAAGTAAGGATGATACTTTCGTATTAGATCAAATGATATCCAGTGATAATACATTCCTACCTCTTTCGGATCCATATAGCATTCATAGGAATCTTGGTGAAATTCCCACTGTTTCAGATTACCCGATAGAAACTTCTGCTGTCGAAAATATACCAGCAATAAAAGATAAACATGAGGATGATACTTTCGTACCAGGTCAATTGATATCGAGTGACATTACGTTCCTACCTCTTTCGAATCCATATAGCATTAATATCAATGTTGATGATAATCCCAGTCTTTCAAATTACCCGACAGAAACTTCTGCTATCGAAAATATAACAACAATGAAAGATAAAAGTAAGGATGATACTTTCGTATTAGGTCAAATGATATCCAGTGATAATACATTCCTACCTCTTTCGGATCCATATAGCATTCATAGGAATGTTGGTGAAATTCCCACTGTTTCAGATTACCCGATAGAAACTTCTGCTGTCGAAAATATACCAACAATAAAAGATAAATATGAGGATGACACTTTCGTACCAGGTCAGTTGATATTTAGTGACATTAAGTTCCTACCTCTTTCGTATCCACATAGAATTGATAGGAGTGTTGGTGTAAATCCTAGTGTTTACCCGATAGAAGCTTCTGCTGTCGAAAATATGCCAGCAATAAAAGATAAATATGAGGATGATTCTTTCGTACCAGGTCAGTTGATATCTAGTGACATTACCTTTCTACCTCTTTCGGATCCACATAACATTGATAAGAGTGTTGGTGAAAATCCTAGTGTTTCATATTCCCCGATAGAAACTTCTGCTATCGAAAATATAACAACAATAAAAGATAAAAGTAAGGATGATACTTTCGTTTTAGATCAAATGCTACCTAGTGATAATACACTCCTACCTCTTTCGTATTCATATAGTATTGATAGGAGTGTTGGTGAAAATCCCAGTGTTTCATATTCCCCGATAGAAACTTCTGCTGTCGAAAATGTACCGGCAATAAAAGAAAAGTATGGGGATGATACTTTCGTACCAGGTCAATTGATATCTAGTGACATTACGTTCCTACCTCTTCCGGATCTATTTCGCATTGATAGGAGTGTTGGTGAAAATCCCAGTATTCCATATTCCCCGATAGAATCTTCTGCTGTCGAAAATATACTAGCAATAAAAGATAAATATGAGGATGATACTTCCGTACCAGGTCAATTGATATCTAGTGACATTACCTTTCTACCTCTTTCGGATCCACATAACATTGATAAGAGTGTTGGTGAAAATCCTAGTGTTTCATTTTCCCCGATAGAAACTTCTGCTATCGAAAATATAACAACAATAAAAGATAAAAGTAAGGATGATACTTTCGTTTTAGATCAAATGATACCTAGTGATATTACGTTTCTACCTCTTTCGGATCCACAAAGTATTGATAGGAGTGTTGGTGAAAAACCCAGTGTTTCATATTCTCCGATAGAAACTTTTGCTGTCGAAAATATACCAGCAGTAAAAGATAAATATGAGGATGATACTTTCGTACCAGGTCAATTGATATCTAGTGACATTACGTTTCTACTTCTTTCAGATCCACATAGTATTGATAGGAGTGTTGGTGAAAATCCCAGTGTTTCATATTCCCCAATAGAATCTTCTGCTGCCGAAAATATACCAGCAATAAAAGATAAATATGAGGATGATACTATCGTACCAGGTCAATTGATATCGAGTGACATTACGTTCCTACCTCTTTCGGGTCCATATAGCATTGTTAGGAGTGTTGATGGTAATCCCAGTATTGAAGATTACTCGATAGAAACTTCTTCTACCGAAACTTTATTATCAGCAAAAAGTGAATTTGAAGGATATCCTTCCCTGTTGGATCAGCAGACATCTAATGACATGATATTCCAGTTTCCAATGCAACCAAAATTTGACAGTCACCTAGTAGAAGAAAAGATGAATACTAAACTTGATTCTAGTCTTGAATTAACTTCTAGGATAAATACAGCAGTTCAAAATAAAATGGAGGAAGTTTCTAACATTGATGAGAATGTTGATGAAAATCTCAGCATTTCATATTACTTGACAGAAAATTCTGATGCCGAAAATGTGTCAATAGAAAAAAAAGATGAAGATTTTTCGTGATAGTTCCATGATATCAAATGCCATACTGATACTGGGTCTTTCAAAAACAACGATTGGCAAGCATCTAATAAAAGATAAATACAAGAATAAAATTAAAGACAAGAATGGTTCTAGTCTTAATTTGTCTATAGATAAAAATGCAGTATTTTAAAACAAGATGAACATTTCGTCTAGAATATTTTTATTGTTAATGAAAATATATTTTCAATACCCGCTAAAAAGTGAAAATAATAAAAATATAATTCCCATGAATATAAATAGTGACTTACAAAATAGGAAAACAACAAGCAAAATTTCAATTTACTTTTCAATAGACTACAGACTGATTCTGTTGATGTACAAGATTTCAATAAGTTATCAGGAACTAAAGATTCTTTTTTAGATGATTTGTTTTCGGTGAAAGGCATTTTCTCTAATTTTCTTCGACGTTTATTTCCGATATTGGAATCTGATAAATTTGATGTAAAACAAGATAAAACCAAAAATGAATTGGTAAAATTGACAAAAGAAAATAAAAATAAGTTATTATCTAACTCAGAAAAAATATCTTTTAAAGAATTTTCTGTTGATGTGCATACAGAAAACAGAATTCCAACTACAGAGGCAGGACACCGATTTTAATACATTGGTGACAAGCACAGAAGATATATTTCACTACAATGTAATGAGTTCTCAAATTGGAAACCCAAGAAGGCATAATTTCTTCATACTAAGAGTTTGTCTTCGGATTAAACTTCCATGATAAAATCAATAGAAAAAAATGATTATTTTATCAGTTACTATATATTTATAATCAAACAAGAAATATTGGTTAATCTACAAATTATCTCATCATTTAAAGTAATGATGGGTAAAATGAATAACTTTGATCACAGAGTTCTGAGATTAACAGATATTGTATTCTCATATTTTGCCTTAAATGTTCCTTAAAAGCAGTCAAATTCCGTTACAGTTCAGCAACTGTTCCTCCTGTTTGCCTTGTCTCCACCTGGTGATTTAATCGTAAACAGACTTCACATTGTTATTCATTTTGGCATTATAGTACGTCTCTGTAATGCTTAGAACTCTGTTTATTTTGATCCCTGCCGCTTGAATACTTGGCCTACACTCTGAAAAAAAAAAAAATGGAGGCTGTCATAAGCGGATTTTTTTAACGTTTGAACGGTTACTTGAATTTAAATACCAATGTCTTCTAAAAAAGTTCTACGTTTTATTTTTCTGAAATTAAACATTGCAAAAAACTAGTTATAAAACTGCAAAACATTAAAGTTCAAGATGCTGTACTCACATAGGCGGGATGTGTACGACACCGATATTTTTGTGTCAGCGCGCAAGCTTAGTATTCAGATACACTGTTAAAAATTTGACCCATTTGCTGCAGCGTCACTCCACAGCTTTTAGTGAATATCTCTTTTATGACCAATAAGAATGCTCCATAACACAGTAAAATAATCGTTTTCTATAAAAGCGGTGGAATGACGCTGATGCAAATGGGTCAAATTTCTAACAGTGTAGTGGTGGTTTTGGTAATCGAATGCATCTGTCGTGCATCACAACAGAATAGCCTTCATATTCGTTTAATCTTTAAAGGCAGGAAATATTTTTAAAACAAAGAGTTAAATAAAAAGTCATCCAGATTTCTACAGATTTCTTTACTTTGTAAAATTTTTGGGTTTAATGTTCAAAATCTTTTATTTATTGATCGACCACCGAGTCGGGCTTTTTTTTTTCACGAACACAAATTGTGTTGTTGATTATTTTGTTATTTTGTTTGTTGTTGCTTAAAGGATTTTGTGCTTTAAGAAATTGTAAAAATAGATTAATAAACTCTCTAGAAATTCAATTCATATTTATTTATTTATTTATTTATTTACTTACTTACTTACATACCACTTGCTTTCAATATTCTGCGCAAAATGCTGAAGAAAATTATTTTTTTCATTCATAATCGAACAATGTTTTAATTAGTGCAATCCTCTGATTTCTGATTTCGTTCAGAAAAAAAATCCATGTTAACACTTTATCTACTGCATTATGAATTCATGAAAATTTCACATTCTAAAGCATTTTACGCAAATTGTTTATACTAAATTAAAAGATTTACATAATCATTTCATAACTATTTAATGGATTTTAGAAGGATTGAAGGATTTAGAAGGATTAATTAAATTTGAATTTACAGGGATTTTGTGCAATTTTTATAACCCCACCCAAATCTTTTATTTTAAATTGTTTTCTTAGTATTTTGTAGAAGTATAAAATGTAGAAATATGATGTTCTTACAATATAAATATAGAAATATTTCCGCATTGAAAAATCCCCACTCCCCTCCCTCAGCACCAAAAAAGCTGAAAAAATGCAAAGGCAAAAAATAATCATTCTTTTAAAAATATTTTTCTTTTGTGTAACCAATAATGCTTTTGGAACAAGATAAATCAATGTATCTGTAACTCATTTTAAGCAGCATTACAACGAGCTTATGTATTAAAAGAATTTTATAATAAGTTATTTTAATGATATTTATAAGTACCGTCGGTAGATAAAAGGTTAATGCTTTCAGTACTTATTTCGTGCAGAAAATTTTCTTTACATGAATGGTGGTTAAAAAACTGAAACAAATATTAAAACAAATTAAAACTATTATATTATATAAGTAGATTTGAATCTAATTAAAAACAATATAGTGACCGAAATCATTTAAAAACACCAAGAAAACATCCCATATTTACTTCAAACTCTCCCCTTGAAGAGTGACTGCCGCCGATTGGTTCAGAAACTCGGTTCATAACAGTACGTTACCTGATTCGACTCCAAGATAAGCTAGTTCTATTTTATCGCCACTCTTTTGAATTCGTATACTTTACATTTTGTAATGTAGAAAATAGAAACAAAAACCCTTGACACAGCAGAAATATTCCGGTTTCGTTGCTGCCTATAAAATTTCCAAGAAATGAATAAAGTGTTTAAGATAATTAGAATAATAATAAAATGTAGTTTCGTTTCAAACCCTGTACCATTTTTAGAGACTTCTAAGCCGATGAATTTTAATTATATTTGCCTTGTACAAAAGACTTAGTACAGAAGTAGTATCCTATGTTTTAATTCAACCATTTATTCAACTTTAGATCAAGCGGTCTCAATGACAGCTCACGATAGATCTGCAACATTTTCCCTTTGGGGAGTTAAAAATTAAAACGATGACTTTAAATATACATACTTACAACGGACAGATTTTAAGTTAATGCATTACATCCGATTATATGAGATTTACAAATATTACCAATGCATTTAGTTGTAATTGGGTTACTTAACCCTTTATCTAACAAATTATTTATCAAGAAATTATCTCATCTTAGTAATTATGTTCTTTAATATCTGAACATAAACTAGAATTTTCAAACTATAACAATGTGAAATTTAGACATGTTTTTTTAATTAAAACTGATTAAATATATCGATAGCTATAACTTTTTTGTAAAATTTTTACAAAAATAATCTTATTAAATAACCAAAAATACTCTTGTAGAACTATTCCAAATCTTAAAAAACAATTTATTTAAATGTATTATGATCCTCTCTGTAAATTGAAAGGCTTTTGTAGTTTAAGATTTTCCATCTAAATTTTTTCTTAGAAATAAAAGTTATACCTATGAAAATTATTAGGAATATCACCACTTTTTGAAAATATTTAGCTTCGAACTGTTTCTGTACGCTATCTAAATTTGATCGAGAAGAGTTTATTGTGCGGCAAGAACATTAAATTTTCATAATATACTAAATAAATTTCATATTAAATTTTCTTCACTGGTACTTAAAAGCACCATCAGTGCATATAGAGTTAATGAATTTCCTATAAAATATATAGTGGAGAATAACATATTTAAATACTTTTAATTCACGTGTTTTGCTTTTTGTCCGTATGAAGTCATTTCAATATTTCGATTATTTAAAAAAACACACACACATTTAATAAACTATTGAAATTTATTTTTGTTCCAAACATTTTATTCTGAAATTCATTTTATATTGTCATATTAAATATAAAAGTTTTGGGAAACTTTCGGTAGTTACCGAGCTGAATATGTTTACCTGACAAATACAAATTATAAACAAAGTCAAAATTGTCTCTTGTATACTAGCATTAGCAACTAGAGTGGAAACTAACGTCTAAATTGTTCAGAGTAACATTTAAATGCAGCAGCGGAAAAATCATCTGAAACGAATCTTAATTCAAAATTAGGCGAGTAAGTTGAATTCATTTACATATGTTTGTAAAACTAATCTGCAAATGCGAAGCTAAATAAGCTGAAAACAAGTGGATAAGGAACACACTCCTGGAAACATTTTCGTCAAAATTTGCATGCATAATCTTTTGTCGTATTTTCTTGGAAATTGTATCAAGAAAATCTTTGTATTTACATCACTATATTTAAATTAAATGCGTAAAAAGTGTAACTAGTTTTTTTTTTTTTTTTAATGAAGCATACAATAATCGCTGAGAAAATTTGTCGGTATAACAAAAAAAAAAGTTTGGGTGATTGAGAAATTTTTTAGGTGATTAAACATTGATTTTTTTTAGATATTAAATAATTATTTTTAAAGAAGTGATAAAATATGAGTTTCTTTTTTTCGCTTGAAAGTGAGCATAAAAATCATATAAAAATTACTTTTTTTACTCATTTCGCTATGTATGGGTGTATACACAGGTAATAGCATACAGTAGTAGTACCTCGACTTACGTCATAAATTCTGCCGTGAGTTTATTTTTTGAAAAAGAAACAAGCTATTTTTTACATAATACAAATAATTACAATAAACATATGTACTGAAGAGGTATTTAATACTTTAAGCAAAGAAATGATTTAAAATATCTATTTCTGTGTCATGTCAATAAAGTGTATCTTTTCATAGTGCATGAAAGTAATATGTTATAATAAATACTTTTTTGAAAGTTCAATATAAAAGAATGGATTTTTATAAATAAAAAAGTATTTTTCTCCTAAAATCATCACTTTCAATTATCTGGTCAAAAGTGTGTCAGGCGAATTTTTTTCGAATGAAGATTACTTCTATCGTCTTTTTCTTTTTTCATCTCCAAAGAACATATTTATCTTAATATGGGGGGACTGAATTTCCTAAACTTTATATTATTAGTGACAAGATTATCTTATTTCCACATTTTATATTTTTAAAGATTAATTGATAAGTAGGAACAATATCGAATTTTATTTCTAATGAAAATAAGAATAGTGCATATACGCATGTCTAAGTCAACACCCCAACAGTTTACTTGAATTTTGCACAAAATCAAACTAATGATATCATTTTCCAATGCGAAAATGTTGTAAACAAAAACAAATAATTGAAAATAATTTTAATGATAAATTAGTATTACTTGTATATTTTGCATATAGTACATGTAAAAACTTTAATGACAGAAAAAAATTGTAAAAATAAACAAATAAATAAAATACGATGATTGAAATGGTTAGTTTAATATTGATCATAACGAGAAAATACAAATATAAAAGTCAACAAAATATATCTGTGTGATATTTAATGTGAAAAAAATAATAACTATGCAAACAAACGTTACTTTTGCCTGTGTGAAAACTTTAAGTAAAACACTATTTTTTATTAAAATTTTACGTATAACTTTTACTAATTTGCACAGTAAAAACACTTCTGCATAGTTTTTTTTTTTAATTTTGTTAGTTTTATAACAATGCCAATAGCTTGAAAACAGGCTAAATATGAAAAAGATACTTTTGAATCATTTTCATTATCAGGAATTAGTTGTAGGCCTATTTAAAAAAAGATCTAAAACCTTCATCTGCAATTTTTTAAGGTTAAAAGACAAGTATGGAGGAAAAGCCTGCTGTAGGCAGACCAAACGCTCTAACACCCAGAAACGAAAGGAGAGTTTTAAAGTTCTCATCAACTTTAAAATACTCAAATGAAAAAACAATACAAACTACTGAGTTCAAATTTGCAAAAAGAAATATGTATATAGATGCAGTACAGTTAATTGATCTGAAAATTTTAAATACACACCAAAACTGTGTCAACCCCTTTATTGTTTAGCAACAAAATTCAGCGTTTACAATTTTCAAAACCAGTGATGATTTGTAATGACATACCGCTGCAAGATATTTGTTCCCAGATGTAAGTTCTGGATTTGGACCAGTGTGCTATCAAATGAAAGATCTTTTCATGTACTTTAAAAAGTGCAACTAGTCTGAAATGAACTGCTTTCGAGATATCAGCATCTGTAGTGTGAAAAACAAACCCATTTCCATAATAATAACAGACATATTATGCATCTAACATAACCGTCAGTCTAAAAAAAGTATTCTATTTTACACACTATATTTACATACAGTTTATACATTACGTCACGCCTTACATTTTCCGAAAACTTTTAAGAAAATAAGGTGGTGAAAATAACAAATATATATATATATATATAATTCTCCGAGAGCAGCCGTACGCAAAAACTTCGTAGAATGCGAAGTGTCTGTCTAAAAGACGGAAAATAACCGACAATTTGCGAATGTAACGTATTTTGCTCGTAGCTCGGGAAGAGGTACAGACAGGATTAAAAACAATGCAAAAAACATTTAACATCCGAACAATTTATATACCTGCCGGTCAATTTATTCATTCATTCACACTTCTAGTGCTGATATCTCGTAAACGGTTGGATTTGGACGGGTAGTTCCATTGTACTTGTTAAAGTAAATGACGAGATCTTTCTTTTAATACCACACTCGTCAAAATCCAGAAGTTACACCTGGGAATTTTTCCTATTTAGATGACCCTGATTGCTGGAAACATTATTGGCATGAACTTAGAAAATAAAAAAAAAATTCTGAAAACGTCAGTTACGTGGCGGATGCATTGTGAGATGGGACTGCTTTTCGCCCAACGCTGCAGAAGGAGGGGCTCTATTTCTTCACAGTAATGAGGAGATCTAATATGAAGAATTAATGAAAATGGAAGACATTTTACAATTTTTAACTTAGTTTCAAAACTGTGATCGTCGACTGAGTTTGGATGGTACAAAACTAATCCCGATTTGTGCCAAAAATTAATAATTTCCATGAAAGATAGAAATTTGCAGTCGTTAAACACAATGATGAGTGTATTAATTACTATGTATTTGTATCATCCTTACTGTATTTTTTTTTTACTTTGCTATCCTTAAAATTTTACATGGGCAGAAATAATGTTTTGCTAAATAATTATTTTATCTTCGTGATAAAATACAGATGAATTATTTTTTTTAACTAGCTCTTCAGATTAATGATACACATTATATTAAACTTTTTTCATCTGGTTTGAAATTTATCAAAATTTCTTATCTTTTTTGCTGTCCATAAAGTTTTTACACGCATTGTATTATTTTATTAAATGTTCGCATAAAAAAACCTGCGTTTTACAGTATTAGAAGTGTTTGTTTTTGTTTTTTTATTTAACTCGTGTATAAGGTAACTCCGCCCCCCCCCTCCCGCCTCAATTTGCTTGTCGAAAATAGTCAAAATTTTTTTTGACTTATACGTCAAATTGAGCAATAGTTATGTATTTTTAAATTCGATCGCTATCGCTAGGTAGTTTTTGCGTTGTTATATAAGTGCAGGTGAACTGACGGACACACGGACGGATTGAACGACGACAATAGGTGTTACGCATTTACAAAATTACGAACGCACCTAAAAATGCATTAATTTTTGTCAGTTTCAAAACTCAGATCTGCGATTCAGTTAGGTACAAAACTAGTCCCGAACTGTGCCAAAAATTAATAATGTCCATGAATGATAGAATACTTGTAGTCGTTAAACACAGTGATGGATGTATAAATTATCATGTATTTGTTTCTTCCTTACTGTATTGTTTTTACTTTGATGTCCTTAAACCTCTTACATAGGCAGAAATATCTTTTTAAATAATTACTTTATCTTTGTAATAAAATACTTACAGATAAATTTTGTCGACTTTTTAAATTAGCTTTTCAGCCTAATGATACACATTATAGTAAACTTTTTTCCATCTGATTTGAAATTTATCAAAATTTCGTATATTTTCTGCTGTCCTTAAAGTTTTTACATGCACTGTATTATTTTATTAATCCTTCGCTTAAAAAAAACCAGAGATTTGCAGTTTTTTTTTTTTTTTTTTTTTTTTTTTTTTTGACTTACGTATAAGTCACCTCTCCCCCTCCCTTCCCCATTCTGCCTCAATTTGCTTGCTGAAAATTATCAAAAACTCTTCGACTTATTATACAAGTATGTACTGCAAGTAAAAATTTTCTAGTACTAAGTTTCTGAGATTGAGAGCATGACTTAAATAATCCAGAAATTCCCTAAGATTTTTTAAATAGAGATTTGCTAATAGGTTAAAACAAATTCCAAAATTCTTCAACCAAAGTTCAATCTAATATAATGGATTTTTTATACTATTTAAATGAAAAAAATAATTTTCTTTTGAAATCAACACTTTCCATTATCTGATTAAAAGTGTGTCAGACGAAATCTTTGGGAATGAAGATTTCTTTTACCATCACTCCTAATGCCAAAGAATATATTTATCTTAATATACGTCATTACTTTTCAAAACTTTTTATTATTAGCTAAAAAATTCTCCTTTTACATGTTTTATATTTTCTAATGATTTTTTTTTTAATGTAAAAAAAGTGTTTTATTTCTAATTAAATAGGAATAAGTTGCAATTTTCTTATTCTAAGTTTATCAGTTTAAAAAAATTATCTAAATAATCAATAAATTTCTTAAATTATCTAAATACAGATTTTAAATTATGTACATTAAATTTATAAAGTTAATCATGATTATAAGCTACAATATAAATAAATGGATATGTTACAGTCATACAGTTTCATTTAATATTTAATAATGAAAAGGATTGCTTGAAATATTTCTCTTCAAAAGGTGTTTTTCAAAAGCTCTTCTTGTTTTGTTTTTCTTTTTAGCGATTTTTTTTTCCAGATTTAATATAATTTTTCTCCTTTTTATTTCATAATCAGAAGGAATATTTAATAAAAAATAAATTAATTAATCATTCTCATAAAAAGCCAGAGTTTTGCAGTATTATAAGTATTTGATTTTGTTTTTTTATTTGACGTAAAAGCCAACTCCCCCCCCCCTCCCCCGACCCTCAATTTGATTATCGAAAATTATCAGAAATTTTTCGACTTACAAACAAGTATGTACTGTAAGCAAAAACTTTCTTGTAAGTTTCTCAGGTTGACAACGTTACTTAAACAATAAAGAAATTCCCTAAGATTTTTTTAAATAGAGATTTGATAATAGGTCAAAACAAATCCCAAAGTTCTTCAACCAAAGTTCAATCTAATATAATGGATTTTTTATACTGTTTAAATGAAAAAAAAATCGTTTTTTTCCTGAAATCATCACTTTTCATTATCTGGTTAAAAGTGTGTCAGACGAAATCGTTGGGAATGAAGATTTCTTTTACCATCTTTCCTTCTTAATGCCAAAGAATATATATATCTTGATATACGTCATTACTTTTCAAATCTTTTTTTATTATTAGTTAATTCTACTTTTACATTTTTTTATATTTTTTACTGATTTTTTTTTATGAAAAAAAAGTGTTTTATTTCTAAGTAAAATAAGTTACAATTTTCTTATTGTAAGTTTCTGATGTTAAAAAAATCACCTAAATAATCAATAAATTTCTCAAATTATGCAAATACTGATTTAAATTATGTACATTAATTTTATAAAGCTTAATCATGATTATAAGTTACAATATAATTAAATGCATGTTTTACTGTTATACAGCTTAATTTAAATTTTAATAAAGAAAAGGATTGATTGAAATATTTCTCTTCAAAAAGTGTTTGTCAAAAGCGCTTCTTTTTTTTGTTGTTGTTGTTGTTTTTTAGCGATTTTTTTTTTTATTCCAGATTGAATATATATTTTTTTTCCTTTTTATTTCATATTGAGAACGAATATTTAATTTAAAACAAATAAAACAAGTCATTAGTATAAAAAATCCAGAATTTTCCAGTAGTAGAAGCATCTGTTTTTGTTTTTTTATTTGACTCGCCTATAAGTCACCCTCCCCCCCCCCCACACACACACACACACCTAAAATTGCTTTCTGAAAATTATAAGAAATTCTTTGACTTACACGCAAGTATACTCTGTAAGTAAAAACTTCCTTATTGTAAATTTCACAGGTTGACAACATGACTTAAATAATCAAGAAATTCTTCAAGATTTTTTAAAATAAAGTATTGATAATAGGTCAAAACAAATTCATAATACTTCAACGAAAGATCAACATAACATAATGGATTTTTTTATACTGTTTAAATAAAAAAAAAATGTTTTCTCCTGAAATCATCATTGTCCATTATCTGGTGAAAAGTGTATCAAACAAAATCGCTGCGAATGAAGATTTCCTTTATCATTTTTCCTTTTTAATGCCAAAGACTTATATTTATCTTAATATATGATATTACTTTTCAAAACTTTTTATTATTAGCTACAAAATTCTTCTTTTACATGTTTTATATTTTCTAATGATTTCTTTTAATATAAAAAAAGCGTTTTATTTCTAATAAAAATAGGAATAAGTTACAATTTTCTTACTATCAGTTTTTCAGGTTAACAAGATCACCTAAATAATCAATTAATTCCTTAATTTATGTAAATATTGATTTAAAATTATGTACATTAATTTTATAAAGCTTAATCATGATTCTAAGCTGCAATATGAATAAATGCATGTGTTACTGTCACACGCTTTATTTCAATTTTTATAATGAAAGGGATTGATTAAAATATTTCTCTTCAAAAAGTGTTTTTAAAAAGCTCTTCTTGTTTTTTTTTCTTTTTTATGCGATTTTTTTACCCCAGATTAAATATATTTTTTCCCTTTTTATTTCATAATCAGAAGGAATATTTAATTAAAATAAATAATATTAATCATTCGCATAAAAAGCCAGAGTTTTGCAGCATTAGAAGTATTTGTTTTTTATTATTATTATTATTATTTGACTCGCGTATAAGTCAACTGCCCCCCCACACACACACACACACACCTCAATTTGCTTGCCGAAAATTATCAGAGATTCTTTGACTTATTACACAAGTAATAATAAATAAGTAATAATAACTGCAAGTAAAAATTTTCTTGTGCTAACTTTCTCAGATTGACAACATGAATTCAATAATCAAGAAATTCCCTAAAATTTTTCAAATAAAAAATTGATAATAGTTCAAAACAAATTCCACAATACTTCAACCAAACTTCAATCTAACATAATGGATTTTTTATACTGTTTAAATAAAAAAAATAATCGTTTTCTCCTGAAATCATCACTTTCTATTATCTGGTTAAAAGTGTGTCAGATATAATCGTTGGGAATGAAGATTTCTAATACCATCTTTTCTTTTTAATGCCAAAGAATATATTTATCTTAATATACGTCATTAGTTTTCAAAACTTTTTATTATTAGCTACAAAATTCCCCTTTTACATGTTTTATATTCTCTAATGATTTCTTTTAATGTAAAAAAGTGTTTTATTTTTTATTAAAATAAGAATAAGTTACAATATTCTTTTTGTAAGTTTCTCAGGTTAACAAAATCACCTAAATAATCAATATATTTCTTAAATTATGTAAATAATCATTTAAAATTGTCTACATTAATTTCATAAAGTTTAATCAAGATCATAACTTACAATATAAATTTAAAAAAATCTACGTGTTACTGTCATACAAAAAGATTTAAATTTTAATAATGAAAATGATTGATTGAAATATTTCTTATCAAAAAGTGTTTTACAAAAGCTTTTTTTAAAGCGTTTTTTTGGTATTCTGTATTGAATATGATTTTTTTCACTTTTATCTCATAACTTGAAGGAATAAAATCAAAAATTAAAAAAATCCTTTGAATTTTAAGCATTGTATGTTAAGTGCCATTATGCAATACAGAGTTTAATATTTGAAACAGTTTTCTGGATATTAAAAACTTTAAACTTTATTTCCTTAAAATTACCACATTTTTCAAATGTATTTGTGTCTGAATTATTTTCATTCTGCAGGTTTTGTTTGATTTGAAATTTCTTTTTTGTTAATTAGCTATAAATGCAAAAAAATGGCAATTAGAACTTTTTTTATAGATTTTTTTTAATTTAGTGAAACTGCGTTATATAGAAATTTTTTTTTCAAGTCAGTTGTTGAGTGTTTAATAAAATTGTTTTCGAGTTATAATGAATACATACTTTATGATATAATCAATTTCTTGGTTTGATTTTTTTTACATTTACATTTATTTGATATCGATTCCATTTTATTCTATATTAAATTTGAAAACATATAGCCATCTTTATTTGAAAGAAAAAAGGATTTCAATACCACTATTCATTTAACATTATATCTATCTAGAAAAGGGTAGAAAAACTTTATTGTTATTAGTATGCATTTACTTACCCTTTGCGGTTCAGAACATTTCCACTGCGAAATTGATGAAATAATTGGAATACACAGGAATTTGAAAACAAATCTTTTTGTAAATATGAACAAGCTATGTTTTACGAATATAATAAACCAAATTTTCTTTTAAATTTCTGGTGTCAGTGGTGTCTCTTGTAATTAAAATTAAGTGATTTCATCCCCCCCCTCCTGAAGAGGTTAAAATTTCTTAAATCTATATATATATATATATATATTAGCAATATGCACTTGAAGCTTCACATTTTGACCTACTATTACCTGTTCACACGGAATCATGGATCGCTAGAGCAGTTTGTTTTTACTAATCTGTTCGTGATGTAAAGTCATTTCATAATACACGCCATACAGACGCCCAAAAATAAATAAGTCAATCACTAATCAATTTACTAACACCGAGAATTTTTCTGATTCAATTAAATGAAAATTTCTTTTTTGAAAAATCGGTGATAAAAAATTAAAAATTCCGTAAAAAACGTGAAAAATTATTTGAAAGATTTTTCAAAAATATTGATCAGTTAAGTGGTTATTTTTTTAACCACGGCTGTAAATATCGTTGTATTTTCATTACAGTACATACTGTTATAACAGATGTAATTTTTCCATTTTTGAATATTGGGTGAAAAAAGTCTGGGCCAGGATTCGAACCAGGGATGTATTGGCTGAAGCCGCCAATGTTCTACCAACTGAGCTATCCCGGACACGAACACTGGAGGACTATTTTTCCCAATTAACTTCAACGATCACTTTATCTGGTCGCTTTCGATTTATTCTGTTGAGATGATCCAGAATATCAGACCAGATAAAGTGATCGTTGAGGTTAATTGGGTGAAATAGTCCTCCAGTGTTCGTGTCCGGGATAGTACGGTTGGTAGAGCATTGGCGGCTTCAGCCAATACATCCCTGGTTCAAATCCTGGCCCGGACTTTTTTCTTCAAAAATGGAAAAATTACATCTGTTATAATAAATTTACCGATTGAATAGACGCGTTTAAAAATTAATCTAACATATTGTTATATTTTTTAAATTCGTTTCCGTCAACTCGAGTTCATTTATAGTGAAAAATCCTGGATATTTGAAACTAAATAAAGGATTTGAAACTCCATATTTTACGGCAATTTTTAATCCTCTTGATAACTATTATCACCCCACTGGATTTGTAGGTGGAAATCAGCAACACCCTGTATGTGATAAAATATTAAAATATCAACGCTAAAAGCACGAATGATTTTAAATTTTAAGCATACTGGTTATGGTGGAATTTAACATATCGTCCTCAGTGCTAAGGATAACGGAAATTTGCTCACATATAGGAGAAAAGGGGATTCAAATTTGAGGTATATCGGCCAATAGGAAAACAGAGGATTGCAGGTAACGGCAAATAGGAAAATAGATAAGAAATGGAACTTAAGTAGTGGGAAATGCTTAAAAAAAGAAGAAAGAAATGGATTTTTATGTAAAATTACCAATAATCTGATTAATTGGGAGTAGCGAGTTCAGAATTTCCCGACCTCTTTTTTCTTATTTTATTTTCTTTTAATCATTTCTCACTAAGTGCGTTTCCATTTCCCATCTATTTACTATTGAGTGTTAAATGCAATCCTTTGTTTTCCTATAGGTCGAAAAGATTTAACTTGGATCTCCATCTCTCCTGTATATGTAAGAAAATTTCCGCTATCCTCAGCACTAAGAACGGTATACTATATGCTACCGAAACCGGTATTCTTAAAATTTAAAATTTATCGATGGTTTTAATATTGATATTTTTACAATTTTATAATATTGAATGAGCTCCATTTAAATAATTACCCTGTATGTGGTTTAGAAATTTTAATCTGGCTTCTATTCAATTTCTGACCTGATGTAAAATTTTAATTAAAAAAAATACTATAACATCTTATTTTTAAAAAAATAAATTCATAGATATTGAAACTGGAAACATGTAATAATTAAAGTATATATATATATATATATATGTCAAAAAGAAAGTTTTGGAACTATCGAAAAATACAGAAGCTTTCAAACATATCTTCCGAAATGTCGACTAAGCATAAATCTCGAAAAATGACTAAAGTATCTATATACCAAATATAGAAAAGTCTTAACTTAAAGAAAAATATTTCAGAAGACATTTCATAAATATAGTATAAAAACTAAAATTTGTATCTTCCATTCAAAACTATTTCCATCGAAATATTTCTTCGCTAATGGATGGAATAACTGTCTCTTCAAAAGAATACTTCAAAATAACTTAAAAATACGTATTTTTACTTACTCATTATATGTAGTATAACGTAAATCTTGTAATCGTTTTAAAAATTGAAAAATAAAAAGATTTACACTTTTAAATTCCGAAAAGCGTATTTTTAGAAGAAAAATTGCTGTCCGTCTGTTTGTGTCTGTTTGTTTCTAAAATTGAAAATTTTAAATTGAATTGCAGTATATGTACGTGAACGACATGTGGCTTTAACAAGATGGTGTCACTTAGAATACTGCCCGAAAAACTGTATAAGTCATTTCCTGGTCGTGTGATTTCCCGTTCTTGTGATCAGTATAGGGCGCACATATCATGCCATAAAATACTGTGGGGCATTTTTCTTTGAATTGTTCGAAGCCCAAGGTTTATAACAACAACCCCACGACCACCTTCAACTTAAATGAAAAAATTGAGTTCTGTATCAACGAAATTCAGACTATTTAAATAAAACTGCCAGGAATACTTTAAGAAAAGAATGCGTATGCCATGCGTCAGCAGAAACTTTTGAGATTATTTATCCGATGTGCTATTTCATATAGAAAACATCCACGGGTGACTATTTTTATATTCTGTTCACATCAGAATTTTTATAACATAAATTTTCAACTATAATACTTTTGCTAATGTTGTCATAGCATTTGTTAAGTATTTCTTTTCTGAGAAAGTGGCGCCAGTATATATATTAGAAATAGTCGCATATGACAGCCTTGTTGCACTGTATTTTTTATGAATCCTTAAAAAATTATAATTTTAAATTATGAACCCGTGTTTTCTATCAAAATTTCTTCCTCCTTGAATTTTGGGACTCTCTTTGCATATTAAATGTAAAATGTATCTTGTTTCGAATTTCATTTTAAAATAGATATATTATGGGATTTTTCTTCGAAGTCGGGATACCTTATAAATTGTGATAGAAATGAGATAACTAAGTTATGTTACTAAAGTTAGTTAAAAATGTGACCATCTCCATTGCATTTCATCTCAAAATTTTTGCTGAACCATGCAAGAGATACCTTTCAATGGTACTTATTTTTTTTTTACCTGGAATTTGTAATCTATGGCCATCTATTTATACAAAAAGTTCAAGAAACTTGCATGTCATAAACGGTAACAACCATATTTGATACTTTCTTTAAGTTCCACGAATCAAAACATTCCTGAAAGTACATAGATAGGGTCAAGAAAGGTAATTATAATCACTTTTTACATTTTTAATATCTTTTTTTTTCCGTTAACTTTTTTTCTGTTTAGAAAAGTGTTGTGTTTAGTACATAGAAGTAACTTTGACCCTTTAAGAACACCTTTTAAAAGTTTTAATTCTCATAGACTCCCTACTTATTAATGTAAAAGAATGATTATAATTACCCCATCAAAAATTCACAATCACAAAAGGTTGAGGTAATTAACACCATGGGGAAATCATGACCACGATATTTCTTCTTTATACTTTATATATATGTATGCACATGTGTTTGGGGTAATTACGACCATTAGAATACCAAACTGATAAATCTGTTTATAAAAAAAAAAATGACAGACTTGACAGACTTTGTTCGAATTGCCATTTTGAATCTCAAAAATACTCCAGACTAATGATAAAGAATATCTAAAATAAGAAATACATTATGAGGTCAATATATAATAGTGAAACAAAACTTTACCATGTATGGTTCTCTCCATTATGGTGGAGATTATAATTTTCGTTGGTCATAACTACCTCAAACTGACCTTACTGTACTCATTCTGAAATCTTCTGCAATTATAAAAGGAAATGTGTTCAATATCTATGTCTAAGAGATTATTTTGGTCAAGAAGCATAAATATTGGGCTTTTTGTCAAGATCGATAAATATATATTTCTTGTTCTTATATTTTTTATAACATATTTATTGACTGTAGGTTGAGGTTGAGGTTGAATGCACTAAAGGTTGAAGTAATTAACACCATGGGGAAATCATGACCACGATATTTCTTCTTTATACTTACCTATGCATATGTGTTTAGGGTAGTTAAGACCATTAGAATACCAAACTGACAAATCTGTTTATAAAAAAATTGGTAGACCTTGTTCGAATTGCCATTTTGGATTTCAAAAATACTCCAGACTAATGATAAAGAATATCTAAAATAAGAAATACATTATGAGGTCAATATATAAAAGTGAAACAACTGACCTTACTGTACACATTCTGAAATCTTCTGCAATTATAAAAGAATATGTGTTCAATATCTATATTTAAGAGATTATTTTGGTCAAGAAGCATAAATATTGGGCTTTTTGTCAAGATCGATAAATCTATACTATTAAAATTCGACCGTATGTTGTATGTATGTATGTATGTATGTGAAGCTATCTCTTCCGAACCTGGAAACGGAGAAACGTCGCGTTTGTTTTGAATTGAAGGAAAAAAATCCGGGGATCATGAGTTGCCCATTCACATCCCGAAATTCTAATTAGTTCGTTAATTATTAATTAAAAACTAATCAGACACGTTAAAATTTTAACCGACTTGCTCCTGCATGTTTGCAATTTGGGCGGAAATGGCGATCCAAAAAAGATCGACTGAGGGAGAAAGTTTCTCCCTCTGTTTTATCGTTTTTAAATTGCCTATTGCCATCGGTGCAGTTATAAACACACCAGCAACAAAAGAATTAGATTTTCGGATACTTTGTTCTTTTCTTGCACTAACCGTCTAATTTTATTTTTAAATTTGTGGTTTTTTCGATTTTTTTTACGAAACTTCGATTTTCAGCGTTTTTTTTTTTTTGCAATTTTTTCGAAAAACATTTTTTAATTCCAATCCTGGCAGTTCTATGAAACTCTAAGAAAAAACAAAGCCAGATTCTGAATCCTCAGTTTTTTCTGATAATGTCAGTGTAATTGTTTTAATTTTCCATTTTTAATTTTTTTTTTTTTTTTTTTTTTTTTGAAACTTTGTTTTTCTTAAAAACATTACAATAAATATTTTATATTTCCCAAAGTTTTTGCACTATCGACTTGATTTTTTTTAATGTATGTCTGAATCGTATCTAACTATCTGGAAAAGATAGAAAAAATCGGTTGAGTGGTTGATTGGATAATGATATATAAGCGATTGTGAACATTAATATTTTATATCTCGCCGATTTTGGGGTATTTTTATTAAAAAAAAATTTTATATTTTTATCTAAACATGATTTAGAAGTATTCGAAATTTTGAAAGAATTGATTGAATAGTTTTTTTAATTAAATTCCATTGAAGCAGACTTCAAAATGAAAGCACTGATTTGGCCAGCTTTGATTTTCGTAAAACGTACATCCAACCCATAAATTCCACGGAAGATATGTTTGGCATTATACTAAAATCCATACTTAAACGGGAAATCCTTTTGTTTGTAATAAAAGTAAAAGGATTTTAATAAAAATTGCAATAAAAAAAAGTTTCTTGCTAAATCTTCTTGCTAATTTCTATAAATTAGCACCTTAGTGCAGCGAAATGTAGTTACCACCATGGATCGAAAAGAATACTTCAGAAGCAAAGATCACTCAACTCAATTAAAATACATTTGTTTACTCGCTTAGTTTGAGACATTTTGAACTAAACGGCTGTTTAGTAGGGTGGGCCGAAAAAACTTTTTTTCGATTTTCGATAATGGCAGGTGCGGAAAAGTGGCCACTGGTGGCACTCAGTTCACACAAAAAAATTGAGATTTTTTGGACAATTCCTTACCCTGCCGCAAATGGCTTGAAGTTTTGCCAAAATGCTGATTTTTGAACTTTTTTCGTAAAAACTTTTAAAATATTAAATTAAATTTATTTTGGCTGTTTATACTTGGAAAGACATATTTGACGTATCTAATGTTTGAATAAGTTCTGATAATGCATTATTTAATTGCTATGAGTATTTTAAATTAGCCTATTTTTATAGGCGAGTAAAACTCGGCAAACTCCACGCGAGGAGTTCTCGGTTGTATCGCGTTGGTACGGAACGCGAAACAAGTTAAAATCAAGTACATTTTTAAAGAACATAGCACTAAACTAATGCATAATTAGAGGTTATTTAAACATTTGGCACATTAAATACATCTTTTCAACTAAATACAACCAAAAAAAATCTTAATTTAAAATTTAAATTTTTTTTTTTTTTTGCTAAAAAAATTCAAAAATCAGCATTTTGGCAAAACTTCAAGCCATTTGCGGCAGGGTAAGGAATTGTCCAAAAAATATCAAATTTTTTGTGTGAACTGAGTGCCATCCGAAAATCAAAAAAAAGTTTTTTCCGGCCCACCCTACTGTTTAGTCATTTTAATGATGGTACAATCTTTCGAATATAATAAAATTGATATTTCGTGTTCTTTAAGATTTCTGTAGATAAACCGACCAGCGTAGCGGGCGAAGGCCGCTAGTATATATATATATTTCTTGTTTTTATATTTTTTATAACATGTTTATTGACTGTAGGTTAAGGTTGAGGTTGACTGCACTAAAGGTTGAAGTAAAGGGAAACTATGGGGAAATCATGACCACGATATTTCTTCTTTATACTTACTTATGCATATGTGTTTGGGGGTAGTTAAGACCATTAGAATACCACACTGACAAATCTGTTTATTAAAAAAAAATTGGTAGACTTTGTTCGAATTGCCATTTTGGATCTCAAAAATACTCTAGACTAATGATAAAGAATATCTAAAATAAGAAATACATTATGAGGTCAATATATAAAAGCGAAAAAAAATTTTACCATATATAGTTTTCTCCATTATGGTGGGGATTATAGTTTGCGTTGGTTATATTTACCCCCAAACTGACCTTACTGTACACATTCTGAAATCTTCTGCAATTATAAAAGGAAATGTGTTCAATATCTATGTCTAAGAGATTATTTTGGTCAAGAAGCATAAATATTGGGCTTTTTGTCAATATCGATAAATTTACATATATTTCTTGTTCTTATATTTTTTATAACATATTTATTGACTGTTTGAAAATATACAAAAAAAAATTGAAAAAATAAAAATTAAATAAGATTTAAACTGGTAAAGCTGGGAGTAAAAAGAATTATGCTGTTTCACTCGGCTGCAACCATTCTAGTCTTCTGAGAGAAAATTAAAAGAAGAATTTTAATTATTTAGAAGAGAGAGAGAGAGAGAATACATATTTTTGAGATTATGAGAATAGGTAGATTTTGCTGACAGATCAATATTAATATTGAAAAAATTGGAATAAAATAATTATAACTAATAATTAAAAAGCAATTTTTAAAGAAATTCGCTAAGGGGGTCCATTACTAGCATATCTATTTTATATAACTATTAGGACTTCCCTCAGAGGGATTAGTCTGAGCGATATTGCTGAGAACATAGATTTAATAATAACTTGCGAAAAGTAAAAAAAGGATATATCGCCTGCGTAAGCTTTGAACAGTCAAAGTACCATCACAAGTAATTTAGAAATCTGAACACATTTTTTCAGCATAACATGCAGGTTCAAATACGCCAAAGTGAAATCGATTATGCAGTTTTACCTGATTAGGATATTATTTAAAAGACCTTTTAATGACAAATGAGAAAATGACTGGATGATAAAATCTCTTGATTGGAAAAAAGAATGCCCCCTCCCCCTACATACCATTATGCTTCGGAATTCTTTTGTAATGTCCTGTAAATGAATAATGAGTATTTATTTATTTATTTTTTTTTATTTATTTACTTATTTATTTTTTTTTTTTTGCCCGGCATATTCTACAAAATTTGTTTTCTAGTACTCTTCATAATGCATATCAATTTTTTTATATTTTAGACAGGTGTTACATTTAAAAAGCACTTGGATCTATTTCAATCCATTGGCCGTAATGTAATTGAATACTTTTAATTGTTCTTGTATTTGAACTATATATCTAATTTTACTAAAATTTTAAATGACTCAAAAAAATTTGGCACCAAATATCTATTTAAAATGTCAAACGATTCTGTTGGGTAGTTTTTGTGCTGTTATATGCGGACAGACAAACGGGCAGATCAGACGTCGGCTGTAGGTGTTACGTTATTATAATTACCACATGTAGCTAAACAATAGTTAAACTTAAAAGCGCATGCCGAAATTGAAAACTCATTTCAGCAATTGTTGCCAAAACACAATATTGTAGTTGATTTCTTTTGTGTGTTCCTATAAATTTATTAAAAATGCTATGAATGTCCTGTTCTAACGTAATCGCAGTAAAATTCGGTGATTTATATCAGTTTCAATCCATCTGCAATAGCGTAATGTGAATGTTTTTCCCCATAGAACATAATGTAATCGAATTCTTTTGGTTGCCCCTCTAAAGGAACTTGAATCCTACATACACCATATAAAATACCAAACATGCCTAGGGGACCTTAATAAGGTTTACCAATTGCATAAAAATAAGCGTATATTTACGGGTCTTAGAGCAAGGCCAGGCGGATGCATGGCCTGACAATGCATAAATCCTTGTTAACTTTGTTAGAAAGTATTTAAAAACGCAACCCGAAAGGCTGAAGATCGAAATCTACATCGGATCATTTAATGGCAAAAAATAAATTAAATAAATAAGTAAGCTCGGCAAAATAGCCAGAAAAGAATATGAACTCTTCCGCATAATAGTGCTAAAATATCGTTATTTTGCATGGCTCGGTAACCCGGATATTGTTGTTTTTTTTTTAATAAATTGATTTTTTTCTTTTATTTTCAAATTATATAAATAGTTTTTCTATATTTATTATTTAAACGTGTTCTTATTTCTTGTTATTTACTTTTTAAAATAATAGAAAATAAATGAAAAATAGATATGCAAATAATATTCAAAAATGATTTTCGCCAAATTAGCCCCGAACGCGATGCGTTTACATATATGATATCCTGCCCTAAGTTCATTCCTTCGTCCAGTTTGGACTTCAGAAAGTGAGACTGGTTGCAAATGAATATGAACAGCTACATAAACAAACATGATGAACGTTTATGCTTATTTTTAGGTGCGTTCGTAATTCTGTAAATGCATTGCACCTATAGTTGCCGATCAGTCAGTATAACTACACAAAAACAACCCAACCGAATTTGGGTTGTTTTTGTGAGGTTTGACAAAAACAACTCGTTTTTTGTCAAACAGGGTTGTTTTTGTCAAAGCAACCCTGTTTGGACAAACAGGGGTTGTCAAAACAGGGTTTGACAAACGTTCAACGTTGTCAACCGTTGTACGTTTGACAATCGTTTGAGATTAAAAAAATATATTTATTACATAATTTTGTCGTGTAATTTCAAATTTTATGAAAATCGGATGCCTAGATCAATTACAGGGAGTATTCCGTTATCAAAAGTATTCCGTTACGTTACGGTGAATGGAGAAAAAAGTTTCAAATACATTTTAATGGTGTTACATTCATTCGAACATAACAAAATTGACGTGCATCTATGAAGTACATATTATAATATACATTTTGCATAATCTGTAGTGCAAAGAATCTTTGTTATTGATTTATAAAACTTCACAAAAGTATTCCATTAAATAATTGTATAGGGAGAGCATTGTTTGTTGCGCATTTTAATTGTAATTAACTATTTAACATTTTATTTCTAAAATTTTATGTCATTCTGATAACCGCGGAAACCATATACTTCGATAACATTTTGTTAGTAGTCAAACTCAGTAAGTAATCCATTGTGTAAGCCTTCTAAGCATTTTGTTATGTGCTGATATAAAGAAAGTTTTTTATTTATTTATTTATTTTATTTTATTTTATTTTTTATTATTTTATTTTTTATTTTATTTTTTATTTTTTTTAACTAATTTGAAACTGAAACAGGGAGGGGAAAAACAAAAAGCTACCACATTTATTGATTTATTTATTTATTTATCCTACCAATGCTACCTTATGTCTCCTTATTACTTATATAATCCTTATTATTATACCCCTTTTATTATATATCCGTTTTATTATTTTTTTTTATCGCTATTATTAATGTATTTACTTCCAAACCCTTTTACCCAATTTCAAAATCTATCCTTCTCGGAGCAAATAAAAACAATGATAGTTCACGACCCCGCATGCCTTGGCCAAGTAAATCAAAATCTTCTGCCCGCAAAAGAATTTTGTTACATGCAAAGTCCCAAAACCCCCCAATGTTGGTTGCCCCGCGAAAGATAAAGTTATTGCAAAAGTTTTTTTTTTTTTTTTTTGTATGGCCCCGAAAAGGGCCTTTTTTTTTTTTTTTTTTTTTTTTTTTTTAAACTAAGTTCCCCTTTTCGTCTTTAAATATAAAGAGGTATTATCTCCCTGTGTCGCTCAAACAAAACCCATTTGAAAGAAGTAATTATTAATATTATTGTTATAATTTTAGTTCAAAATGTTCTATGAATCTGACTATCTAAGCTATCTTTACATTCACTCAATAATTAATCTTAAGAGGAAATGCGTTCATCCACCTTATCTTATATAAAGTTGCCTATCATCCGTAATACTTATTTATTTTATTTTATTTTATTTTTTTTATTTTTATGTATGGCTCTGAAAGGAGCCTTTTTTTTTTTTTTTTTTTTTTTTTTTTTTTTTTTTTTTATTATTAAGTCTTTGTGACAGTCTTGTACAAGCTAATCCTCCGTCACCTATATATCTAAGTAAGCGTGCCCTTACCTAATCCTCAATATTCTGTTCCGAGTCTGATTCATTTAACTCGCCCTTAGTTTTTCTGGCATTCCTCGTCGTAGCCTTGGGTGCAAAAAGAAATTGTATGTGTCGACGTATTGTTGGCCCATTTATTTTGTCTTTCAGACGGAGCACATAATTATTGTGTCGAACAACTTTTACTACCACAAAAGGCCCTTCAAAACGAGGGTGTAAAGCCCTAGGCTTGCCAATTACTTTTGCGTACACTTCTTGACCCACGTCTAACTTTTTAACTTCTTGAAGATCATTTTCTTTGATATATTCCGCCATAATTTTTTGTTGGTTAGCTATGGCTTGCCGGTGAATTGCCCTCATATGTTCTATCCTATTTTTAACGAACGCTTGAGTGCACGTTAAATCCGGAGCACTTAATACCGTAAATTGATTTTTAATTTCTCTACCAAAGAATAATTTTGAAGGAGAATAACCTAGTGCTCGATGGATCGTGGTATTATAATTAAGTTTAAAATATTCGAGTCTGGTGTCCCACTCAAGAGTGGAATTGGACATTGCCACCAAGGATGCCTTAATCGATTTATTAATAATTTCAGCCAGACCATTCCCACAAGGTTTGTAGACGCTTGTCGGGTGTAGATCTATATTTAGTGTCTTCAAATATTCTTTAAAAAGCGCACTGCGAAAATATTGTGCGTTGTCTGTAACTATTTCGGAACACAAGCCGTAGGCTCCGAAGTACCTATTTAGAACGTTCAAGATAGTTTGGGACTCCACATTTCGTAAAGGGACTGCTTCTAAAAATCTAGAGCCTGCATCTATGATAGTAAGAATGAAGCAATTTTTCCTAAGGGTCATGGGTAATTTTCCTATTATATCCATTTGTAGACTTGCTCCGATTTGTAAATTTCTTTCCATTTTTTCAAGTGGTACTTTTATCGTCTGATGCTGCTTACTGCAATTACATCTTACGCAATTCGTGCAATAGTTTTTTATATCTTGGTACATTCCGTACCAGAATAAACGAGTTTTGACAGTTTCGTATGTTTTTTTAAAACCAAAATGGGGTCCATGTGCCTCCGCCATAACCGTGAACTTAAGCTCGTCCGGTACGATTATTAATTCTGGATATTTCCCGTTTTGTTTTAATACCAGCGTTTTATTCTCGTTTAAATTATACTTTTTTGTTATTCTGTTGTTTTTCTTTGACTCAACCTTTTTTATAATTGTGATTAATTTTTCATCCTCATATTGCTTGGCTCTAATGTTCTCTTCACTCAAGTTAAGATTTACTTTGAATAAGTTATTCTGTAACTCGTTGCTACTAGTGATATTATTTACCAAGTTTCTAGACAAAAAATCCGAAGGATTAATTTTCCCTTCGATGTATTCGATATTGTAATCATAGTCGCTGAGATTTAAAATCCATCTAGCCACTATATCCGACTGCATTTCAATTTTCAGCGGATATGTGAGAGCTTTGTTATCCGTTAAAAATAGTAAATTTCCGCCCTAACAGCATGTGTTTAAAATGCATAACTGCGTCATGAATAGCCAATAATTCGAACTTCATGCTTGGGTAAGCCGTTTCTGACTGCTTAAGTTTTCTACCGTAAAATTCAATAGGGACTAAGTATCCATTATCTTCCTGCGCAAGGACACCTGATATTGCTTTCTTTGAACCATCAGTTATTAAAAAGAACTCCCTATCAAATTTTGGCGGTTTAAGAGTAGGGTTGCTCACGATTGCCTCTTGTATATTTAAAAATGCTTGTTCCGTCTCCTCAGTCCATTTAAATTTTACATTTTGTTTAGTCAATTCGACTAGAGGATTGACAATATCGGCATAATTTTGAATAAGAGTTCTGAAATAATTTGCCAAACCTAAAAGTGACTTTACCCCCTTTTTATTTTTAGGCCTAGTTAATCGTTGTACCTTCCCCACGTTTTTTTCTGATGGGGCATATCCATTTTTATTAACTTTGAATCCCAAAAATTCAATTTCCGGTTTACATATTTGCACCTTAGAGGGTTCAACTGTTAAATTGTGATCAATTAGAGTTTCCAAAACTTCCTTTAACAACTGTGCCATTCCCTCCGGGGTGTCTTCGGCCAAAACCACATCATCTATAAAATATCCTACTTTGTCCTTAGGAAAGTGTCCCAGGACCCTATCCATAAGTTCAGCGAATTTTGTACTACTTAATTTAAGCCCAAAATTTAGGCGGCACGGGGCGTACTTCCCACACTCCGTCACAAATGCTAATTTGTGACGATCCTCCGGGCGTAACATAATTTGGAAAAAAGCCGAATGCAAATCTAATGTTGTATAAAAATTTTTTCCACTAATTGCCTGTAAAACATCTTTTACGTCCGGTACCGGATATGGAAACCCCTCTAAAATCTCGTTCAACGTCCTGTAATCCACCGCCATTCTATAGCGAACCAAGTTTTTTTCCGTACCTTTTTTTTTTACAAATAATACCGGAAATGCATAATCTGAATCTGATTTTTCGATTATTTTCGCTTCTAACAGTTTTCGTAGTTCCTCCTGCGCATACTGCTTAACTGCCTGGGGCGTCTTATATGGTTTATGCTGAATGGGAAAATTGTGGTTTAATTGTATTTTGGGCACTACCAATGAAGATTGTCCCAAAGATTTGTAAGACTTCGAAAACGCATGTGCATGACTCATCAATAAGTCTTCTATCTTTTGCTTAAAATCCCCCGTTAAATGATCTAAATTAAAATCCGATCTATCAAGCTCCGCTTCTCTCAAAGCCCTAACTTCTTGCAAATCCAGGTTATTAATTTGATAGATTTCTCCATCTTCAATCTTATTAGTCTTTAAATTATTCTTGCTAACAAAATCCGAACTGATAAGTGCGATCCTAGTATCCGTTCTAATTATAATCTTATCTTCTGTATTGTTTGTTACAATCAAATTAATTTTATTAGTGACTGGTACCTCATGAATTGAACATTCCGTAATTAAATTTTTAAATTCCTCTGTTGGTTCAATTAAAATCAGCTGATTAGGCTGTACTGCCTCAGGACATCTCAACGATATTATTTTCGTTTGTCCTGGGTGTAAATGCGTTTCTTTCTCTATACACGCAAATATTTCATTTCCTTTAAAACGACATTTAATTTTATTTGTGCGCACTGCCTTGGTGATATTTTTCATTTCCGACCCTCTTTTATTTACACTATTTACACTAACTATTTCCTTATTCATAACCTGCGGTTCCAGGGCAATTTCCGTATTTTTTAATTTTAGTGTTTTCTTATCAAAATTTAAAATCATTCTATTTTTTTCAAGAAATCAAAACCTAGCAACATTTTATAGTCCCCTTGAAAATTATGAGATGTAACATAAAATGTTCCTGTCACAAACTCGTTGTTAATTTTAAATGTAATTTTTATACATTGCCGAAAAGGTATGACTGAGTTATCGAATGTGTGGATTGTTACCCTATTCGCTAAGTATTTAATTTTTGCCTCCGTTTGTTTTAGCGCCTCTAAAACCTCCGGTGATAAAAGCGAAACTGCGGCCCCACTATCCAGCAACGTGTCAATTTTTAACCCAAAAATCTGTAATGTAATGATGGGAAGTTTATCCTTTTCCGCTGAATTCACACTAGCAATCACGAACTTATTCCCCCTTATCGGGAATCTACCGGGGTCTTTCTTATGACTATTATTTACAACTGCAGATTCCCTTAAAAGTTTTCCGAATTCGACTTTCTTTTCCCTTTGTGTCTGTCCGAAAAATCTCTCTTATTTTCTTTTTCCTGAATTGAATTTCTATTTCTTTCATGCTGCGGTTCATCCCTGGAATAGTCATTTCGCCCTCTCCTATGTTCATCCGATTGTTTACGATTTCCATAATATGCATCGTAGCGTGTAACCCCTGATCTGTCATCTCTGATATTATAACTTCTATCCGAGGAATCCCTATTCCATGGAGAACTATGATTGAAATTTTCATAAAAATTTTCAAATCTATTACAATCCTGATAATTTCTATCCCTGTGAAATCTGTCATAATTAAAATCACTATACATTTGTGCACTGGGAAAACAATTTTGTGATACTGGCGCTGCGAATCCATAGCCTTCCATCGCCCTGTAATTATTCGCACCAAAACTCTTATTTGCAAAATTTCTCTGTCCCTGGTTCCGAAATTTAGTATTTGAATTTTTTAAATTGTACCAACATTCGGAAATGTCATGCCGATTCGTATTACAGATTTCACATCGTTTTTCTTTCAAATTATCTTCCCTAACTTGGGTTTTCGTTTTTAATTTCAACTCGTTGACCTGAGCAGTTAATTCTGCTATGGCCGTAGCCTGCTCTTTATTTAATTGTAATAAATTCGTACAAAAATCCTCATTTTCTTTGCTTGTATTGGCTGTTACCGCATTAATCTGATCTAAAACTGTCGATTTATACGCGGCTTCGATCGTCTGAGCTTTTTCGCACAATTTCCCAAAATCTTTAATGTCTAATTTTCGCAATTCCAACGCAATATTTGGCGATATCGCCTCTAAAAATTTATTGGCTTTTATTAAATCGAATAGTTTATTAGCTCCCACCTCCGTTGCCTGGCCAGAAGCACCTAAATACATTGATGCGGCCTTGTTAAAAACTTCTATAAAATCTTTCATGTTTTGATTTGGGAGTTGCTTAATTGAGTTAAAATTTATCTGTGCTTCGATAAAAGAATCTTTTTTCTGAAACAATTCCACGATTTTTCTTTTAAACTCTGTATAATTCTTTTCCTCATTTAGCGTCTGGTCAGATACTAATTTCTCACGGGCCGTACCCACAAATTTAGCTTTTAATATCTGTAATTTAAAATCCTCTTCTACGTTGACCCGATCCAATAATTCATCGAATTCTTTCAAATAAAATAACACATTGCTAATCTTTTTTACGTCAAAGGGAACAATCAATGATAACATTTGCGACAAATTCGGTTTTAACGAGTCGTCCATTTTAATCTCTAACGTTTTAGATTTCAATTTTGATTTATTTCTTGTTACTACCCCTGGGTTAGATTGATTTTGTAAACTTTTCCTTCCTCTTCTCCTCGGCATATATTGTCCTAATTGACATTCATTACCCTTATATTATATATTTTTACACAAATAACTTTGCAATACAACTTAACTCCTGAATAAAATTTACTATAACACACAATAAAATATATAAATATATATATACACTGTCCCTCAAAATCCAAATACAATCAAATTCAAAATAAATGTATAAAATACACATAGAAAATCAGTACCAAATTATTAATTTTCTAAATTGCCCCTTCTTCTTATTATTATTATTTTTTTTCATTTGTAATACTACTCCCGCTTTTTTCCTTTGCGGCATAAAATTGGTCTTATACATTCACATAAAACACTTCTTTTTTTGTTCAATAACATAGAAAATGCCATGTACCCCCAAAATATAATCATTACAATAAAATACCATAAATAAATTCAATGTGATGCAAAATCTATTTTAAAATTCTTTCAAATTTTTCAAATATATCATATAATTTGAAACCTTATTTCATAATATTACTCTTAAAACCTTTCCACACACAATTATAAGATTGTTTGTTTGCAATTTAAATCACAATATCATCAGTATAATCATACTTAAACATATATTTATTTTTAGTATAACACATCAAAAAATAGCCATTTTGGACGAATGAGTCAGAAACGTTGTAGCACACTCCATTGGCACCAAGTTTTACTTTTAAAATTTAATTTAACATTAAAACCATGAATAGCGCGTAGAATTTTGAGTAAAACTAACACTATGAATTACTATTAACTTTTTATAACAAAAACAATATTATTAACCTCCGGAACTCATCCGAAAAGGTCACGGTACCAGATAGGGTTCAGGGGCCTATGCTGGACAGAACTGGGTTCCTGTAACGGAAATCTTTATTTCGACATGTCAGCATAGCCCAATCCCAGAATGAACTAAGTTAATCACTCCTAATCATTTTAATTCAAAGTATTCATAGTGCAAACTTATGCAATTTTTTATATCTAATACAAAAAATAACAGTGATCGTTCGTTTCAATCCTGGTTAATCCCTTCGATATAAGTGAGGCAACTGCCTTCATTACCAAATTTGCGTTGTGAATATTTTTGTAGATGGAATTAACTTATGGATCGTAAATAAAACATAACTCTAAATTAGATCATAATAGAATTAAATAAAATAAGACTCATGGTCGAAAAGATACCAACAATTTTTTAACAACTAACATATAAATTTATTTACAATTATTTTACAAATTGTTGGGCGTCATAAGACACAATATTCTCAATATAGATAGCATAAAAAAACAAAATAAAACACTATTAATTCTATTTGTCTAATTATTGTTTTAATACTAAGATTGAATACCAATTGGAGCGTGCAGAAACCCCTACTAGGCATTTTGCCTTAAACATTTTGGGAAACAATATAAATTATAAGAAAAACCGTACCTTCATATTATTTTGTGCCCAGCACTCAGTTAAGGCTCTCATTCGAAAACATCACAGGTGGTCGCACATCAATACTGGCGAACATCACATTCAGATCCTCGGCTATCACACAGCACCAGTGGCGGACATCATTTCCGGATCATAGGCTAGGTGGTCGCACATCAATACTGGCGAACATCACATTCAGATCCTCGGCTATCACACAGCACCAGTGGCGGACATCCTTTCCGGATCATAGGCTATCACTCATCATCGGTGGCGGACATCATTTTCAGTTCATGGGCTATCACTCATCATCGGTGGCGGACATCATTTTCAGTTCATGGGCTATCACTCATCATCGGTGGCGGACGTCATTTTCAGATCAGTGGCGATGTAGGTAGGTCCTCCTTGGAATTAATAACGATTTTTTTTAAACACATCTTCGCCTCCCGGAGAGAACTTTTTCATCTCAACTCCTCAAGAAAACAGTCTATGTTCTTTTTTTCTTTTTTTTTTATGGCGGGCGTGGCTAATCCATCTGCCCGAAAAAAATAACCATTCAGTCTCTCGCCCGTCCTATTCCTGATAAACGATTCGTTAGCTTCCTCTTCGAGCGTGGGGGGGTTGGCCCCTCTTGTCTGCAACGCACTCCCAGCCGGAAAAATGAACGGTAGCCTCAAACTAGAGAAACGTGTGGGGTCTCGCTTAATTGGCTTGTAAATCTACCAATAAACCATTCTTGACGTAAATGTCTAGCGATTGTTATGCTAGAGCCCAACTGGTGCCTACTAGATGCCGGCTGAGATAGGGGTCTGCCTTGCTCCTGACATGTATAGCGTTAAACATACACTAGTATTTACAACCACTATACAAAAATATCAAAGGATACAATATGTATAATATACCATTTATATATATATATCTATAAATCACGGAAGATTGCTGGATGCTTATGCTTCCAGCACTATCAGTCATTCGGTTCGTCCGTCTGTCTGTCTGCCCGCATATTACAAAGCAAAAACTGCCCAACCAAATCACACGGTATTTTAAATGTATAATTTTAGCGTAATTTTGTCGTGTCATTTTAAGTTTTATGAAAATCAGATGTATAGTTTAATTAGAGGAACTATTAAAAGTATTACATTACATTACGATCAATAGGAAAAACAGTTTCAAGTATGTTAATGATGTAACTCTTTCGAATATAATAGAATTGACATGAACCTATGAAGCATATATATACTAAAATATACTTTCTGTAAAATATGTGATGCAAAGAATATTTATTATTAAATAACAGAGCTACACAAAAGTATTCCACTACATAATGCTATACGGGGAAACATTGTTTTGAGCGTGTTTTAATTATATTAAATTAATTCACATTTTATGAATATGATATACGTTGCTGATGTGCAATAAAAGTTACTTCCTGTATATTTATAGGAACACGAAAAATAGATTTCGACCACTACACTGTATCGGAAGTACTGTCTACTGTAACAGAAATGTCTGAATATTTTAAAAACTTCGTTATCGTACGAACGTACCTCATTTGCTACACTTCACCTGCAATTTCCAACTTGTTACATATAAATATGGTACGGTCATATACAAATTACGTTAGCGTTTTTTCTTTCGCAAATTGGTGAAAACTTTGTTTTGGTGAAAGTTTTTTTAATATTGCTCTAGATACTAATATTTACTATTTATTGTGACATAGTATTTTTTATTCTATTTATTATTATGTTTATTATTCAAAACTCTTGATTTATTTCTCCCTTTATTGTTTCATTTTTAAATAAATAGATGAAAAAATAATCGGGTTACCATCTAAGATATAAAATCGCCATTTTGTTGCAATCGCGCCAACTTAGTGCGTATATGACATTTGTGTCATATATATGTTTTCATAAAATTTAACCATAATAAAATGTGTGCAATAATCGCAGGGGAGCACAGATTGCTTAATGAGAAATAATATTCAGTAATCTACGTAATAAGAAATAGCAGAATATAATCTATGATTAAAAGCAATATCTAAAGCACGCATGTCAAACTCGTATCTTATTTAAACATGAAAGAATTATTTCCAATTTGCACGCGCGAAATACAAGATGCTAACGGCGATTACAAAATGATATTGTAAAGATTATCACAAAATCTCAAGGACTAAGTTATTGATTATAATGTCTTTTATCTTTTAAATAAATAGATAGATAAATAAATAAATACATAAATAATAATAATAATAATAATAATAAAACAGATTATTTTCCAGTTTGTTTCTTAAGTTTAAACATGCTTTATTGTACTTAAATAAAAATTGCTTGAGTATTTTCATTGCTCCATGTGCTCGAATTCTAGTATAAACGAAAACATCCAACCGGTGAAAAGTGACGCACATATCTGTGACGTAAGCAAATAAATCGTACATTTTTATTAGTTTTTCTAATATAATTTTAAAACTGTTTGGAACTAATTTTTGAGAGTAGGTGCATTCAGTAGGTTACTCTCATAGGTACCTCCTGGTACAATCAGAATCAAAATCCGACATGAATTTTTCAGATTTGCTTGACGAAAGAATTATGCTTGACTTTTAATATCGTTACGTACTATGTGTATTAGCCTTCGCTTCGCTCAGACAATTGTTTACTCCATGTATTTTGATTCGGTTGTCTACGAAAATATCCAGCCGGTGAAAATGACGCACACCAAATTTCTGTGACGTATGCAAATAAATTGTGCTTTTTTATCAGTTTTTTAATATGACTTTTAAACTATTTGGAACTAATTTTTGAAAGTAGGTGCATTCACCAGGTTTCTTTCATAGGTACCTTCTGGTAGAAACAGAATCGAAATCCGACAAGTATTTTTTGAGATTTGCTTGACGAAAGAATTTTGTTTGACTTTTAATATCGTTACGTACTGTGTGTATAAGACTTCGCTTCGCTCAGACAATAAATTTGACAGAATCTGACAAAAAATGGACAGCATATTTGTATGTTGTAAACCTTAGACATTGCCCCGTATTAGCATCGTAGTTTGACTTTTAACACTTTCAAACAAAGTTGAAAAATGTTTATAATTTTGGTTTGTCTGGCCGTCTGGCCGCTCTCTAATCCTCCAAAATACAGTCGGATTACCCTAAAAATGTTGGACGTTACTGACATTTACTGTAGCAAGAACCCTCTTTCAAATGAAGTTTCAAGCATGATTATTTACAGGGTCAGACAAAAGTTTACTGTTAAATAACAGTCTATGGGAAAAATCGTTTCAAATGAATTTTAATGATGTTACACACTGTCAAACACATTAAAATAAATATATATTGGCGAAGTGCACTAAAATATAAATTCTGTAAAATATGCGGTGAAAAAATAGTTATTATTTATTTACAGGGCAACACAAAAGAATTCCATTACATAATGGTAAAAGGGGGAATTCTGTGCGACATGTTTTAATTATATTAAAACATTCCATACATAATAAAACTGATATGCGTCACTTAGGTTCATATAAGTTAGACAATATAGTCATGCATAATACGAAGTGCATATGTATCTGTGCGTATATTCTGTGTATTCTGTGCGTATGTACAGAGACGCACAGAAAATTTCGAATAGTATACATCTTTTCCGAAGAACTGTATTTGTATACGATGATGGCTGATGTATGGATGAAATATATTTTAATTATTAAATGTGCTTTAAAGTTTCACTAAATCTATGCTTATTATATGGTGGATATAAATGCAATAGTTAATATACAGAGTTATACAAAAGAGCTCTCAAACGTTATTGATTATACGCTTAAACTACTTAAAGGTGGTTTTAATATAAGTTATGCATTTTTACGCTGAACTGCATTCAGTTTACTGAGAAATGTTTATAGAAAATAGATAAAATGATATACAATGCCACGCAATGAATTGGATACATGGACGCCTGTGAATGATAATTTCTGAGAATGTAATTTCAGTAGTTTTAAGAGTGTTTTAGTATAAAGTAAACTTTAACTAAATACTGGCGAGCAATAAAGATACTAGATAAACCATAGGGCTGAACAAAAGTATTCAATTATGTTTCCGTCAAGTAGTATAAATTGCTGAAAGAGAATTATAAACTTGCTCGGCATTTTCTTGCTAAACTATCCCATCATATAGTATATATATCAACTAACAAATCAAATACATGGCCTTTTAGAATTGTTGGAATAAGTATTTCTCTATATACAGATTTCTCTATATACTCTATATTACTTCCCTAAATAAAGAAGTTTTGTTAAAGATTTCAGGAAGTGCTGGCAAGGGTTTCATAATGTATGCTTAACGCATTATTTTTTACTTGTTATAATATATCTTACTTTGGTAGTGGAGTAATTATTGTCTTTTATGAAATATCATATGTTGTTATCTTGTTTAGATAGAATAAGTGCCACTTGTCAAGAGAGATTTAGACTATGTTTGACGTCTGATACATAACTCTGTCAAATATGAATTTCCTTTAAGTTATTTTTTTATTTAATGAATGTGCTCTTTGGATGATACATATATAATCCTGCAATGACGAAAAGGTGAAAAACACTAACTTTCACATTTTACTAAAATAAGCTATGATTACAAATGATAGACTTTAAAAGGTGCAGAAAGTCTATCTCATGTAAATATAGAATTTTCTCTCTGGATGGTGTATCAATGGTAAACTCTGTTTGATTTTACAAATATTTATACATAGAATTGTAAAAATAAAGTTGCTCGAATTGAAATTATTTTTCAGAAATGATATTGTTGTATTTTATAGATTTGATTTTTTTTATATATTTTCAATTATGAACTACATTTTACTCAACTGCATATTTGATTTGCATTTTTCTAACGTTCAGAATTGTAAATATATTGATAAACTTCTGAAAATATGGAAAACAAAAGTGAAAAAAAAATTAAGTTCTGCAACATAATAAATATCAATAAGATTGTCTTTCAAAAAATAATTGAGAGTGTAAGTGGTGTGTGTGTGTGGGGGGGGGGGGTATATTCCATTTTTCCTTATATGTGGGGTACAATAAAAGTATTAGAAATAACATTAATCTTGCATTTTTGAAAATTCTCTTTCAATAATAAGACGATGTTTTGTACTTCAAGAAAATAGTAAGTTAAGAATAGAACAAGAGTGAGGAATAGTGATCAATATCTCGAAGAAAAAATGGAAAGTTCCATTTCAGCTCAAATCTCAAGTGTCAGATACTTTTTACGGTAGTTTATTATTTTTATTTTGCTTTTCAACATTTTCTGCCAATATGGATTCTAGTAAATTATCTTTTTCGGGTTTTTAATTTTTTTTTTTAATCTTAGGTAAAACAAGTTATATTTAAAAAATTACAAAGTTAACACATATTACACGAAGTGCATCACCTAGAAATTAGCGAGATAAGAATAGAACAAGAATTAATATAACAAAGCAAAAACGATAAGTTCTATCTTAGCTCAAATCCTAAGCGTCAGATAATTTTTAGGGTTAGTTTATTATTATTATATTGCTTTGCAACATTCGGCTTTTAGTAGAAATCCTCTTATAAGTATCGTTTTTATACTTCATATTTCACAATTTCGTAATAGCTGAATCATGAGAACTAATGCATGGATTTTCATCAAATTTCACATTCAGTTATTATATGATAAAAATTGATCATAGTTAGTTTCTGGGGTACAACTCTGTTATCCCGTCGACCGATTTCGCCAAATTATACAAATCGCCAAACTAATAACCAAATTATACATATTGACGTAATTTTATTTTAAATAATAAAAAAAAATAATTAGTAGAATATTAAAAAAACACAAATAAAATGTTGAAATAACAGTCACTTAATAATGTTTTAAACATGTGTATCGCATTTAATGTTATTGAAATGACATTCACGACCATCCATTATTGGCATTTAATCTTTCTTTCTTTCTAACCGATGACCAGGCCCCTACCTGCCGAGTTACCTCAGCTTAACGGGTTAGATAGCTGGTATCGGGGCGGGTGACCGCCTAATTACCGCGTAGCGGCAAAAAACATGATTCCCACGTTTCGCGTGTCATCACATCTGCAGTACTTGCTTCTCAGTTTAGCATACTTTGTTTTGACGGTTGCTTAACGTTATATCCTGTTGTATGTATTGCAAACGGCTACTCAATTTGGTCTCGTAATTTAGAACCTTGCTCAGATGACGAGACCACACCTGGCAAGGCACCTCCAGAGGTATAATTCACAGGTAACTTGGAGGACTTTGCACCCAGGACGGATTTTACATGCACCTGGCACAATTAGCGTACATGACGGAATTTTAGCCGGCAGATAGCCTGAGTACTGTAACCAAATGTTATGAGTAAAATGTTCTGCCAACTTGGACTCCGTTGCCCAACCTTTGGCATTTAATCTTAGAATTTGGCGATAGCATTTTGGTCTACGAGATAACAGAGTAGTACTGTTTCTGGTGTATATGACCCAACAGGTGGCGCTGCTATATTTTTTTAAAGATTTTGCAATTGCTCGACCTCAGAAATTAAAGCACGGATTTTCATTAAGCTTATTATTACAAACTGTTTGCTCACTAGATTTTTTGTGTAAATCAGCTAATTGGTGGTGCTTCAGGAATTAATAACATGTATAAGATAAAAGAAAGGCTTAGAATTGCAACGTCTTTCTAGTTTAGTCTTAGTTTTAAAATACGTGAAACTGAATTGCATTAAAAAATTGCATTATGTTGACACAATTATAGCAAAATGCTTCATCTTTTAAAGCCAGAAGGAAAGTTTTCTTTGACAATAGTAAAAGATGTGTACGATTTCGGTGTAATATGCGAGAAAATGGAACAAATACATAAAAAATACGCTCTACTATCTCTAAGGGGTTTTTCTATGTTTGGCTTGAAAAAAATATCCATTTATTTTCTTACACGGTGATAAAAATTAGTAAAAAAAATTAAGAGTTTCCACTTACAGTTAAGGTCTCCATACTGGGCATTCTCAGATTTTTTTTAAAAAAATACTTATTAAGCTATTCATGTATGTAATAAAGGATCACTGAAAATTACCGGCGGAATTACAGAAGTAAACATGTAAAAAAATAAAATACTTTCGAATATTTGGCGTGAAAAGACAAAAGTGTCACTCGATTTGGCGAGCAGCACTTTACCCCGCCAAAAGCAAACGATTTTAATGCAACTGAAAACTTTTGGATTTTTAAAATGGTGTTTGATGAATTTAAACATAAACAATGAGAGAGTTTAATATATTTTATACATATATATATTAAATTGCATATGTATAATTATTTGTTGCTATAGTTATTTAATTTATCTTCGGAAAAAAACATTTTCATATATAAAAAATTCTTATTCGGTAAAATTATTTTCAAACATTTAAGCGTATTTAAAAATCAAAGCTAAATGTTTCCATAGCAACAAAAAGGAATTGACAATGCTCAACTAGATTTTCAACTTGAAACAATTTTAATTAATTTAAAATTGAATTTCATTTCAAATCTCAAATTTTGATGGTTAAATTTGAATTAAATACATATAAATATCAATATAACGAAATTATACTTAAAACAAACAAAAACAAAGATATTTAATTTATCTAAACATATTGAACATGAAACTTTTTTCCTTTAAAATGCATTTGACATAAAAAAGAAACATCTTTTGAAATTGCTTTTCATCGCCAACCGATGATAAATCGCCAAATAACGAAATGTTCATTATTTTTTTACGGATAGGGAACGGAGGTTTCGCCGAAATTTTTTTATAAACGTATATATCCTCATGAGAAAAACATTCTGTAATTTTTTCAGATTTTTCGGAGTATGCCCGTATGGAGACCTTCCTTGTTAGAGCAAAGAATCATCTGGAAATCACTTTGATTTAATAAAAAGTGACGTCATATCAAACAATCTATTTTTTGTATTTTTTCATTTTTTTAAATTGAAATGTCTGTATTAAAATAAATGTTTTAAATTCAGAAACATGCAAATGAAGATAATATGACATTTCAGCGAATGTTCAGTTTTTTTCCTTTTACACATAATAAATTACATTTTCTGCTTATTCAATTGCTTAAGTTTCAATATTTGAAAATGATGGTACTAAAACGCAAGGATATTGAATACTGTGCATATTTCAACTATGCAAGCTTTGTTCGTGGACCTAATCCAGGGTTAAAGCAAAATTGTTAGAAACTGTTGATAAACTCATTTGACCTAATATTCCAGAATTGCACTAAATGATAAGTAACAGTGTTTGCAAATATCTCTCTCTCTCTCTATCTCATCTCTATGAGATCGAATTTGTAGTGTATATGGCGCGAAGCGCCTTACATTAACATTATAAAATTTTATTTTGAAATATTTAAAATTCCAATAATTTTTAATTTTAAATTAAAAAACATATTTTTTTAAAAAATTCCACGAGTAATTTATATTATTTAATTTTGTTTTCATTGATCAGTGCACATTTTTATCAATAAAAATTTTAAATCTCGACTATGTACGAATTGTACAAAAACAAACTTAATCTGAAATTTATATCTGCGCCATTTAACGAAGTTTTCTACTTAACGACGTGTTCTGCTGAACCTTGACGCTGAACACCATTAACATATAAATTATTCTCCATATTACGAAAAGTTTCTATATAACGAAAATTATGCCACTTCTGTGCGTGTACAGCATTTATCATTAATGGATATTATAGCAATGGGTATATAAATTTATCTCAAATAATTATTAGGATTGTACGAGAACAAAATTATTTAAATATCTAATTATTTCCATTTAAATAAAGAAATATTAAAATTTTTTGATACAATAAGAAGGGGATTACAGTTTCACGAAAGTGCTACAGATGAATTTTCCGGATACATACAAAAGTGCAAAAAATTTTATGAACAACATATTTTTTTATAAAAAAATCTGCAAAAAGTAATATTACAGACTTCTTTTTAATTTAAGGATTTTAAATAAAAGAAAAACTAAAAAAAACCGCTAATGGCCAGTTTTTGTTTACTTTACTATAATATGTATTTTTTAGACATTATGAAATTGTAGTTTTCGTATAAGTCTACATTTCACAAAAAAAATATTATTGTATGAATTAAAATATCTTTTTTTTAATATTTCTATTTTATGCGTATTTTTATATCATGTGTATTTTATTATCCACCACAGTACTGAGGCAAATATTAAGCGGTTCCACAAAACACTTAAGATTACTACACTGTAAAAAGAAATCCGTATACCTACTAATGTAAAGTTGTCAAAATCTGCTGGCTTACTAACATTTTCTCTGTACTCTATACAAGAAAAAATTTAAATCTACAAAACTAATTTTTCTAAAGCTACAGAAATCAGTAACTTTACAAACGAATCTACTAAAATTACAGTTATCTTACAATAATTTTATAAGTAACCTGGGTTGCAGTTACATAACTGGTATCCCAGTTTCCTAAAAAATTCTTAGTAACCTTACAGATTTTTTGATTTTCAGTATAAGTCTGTATCTGTTACCTGAATTTTTGATGTTACATAAAAAGTTCTAGGAATCCCACTTTCCTAGAAAACTTTTGGTAAATTAACAGATTTTTTTTTTTTTTGTGCACAAAACATTTAAACATTTTCAAAGATGTAGTAGCCCTATATATCAATACTTATGATATACACGCATTTATTAAAAATATATCTATTAATTCTATAGAAATATATTTAATAATTTAACATATAGAAATATATTTAATAATTATAGATGCATTTAAATTCATTTAAAGAGAGTTCTATAGTGTATCTTTTAGGCGACACCAGTACTGGGGATATGAAATAACTTTCATGCCCTTGAGTTGATTTCTATTTAGTGAATTTTCTTTATAATGAAAATTTTTACACTATTAAAAATCTTGTCCTATATTTAACCAAATTTTAGTGCGCACTAGCTACCACTGTAAGATAATGAAATATTGAACCAATATATGGAGCTCATATTGAAGCATAATTCCAAGATTTGAAACAAAGTTGAAATAGGAATCTTCAAATGTTGGTACGAAATTTCACCATCTGGTAGCTACTGAACACCAAAATTTGATTCAAACTAGACCAAAAATTTTAATAGCAACGAGACTTCGATAAATGGAAGTTTCACTGTATCTTTGAAACTTATCTTATAATATGAGGGCAAACACTAATATAAAAATGTATGCCAGGATTTTTTTTAAATAATTAATTTTTTTTAACTTATTTATGACTAACCCCTTAACAGTTTAGCAAGAAACTTATCCTCCGAAATATAACAAGGATAATATTAATATAATGAGTAACATTTTTTTTATATCTGTACTGTACGAAAAAGAAAACGAACTTCACAAATATATATATATATATATATATATATATATATATATATATATATATATATATATATATATATATATATATATATATGCATATATATATGTAATAAATAAAAAAAATCGCCATTTTGCCCGCCCTGTGTTCCTTCGAACGTTTTATGGAACATACTTTTATTCTCAGTTTCCGTAATGTATTAATATTTTTTAACGGCTAAAGTTTTTTTTATTTATTTTATTTAACTTGGCTTATTGATTATTTTCTTAAAAAGAGCTTGAATATTTCTTGAATGCCAATATCTTATTGCGAAATCTTAAATTCATTACACCAATCCATTTTCCTTTTTAGAATTAAAAAACATTTATTGAACTTTAATTTTGTTTTGTTATTTAATTAATCGTCTGCTAGGGATTCATACGCTTGTCGCTAGGGAAAATTACGCTATTATGTGATTCGGTAAAGGATCCGTGCATCTAGTCACGCCTATCGGCCAATGGTAGAGAGCGGTTTGGATTATCTTTACGTTGGAAACGATCCTAATGGATCTTTAAAAGCCTTACGTAAAAAGGGGAGGGGCTAGATTAGCTTAGAATTTTGAAAAGCCATTTTGGCTTTGAAGAGCGTTAGAATACTTTTGACTTTTCAAGTGCCGGGATTCCCGTGTCATCTTCGAAATAATTTGGAATGTTTTTGGTGATGCAGGCTTATAACAAGTTGTCTATTATGAATTTGTGGAGACTGGAGAGATGTGGAATAACTGCTAAAAGTGCTAAAAAAGAATAAAGAACTAAAAACTGACTCCTTTATTTTTTCTGGAGAAACTCCCATCGATCACAACTCCATATCTTCTAACTAGTGCCGCTAAATCAACATTGATGAAAAGACAGGTGTTATGCCACGATAATCGACTTATTATTACGTATATATATACATACCAATTGTATTTTAATAATCACAAATGCTGCATAAGTTTTTATATCCAGAAATATTTTTATATGTATTTATATATATTTACTACAATATGTCCACTTTAATGATCACAAATACAAATAAATATTAACAATGTTAATATCAATAAACATGTAAAAACAAAAGATTTTTTTTTTAGTATTGCACATCCTTAAACAAAAGAGTTTGAATTGTACATTTTTCAGTATTATTTTTTATTTGCGCACGTTTGGCTTACATTTTAAAATTTTAGAATGATACCTAAAACTTCTTTTACACATTCTCTGCCGCTCAAGCGAAAGCGAGTGATATGGCGCTAACGTTAAGGGGCAACTCACGCGTCAGCACGTGATGTGGGGTGATGTCAATAGCTAGTCACGCGCTGGCACTGAAAAATCTTTCACCGATTCTTTGCTATAAAAAGTAAATCTTCTTCTCTGTAAAACCCACTTCTACAATGCGGCATTAACTATCATCACGTCTTTACGTAAGCGGCAGCGAACGTGTTAAAGATATATTTTATTCCAACTAATAACATATCTCCTCAAAAATCGTGTTATATTTTTATGTTTTCTTAACTTATTTGAACATCACACTAAGCATTAGCTTAGTGTCCCATTTTTGGGACATTTCAAGTTTTAAAAAATTAACATAATTTTCTTCTTTTTTGTGGCATGAAAGTTGTGTAAAATATTTACTTACAAAAGTCTATATCCATTACTGAGAGATGACAGCATAAGGTGGATATTTATTAGCTTAAATGAAGACTTTTTTCGGTGTTTATTATTGTTTTTATCAAGGATAAAAAAAAGTAAGTTATAATCTTAGCTTGTGCACTTCTTTTATATAAATATATTTTATATTTGTGAAATTATATGTTCAAACTTTTTTTTTTATGCATTTTTGTAACGTTTAAAATATAGGGCACCAAACACGAATGAATGCATATTTTTATTAGACATTTTGAGAGTAGTTATTTGTGTAAAGTACCTTTCAAAATGATTATAAAATAAACTAATTTTAAAACTGAAATAGGAGTAATCTTAGTTTGTTATTATTAATAATTATAACGTTATTATTCTCTGTAAAGAAATAAATATATTTTTTTAATAGTTCATAAAAATACTAATTATAGTATATAATATACAATTTAAAATCGTATATTTTTATAAATTTAGACAAAGCATATGCATTTTATAATATTATAAATATTATGCGAATTCCCATACTTAGTATGGTTATAAATGAACAAATAAATACAAAACTTTGTTTCTTTCTTTTTTTTTTTTTTTTTTTTTTTTTTTTTTTTTTTTGTATTTGTCCGGTTTATTTTAAAACGATTTTACAAAGAAATTTGAGAAAACAAAAATTCAGGCACAAATGGGTTAACAAGTAAAAATATTGCTACCGGTAATACATAAATTAAATAAATTTATTAAAATCTACACTGTAAAAAAAATCTGTAAATTTACTAAAATTTTTTAGTAGATTTGTATGCCTTGAACTTTTATGTAACGATAAAAGCAAAATTTCATGTAACCGAGTAAGGTTATATGAGTTTTTCTGTTAGCGTTGCATGAAAAGTTCTTGGAATACAAATCTACCAGAAAAATCTTAGTAACTGTACATATTTCTTTACAGTGTATAAGTCACACTATACACAAATGCTACCTTTAAAAATGTATATTTATGTATTTAAAATCGATTTTATAAACTCACTTTAACTGCTTACAAAGTCCAATGACAATATGAACGCAGCTAGATGCAATTTAGATAAGCATCGCACCGTGTAGTTTGTTTTGCGTTTAAATGGAATTATTTTTGTTAACATCATCATTAAAAAAGACGTTAAATTCAACAACAGTATCTAATAGACTTTCCATGAGCTATTTTAGATTAAAATGTTCTGGCTATTTACAAAAAAGATTCTTGATTTACGAGCTTTGTAAAGAAAATAAAAACAATTATGTGCTATTTTTTGCAGCACAGACCATTAAAATGATCTTCATTCTTAGTTTATCAGTAAATGGGGGATAAACACGCAGTTTTTTACTAAAACATATATTATAAAACCGTCGATTTTTTAGGGACTTTTGTTCTAAAGATTGCATAAATTTGTAATAGATTAAGATTTTTTTAAAGGTAACATTATTATTTTAAAAGTAAGGTTTATATTCAGCAGATTTATAAATACTATGAAAGTTTAGGTATTATTGTAATTATTATTATCATTTTACAATTTAAACTTGAAATATTGAACTATATGTTAGGAATTGATAAATTAAGTTATCCCAGTTTATTCACAGAAAATCGTTTGCATATTTGCAATTGTGATATTTAATTTATTTATAAGACGCGACTCGTTGCTATGGAAGCGAAGCTGTTTTTTCGTCTGCTTTGCTTTTATATTTTTTATCTTACGAGATGAGTTAAAAGTTTAGATAAAAAAGTTGGCATCAATTTTTGATGGAATGTAAAAGAATTTTTTTTAGGGAGAATGTTTATATTTTTTGTTTGTCGTACGTGTCTTGAGTTTTATTGAAGAATTATGTTAATTTTATGAAAAGGCACGCAGAAATGCATAAAGGATCATCTTTCCAGTTTTTAGTATGATGATCAAAAATTATCAAGGTAAAAGCATTTATATTTTGTACATATTATACATTTTGTACATAGTATGTAAATAATTTGAATTCAATATTTCTTTATTCTATAATTCTAAGTATGTAATAAAATTTAAAAAAAAAAAAAGAAAATTCAAGAATATTTAGAAGATTTTTGAACCCAAATAAGTTTTGATTGTTTACAGAACAAATCTGGCGCCCGAACAGGGACATTTGAATAATACTGTTGAGATATTGAATTGTTTTTATAGCGTATAGTGTTTTCATAAGCTGTGCATTACTACTTAATTTTTCTAAGATGAATAAGCTAAAGAAAAAGCGTACACCACTACGTTCGTCATTTACCAGAACTTTAAATGTTTTGAATGAAGAAATTAACAGCGAGTCATTAGATAAGGACAAAATTTCAGACGATTTTAGTAAATTAGAAAATTTGATTCATGAAATTAAATCTATCGATGAAGCGATAATTGAACTCATGTTAGATGATGATAAATGCGACGAAGAGGCTATTGAAAATGAAGTAGTGGAAAATGAAAGTTATTCAGATCAATTTATTACCATTAAGCGTAAAGTTAGCGAAGCATTGGGTACAAATAAACGTAATCAAGATGATAGTGAAAAAAGCACAGATCACGGTTATTCCAAATCAAAGCATTATAAATTACCTAAACTAAATATTAAGCCATTCGATTCGCAGTTAATAAATTATCTTTCTTTTTGGTCCCAGTTTCAAAAAATTCATGAAGACATAGATTTGGATAATAGTGACAAATTTCAGTATCTTATACAATCGGTAGAACCTGGAACCAGTGCCAGGCGTTTGTTAGAGAGCTATCCAATGACCGCAGTTAATTACCCCAAAGCTGTCGAGGCATTTCAAGAGCGTTTTGGAAATAAAGATTTACTAATAGAAGTGTACGTTAGAGAATTCCTAAAATTGATTGTAGCTAATGTACAGGCGCACGGCAAAGATAAACTTCCCTTATCAGATTTATTCACGAAAGTCGAGGCATATTTAAGATCGTTAGAATCAATGGGTTTAAGTTTAGAAAGCAATTCGGCGTGGCTCTATCCCATGATAGAATCTAGCTTATCGGAAGATGTATTAAAAGCATGGCAGCGATATAATATTTCAATCACATCAAACACTGTTAGTAATAATAATGCATTGTCAACAAAAGCAAATATAGTTAGTTTGATGGAATTTCTGAAACAAGAAGTTGCAAACGAGGAAAGATTCAAATTAGCCAAATCGAGTTTTGTAGAGCTGAGCTCTAAAGACAAACCTAAAGAAAAGTTAAGAAAAGCAGAAAGTAAAATACCTACTGCAGCAGGGCTATTTAGCGCAAAAGAACGCCTTTGTTTATTTTGCAGTAAATCTCATGAAAGCAAGGACTGTGTTAGGGCTAGATCTCTTTCCTTTAATGAACGGAAGGCCAAAATTAAGAATAAAAATTGCTGTTTAAAATGTCTTCGTTTTGGTCATCACGCTAAAGTTTGCAAAGTTTTTATTCGTTGCCACGTTTGTTCTAAACCCCATACCGAGTTATTATGCCCTGAAATTTCAATGTGTAAAGAACCAGAAAATACAGTTAAGACCCCAGAAGTTATTCAAAGCACCATAGCAAGTAAGCAGTGTTCTGCTGAAGTAGCCCTTATGACTTTAGAAATAGTTATTAAAGGTCGAATAACAAAGAAAGTACGAGCGTTACTTGATTGTGGGTCGCAAAAGAGCTATATTTTAAAAGGTACAGCTGAAGAGTTAGGTTTACATCCCATTTCTTCTGAAGCTATTGTACACACTTTGTTTGGTGGTACGCAAACAGAAGCTAAATCTCACAATAAATTCCAAGTTGAGTTAAGTTCTTCTGATAGACAGAAACAAACGAAAGAAGTCTTAGAACTTTTGGATCAAGATATAATTTGTAACTATATTCCTCGGATACCAAAAGAATCAGTAATTAAAGAGCTTAAATAAAATAAACTATGGATCACAGATTTAGGAGCAGGAAGTCCAAAAATTGAAATTTTGATTGGAAGCGATTACTACGGACAACTTCTTACAGGTCGAGTAAAACAGTTAAAGAGCGGTCTTACAGCAATAGAGACAAAGTTTGGATGGACACTTTGTGGTCGTTTAGAAAGTACATCACAGTCTTGCCTAAATTATGGAAATATGTTTATCACGAACCTAGCTTTAAAAGATATGAAGATTCCAGAATTATGGAAGTTAGAGACAATTGGTATAACAGATCCCTGTCAAACTTTGTCTAAAGCAGAAGAAGAAGAACTCGCTCATGATAATTTTATAAAAGAAGTTGATAGAAATATAGAAGGTCGCTATATTGTAGGTCTTCCTTGGATTAACGGCAAACGTGAGATTCCCTCAAATAGACACATAGCTGAACGAAGATTGATAAATTCAACAAAGAAATTAAAATCAATGAAAATGTTTGAAGAATATGCTAAAGTTTTCTATGAATGGGAAGAAGAAGGCGTTATTAGTAAAGTACCAGATGAAGCACTCAAGATTCCAGGACATTTTTTACCTCATCATCCCGTCATCAAACCAGATAGTCTTACTACAAGTGTTCGACCAGTTTTTGATGCATCGTGTAAGGTAGGGAGGTCTCCTTCTTTAAATGATTGCCTCTTTAAAGGACCAAACCTCATCGAACAAATTCCTGCAGTGTTAATAAGATTTCGTGAGAAAGCTATTGGTGTAGTAGCCGATATAAGAAGAGCATTTCTTCAAATTGAAGTCAAAGAATCAGATCGGCATTTCTTGCGATTTTTATGGTGGAAGAGTCCTGACGAATTTCAAGTTTATCAACACAATAGAGTAGTTTTTGGAGCAACTTGTAGCCCATTTTTGCTAGGTGCAGTTATAAGATATCATTTGAGTAATGTTGATGAAGAAAACAAACAGATAGCTGAGAAGCTTATGAAATCATACTATATAGATAACTGCGTTACTTCAGTCGACAATGTGCCTGAACTAGAAAATTTTATTTCAAAATCTACAGAAATCATGGCTGATGCGAAAATGGAATTAAGAATGTGGGAATTCGGACCAATTAAAAGTGAAGACAGCAGTTTCCTTAACGAAAAGAAGGTGCTCAGCAAAAATGTAACAACGATAGTTCCGGTTTTAGGGTTGAAGTGGGACACAATGGAAGATAGTTTGAAGATCGCTTATAAATTTAGTGATGAGATAGAAAATCTGTCGAAAAGAAAGATATTAGCTGTAACCCAAGGGATCTTCGATCCAATAGGATTTTTAGCCCCAGCATTGTTGCCAGCCAAACTGATAATTCAAGACGCCTGGTCGACGAAATTAGATTGGGATGCTCCACTTCCAGAAGAAATCCGGAATAATTTTCAAAAATGGTATAGCGAACTCAAGTATTTAAATGACGTGAAGATAAATAGACGTGTAGGCTATGGTTGTAAAGAAAAATGGTCTATTCATACATTTTGTGATGCAAGTACCAGAGCTTATGCAACAGCAGTTTTCTTACGTTGTGAAGATAAAGACGCAGTCTTTGTACAACTTTTAGGAGCTAAGTCTCGTCTTGCACCAAAGAAAAATGTAACCATACCACGTTTAGAGCTTCTTGCTTGTATTTTAGGAATAAGGTTGACTAAATTTGTTTTGAAAGCCTTTAATTGTATTTCCATACCAGTAAAGTATTGGACCGACTCTTCGAATGCTCTCGCTTGGATTCGAAGAAATGATCAATGGGGAACGTTTGTAGGCAATAGAGTTAGAGAAATTTGTAAATTTTTCGAATCTCAACAATGGAACTTCTTACCTGGTCATCTCAACCCTGCTGATCTACCTTCTCGCGGATGTAGTCCTAAACAGCTGCTGAAGATGAGATGGTGGGAGGGACCAGAATGGTTGAAGTTATCAGAAGAAAATTGGCCACATTCAGAAACAAGCCCCAACGAAGAATTAGTAATGATGGAAAAGAAGAAAACTGCAGTACCTACTCTTTCATGTTCTAATTCACATGAATTTATGATATATAGTAGAATTTCAAAATTTGGTAGATTTATTAATGTCGTATGTTGGGTGAAGAGATTCATAATGAAGTGCAGAAACAGAAATATATGTTTTCCATCAGAATTGTCAATTGAAGAAAAAGAAGATGCGGAAAGGTCGCTCTGGTCAATAATACAATCTGAAAGTTTTGGTAATACTACTGATGCAATAAAAGGATTAAAGGTTATGAAAGATCAAGAAGGTTTGTTAAGAGTAAAAACAAAGATATTAGAGCGAGATGACGAGTTTTCTTTCAGATATCCAATTTTATTACCATCGAAACATCATGTAGTGAATTGTCTGATTCAAGAATGTCATTTAAAGAATTGTCATGCTGGACTTCAAACAGTTGGATCCATTTTGAGAGAAAAATATTGGATAATTTCTTCTAGACGCATCATTAGAAGTCAATTGTCTAAGTGTTACAGATGCAAAAGATACTCTACAAAGCCATATACTACACCTCCAATCCACCTACCTCTAGATCGAGTCAGAGATTCCAAAGTTTTTGAAGTTGTTGGAGCTGATCTTTTTGGCCCTCTTTTCGTAAAGCAAAGATCCAAAGTTTGGGTTGTACTTTTTACATGTGCAGTATATAGGGCAATACATTTGGAACTTGTATCCAGTCTCTCAGCGGAAGGATTCATTCAGTCACTTCGAAGATTTATATGCAGGAGAGGAAGGCCGACTACTATATACTCTGATAATGGCTCAAATTTTAGAGGAACCAATAACCTTTTAAAATCATTGGATTGGAATGCAATAGTTTCTTCAAAAGAACTGTCTCCTATTAAATGGAAGTTCATCCCTCCAGCAGCAGCTTGGTGGGGTGGATGGTGGGAGCGTCTGATTAGATGTGTTAAAATTCCCTTGATCAGAACACTCGGCACTTCAACTTTAACTTTTGAAGAACTCATGACTGTTCTATGTGATGTCGAAGCAACAGTAAATAAATGGCCTCTAACCTATATTTTTGAAGAAACAGATAAATTTATACCTTTGACTCCATCATCATTTTTGCAAGACATTGAAGAAATAGGTGTTCCTGATTTAGATGCAATAGATTCAAAGAAACTTCAATCTAGATATAAACACTGTCAAAATATTCGGCAACAACTTAGAAATAGATTTAGAAAAGAATATTTAGCTGAATTGGTCCAAAAATCAAAACAGAAAGGACAAGCTGTCAGACTAGGTGAAGTAGTCTTGATAGAACTAAACCAAAAGAGACTTTATTGGCCTATAGGAAAAATTGTAAAGATTTTCCCAAGTCGAGATGGAGCAGCTAGAGTGGCTGAAGTTAAAACAAGTTCAGGGACCTTGGTGCGTCCACTTCGTAAGCTGTACTCATTAGAGATATCAAGTCCTGATGACCCTGTAATCCAGACTGTGAGTAACAGTAAAACTAGAAGTGGTAGAGTAGTACAGAGACTTCTGAAATGACTTTTTCTAGAACTCTGAAATGACTTTTCTAAAACCCTGAATTGACTTTTCTAGAACTCTAAATATTTCATTATTATTTTATTATTGTTTAGTTATTATCTTTATTTATTTGCATATTTTTTATTTTGAATTAGGGCTTAATTTGATCAAAAGTGATCTTAAGTTTAATTTGGCTTCCGCCTAAATTAAAGGTGGGAGTATGTTAGGAATTGATAAATTAAGTTATCCCAGTTTATTCACAGAAAATCGTTTGCATATTTGCAATTGTGATATTTAATTTATTTATAAGACGCGACTCGTTGCTATGGAAGCGAAGCTGTTTTTTCGTCTGCTTTGCTTTTATATTTTTTATCTTACGAGATGAGTTAAAAGTTTAGATAAAAAAGTTGGCATCAATTTTTGATGGAATGTAAAAGAATTTTTTTTAGGGAGAATGTTTATATTTTTTGTTTGTCGTACGTGTCTTGAGTTTTATTGAAGAATTATGTTAATTTTATGAAAAGGCACGCAGAAATGCATAAAGGATCATCTTTCCAGTTTTTAGTATGATGATCAAAAATTATCAAGGTAAAAGCATTTATATTTTGTACATATTATACATTTTGTACATAGTATGTAAATAATTTGAATTCAATATTTCTTTATTCTATAATTCTAAGTATGTAATAAAATTTAAAAAAAAAAAAAGAAAATTCAAGAATATTTAGAAGATTTTTGAACCCAAATAAGTTTTGATTGTTTACAGAACACTATAAAGCTGTAGAACTAGTAATTGTGTGCGTGACATCTTTAGGCACAATGACTTGTACAGGAAAAATCAATGGCTTGCATGATGTTTTCATTATGCCTTGCATATAATGGATTGAATGTGGTTTATGAAACTAGATGGTCCTATATACACTATAAAGAAATGTGCAAAATTACTTAAAAATTTCTTGGAAACTGGGATTTCTAGAACTTTTTATGTACCGGCAACAAAAAAAAAAAAAAAAAAAAAAAAAAAAAAAAAAAAAATCATGTAAAAGATAAACATTTGCACTGCAAATCAAAAACTCTGCAAGGTCAATAAGAGTTTTTTAGGCTACTGGGGTGCCTAGAACTTTCTATGCAACTACAACTCGGGTTAAAGATAAAATTTTAGTAAGATTATTGCAATTATAGTTGATACTCTCGTAAAGCTACAGAAATGTGTAGCTTTACAAAAATTAGTTTTGAAGATGTACATTTCTCTTTGTACAGTGTACATATAAAATTTTGATAAGCATACAATTTTCTGCAACTTTATATCAGTAAAATTACATTTTTTTTGTATTTTTTTAAAATGTATTTATGAGTTAAGATCACAAAAATTGATTCAAACACTACAGTCTAAAAAAAAGCTAACTTTTTTTCTTTTATAAAGTTTACTTCATTGCGAAAGATTTACATATAGATCTCGATTAGTGGCAATCTTTTGTAACCAGGATGAAAAAATTTATCTTTAATTCGGGGATTTTTTAATATAGACTAGGAAATGGCAATACAGTCATTCATCTCACCGAGTTTAAGGATGAAAATCTAGGATAAGTTAAATCTCTAATAACATATTAAAACGCAATCGGTCTGCAAATCATATCTTGGTGGAAAACACCTGAAATTCCAATTTGATTGGTTGACTCCTAAACTTACTATTCAGCTATCACGCATCCAAAAGTATGAAACCATTGAGGATTGGGAGAAGGGTTACATTATATTACATATATATTACTGCTTGTTGCAGCAGTTATTTAATTTAATACTGTACAAATATTTTTATGTATAAAAAATATTTTCATATATTTAAACATATTCCAAATTAAAGGCTAGATGAAGAATGCTGAAGTAATACATTTTAATATCGGAGAAAAAAAATTTCCATACAAAATTGAGTTGACACTGTTCAATTGGACTAAATTTTGAGATTGAAACAATTTTAATAAATTTATTTTTCGTTTTAATTCATAAAATTTCATAGTTAACTTTCATTAAGAAATATATATATCACAAAACTACAGTTACAATAAAATAAAACCGACAAAACTAAAGTTATTTATATAAATATTTTTAAAAATAGTTCAAGATGAAACATTTTTACCTTAAAACGAATCTAACAAATAAAGTATTTTTGGAATTTTATTTCGTCGCTAACCGGTGATAAAAGACCAAATAATGAAATTGTTCATTATTTTTTACGAACGTTATTTCGGGATTCCGCCGAAATTTTTTGTATAACCATATATATCCACGTGAGAAGAACATTCTGTATTTTTTTCAGAATTTTCTGAGAATGCCCGTACGGAAACCTTCTTTGTAAGATATTTTACGCATTTTAGTTTATTTACCTGTGTTCATAATGGTAAAATATATTTTTTAAAAATGCGCTAGCCACTTCTTTTACATGACATGATTCACGCTGGGTCGTCTCATGATTATTGGCTATAGAAAAGTCATTTAAAATCTATTTTCTTAAAATATGTCATAATTTTCACCGCTATTTTGCATGCAATAATTTAATACTTTTAACGGTTTCTTTCTTTTTAATACTCTCTTTTAAATGTACTTTTATATGAAAACATATTTTTAAATATTATTTGCATGGCCAAGTCGAAATCCAGACATGAAACCAACGGAAAATCTTTGGGATGTATTAAAAACTATTAAAAAAAAAAAAAAAAAAAATCCGCTAAATTTACGTCAAAAACTACTTGCAGCAATATTGCCAGCAGTTTTTGCCATAAAAATTGCAGTAAAATTAGATGTAAATTTTTTATTACATCTCATTTTACTGCAATTTTTAAGGCGAAAACTGCTGGCAACATTGCTGCGTGCTGCGCCATAAATTTAAAGGATTTCTTTTTTTTTTTTTTTTTTTTTACAGTGAGCAACAATATTATGCTAATAATAAAAAGTTTTTATTTGCCAATGAGCTACAAGTAGCCATTGTGGAAAAATGGCACGATATTTCTGTATCTGTACTTAATCACCTGGTCATTTCTATGAAAAACTAAGCTTCTCAGAGTAGCTAAATTATGACAAATTGAATGCACTAAGAGATATAAGCTATAACAGAAAACGTTTAAATACCGTTAGTTTCATTTTCAAAATTTTAAAACCAGATAAATGATTAAAATAGAAATTTTCCTCTTTATGTAGGTGAAAGCATTGCAAAATACAGGAAAACTATTTGTACCAGGATAAACTAGTCAGATCTGGCAATTCCAAACTGTTTTCTGTGATATGCATGTTAATATGTCCTAATAATTCAGCATAGCAATGCCTCCAGTTCGGTGGTTTAAAGCAAAATCTAATCACCAACAACTTATGTCAACTTATCACTGAATCTAAAGTCTGATGAAAATCCGTGCATTAGTTTGAGATAGAACTACTGAAAAATCTTTTAAAAAAATCTGCATAACAGCGCTATATGTTAGGTCACGTACACTAAAAAGTAATCAGGATCAAATTTTTATCAGAAACTAACTGAATCTGAAATTTGACGAAAATTTATGCATTAGTTCTTGATATACATTTAATGCGAAATCATGAAATATGCAGCGTAGAAGCGCCATCTGTTAGGCGATTTAGGCAAAAAACTAAACATCACTAATTTATATAAAGGACTAACTGAATCTGAAGTAAAAAAAAATAGTGCATTAGTTCTTGAGATAGAACTACTGCGATAATCACGAATAATACACCATAGCAGTCCACAAAGCTGCTCCCAGCTGCAAAATTTGCATCAAAATGTAATCAGCTCATATTACATCAAGTACGAATTTAATCTAAATGTTTATGAAAATCTATGCACTCGTGCTTATGACTACTGTGATAACTGTGAATAATACCGCATAGTAGCACAATCTGCTGAGCGATATACATAAAAAAATAATCAGATTTAGTGTAAATAAATGTCTAACAGAATCTAAAGTTTTGTGAAATTCCGTGCATTAGTTCTTGAGATAGAACACCCGCAAAATTTTGTAACAGAAACACAGACTCGCAGATTCACAGACATACATTTTGTAAATGCATGTTTTTGGGGTTATCTGACTTCTAAAACATAAGAATTTTTCGAAAACCAGATTTCGAAATTTTTCACAAATCCAATACTTTCTCCTTGTAATGATAGAAGAAAATAAAAAGATATATGAGTATTTAAAATATAATAATAATTAACTTTTCCCTGTATAACTGAAATCATTATGCTAGGCAATATATGATTCTTTTAAATTCATGTTATTTCTCACTTTAAAATGCTTTAATTTTCTTTATTTGCGTTGCAACAATTACTTAATTCTCAGAGATAATGGCTCATTTAAGGATGTTTATACAAATGCTGAAGTATGATTGTAGAATAAAGTAAAAAACAGAACAAGTTAGTAATAGTTTTCGAAAGTCTGATACTTCATTCTGATTGTTTAAGAAATTATGTCTGCCTGGAAGGAATTCATACACAAAAGGTTCTACAAAATATTTTCTTTCATGATGAATAGTTTTTTAATAATTTTTATACACTTTTTATATGTTTCTGTAGAATATTATGCTTGAGAGATTTAACTATTATTACTAAGTGGTTAAAAATGTTTCTCAGATAGATAAGTCTTTTATTGTAAAAGTAATAGCATTTTTACATTTAATGATTGTTTTATGGAATTTCAAAACACCTGTATTTCTAAATTATTATTTCTGAGCTTGAAAGTATGAAAAAGTGTGCAAAATGATAGAAATAAAACAAAATGGCATCTCATGATTGGTGGGTATTTTTTCAAACCATTTAATAGTACATTTAAAAGAGATTTACAGCATTCGTTTAGTTCACGACACTTTTTTATCATGCAAGAGAGAAATGCTATCTGGCAAAATTCTAGCTTATTAAAACATAGGAATGTTATAGGATTGCAGGTCATTTTTTTAAATTTCTTATTGATTCAAACTTTTCATTGCATTACAGAATCTGCATGAAGACCGAGAATTCTTTAGAACTAATCCGAATGCTGGATTTCTCACATAGTTTCAAGCAAAAGAACAATAGAGAAAGATTTGAAGCCAGACAAAGATACCAGCACCCGTCTCTAAGAAAAGCAATGCATTGAAAAATCGAGATACCTTGAGTATGTAAAACCGCGTCTGTTCAGCACCATAAAAAATCACCATCGAATTTGTAGATAAACATCTAAAACAACAAACGAATTGGTTGAAACTTTTCGGATCTTTAATTTTGACAGTCCGGATGGTCATGTACTTTTAAAGAAAAAAAAAACCTATTTTCGACGCGCTAACAAAGTGGAACCTCCTTAATGATTTTAGCTATTTTTTCTTCAGGAAGTAAGCTTAGATATGTTTTTCTTGAAGAAGGAAAAAAACGTACCTATATTCGCATTGATAGAATGCCTGTTAAAAAAGACTTAAAGAACATAAATGCTTCTCATTTTGACTCTAAAATAAGTGAAGTCGTTAAGATAAAACAATATTTCCACATTTGATTGGTTGGCAGATATCTTGGAGCTAAACACTGCGAAGAATGTTTGTAATATTAGTGCGTAATACTTATTGAATAAATTGTCAATTAATCCTGCGTAACTCGACATCAGAAATAAAATTTGTCATTTGACTTGAGGTGTTTTATTACCTTGACAATTTCAAAACCTTGTAAATTCTACACCGCAGTGCTGTATAAAAAGTTTTAAGCACAAAGGATGCACAATTGACAAGTAATATTTCTAAAATTAATATACATACAAAGAAAGCTAGATGTGTTTCGTTTTTATCATTTTGCTTCTACACTGTAAAAAAAATTCAAGAGGTTATTAAAAATTTTTTAGTTAATTTGTATTCCACAAAATTTTTTAGTAACCATTAGAAACTTTTTTTTGCAAGTGAAACAAACATTTCTTTTGTAAACTGAACAAAACAATTTTTTGTATAACTAACTTAAAACTTTTTAGTATGAGCCACCAAGCAAAATTTAGTAATAGTTCCAAAATTATCTTTAGTAACCACTGCGTGTGCCCGAAGGGCAGGAGCTTTTTTAGAGCTGCATCCAGTGGGTAAGAAGACAGACTTCTGAAGCGGAAGATTTTCGGCAAAGCCCCAATAGATGGCAGCACCAAACATTGCTACTTGCTCCGGCAAGATTTTCATAATCCCTTTATTTAACGAGTACTTACACTGCATACATTCGGTACGTCCTAGATGGTGTCCAGCATCGAACCCGGGATCTTTCAGCCTGGAGTTCGGTGCTATAACCACTAGGCTATCACGGCCACAGCAAGTGAGATTTAGTAACATCTATTAAAAATATAAAACTATTAACTCTATTCGTTGGTAGATTTTTTCTAGTAATTCTTACAGATTTTCTTGTAACCGAGTAAGATTACAAAAAACTTTTTAGTAATTACAAGGATCACTAATTTTTTTTTAGTAGATCGAAGCTTTTTTTTTACAGAGTACTGCATATCGGGTGAAAATGCTATTTAAAATATTGTAATCAATTGTTCAAGAGGTTATAATTTATATTTATGTTGGCTATTTAGTTTGATAAAATTGATTATGGTTTATATGTTAATACAAATCTATTTATTACTTAATCAGTAAAATGAGCTTTCCTGACACATTACACCCCGTGTATAAGAAAATTTTATAAGCTACGTACTCACTCCAAACAATAAGAGTCACTTTATACATAAACTTTTAGTTATCAGTTTCATAAAATAAAAGCCAGTAAAAATGGATATAACGATAACGTCGCGATCATTTTGAGAGGAACTTTTGCTAGATAGATATCGGTTATTTTAAGACAATTAACTCTTTAATAATTTGCAGAAGAAATGCTTTTTTAGTAACATGGTCTGTGTTAATGCGGAAATAAACTGATTATTTTACTATAAAAGGTAAATGAATTACATCCGAAAAGTATGAAAAAAAGATGATTTTTTTTGTTTTAAAAATATTTATTTAAATCTCAGAAATATGTTGGTTTCTGAGGTAATGAAAATAAAGGAATGATTTCCGAAATTATGGAATAGATTGAAATAGGCTATATTATATTTCAGTCAACCTTTATTAAGATATATCCAGATTAAAGAACACTTTTTCCCACTTGCAAAGTTTGAAAAGAGACAAATGTTTTTTTTTTAATTTAGATCCTATATTAATAAAGGTTGACTAAAATATAATGTAACCTATTTTAAATTATCCATGATTTCAGAAAGTGTCCTTTTATCTTCATTAAATAATATTATAGCATAATGTAGATGTATTTGATTAACATGTTATATGTAAATGTATTGAAATATAATCCGATTTCGGTTATTCGGTATTTTTCTTAGCTTTAAAAAAAATGTTGTATGGGAAAAAAATATAATAAGGAGCCATCTAACAAAAACACAAACACACGCAAAAAAAGACAAATTTACATCAGCAGCAGCACCTTTGGAAATTCAATAAAGTGATTGCGTAAAAAACCATGTTTAAAATGCATAAATATACATTAGAGAGCTTCATTTTGTAAAGCAAAAAATAAAGTGCAAACTTTTGAAGACTTTGCTTACATCCCAAGTCTCAGTGCTGTAAACTTATACATGCCAATTTAAAAGAAGATTTGACATTATAAATATTCATAAACATATTCATTAACTATTTTTTTAATTAAGTGTTTCTGTTAAAATCTGGAATAAATAAAATGTGCATATCTTAATACTTTAAAAAGAAGAAAATAATTAATTTTTTTTATATAAATAAATATGTTTTAAAACTATACCTTTATCATTTGTCTTACCTGTAGCGTAAAGATAGACATGAATTGATTAGTACCTGGAAAGAAAACGTTTTCAAGGCTTAAAAGACAGAATATAAATTCCCATTAACTCAGTTAGATAACAGGCCTGAAACAATGAAAGATGGTTCAACTTTTAAAACACGTCGAGTTGTTCGATTTATAACCTAAAGGAAAGAGCAATGGAAACTGTTATGGAACTTTAATGAGTTTAGATGCGGCACTTAGATTAAACAGCAGACGATTCCCGTCATCTAAATAAATGATATGGAACATTTTTATTTTATTTTCTAACTGAGAACGGTTGATCCTTTTGCTTTTCATTTTATTATCTACTTGATTTATATTGTTTTCTTTTTTGGAATATATACTCGCTTTTGAAAATTAAAGTTTTCAGATGCAATGATGATATTTAAGATTGTTGCACAATTTAACAACATTTTTTAAGTAATAAAAAATCCCGACATAGAAAAACAACACGTGACTTTTACGGATATTCGCTTTCCTCTACACCTACTCTAGTTTAAATCTGATAAATTTAGCAGCATCTAAAAATATACTCTCATTTCCATATGATGGTAAATAAAACTAAAATATTTCCTTGAAGTTACTTGAAGGAATCCGAGTTCTTAAATCTCATCACTAGCTATCTTTTATAGCAACCAAATTCTTATTTTGGTTCCCATTTAAAAGTTTAATTATCTACTAAATATGAAAGACATATATGAGAATCCCACGATACAAAATACTTCAATGTTAGAGATTTCACCAGTTTTAGATAAATGTGATCAATGTGTGTAACCCCTAAATATTATCCACTCATCTTGATACATGGCATTTATAAATCTTTTAAATCACCTAGTCGGAGGGGTTAAGCAAAGTCATATGAAAATCATACCTTTAGATAAATAAAACCCGCTATTATACATATATGGGAGATTCTCAAAATAGGGGACAATTTCAAAAGTGAAATCTTAAAAAAAATACTGTTAGCAAAATTTCTGAAAAAAATAGGTGTTGTTAATATAGTATTAGGTATACTTTACATGTAATCAGCAGAGCTAAATATTTAAAAATTAACTTAAAAAAATAATTAGTATTTTTTGAGCCATGCTAATGACAAAACAAATTGTATGGAATAAATATATTAAGAAATTTTTATTTTCTTCCTGTTTAAATATTTTTTTCTATATTTATTAGCCTTCCTTTACAGCAAATGGTTTCCATTTTTACATATATACATATAAGGAGAATAAAAACATTACCAAAGAGCAAACTTTGTTTACATGAGCAACATTCTGACACTAACAATGTAAGAAGTTGTCTTAGTGATTTTCTGACAGATTTAATGCATATTTTAGGGATAATAAATGTAATACCTAAATTTATATGTAAAATTAAACTTTGTAAAAGATACAATATAAGCAATGGTTACATTTATGCACATAGGAGTCTTCAGCATGGACAGAAAAACCATGCTAATGACACTGATATTTGTCCATGCTAATGACAAATTTTAATTTAAATAAGATTATGAGCCATAATATAATCACAATGCAATAGTCCTTTCTGGGGCTTTTTAAAACACAAAAGTCCTATGCAAATAAGTAAAATAAAAATTTTAATTATAAAATAAACATGAAAATTATTATCCATTCTAATGACATACAATTGATGTACGCCCCTAATATTCAACTTCTATTCTTAAAATACAATACATGCTTCTATTTTCAGGCTGGGATAAAATGGCTACTTGTTGCCATGGAGAAACTTTATATTTTCAAACTATTGTCATAAGTGAAAATGAAATTTTGATTGTTAACCAGCTGTTATAGTATGACCTTCTTTTGAAAATAGAATATAAAGGACAAACTTTAATTCTTTTTTTATATACTATAATTTTATTTTTAAAAAGAAACTTATTGGATAAATCCTCTCCTTGATTAATTTAAAGAAAGAATAACATTTGTTTTATTTTATAAACATGATAGTAACTCTTTAAAAAGCTAGTATATACAAGGCACAGCTGCTGTGGACATCCATGCTAATGACATTTTGAACATTTATTCTATTATTTTAAGATGTTTTTAACTAAAAAGTGAGTAATTCTTGAGTGCAAATAATGAATAATATTAAGACAAACATATCTAAATATAAAAACATGACAGAAAACCTCTCAATTTTTTTTTTGTATGCCGAAAGACATAAATTGTCCCCTATTTTGAGAATCACCCATATATGTTTTTGTCATCCATTTTCACATGTGCACAATGTGTTTATTACAACAGTTTTTTAAATTTCTGAATTTTAGTATTCATGATAAAGAGCAGAGAAAAAAACTCTAAACATATGTAGAGAGTTTAGTGTTATTTTTTATTAATCTTTAACAATCCATTAACATTTAATATTATTCATTAACTTTTATTTATTTAAGAGTTTCGCTTAAATCTGGAATAAATTAAATATGTATATCTTAATACTTTAAAAGAAAAAAGTAATTTAAAAAAAACATTCTCAAATTAATCTGTTTTAAAACTAATATCTATCATTCGTCTTACCTGTAGCGCAAACATAGACATAAATTGATTAGTACCTGGAAAGAAAACGTTTTCAGGGCTTAAAAGACTGAATATAAATTCCCATTATCTTAGTTAGATAACAGATTTGAAACAATGAAAGATTGTTTAACTTTTAAAACACGTCGAGTTGTTCGATTTATAACCTATAGGAAAGGACAATGGAAACTGTTATGGAGCTTTAATGAGTTGAGATGCGGCACTTAGATTAAACAACAAACGATTCCCGCCATCTAAATAAATGATATTGAACGTTTTTATTTTATTTTCTAACTGAGAACGATTGATTCTTTTGCTGTTCATTTTATTATCTACTTGATTTATATTATATATTTTATTGGAATATATATTCGCTTTTGAAAATTGAAGTTTTCAGATGCAATGATGATATTTAAGGTTGTTGAATAATTTAACAACGAAAAATTTTTTGGTAATAAAATTCCCCGACATAGAAAAACAACATGTGACTTCACAGCAATTAGCATAAAATTAATAAAGACAAAACGAAAAATTACTTCAATGTTATAGATTTCACCAGTTTCAGATAAAAGTGATCAATGGTGCAACACCTAAATGTTATCCATTCTTCGTGAAACACAGCGTTAATATCTTTACCACACCCAGACTCGGGAGTTAAGCAAAATCATATGAAAATCATATCTTTGAAAAAATGGAACACTAAGATACATATATCTGTTTATGCCATCCATTTTTACATGAGATAACACAATGTGTTTGTTACACCAGTTGTATAAATTTCTAACCAATTTTCAATTTTAGTATTCAATATAAAGGGCAGGGAAAAATTTTCAAATAATATAGAGACTTTTATAACTAAAGTATTTTTAATCGTTAACTATCCATTAACATTTAGTATCATTCATTAAGTTTTATTTTATTGAGTAATTTATCTTAAAAACTGGAATAAATAAGATGTCAAAAATAAATAAAATGTCAAAAAATCTCAATACCTTAAAAAGACGAAAATAATTAACAAGAGAACTTTTTTAAATAAATATGTTTTCTAAAACTAATATCTTTATCATTCGTCTTACCTGTAGCGCAAACATAGACATAAATTATTAGTACCTGGAAAGAAAACAGTTTCAAAGCTTAAAAGACTGAATATAAATTCACATTAACTCAGTAAGATAACAGACCTGAAACAATGAAAGATAGTTCAACTTTTAAAACACGTCGAGTTGTTCGATTTATAACCTAAAGGAAAGGACAATGGAAACTGTTATGGAACTTTAATGAGTTTAGATGCGGCACTTAGATTAAACAGCAGACGATTACCATCATCTAAAATAAATGATATAGAACATTTTTTTTTTTATTTTCTAACTGAGAATGGTTGATCCTTTAGCTTTTCATTTTATTATCTACTTGATTTATATTGTATACTTTATTGGAATATATACTCACTTTTGAAAATTAAAGTTTTCAGATGCAATGAAGATATTTAAAGTTGTTGCAAAATTTAACAAGTACAATTTTTTAATTAATAAAAAATCCGACATAGAAAAATAACACGTGACATTACAGCAATTATTTTAATATTAATAAAGATAAGTTGAAATAATTACACAAAGAATCCAGTTTTTAACATATTCCAACATATACTAATTTTAATTATTAAAGGTAAAACACCAAACACTTTAAAAACAGCAAAAATAGATTTATTCGACTTGTTTACATGTTTAGGACAACTTCCGGACTTTCTAAACAAGCGAAGAATTGATAGAAGCAGGCAAACTGACTAAACAATACTGCATCAACTAAAAAAAAAAGAAAAAAAGAAAAGAAAGATCAAAACTGATTTTTTTTTCTTTTAAACCTACTTCATAAGAAGTCTTGCTACTTAATGTTCATGGTAGTAAATTAGAAATAATAAAACCTGCCAGTACCATAGGAGACTACGCTTCTTCAGCAAGCATAGTAACTAACAAGGAGTGAGCCAACTTTACTCATCACAGATTTTGATTAATTTAATATACATTGTAGAGTAGAGAGCCCTTAGTCTTAGGTTCAACTTACTTTATACAACATTCTGTAGTTCTTTAGAAACAAGGCGGAGGGTTTTCTAATGCTATACGATAAATTCCAATGCTAATACAACTTAAATGCTTACTTTATAACAAAAGTATAACGTTGATCGAAACACAGTTATCAAGACGTTTGCTCGGTGTTCAACGGGCTCGAGCTCGATACCAAAACACGCTAGAGTTGTTTATCATATTTTTTGTTTTATAAGTATACTTGTAATTACATTTAAATAATCTCAATTAAAAATCTTAATACCATATCTTAAGGAAACACTTTCCCCTTCAACCGGTCAAAAATGCCAGAAAACTGATTCAATTTCCATACTTTTTCACAGAATAACTAATAAGGTTAAATTTAATGATATTTTTTTGACTGTTTGTTTGTTTTGTACGTCACTCTGCCCATGATATCATGTGTTCATTTTAATTTAGGGACTTTAAATAGATTTTTAGTCAAAGATAATACTTTGCTTAGTACAATGAACTACGATTTTTTAATAATCTTCATTTATAATATTTTTATTTAATAATAAAATTTTTTAAAAAGTACATTTTTAAATTTTCTCACCTATTTTTTAATAAAATTTTTACTATTAAATAAAATTCTGAGATTTTAGCTAATTTTATAAAAAAGTATAATATTACTACACACTGAAAATTTTAATCCATTAACTTCAACACTTTTTGAGAAATCATACGTACAGTGATAAATCGTAATAACGAAAACAAAAAGACAGTAAATTACTTAATTAAAATTTCCTAATCAATTTAAATATTTTCTCTTAATTTCAATGTTAACGTATTCAAACTTTGATTTAGAATTTTTGATTTTTAAAGCATTATTTCACATAATTTAAAGAGTTCTGTTATTGAATAACAAAATTACAAAATCATTACAAAATCTCTTGTAGCGCCATTTTGTTGTGATAAAATAAAACTTATTCAAATAAATAAAATTTAAAAAACAACGATGAATGTGAAAGTAACATAATTCAAAGATGAAGCATCTGTTTTTCAAATTTAAAAATATTTAATATACAAAAAATATTTTGTAATTTTTAATATTTTGGTTAATTTTTAATATAATCATGTTTCTTACTTAAAAAAACAGAGAAATGTTATCGTTGTATTGACTTCTCTTGTTAAGGCAATGCATAAAGGTTTTTTTTTTAATCACGTATTGACGCAATTGTTCAATATCATTGCATCGATAAAAAATACGGAAAATTCATTTTAAAAGGGATTTTGAAAAAATTAACAGTTTTATGATGTTTTTTACAACTATTTTGATACAAATAAAAAAATAATGGTTTATGATGGTTTATGCCACTACTTAGTTCCAAATAAAAAATTAACATTTTTAGGATGTTTTATCCAACTATTTAATTATAAATAAAAAGGTAAATAGGTTAAAATCATATTTGATACACAATATTATAATTTTTAATTGACATTGGTATTGCTAAATTATAACCACAAGTTCATTTATAAAACATGAAATATGAAAAAAAAGTAGTGCGTTCAGTATCGAAACCGAACCCTCGGAACAATGAGCTAACGCCATACTAATTGAGATACAATCAACATTATCTTTTCACTACAAAGTAAGTAATTAAGTTGTACTATAATATTAGCCCTCTGTTTCTCAAAAATTAAGGAGCGTTGTAAAAAACTTTTTTGAACATGAGACTAAGGGATCTCAACATACCCTACAACATATATTTAAATAATCAAAATATCTTATTGCCATGGTTGTCCCTCTCCTTCTAAATTAGAGTAGACATAACAACTTAATACACTCTTGCTTTGTCAACTGTATATCCACTTTACGTAACATCTGTTAAAATCATCTGTTAAAATCTGTTATATCACTTTAACAGCTTAGAAATAAGAGAAATATGTTATAAAATCAATAAATGGTACGATATACACTACCTGGCCATTGATGAACGTCCACTTGCGATTTTAGACATTTTGTTAAATATCTAGAAAAATACATGAAGAATCATCCCGAAACTCTTAGTGTATAAATATAATAGTATAAGTCATACATTTCTGTGAAGATTTTTTCCCGAAACTTCATAGGGGACCGTCAACAAATTAAAAAAGAATGAATATCTTTTGAATAATCCTGTCATAACTAATGTAGCAAAAGCGCTCAAACTCTAGATTATGATTAAATACCTTATTGTAATAAACTGTTTTCATATTATGCAAATAGCATGCATACTCGCAGAGCAATTAAGGTTTTTATAAAAATAGTCTAAAAATTTTCCAAGGTTTTTGCTTATAATTTTCAGAGTTCTTAATGTAAAATAATATTTTTTTTTTGAAAATATGACAAACAATATTGCACACAATACCTTATAATCAGAATTAAAAAATAATAAAAATTGTACGAAAAATGAGTAGGTTTACTAGATAATTTTTCTCTGCGCATGCGTCAACGATATCAAAATTTCATTTGCATATTATGTTAGCTAAATGTATAGAGCAACTTTTTTGAAAGTCTCAAAATCATAGCTTGAAAATTCTGAAAGTAATCGTCTATAGAAAAAGGACAAAATCCGTTGTTTCCAAAATGAAGCAAAAAAATGAGGGATTTTATCCAAATGTTGTAGTACGTCCCATATTGTGTATTCTATATTGACACTAATCTATGAATATATGGATACAACTCCTCTTGTTTTTGCTTCATTTTGGGAATAACGTATTTTCAACTTATTCAATTGACGATTATTTGCAGAATTTTCAAGTTATGATTTTGCGACTTTCGCAACAGTTGCTCTATACATTTAGCTAACATAATATGCAAATGAAATTTTGATATCGTTGACACATGCGCAGGGAAAAATTATTTAGTAAACCTACTCAGTTTTCATACAATTATTATTATTTTTTTATTCTAATTACACGGTATTGTGCGCAATGTTGTTTGTCATAGTTTCAGAAAAAAAATATTATTTTATATTAACAACTCTGAAAATTATAAGGAAAAAACTTGGAAAAATTTGGGACCATTTTTATAAAAACCTTAATTTCTCTGCGAGTATGCATGCTATTTGCATAAAAAATGAACACAGTTTATTACAATAAGGCATTTAATGATAATCTAGAGTTTGAGCGCTTTTGCTACATTAGTTTTGACAGGATTATTCAAAATATATTCATTTTTTTTAATTTGTTAATGGTCCCTTATGGAGTTTCTGGAAAAAAAAAATTTCACGGAAATGTATGACTTATACTATTATATTTACTAAGTTACTATACACTACTATTATACTATACGCTAAGTTTTTCGGGATGATCCCTCATGTATTTTACTAGATATTTAATAAAATGTCTAAAATTGCAAGTGAATGTTCATCAATGGCCAGGTAGTGTATGATGTTTTGAAGCTTCAAACTCATTTTATGCGAAAATGTGGAATAGCCTACTTTAGATCTTAAAGCATCATATATTAGTGCCACTAGTGGCCGAGAGGTTCTATTCTCAAAATTATTAAATGGGTTTGCTGGGTATGAACTTAAACGCGCAAATCGGTGTGACCTTTTGAAGTTTTCTGTGGTTTTCTTCGAACTGTGGATATTTATGCGTGAACACGGGTTAGGATCTTTTAATAAGACCCCTTACGGAGTACACCCCCTCCCGGGTCTATATCGCTCGTTTAGATAACCGGCCGCTATACATAATACCGTAACATCATCTCATATATTATATCAAAGTATTGTTTATGCTTTTATTAGACTCTTAGTCTCTAGAAAAAAATAAAAAAGGATGCATATTACAAGATATATCACAATTCGAAAACAATAATATAAAATGTAGAGTGAAAATGAAAAAAGAAAATGACATTATGTAACGTTAAAATAATTTTTAAATGTATGTTTTATCATTTTTCTAAAAATCAATTTTTTTAAAAAATTTGCGAAGAAAAGGCATTTTATCTATAACAATCTAAACGTTGAACCAGTTTAAATCTCTCATATAAGAGAATTCTAACATTTGAAAAACAGTTCTTGACATAAAAGATATTCAAGTGTGAAACTTTCATCTAGAACGATGAGACGATGCGAAATTTTTTTTTCCGAGCACCTTCGTCGTTCCAAGCCCAAACTCGCACTCTGATTGGTTGTTGCTCCCGGCACTGTTTTCTCGTAACTTGGCGATAACCATACTTGGCGAAAGATACTTCGCTCGTAAGTGAACGAGTAAACCTAAAACCTAACCTACTCATTCTTATTCTTCCTTCATTTTGTGCCCTTGTGTATTATTATCTTGTGTTATTTTATAAAATGGCTAATGCTTTACTTATTAACAAACGGGAAAAATTACTTTGTACTCGGTTCGGAAGGAAATCAAACTCCTCGACGGAAGCATCTACCGCTACGCCAAGTATGATTATCGCCAAGTTACATGAAAACAGTGCCGAGAGCAACAACCAATCAGAGTGCGAGCTTGGGCTTGGAACGACGAAGGTGCTTGGAAAAAAAATTACGCTGAGACGATAGAACCATTTCCCAACCTTAATGAGTTTAGATGCGTCACTTAGATTAAACCTAAAATGTACATATTCCTGTCTGTAGCAGATACTATGTACAAAAAATGAAGAAAAAGAAATGAAGTCGATGGATTATATAACCTTTAACATACTAATTTTAACATAATTTTTTTAATTATTAAGGTAATTTAACGAACCGAAATTCGATATTTGAAATTAAATCATTTTCTATCAGATTTATTTTACATAACTGTAAAGCATTGTTTATGCGTTTATTATAATCGTTATGCTCTGGAAATAAAAGTAATATGTGCATATTACAAGATATATTACAACTCTGAAACAATAATCCTCATTTTAATATGAAATGTAAAGTGAAATTGGGGAAAGAAAGATATAATATCTCTTAGATATAGGTTTTACCTTTTTTTCTAAAAATGTATTATTTTAATTTTTAATTTGTGAAGAAAAAGCATTTTATCTATAACGATCTAAACGTTAAACCGCTTTAAATATCTTAGATAAGAGAATTCCAACATTTCAAAAACAGTTCTTTCCATAAAAGACATTCAAGTATGAAATTTTCATCTAGAAAGTTGAGATGACAGAACCACATTTCCTAATCTTAATGAGTTTAGATGCGTCACTTAGATTAAACCTAGAATGTACTTTTTCCTTTCTGTAGCAGATACTATGTATAAAAAATGAAAATATAAATAAAAATGAAGTCGATGGATACTATCCTTAACATATTACATTTCACAATTTTCAAAAATCATTAAAGAAATTTAACGTACTGAAAATATTTGAAATTAAATGTTTTATTTTCTCAGATTTACGTAACATACTGTAAAGCATTGTTTATGCGTTTATTAGAATCTTTATGCCCTGGAAACAAACAAAATGTATGCATGTTGATACATCATAACTCTGAAACAATATTCTTGTCATTTAAATATAAAATGGTAAAAAAATGATAAGTAATGCTATAATATCTCTTAGCAATAAATTTTGCTATTTTTATAAAAATCTATTTTTTTTTAAATTGTGAAGAAAAACCATTTTATCTATAACAATCTAAACGTTGAACCACTTTAAATCTCTTAGATAAGAGAGCTCTAACATTTGAAAAACAGTTCTTGCCAAAAAAAAAAAAAAAAAAAAAAAAAAAAACATCAAGTATGAAACTTTCATCTGGAAAGATGAGACGATGGAACCATTTCTCAACATTAATGAGTTTAGATGCGTCACTTAGGTTAATCCTAGAATGTACATTTTCCTCTCTGTAGCAGATATTGCGTTCAAAAAATTAAAAAATAAAAGTGTAGTCAATGGATTATATCACCTGCAACATGCTGTATTTCACATTTTTTTAAATTATTAAAGTAATTTAACGAACTGAAACTCGATATTTGAAATTAAATATTTTATTTTTTCAGATTTACATTACAGAACTGTAAAGCATTATTTATGCTTTTATTAGAATCTTTATGCTCTGGAAACAAAAATAATGCATGCAAATTACAAGATATATTACAATACTGAAATAATAATCCTGCCTTTAAATATTAAATGTATAGTGAAAAAGGGAAAAGAAAATGAGAAGTAAAGATATATCTCTTAGATATAGGTTTTACCATTTTTTTAATATTATTTTAATTTTTAACTTGTAAAGAAAAAGCATTTTATCTAAAACGAACTAAATGTTAAACCTCTTTAAATATCTTAGATATTTAAAGCTGTTCAACGTTTAGATCGTAGATAAGAGAACTCGAGCATTTGAAAAACAGTTTTTTTTTTCATAGGAGACATTCAAATATAAAACTTTCATCTAGAAAAATGAGACGATAGAATCGTTTCCTAACCTTAATGAGTTTAGATGCGTCACTTAGATTAAACCTAGACAGTAGATTTTCCTCTCTGTAGCAGATACTATGCACAAAGAATAAAAATAAAAATGAAGTGGATGGATATTACCTTTAACATACTATATTTCATAATTTTTTTTAGTTTTAAAGAAATTTAACGAATTGAAAATATTTGAAATTAAGTATTTTCTTTTTTCAGATTTACATAACATAACTGTAAAGCATTGTTTATGCGTTTTTTAGAATCCTTATGCTCTGGAAACAAACTAAATATATGCATATTACAAGATACATCATAACTCTGAAACAATATTCCTACCATTTAATTTAAAAATTAATAATAAAAATTTAAAATAAAATGAAAAGTAACGCTATAGTATCTCTAAGTGATAGCTTTTACCATTTTTTGAAAAAACTTTTTTTTAATTGTAAAATTTGTGAAGAAAAAGCATTTTATCTATAACGATTTAAACGTTGAACGCTTTAAATCTTTTAGATAAGAGAATTCTAACATTTGAAAAACAGTTCTTTCCATAAAAGACCATCAAGTATGAAACTTTCATGTAGAAAGATGAGATGATACAACCGTTTCCCAATCTGAATGAGTTTAGATGCGTCACTTAGATTAAACCTAAAATGTACATTTTTCTCTCTGTAGCAGATACTATGCACAAAAAATGAAAAAAATAAAAATGAAGTCGATGGTTTATATTACGTTAAACTTACTACATTGCACATTTTTTTTAATTATTAAAGTAATTTAACGAACTGAAATTCGATATTTCAAATTAAATATTTTATTTCTTCCAGATTTACTTTAAAGAATTGTTACTTCATAGAAGGCGTAAATTAAGGATATCTTCGCCAACTTATGAAAATTGCGTCTGTAAGACAAATTTTTTATTCCGTGTGTAATAATAGATTTAAATAGGTGTATATATTTATGGCATTTTAATGATACATTAAAGGATTTTCTGCTCAATTTCCACACTCCATAATATAATGCTTACAGTTTGATCTAATTTGTTATTTGAGGTTTGTAATACTGTCATTAAGAATTCATTATTTTTCAATGATAATAATGAAGTGTTAAACATAACAATACATACTTAATTATATGAAAAATAACCACATTTTCCTTTTCGTATTCAAGAAAATTTCTTTTTAAGGGAAAAAAAATATATATGTATTTTCGGCACAGTAAAATTCATAAAAAATGAAAAAATAATTGACTTACACCGGAATGTACAATGACATTTTTAGAAATTAAATCCCGTGCTTATCAGTGCTTAACAGTGTATTCACTTTGAGGAGGCTTCCGAGTTGTCATCAACTTTACGCCAAGTCTATTCATGAATGTCTTTCAATTAATGAACCATTGGGAGGAATAGCCTAACTGAAGTGTAAAAACTTCGTAACAAGATTTTTTTTAAATAGTTTAAATATACAAGAAAGATACTTTTGGTGGTGTTAAATTTAGCTTAAAAAATAATTTTAGTATGATAATATGAAGAGAAGAAATAAAATAATTAAATGGTAAAAGAGAAATTTGAAGGTTTAAAGAAAACTAACCAGAATTATGAAGAAACTAACGGACAAAGCTGGTAAAGGCCGGGCAAGCAATCGATGTGCTAGATGGTATCGCACAGTGTACAAAAAAAATACAATTTTTTTAAAAATCATACATTTCTTTCTTCTTTTTCTTACTTACTAACATTAAATATCGTTACTTAAATTTACATTGTAAATGCAAAATTTTATTAAAATATTCTTGATGCCGTTTAAAAATTTGGAATTATAAAATTACGTAGTGTGCCCGACGTGAGACCACTGCGCCATATAGGATTAGAGAACGAAATTTATTAAAATATTATAGTATAAAATATTTTATTGTGCTACAATTATTAAATCATGTATTAAATTAAATCTTCCTCAGCTGCGATGCAAGTGCGTCATGTTTCTAATTAAATATCAGGGTTTTAATGCTTGTTAGTATTTATTGCATAAAACATAAATTATATTTAGTAATACATAAAATGAAAGAGCAACACAAACAGTTTTACCAAACAAGCTTACGACTGTTCAATGTGAGTACCTTTCATCACAAGGTACACATAAATTCTATAGCTCAGTTTTTCCCAAATGTTGATTAGCAAAGAATATCTATTCAGACGCTCACCAAATCTGACGGCGTGTGGTTTCTACCTGTGGTGGTTCATAAATGATCGTGTGTATGTACCCCCACTTCCAGCCGACCATTGCACTTGCTGCAACAATGATCCCACAAGCACTAATCAAAGTTTGTGAAGAGTTCGTTTATCGACTTAATGTGTGCCGTGTGGCGAAAGGTGCTCTCATTGAACACTTGTAAAATTATAGGTAAAATTGTTTAAGCTGCTCTTTCATTTTATGTATCAATTATTATTCTAAGTTTTAAGTAATAAATACTAACAAGCGTTAAAATTAATTTCGAAACATTCTGTATTAAATTATGTCTTAATAAAATATTGAATCATAGTTACATTTTGTTTGTTTGATTGATTTAATGTAAATTTTGTAGGGTAAATACGCATATTTTAATCTGAGTGAATTCGTGCATTTTCAGAAATAAAAGGAGAAAAATACAAAGTACATAATCTGTAATTTAGAACAAATTTGCTAATAATGTTTGCATAATTTTTGAAACATGTTTTTATTGATTTTTTTTTAATCTTATTATTCGATGGGTGCATTAGATGGCGCAATTGAAAAACAAGTTTTGCATTCATAAAGTTCTTGTTAAAAAATAAATATGAAAAAAAAAATTAAGGCATCTTACTGTTTAAATTTCTGTTCATTAAATAGAAATGAAATTTTTATCTTTTAAGAGGACAATTTACCTAAAAATTCAGCAAAAAATCTATTTTCTTTTTCTGTTTTTTAATAAGGTAAATTGAGTGGGGATGCCATAGATTTTGATTTAATTGTTATAAAAATTACCTGTTGATTTTGATTGTTGACCCCAAGGTACGAGTAAGATGGGGAACGGAAGACCCCGGACCGCCCACTGACATGAAGAAGCCTGAATCCGGATTTGCAGAAAGGATAGGTATCACTATTTTATAAAAGCATCAGTTATTTCTCTTGATATTTAAACTAAGACTTATACAGGTGAAAAGAGAAGTCACATAAAAAAATTGTATACTCACTAGAAGTGTTGAAACGAAATATCTATAAAAAACACCATTAAAAAAATGGAAAAAGAAAGCAAACCAAAATTGAACTATCATTAGGGAACTATTTTGTTTAAAACTGAGCAACGTGGAGTTTCCCTACAGCGCCTGCACGTATGAAAACTACCTGATACGGCATCTTGTGTAACCAGGCATCACACCACAAGTCAATTCTATTAAACGAAAGTTTATTTAATTGTGAATACGTTGACATCTCATTTTTACGTATACCACAATTATATCGCAAGATATTGTAAGTTTTGTCATTACACCCAAGACAATTACCTATGCAATGTGAAACTTTTAATTGGCTTTTTATCCATGTTATATTTTCGTCACTTTCTTGTTTTAAAAATGCTAACGCATGTTATGCATTTCAAACAAAAAGTAAACATTTTTGTGCAGTTTTTACATTACATATGTGATAAATGTACGTATAAAATAAATCTGCTTTTTTAAAGGTGTGTTCGATTTCACCTTTATACATCTATATCAGTAAAAAAATTAAATTAAATGTAAAATTAAATGTAAAATTAATCTAAATTAATTTTAGATGTATCTAAAAATAAATACAGTCTTACGTAATACACATTTGGGAATCATAAAAAAAACATCGGGCTAAAATATCAATACTGTAAAAAGTAGTAGGCTCTTTTAAAAGTGAATTAAAAAAATAATTAAATATGCAGTTAATTCTTTTTGTTCAAATATTCACTGTTCGTTCAATATTCAAATGCAATGAATTCACCATTTGAACTGGATTTTCGTTCCCAAAACAATTCCTTTATTATGCAACAGCGAAAGAAGTCGCTGATATTATCTTCATTTTAAAATAAATGAGTTCATTTTAAAATTATTCGAAAATTTCTCTTTGATATTTTTGAAGTTGAAATAAAGTAACATAGGTAAATATTCATTGTAATAAACCTTACACAAAATAACATTTTATTTAAAAAAAAATTCACATTCAAAAAAAGTTAGAAACTGATATAAAGGCAGTTGATAACATTTTATGACAATATCTGCATGTCTCTTTTCTTTCAATACAGATATTCGGAAATTACTTTTGAAATATCAAAACCAAGGAAAGATATGGAAAAATACTGAAAATACTTTTGCATTTTACAAAGTACGATTCAACATTTAAAAGACAGGAGTAAAGGGAAAATATAAATGCAGAAAACGATTAATGTTGCTCGCAATTTAAAACCTTCAATGAGTATTTCAGTTTTAATATTTCAGCATATTGAAAATAGCATATTTGAAAATCAATATTATGTAACTGATGTGGTGTGAAAATTAATAAAACATGTATATTAAATGTTGTAACTTTGAAACAAATAAGTAAAAATAAATCAATATATCTTTACAACAGTAAAAAGATGAATAAAGTGATGAAAAAGTGATAAATTTACTAAAAAGCTCAATTTAACCTCTTGTGTCAATCATATATACTAATCTTGTTATCAAAATTGATTTTTCTCAAAGAATATGTAACGTGCAACGATGAATAAGTTTTTTAATGTTTGTCATAAATAAGTTTTAAGTTAATAAATTAAAGCTATCATTTCAAAAACCATATAAATCATTTTTTTCCAAGCAAACCTTTTTTGTGCCAGATGTTTCCCTTAAAAGGTAGAGCCATGATCTGGGTAAGAACCACAAAAGTCATTGAATCATTTCTTCGTCAACCAATATCCTCTAGTTTTTGTTCATTCCTTAAAAAACATAAATCGGCGACTTAAGTGGTTCTAGCATGCAGTACCAGATGTTGTTACAGCCATAAAGTTCGATTTTATGTAAAATCCTTCTCTTTCCATACATACCAATACAAAGCATTTTTTATTTACGACAATTATGGATTCATCATTTTTATTTAAAAAAAAAATCTAAAAGCAGGTAATCCATATTTTAACAAGCATCACAAAGTCATTTCTAACATGTAAGAAATTTTCTTATGTTGTTGCATTATATTTAAAATAATATTAAATCATTTATTTAGCATTTATATCTGATTACGCATTTATACACACAATTTCACTGTCATTCTGATAAAAAATACACAATTATAGCCGATGGATTTATTTGTGGACACGTAAAAGATTCATTTATCTTGATGAAAAAATTGTCAACCACTGTATCACTTCCATCCGCCAAAATCTGCATCAAGAGTGTCAATTAATAGTTAAGGAATTCCGGAAGAGCGTATGGCACTTTATCAGAACATATTTAGCTAGCCAACTGTCAATTTGAAGATAATCCAATTGAGAATAATGAAGTATATTATTATGCACCAAATTTACATATAAACATAAAAATGTTCCCTTACAAGTGTTATCTTCATTAATTTTGATTAAAAATATGTTTAATAAGATTGCTTTATTCAAATTGAATATGACCTATCTTCATTTCTTGCTACAACAACATAAATCAAGAACAGTTTTCTGTTATTATTATTTTTATTATTCAAAAATTATAAAAATTATTTGATATTTACAATTTTGAAGTCCAAACTCAATAATCACCCCTCGCCCCCCCAAAAAAGGAAAAAAGAAAAATTCATAATTGCATTATTCTTTTGTGAATAATGCAATTTATTTCAATTCATTGAAAGTTCAGATTTTGTGACTTATGTGGTCTTTGAAATGACCGATTCAATTTATTTTAAGACATCCTTCACATTTGCTGGCAATAGGTAATAAATCGTCAAATTTCCTTTATGGTTACAGTTCACTGTAAAGAAACAAAACATGGAATTCTATTCAGTAAAATCATAGAAATCTGTATCCTTAATGATGCGTTTTATCTATACAAATTATTACTGCACATAAAAAAGATATAAATGCATCTTATAAAATTACACAGAGTCGAATCAGCTCTTTATAATCAGGGGTTGGTCTGTTCATTTTTTAAATGTTCCGTAAGAAAATTTGAAATTTCCTCTGAGTTAAATATTTTATATCTAATATTTCACTTTCAATAACATTTTTGCAATTAGACTAATCCTACTTAGACCACACAATCTGTAAAATCTAAAAACTATCTGCATGAGTGGCAGTGGTTGTGCGCACTTTACAATCAAAAACAGTTTTTAGCATAATTTATAAATTATAGTGGCGATATGGTAAATACAGAAAACATATTTCCTTTAATAATTTCTATAGAAAAATGCAGGTTCTTCTTATGCGACTGTGTTTACTGCCGTGATATCAAAACACATTTCTGGATTTTACCAACTTCCCCCCACTCTTGAACTGCTGAAAATACAGCTTTTGCCGGACTTAGTTTAATATTATTTTCAATTTGAGGAACTCCTATTAACTATTCTAAATCTCCACAACTAATTAAAAGTGCTATCCTTTTTACATTTTGTTTGTCAAAATGAGGATGTAGTTAACCATCCTAGTGAATAACAGTTCTAAATCGGAATTTTTGAATCTATTTTTAACCAGCTCAGTACCTAATTTTCGAAATAATTACTTCCGAAGTCTTTTTACACCTCTATTTAAAATTAAAATCTGTGATTAAATGTTAGGTATATTGTAAGTCTAGCACCTTCTCTCTTGTTCATTTTCACCTAGCAATTATTATAATATAAAGTACATTATAAAGTATAATATAAACAACATTAAGTGTACTACAATACGTTTATAGAATAAAGACAAAATGATATACAGGGCCACACAAAAAATTAGATACATATCCGGTTATGTATGGGAATCATGGGAAATGGAATTTCAGTAGTTCCAAACGTATTTCAGTCTTAAAATAACTTTTACATTATTCAAAATGTATTGGAAAGTGTTTCTTAATGTATGCTTTACGCATAATTTATTCACGCATTTTTTAATTACACGCACTTCAATTTGTGCCTAACACCTTAAAACCAGAAAATATTTATTTAAACTGGCATATCTTTGTAAATTTTGCAGATATGAAGATGGAATTTTTTGTGTTTAATTCAAGAATGGAAAAAGAAAAATTTCCACAATTGAAACTTTGGGGCAAAACTGATTTTAATGATGTTATAATGGTTGAAATATAATTTAAATGTCATTTATTACTAATATGTTTTCTAAGTAGAACGGGGTGCGTACCATTTGTATAGCATTTACACAGAAAAGAATTCAATTACACTAATTTTAAATAGCAAAAACTGCTATTCGCAGGTCCCCAATTTTGCCACGTGTCTGACATAAATGAGTGTCTAGATAAATTTAGAACAATAAGTCTTATGTAGAATGTTTAGAAACCATTTCAGGGCTACGCAAAAGAATACACAGGCATTAAAGGCAATGGACAACAGTTATATTTTGGTACATTTCCCAGGTGCATTATATTTTAGTGTAATTCAATATGTGTCAACAATATAACCAAATTCATATTCAAAATTTAATGAAAATTTATACATTTGCCGTCTATGGATAGTAATTTCTATAAGTTGTGTTGTGCGTTTGCAAGTTGAATTAAAATTTAGCATACTTTTAAGTATACATAAATCGTATAATGGGCTACAAAAAATTTTCCAATACCTAAATAAGTATAGCCGGTAAGCACTAAAATATCATTTTCAGTTGAATTATGAATAATAAATAAGATAAATACATTCAAAACACATAAACATGCTCAATGGTATCCATGAACAAGAACTTTTATGTAATCTTGTACAAATAAAATTAATTATTAAACATAATATCGACGTTACGAAATGGAAGTTCAGGTTTCTTCAGAAGAAATATGATGATGAAGGGTATAGAAGTCTAAGCTTCCAAAAGCTCCCTGTCGAGTCTTGATCAATTATATGAATAGAAAATTGGAGTGAATAATACACCAGATAATCTAAAATTTAAAAAAAAAAATTGAGTTGAATCGAAATTTTGCTTGCAAATCATGGAGTGTCCCAGCTAAAAATGAACTGCAGAAATTTAACAAAAAAACTGCAGTTGGAAGACTGCGGTGAATTGGCCATTTCCACTATAGAATTTTTGCGGTTGATACAACTACAAAATTACTGTAGTTTGTAAACTGCAGTAATTTCGTGGTTGCTGTATCGACCTAAAAAATACCGCAGTTATTTTGTAGTTGCATCAACCTCAAAAATTCTGTAGTGGAATCGGCCAATTCACCGTAGTCTTCCAACTGCAGTTTTTTCTGCAGTTCATTTCTATCAAGGCTCGCTGGAAGAAAACTTTTTAGCTTTTTGTTACAAGCTAAACACTTCTACGGTTTACAAAATCAATCTTAATTGAAATCTTTCTTTTTCATGTCAACAAATATTTTGGTTAACTTGACAATAATATGAAAATGAAATAACCTTGAATATTGCCAGGGTAAAAAAAAATTCTTAAAAACACAATTTATGTCGGATGAGATTATTTACCTCAAAAGATCACAAAAAGACGAGAATTTCAGCAACACATCATTGAAAAAAAGCGAATTTCATAGAAAGATCAGAAAAAATACTCAAATTAACTCTAGCACCAAAATAGTAGCTAAAAAATTCTAGCTATTATTTTCACGCTGAGTTAATGAGTATTTTTCCAGATCTCTCTACAAAATTCGCTTTTTTTTCAATGGTGTGTTGCTGAAATTCCCGTCTTTTTGTGATCTTTTGAAGTAAATCTCATCCTTTGACATAAATTGTGTTTTTAAGAAATTTTTTGACTTAAATCAATTTTTTCTGCAATTTTTTCATGTAAATTTCATTTTCTCTACAAATCAAGATTTCTCGGTATCCTTTAATGAAATTTGGGCTTTTTCCTATGATATTTCGGCTAAAATCACATTCGTGATCCTTTGATTGAAATAGCACATGCTGAGATTCTTTAATGCAGATTGCACTTTCAAAAAAAGAAAAGAAAAAAGAAGCCAGTTTTGCTTTACAGAATTTTTTTCAATTTCACATCTCACAAACCTAGAAAATCAAACTGTCGAAAACTAAAAACACAAAACAAGGATTTTACTATTTTGGATCTGTTGTATGGAAAAAAGGAAATTTTCATGAAAAGTAAAAAAAAAAAAAAAAAAAAAAAAAAAAAAAAAAACTATATATAAAAACAAAAATTAACTTGTTGGAAACAATTTGGAATCTATTATAGTTTTCAATTAGAAATGATTTTCATCTATGGTGTAAAATATAAAATTTTCCCAAAAATTTAATTGGTGAAATTTCTTTAAAAATTGAAGAAAAGTCCGAAGAATCTCATCCCTGATTAAATTCATCGAATGCAGAAAAACAGCATATTTTCTCGGTTTATCGCATAAGAAATGGAAAAAATTTCAATTTCTTACATCAGATGCAGAAAATTTGCTAATTTTATCAATTAAGTGAGAAAAACTTGCGAATTTTGTTGATCAGGCAACGAAAGATCGCGCATTTTGTCGGTCAGCTTTGTAAAAAATTGTAAGCTTTCTTGATCAGCTTTGTAAAAAACATGAATTTCCCCGATCAGCTTTGCAAAAATTATGAATTTTCTTGATTGGCTTAATAAAAATTGTGAACTTTGTTGATCAGATGCTGAAAGATAGTGCATCCTCATCATTGGCTTCATAAAAATAATGAATTTTCTCGATCGGTTTTGCAAAATTGTGTATTCCATTGATCAGAAGTAGAAAGAGTTTGGATTTTTTTCATCGTTTTTTTTAAAATAATGATTTTTCTCGATTGGTTTTGCAAAAATTGTGAATTTTATTGATCAGACACGGAAATATTTTGGATCTTCTTCATCGATTTTCTAAAAATAATGGAATTTCTTGATCGCTTTTGCAAAAATAGTTAATTTTGTCAATCAGACGCAGAAAGATTGTGGATTTTCGTCACCAATTTTGTAAAAATAATGGATTTTCTTGTTCGGTTTTGCAAAAATTGTGAATTATATTGATCAGACATGGAAATATTTTGGATCTTTTTCATCGATTTTGTAAAAATAATGAATTTTCTTGATCGCTTTTGCAAAAATAGTGAATTTTGGCAATCAGAAGTGGAAAGATTGTGGATTTTCTTCACCGATTTTGTAAAAACAATGAATTTTCTTGTTCGGTTTTGCAAAAATTCTGAATTTTATTGATCAGACATGGGAAGATTTTGGATTTTCTTAATCGATTTTGTAAAAATAATGAATTTTCTCGATCGCTTTGGTAAAAATAGTGAATTTTGGCAATCAGACACGGAAAGATTGTGGATTTTCTTCACCGATTTTGTAAAAATAATGAATTTTCTTGATCGCTTTTGCAAAAATAGTGAATTTTGGCAATCAGACATGGAAAGATTGCGGATTTTCTTCATCGATTTTGTAAAAATAATGAATTTTCTTGATCGCTTTTGCAAAAATAGTGAATTTTGGCAATCAGAAGTGGAAAGATTTTGGATTTTCTTCACCGATTTTGTAAAAATAATGAATTTTCTTGATCGATTTTGCAAAAATTGTGAATTTTATTGATCAGACATGGAAAGATTTTGGATTTTCTTAATCGATTTTGTAAAAATAATGAATTTTCTCGATCGCTTTTGCAAAAATAGTGAATTTTGTTGATCAGATGCGGAAAGATTGTGGATTTTCTTCACCGATTTTGTAAAAATAATGAATTTTCTTGATCAGACGCGGAAAGATTGTGGATTTTCTTCACCGATTTTGTATAAATAATGAATTTTCTTGATCGCTTTTGCAAAAATAGTGAATTTTGGCAATCAGACGTGGAAAGATTGTGCATTTTCTTCATCGATTTTGAAAAATAATGAATTTTCTCGATCGCTTTTGCAAAAATAGTGAATTTTGTTGATCAGACGCGGAAAGATTGTGGATTTTCTTCACCGATTTTGTAAAAATAATGAATTTTCTTGATCGCTTTTGCAAAAATAGTGAATTTCGTCAATCAGACGCGGACAGATTTTGGATTTTTTTCATCGATCTTGTAAAAATAATGAATTTTCCCGATCTGTTTTGCAAAAATTATTAATTTTATTGATCAGACACAGAAATATTGTGGATTTTCCTCACCGATTTTGTAAAAATAATGGAATTTCTTGATCGCTTTTGCAAAAATAGTTAATTTTGTCAATCAGACGCAGAAAGATTGCGGATTACCGTCACTGATTTTGTAAAAATAATGAATCTTTTTGATCAGTTTTGCAAAAATAGTGAATTTCGTCAATGAGACGCGGACAGATTTTGGATTTTTTTCATCGATCTTGTAAAAATAATGAATTTTCCCGATCTGTTTTGCAAAAATTGTGGATTTTGTTGACCAGATGCGGAAATATTGTGAATTTTCTTCACCGATTTTGTAAAAATAATGAATTTTCTTGATCGCTTTTGTAAAAATAGTGAATTATATTGATCAGACGCGGAAAGATTGTGGATTTTCTTCACCGATTTTGTAAAAATAATGAATTTTCTTGATCGCTTTTGCAAAAATAGTGAATTTTGGCAACCAGACGTGGAAAGATTGTGGATTTTCTTCATCGATTTTCTAAAAATAATGAATTTTCTTGATCGCTTTTGCAAAAATAGTGAATTTTGGCAATCAGAAGTGGAAAGATTGTGGATTTTCTTCACCGATTTTGTAAAAATAATGAATGTTCTTGATCGTTTTTGCAAAAATTGTGATTTTTATTGATCAGACATGGAAAGATTTTGGATTTTCTTAATCGATTTTGTAAAAATAATGAATTTTCTCGATCGCTTTTGCAAAAATAGTGAATTTTGTTGATCAGATGCAGAAAGATTGTGGATTTTCTTCACCGATTTCGTAAAAATAATGAATTTTCTTGATCGCTTTTGCAAAAATAGTGAATTTTGGCAATCAGACGTGGAAAGATTGTGGATTTTCTTCATAGATTTTCTAAAAATAATGAGTTTTCTTGATCGCTTTTGCAAAAATAGTGAATTTTGGCAATCAGAAGTGGAAAGATTGTGGATTTTCTTCACCGATTTTGTAAAAACAATGAATTTTCTTGTTCGTTTTTGCAAAAATTGTGAATTATATTGATCAGATATGGAAATATTTTGGATCTTCTTTATCGATTTTGTAAAAATAATGAATTTTCTCGATCGCTTTTGCAAGAATAGTGAATTTTGTCAATCAGACGCGGAAAGATTGCGGATTACCGTCACTGATTTTGTAAAAATAATGAATCTTTTTGATCGCTTTTGCAAAAATAGTGAATTGCGTCAATCAGACGCGGACAGATTTTGGATTTTTTCATCGATCTTGTAAAAATAATGAATTTTCCCGATCTGTTTTGCAAAAATTGTGGATTTTGTTGACCAGACGCGGAAATATTGTGAATTTTCTTCACCGATTTTGTAAAAATAATGAATTTTCTTGATCGCTTTTGTAAAAATAGTGAATTATATTGATCAGACATGGAAATATTTTGGATTTTCTTTATCAATTTTGTAAAAATAATGAATTTTCCTGATCGGTTTTGCAAAAATACTGAAACATGTTGATTAGACACGGAATGATTGTGGATTTTCTTCTGCGGTTTTGTAAAAATAATGAATTTTCTCGTTTGGTTTTGCAAAAATTGTGATTTTTGTTGATCCTAGACGCAGAAATATTGTAGATTTTCTTCATTGGCTTCGTAAGAATCGTGAACTTTTTCAATCAGCATCATAAAAGTTATGAATTTTTACAATCAGCTTTTTAAAGATCGCAAATTTTTTTAATCGGTTTCATAAAAATTTTTAGTTCTGAATGATGAGAAGCAGTGAGATTGTGGATTTTCTTAATCAGCTTCGTAAAAATTGTGAACTTTCTCAATTGGCTTTATAAAAATAGTGATTTTTTGTTGACCATATGCCAAAAAATTGTGAATTTTGCCAATCGGCAAAGTATAAATTACAAATTTTGTTGTTTATGCATAGAAAAACATGAATTTTCTCATCACCTTTTTGTAAATCACAATTTTATCGATGAAGACCTGGAAAAACCGCAAATTTTGTTGACAACTTTTTTTTACAACTGTTGGCTTTTTTGTTTTAGAAGTAACACTAACTCTATCATTTCAATTTATCAATAGCAATAAACATGACCTGTCTTCACAATTCTTAAAGTATATTGTGAAATTTTTCAATTACATAAATAGTTTTTAAGGTATTAAAAACATATTTATCAAAAATATAATCATTGAAACAGCTCTCAGTACACATAGGTAAAAAAAAAAACAAAAAAAAAAAAAAAAAACAAAAAAAAACAAAGAGAGAAACTTTAGTTTCAAAGTACTAAGCAAATTACTTATAAATAAAGGAAATATTTTTGACTCACATAATATAAACACCACACATGTATTTTGATTTAAGAAATGTAAACAATAGAGAAAAAAGAAAAATTACTTACTGGTGAAATGGTAATCCAACTTTACACTTAAAACCATAATGCTGATAAATACAAAATATGTTTTATTATTTAATGTATAGTGTTTCCTCCAGAATATTTTTTTACAGTTGCAGTGCCTACACTTTTTTAAATTGGCATCCTGACCATTTTAAAAATAGTGAAATCCATTTTACTTCGCTATTTTACTGCTATGCACAGACACCCACTTGCTAATCTTAATCTAAGGAGAATCTTTTTTAAATATCTCATTTGCAGTTCCATAAATTTAACGATTTTGTTTTCACTGGGTAAGTAATCTGTACAATAGTTTTTTTTTTTTTTTTTTTTTTTTTTTTTTTTTTTAAATGAGGAAGTTATACTTATTTTCAGACAAAAAAAAAAATCCTGCAAACAAAATGAAAACAGTAAAAAATGAGCATCGTAGATTGACCTCAGCTAGCATAAAGAATCCTTTAAAAGTATGGAAGTACAAACAAAATATCTAAAAAAAAAAATGTCTTATAAGATTAAAATGACAACGCATATGCTTTCATGCGAGTGAAGGAATATTTCCAAATATTTTTTGTAAATATCTACTCAATACTGTAATGTTTTTATCTGTGTGCCAATAGTAGTTAGTCTTACTGAGTATAATTTTATCATAGTTATTGAATTTTGAAAATAACACATACTTCTATAAGCGTGGGAAGAACATTCATATGCACACAAATTAACAAGCTTAGAGAAAATATTACAATCTTAATTGAATATATCACTTGTGGGCAGCAATAATGGCACAACTCAAAAAATCAGGTTCTGAGATAAATGGGTTTGAAGTTTCGCCTTGTAATGAAAGTAAGGAAGGCAAGAGTGGCATTTCTGCTATCTGTTGGTGAAATACTAAACTACAAGATGTGCCACTGTTGCTGCTGGAAAGAATACCAATCTGCAATGTTGAGAGTGCATTAACTGAAAATTCGTATTGTTCGAGTTGTGCCACTATTGCAGCCCATATACGTGTCTGTCTGAGGTAATTTTACTTTCTAATGAACAGTGACCATTCTCTGATAATCGTCCAAAGCGAGATAAAAAAAAAAAAATGCCACTTCATCAAATTTAAAATAAATATATTAAAGACATCGATAAGCAGGAAAGGTTGGGTTTGGCTCCTGAAGCCATCAGATGACCGATGAAGTTTTAAACTTAGTCTCTGTGACATTCAGGTGGGCCGATCGCAGCAAAGTTTGTGGAACAGTGCTCTGGTTTGTGTGTCCATCGAAGGTCTTTTTACTTTCAGTTCAACAAGGACCATTTGATTGGAGAAGGTAAAAAATGAACTGACATCACCAGACCAAAAAAAAAAAAAACAAGATTAAAGACATAAAAAAAGTAAAAGGGTTAGGTAAAGGCCATCAGACGCCATTTGCGACTTCCAAGTTTAATGTTCAGTAACAGTCAGAAGTGGGCAGATTTAATTCAAAGAAAAAAAATAGACAAAAAGTTTCTGCAATGTCTGGAAGCATACATTTCCTGTTTATTTTTAAAATTAGCTTTTATTCCAAATTTTAATAAGTCATGCAGATTCTTTTTGATAAATTTTAAATCTAAGTTAAAAACATTGCATTGTTTAAAACCATAGCAGCAGTAACTTCAAAATTATACTAAAAAACACGAACATACACAAAAATAGCAATCAATAAAAAACTGATATTGATACTTGAACTCTTTTCTTTATTATAGCCATAAAGAATTATTCAAATTTATAATAAATAGCTATTTGTTAACTGCACCTCTTTTATTATTTTTTAAAGGCTAAAAAAGGTAACATTAATAATCTTTCGATCGTAGATATCCTCATTTGAAATATTTTTATTAATTATGATTTTTTTAAAACAAGGCTCAGTGTTTTGTTAATTATTTAGTCCAATCAAAAAGATAGATCTAGCTCGGTGCATAATTTTACTCATGGCTATATAAATAAATAAATATATCAAAGAAATTTACACACAAAACGGATTACGAACAATAAATACACGCGTAACGTAATACTAATAATACGCCAATAAATCTAACTCGGGGCATAAATTTACGATCTTATCTTAACGTGATTCTATTCAAACACAATAATTAAGCGAAAGTATATAAAAATAATAATAAAACATTGCCAAATCGCTATTACAAGACCGAGCGGGAAAGGGTGACACGCCAGTCTCACATGGTAAACATTAAAGCAATCAAGATATTCAAAGTTGAGTAGTTTCATGTCTTCAACTAAAAATAATGGTGGGGAAAAGGAGATTTTTCGCTGTTTAGCAAAACGGGATCGGCCAATCAGAGGTCTGTATCTTCATGATCTGTTGGTTCTTGGCAAAACTGCTGGGTTTTGATTAGTCAATCTCGTTTTGCTAAATAATGAAAGTTAGAAATCAGCGTCCATTGCGTGAAAAATAATAAAATTTTCAAATGTAAATTTAAAATGAATTATTTAATCAGAATTATCGTTTTCCTTGTTTGTTTTTATAAAGTAAAAGTAATTTTCATAAAAACTGGAAGTCATTTCAGCGGAAAGTATGTTCCGATGTCCCTCCAAGGACTTTTTTCTTTACGAAAATTTCAAAAAAAGGAAACGAGAATTTTCCGATAAGGGGAGGAGGGGGGTGGGACATGACTCCACTCTAATTTTTGAAAACACAATAAAATTTATTCTTTGCAAGTAGCTAGAAAAAAAAGAAACAAAGAATTTTTCGTTAAAAGGGAGGGGGGGGGGCAATTATGGGACAGTCATTTGCCCCCCCCCCCTCTCCTAGATTTTTCAAGATAAGTTGCACAACTTTCTTTTTCTTCTCTTTTGAAACGCATAGAAAAATTTATTACTTGCGAGTATCTTTAAAATTAAGGGAATCAAAAATTCCCCGTTAAAAGCGAGAGGGGGGGGGGGGGGGGTTCGGGATAGGGTAGTGATAACATTTTTTCGATTTTGAAAGATAAAGGAGGGATTGAAAATGTCATCTGGATGGGAGAGAAAATACGCCCATGCCTAATTTTAATTTTTTTTTTTTTTTTTTTTTTTTTTTTGTAATAAAAATGTAATTTTTGAGTAAGGAAATAAAGTAAGAACTAATAAATTTTTCACTAAGGAAGTGGGTGGAGGCGGTGGAAAATCCCTCCTTCGATTTCGAAATATAATTGAGTTTACTTTTATCCGATTAAAGTCTGTCAATTTACTGGACGATAATTAGAGTTATAGTGGAGATACATCAGAAAATATATTTCTAAATTAATGATTAGATTACAACTTCAAATTTACTGTAGTATTTCTGAGGTTATAAAGCCTCACATATTTTTTAATTTATGATTATAAAATGACATCATAAGAACTACAGTATTTTTAAAGTTAACAGCTCACAGTATATTTAAAATAAATTACTACAAAATCACCTCAAATTAACTTTAAAATAACTATAGTGATTTTATAGTTGAGATTGCTCTATAGAGAATTTATAGTTAACTTTAGAAAAACCTCAAAAATACTTTACTTCTTCAAAAAAACTGCAGTTCATTTTCAGCTGGGGTCACTAACATGATCCTGGTAAAAGTGGCAAAATTTGAAATCTTGCATACTAATACACAATCAAGACTTTTTTTTATAATAATAAGCCAGTTTTTTATGCATATATTACACGATAAACCATTATATGCACGCGCGATTTCGACTGATTGTCTGATCAAAAAAGCTATCTGGAACTACAACTATTGCCTTCTCAAAATTCATGTAACAGCCTTTATTATATCCAAATAGAAATGACAAAGAGCTGTATTCTGTTCACTGTCTCTTACGATGTTACTTCTCTATGTTTGTATACTTTTCAACATCTTATTTATCCTAAAGATGACTGAAGAGCAGCTCAAAACGTTTATGTTATATTTTATCATAAATTTTATTTATATAAAATCATAAAAAATGTTTATGTGTACTATTGTACACATTTATGTGTTTTTAACATATATATCTTATTTATTATATTTTATGAGGCAATTGTCCTACATATTTTAATGATTTATAAGTTTTATAAAAAAGGATTAATTAGATATCTTCTTTCAAAATATCAAGAGGTGAACTTTTCTTAATAATATTCCGAATACATTAGAAAGTGTTTTATAATCGATGCATTTGAGTTTTTTTTTTTTTTTTTTTTTTTTTTTTTAATTTCCTTTCTAATAAACTTAACATATTAATTATAAAAATCGGTAGTGATTTACGTTTCTCTTTGCATTGAGCATTATAAAACGTTTACTCATTAATAATCCTGTGTAAATCCTCATCTGCATAAATTTTCCATACGCATATTTTTCTCGTGGCATTTTAGAGCATTAGAGGAAATATAACTTTTAGAAAAATTGTTTTCTTTGATTTTATTCCTGAAATCTGATTTAAACGTGAAATCTTTTAAACGTTATGTAAATCTGGAAATATTCTTTGTGCAATATTCGTATCTATACAACAAATAATCCTATTGAAGAAATGCTGATTGCATCACTTTTCTGGCGTTTTACAATTCTTCACAAGAGATTTAAATTTGACAAAAGGCTTAATGGATTTTTTACGATAATATCCAACTTTTTGTTTTTGGAAAAGCATAAAATATATAAGATCGGTAATAGTGAAAAGGAATATTGGATCGACTTTTTTTCGCAATGAATTCAAGAAAACTATAACGGTTATATGAATGGTTGAAACTCATTTTTAAGTTCGTTTAAAACAGAATACGCACTTTCAGTTTTTAAAATTTGTCTTTTTAATACATATATAAATTTAAATATGTATGTAAAAGTCCCAAAATTTTTTTAATTCTTAAATATAATTTCTAATTAAAACAAATAACTTTTACTAAAAATAGTTTAGCGAATGGCATGCTTATAATAAATATTAAAATAAAAATTTAATTTAAAAATGAAATCTTATAAAGCTTGTGTATCTTATATTTTTTGGAAAATACTTGTTTCTAAACAAAAAATAATCGTGTTGAAAAACTTGAAATTGCATTACTTTTTTTTCATTTTCAATTCTTATTTTTTTTTTTTTTTAGTAATGTCTAGTTTTTTTTATATGCCTATACATTGTCAATAATCAAATCATTTTTTCGACCTTTCTTCCCATTTATTTGTTAAGCACGTTTAAACATTTCTCAAATATTTCAGTGGTCATCCATGACTTTTTATAAAATCATAGCACACTTCTAATACATTCATTCCTTTGAAACACCGAGAGTGTCTAATTTTGCTCGTGATCAGCATCTTTGAGTTTTAAATACTAGAGTTTTGTTTGCAAGGCGCTTGTAAAAAATCAAATTTAAATTTCACAAAAGGCTGAATGGATTTTTTACGATAATATCCAGCCTTTTGTTTTTGGAAAAGCATAAAATATGTAAGATAGGTAAAAATGAAAAGGAATATTGAAAAAGACTTTTTCTTCGCAATGAATTCCACAAAACTATAAAGGTTATATGCTGGTAGAAACTCATTTTTAAGTTTTTTTTTTTTAAAACAGAATAACCACTTTTCGATTTAATTTTTTTAAATATATGAATAGATTTAAATACGTATGTAAAAGTCTAATAAAAAATTAAATTCTTAATTACATTTTCTAATTAAAACAAATAACTTTTATTAAAAATATCTTAGCGAACGTCATGCCTATAATAGATCTTTTAGACGATGCCTTTTAAAATATCTTTATGTGTACTATTGTACAAATTTATGAGTTTTCAATATATATATCTTATTCATCATTCTTTATGGGGGCAATTGTCCTACATATTTTAATGATTTATAGGTTTTATAAAAAAAGAATTATTTAGATATCTTTCAAAATATCAAGAGGTGAATTTTTCTAAATAATATTCTGAATATATTAGAAAGTGTTTTATAATCGATGCATTTGAATTTTTGTTTTGTTTAAAATATTCTTTTTAATAATTTAAACTTAACATATTAATTATAACAATCGGTAGTGATTTACGTCTCCCTTTGCATTCAGCATTATAAAACGCTTATTCAGTAATAATCCTGTGTAAATTCTCATCTGCATAAAATTTCCATAAGCGTATTTTTCTCATGGCATTTTAGAGCATTAAAGGAAATATGACTTTTAGAAAAATTGTTTTTTTTTATTTTATTCCTGAAATCTGATTTAAACGTGAAATCTTTTAAAGGTTATGTAAATCTGGAATATTCTTTGTAAAATATATTCGTATCTAAACAACAAATAATCCTATTGAAGAAATGCTGATTGCATCACTTTTCTTTCGTTTTACAATTCTTCACAAGAGATTTAAATTTGACAAAAGGCTTAATGGATTTTTTACGATAATATCCAGCCTTTTGTTTCTGGAAAAGCATAAAATATGTAAGATCGGTAAAAATGAAATGAAATATTGAAAAAGATTTATTTTTTTTTTCTCCGCAATGAAATCTACAAAATTTTAAAGGTTACATGAATGATTAAAACTGATTTTTAAGTTTGTTTAAAAACGGAATAAGCACTTTTTCCATTTTTAAAATTTGACTTTTAAAGGCTACCTGGAACTACGACAAATGCCTTCTCAAAATTTAGATAACAGCCTTTATTATCCAAATAGAAACGTTCAAAGAGCTGTAATCTGTTTAAACTGTTTAATGTCTTTTACGATGATACTTCTCTAGATTTTTATACTTTTCAACATCTTATTTATCCTAAAGAGCACTGCATAAACAGCTCGAAACGTAGATGTTATATTTTATCATAAATTTTATTTGTATAACTTCATAAAAAATGTTGTTTATGTGTACTATTATACAAATATATGCGTTTTTAACATATATATCTTATTTATTATATGTTATGGGGCAATTGTTGTACATATTTAATGAATTATAGGTTTTATAAAAAAAAAGATTATTTAGATATCTTCTTTCAAAATATCAAGAGGTGAACTTTTGTAAATAATATTCTGAATATATTAGAATTTTTGTTTTGTTTAAAATTTCCTAATATATTAATTATAAAAGTCGGTTGTGATTTACCTTTCTCTTTTCATTGAGCATTATAAACCGCTTATTCAGTAATAATCCAATGTAAATTCTCATCTGCATAAAATTTCCATAAGCACGTTTTTCTCATGGCATTTTAGAGCATTAGAGATTATATAACTTTTAGAAAATATGTTTTCTTTTATTTTATTCCTGAAATCTGATTTAAACGTGAAATCTTCTAAAGGTTATGTAAATCTGGAATGTTCTTTGTGAAATATTCGTATCTAAACAACAAATAATCCTATTGAAGAAATGCTGATTGCATCAGTTTTCTTCCGTTTTACAATTCTTCACAAGAGATTTAAATTTGACATAAGTCTTAATGGATTTTTTACGATAACATCCAGTTTTTTGCTTTTGGAAAAACATAAAATGTGTAAGATCGGTAAAAGTGAAAAGGAATATTGAAAAAGACTTTTTTTTGCAATGAATTCAAGAAAACTATAATGGTTATATGAATGGTTGAAACCAATTTTTAAGTTTGTTTAAAAACAGAAAAAAACATTTTCCCATTTTTAAAATTCGTCTTTTAAATACATGTATATATTTAATTAAATATCTAAAAATCTAATAAAAAATTAAATTCTTAATTATAGTTTTGATTAAATAACATTAGCTAGAAATAATATAGCGATTGTAATGCTTATAATAAATTGTAAAATAATAATTTAATTTAAATATGAAATCTTTTAAAAGTTGTGTAAATCTTACATTTTTTTATAAAATACTCGTAAACAAAAAATAGTTGTGTTGAAAAAACTGGTCATTCCATCTTTTTTTATGAAATGGTGTATTTGATATGCCTATACCTCATTCAGTTTCTGGAGTGATTTGATGTTATTTATCACTAATATTATGTCAATGATATTATGTGTTTTTAAGATATATATCTTATTTATAATATTTTATGGGACAATTGTCCTACATATTTTAATGATTTATAGGTTTTATAAGAAAAAAAAAAGATCATTTAAATATCGTCTTTCAAAATATCAAGAGGTGAACTTTTCTAAATAATATTCCGAATATATTAGAAAGTGTTTCATAATCGATGCATTTAAAGTTTTGTTTTATTTGAAATTTCCTTTTAAATAATTTAAACTTAACATATTAATTATAAAAATCGGTAGTGGTTTACGTTTTTCTTTTCATTCAGCATTATAAACCGTTTATTCAGTAATATTCCTGTGTAAATTCTTATCTCCTTAAAATTTCCATAAGCATATTTTTCTCGTGGCATTTTAGAGCGTTAGAGGAAATATGACTTTTAGAAAAATTGTTATCTTTGATTTTATTCCTGGAATCTGATTTAAACGTGAAATCTTTTAAAGGTTATGTAAATCTGGAATATTCTTTGTGAAATATTTGTACCTAAACAACAAATAATCTTATTGAAGAAATGCTGATTGCATCACTTTTCTCCCGATTTGCAATTCTTCACAAGAGATTTAAATTTGACAAAAGGCTAAATGGATTTTTTACGATAATATCTAGTCTTTTTATTTTTGTTAAAGCATAGAATATGTAAGATCGGTAAAAGTGAAAAAGAATATTAAAAAAGACTTTTTTTTTTCTTTAATCAATGAATTCAACAAAACTATAAAGGTTATATGAATGGTTGAAACTCATTTTTAATATTGTTTAAAAACGGAATAATCACTTTCCAATTTTCAAAATTTGTCTTTTAAATGCATGTATAGATTTAAGTACTGGGTGATCCAAAAGTCAGGACGAAATTTAAAAATGAATAATTCGAAAACGAATCAAGATACAAAGATACGGTTTGCACCAAATGGATGGAAAAGAAACCGGGTTTTGTGTGGCAATGAAAAAATATAGATCTGTTGGCGACCAACGGCATTACTGGCAGCACAGAAAAATGCCAACATACAAAATGTGTATTTCATAAGTCAAGAAATGCTACTAAATGCTGTGAATGATGTAGTGCCTAGTCTCACAGCTGCACATATGACGGATGGGCAGTATATTGAACATTAACTGTAGTACTAATTAACTGTAACTAAGCTGACTTGTAAGTTGTCAACAGTTTTTCATTTGTAAATCATTTTTTGGTGCAATAAAACACTATAACACCATTTGTTAGTCTCCAACAAAGCTATTTTTTTTCGTTGTTAAAGAAAACCCGGTTTCTTCTCCATCCATTCGGTGCAAACCGTATCTTTGTATCTTGATTCTTTCTCGAATTATTTATTTTTAAAGTTCAGTTCTGACTTTCGGATCACCCGGTATATATGTAAAAGTCTAATAAAAAAATTAAATTGTTAGTTATGTTTTCTAATTAAAACAAATAACTTTTACTAAAAATATCTTAGCGAATGTCATGCCTATAAAGTATAGTCTAAAATAAGAACTTTATTTAAAAACTAGAAGATAGCCCGTCAAAATGACGTGTTTGCATTTTTAAAGGATGATAAAAAAATACAACAACTGTGGTCAATCATATACACTTTAGGCTGAAACAATTTTGATCAATACAGTGATTAAACTTGGAAAGAAAAAAATCTAACAAAAAAAAATTCAACAGAAATCTGCATTTAAAACTATAGCAAAACTATCTGGTAGATAGGGGTGGGGATTATAATGAAATTTAAAATGCACCCACGGTTTGCTTAAATAAAAAGTTTTAATTAAATAGTGTTTTTGAAATCTTTTCACGATTTCAAAGCGCAGTAAAATGTAGTGACGTCATTTACAGCTTCCACGGTGAATCTGACCATTAAGAACGCTCCATTACGACTATGGAACGGTTTCATTGGTCAGGAAATAGATTGCCTTTAAAATCGGAGGTAACTTTTCACAATGTTTTTTATAGATTTGAAATTCGCAAGAGTCATTCACGGCTGTAAAGAAAAAAAATTAAAGCAACCTGAATATAAAAATTTTAACAATATTGCATTTAAAACGCACCTTCGCTTTCCTTTAATAAAAAGTTTTAATTAAATATACACTGTGAAAAATTTGACTCATTTGCTACAGCGTCACTCCACCGCTTTTATAGAAAACGGTTACTTTACTGTGTTATGGAGCATTCTCATTGGTCATAAAAGAGATATTCTATAAAAGCTGTGGAGTGCCGCTGCAGCAAATGAATCAAATTTTTAACAGTGTACTTTTTGAAATCGTGGAAAGATTTCAAAGTGAAGTAGAATGTAGTGACGTCATTTATAGCTCCCACTGTAAATCTGACCAATGAGAACGCTCCATTACGACTATGAAACGTTTTCATTGGTGAATGAGTTTCTTTTTCTCATGGATAGGTTGATCCCGGAATTGTTATACACGGAGGGGTTTTATATATATAATGAAATCTTTTCAATGTTGGTAAACCTTCATTTTTTGGAAAATACTCGTTTTTTTTAACAAAAATTATTGTGTTAAAAAATTGGAAATTGCAACATTTATTTTTCTTGCGGATTTTTTTAAATAAAAATATCAAATTTTATTTAAAATGAAATGGTATATTTGATATACCTACACCTCATGGAGTTTTTGGAGTGGTTTGATAATGTACTATATTATCAATTGTACCATGGATTTTTTTACGATAATATCTAGACTTTTGTTTTTGGAAAAGTGTAAAATATGTAAGATCGGTAAAAATGAAAAGGAATATTGAAAAAAACTTTTTTCCGCAATGAATTCCATAAAACTAACCATTATGAATGGTTGAGTTATCATTTTTAAGTTTGTTTAAAAATAGAATAAGATTTTTAAAATTTGTTTTTTGAATACATGTATAGATTTAAATATGTATGTAAAAGTCTAATAAAAATTTTTAAATTCTTGTTTATATTTTCTAATTAAAACAAATAACTTTTACTAAAAATAGCTTAGCGAATGTCATGCCTATAATAGATTTTAAAATAAGAACTTTAAGAATGACAACTTTTAACCCTCTGAACTTCTTGCAAATGGATAAATTTGTAATGTTATTTTTGTCAGCATTTTTTTCAAATGCTTAAAAAATATGATTCTTTCAACATTATATATAAAAAAAACTTAATTACAAATATGAATATAATCCTTAAGAAATCATTCTTAAATGTATTGAAAAATCCTCAAATATATTAAATTACATTTTCACAACTGTTTCTTATATTGCAGTGAAATCTGGAGCTTAGAGAATAGAATATTACTTTCCAAACACTTAGGGGGGCAAATGTTGTATAAACCTTCATTTTTTGGAAAATACTCGTTTCTAAACAAAAAATAATCGTGTTAAAAAACTGGAAATTGAAGAATTTATTTTTCTAATTCTTCTTGAGAATTTTTTTATAAAAATATCAAATTATATTTAAAATGAAATGGTATATTTGATATACCTACACCTTACGTAATTGTTGGAGAGGTTTGATAATGTATCATATTATCATTTCTACCGTGGATTTTTTAAAGATAATATCCAGTCTTTTTTTTTTTTTTTTTTTTTTTTTGAAAAGCATAAAATGTGTAAAAACAGTAAAAGGAGGTTATACTATAAACTATAAAGGTTACATGAATGGTGGAAACTCATTTTTAGTTTGTTTAAAAAGAGGATGCTTTCACACTTTCAAAATTTGTCTTTTAAATACATGTATATACTTCAGTAAATATGTATAAGTTTAATTAAAAAAATAAAGTCAAAACAAGTAACTTTTAATAGAAATAGTTTAGCGAATTTCATGCTTATAATAAATTGTAAAATGAGAATTTAACTTAAATATGAAATCATTTAAAGATTGTGTCATTCTCAGATTTTTTGGAAAATATTCATTTCTTAACAAAAAATAATCCTGTTGAAAACAGGCAATTGTATAAGTTTTTTTTTTCATTTTTAAATTCTTTCCGTGGATTTTTTTTAAATATCCAGTTTCATTTAAAATGATATCGTGTATTTGATATGCGTATACCTCATTCAGTTGTTGGAGAAGTTTGATAATCTACCATATATACCATATATATGTAAAATTTTAATAAAACAAATTTATACAACGATTTTATGAAAAGACTGATTAAACGACTGATAATGTTTCATAGCTATTTCTTCTAAAATACAGAAATAGTAAAGTTAACATCAATTATCCGTATTGATCCATGGGTTTCAAAAGTGATATTAGAATTTTAATATTTAAATTTATCTCTGAAAGTTTTGTAGATATTTTTTTTCTAATTTTAAACACATTTCTGTAATGATGGCAAGAAAATTACTTCTTTTATTCGAAAAAAGGAAGAAAACGGGAAAATACACAAATTATGAGATTTCTTGATTTTCGTCATATTCAAATTGAAGCTGGGATGATCTTTTATTTCACTTAAGGCAGTTTTTTTTATTAAATTATGTTTTTCAGTAATATTTGGTTTGTGCATTTATTAATTCTATAACTGCAGAAACTATAAGTGTGAAAATTTCTAATTTTCAAACTTCTAATTTTTGGCTGAATATCGTTTGCCACCACAAATTTCGAAACATAATTTACGGTTTGTATGGTTCTAAAAAATTATGTCTTTAAGTAAGACAATTTTTTTTTATCAAAACATAGTAGTGGCTGTGTAAATTATTTAAATATATGCATTTACTTTGACCTTTGGGTGAAAGCAATACTAGCGGATAATGGATTAAAACAGGCACGTTTACAGCAGTAGTTTTCTTTTTATTATTTCTGGCATGCTATGTGTTAATCAGCTTGTGAATAATTTGATGCGAGTATGCAGCTACCCGATACAAAACAATATGTTTTTTCCTTTTTAAATATTTTTTATTTTCCATTGTATAATTTGTAAAGCATTTTTCCTTTGAACACATTGAAATTGAAATTATTTTAATATCATTGTGTCAATTTCAGTTGTTTTAACTTCCTTCTCAATAATTCTTTTGGACTGTTTAGTTTTTCGTCAAGTAAGTTTGTGAAATTCAAAAGTACCAGCATAAATTTCGTTTATGAGTTATTTAAAACTTTTTTCCACAATGTGTGCATTCTTTCAATTTATGCTAAATCAGGAAAAAGAAATGTAAAATATGATTTAGAAATAGTTTTATTCGTAGTCATTATTGAACAATACATCCAAAAAATGCCAAAAAAATTCATGGGAACACATTTATATCGTAATCCTTTATATCATATAGCTGTCTAAGACGCGAAGCTCTTAACGCACATCAGTACACAAAATGCACATTGAATGAAATACTAATTAATTTAGTATTTTTAAAATAAATATTTAATGAAGAGAATAAAACTTTTAAAAACCAATCATTAAGTATTATGCCTTCCAAATTTAAAATTTTTAAAAATATTTGAAGAAATTTGTATGGAAAGATTTCTGGTATTCATTAGAAATGTTTTTGTTATTTGATTTATAGTTTTAATTTAAAATTAAAATAAATATTCACATAAATAATATGGTTTAAAATAAAAGGTCGATGTTTTGTTTTATTTTATAACAAAAGTTTGGATAAACATTTGCCTTTGAAATTCCTTTTTTATTCATAAGTTATTATGATACATATATTTCAAAAGTAAGTTTTCTTTGAATCCTGTAAAGTGTGTCCCTCAGATATGTTGCGCTGTAAATATTTCGTATATACTTTTAGAGCAATTTATTTATGCGATAAAAAGAAATACAATAAGCATTTGAAACAAAACCCTAGACCTCTCATACGCAAAACAAAAACCACGTAAAGTAAATACTTTTTGTCTAAAATTTTTCAAAAAAGTACTAGATAGATTTAGAACAGGCATAAAGTCTGGGTATAATACAAAGTATGGGTAAACTACATTGTAAAACGATACAGCGATTCCAAATTTTGGAAAATATAACGTAAAAGGGAACAAAAATAGACAACAAACTTTACGGAGTTCCCTACGATTCCATAAAGTAAGGTTTATGTTTGGAGACCCAGAAACTAATATACATCCGTTATTTAAAGATTCATTTATAAAAACAAAGTTCCTTTTACTGCCAATGATGTTCGGAGGCTTTTGCGAGTAGCTTTATAACACTTTAATTAGTTTTCTCAACGTATATAATCGAATCCAAGTATTTTTTAACTCTGAAATAATTAAATTTCTCAACATATATAATCGAATCTGAGTATTATTTATGATATATTATTTAGGATTAATTTATGATATATTAATTTTTTTAACTTTTTTAAGACACAATTTTACAGGATTACTTTTATAAGATATCTATTGACAAAAGAGTAAAATAAGAAAGCCCCAGCCCTGATTTCATTCATCTACTAGATACTAATTTATGTTTAACTTACTGTAACTTTCAAATTACATGATTCATCTTAGAAAACTGCGTAATATTATGCTAATTTAATGGAACTTAAAACATGCAGGGGGAGTACTGCGAAATCTTATATACAGATTCAGAGATACAATGTTTGGCCATTTTTATACTATATGTTAAACCTTGTCAAGCCAGATACAAACAAGTAAAATTGAAGTGAATAACTTAAATTTTTGTTCCCTCTGAAAATCCAAGATCTGCACCATTTTTCATGACCCATATCGACCCTGTTTGTATACATTTTTTTTTTTTTCTACAACATAATTAGGAATTTTTACAGGTCACTTGGATCATGTCTGTGGCTTCCGCTAATAAACAGGTAAGGCACATTTTTGAAAAAATCCAGATAATTTGTGAAAATGTAGCTTTAAAAGAGTACTTTCATCTGCTATAGCACTGAAGAATGAAAATCAAATACTTCCCGTGATAGGGCGACTGTAAATTATTATACAAAAATTGAAAAAACAATACTAATCGGGTAAGTGCATAAAGTAACTGTAATAAACAGATAAAATTTTTATTTTTTTGTTAAAATCGTTTATAATTATAGATATAAAAAACATATAATAACATAAAAAAGTAGAAAATTAACAATGTTTATCATTGTTCAGAAATTAATGTTTAAAATGTAAATAAATATTTAATTTTATTTAGATTTTTAAAAAATAAATATAACAATTTATTAAAAATAAATGTAAAACGGTAATAACAAGATAAAATTTACATTTTTAATTGGTTCTCAATTAAGAAAAAAACATATTTATATAACTATTTTGGCAAAAACGAGGTTCTTATACCCTAATTGAATGTAGTGAAAATTATTAAGTTCTGATCTATTTTATAAAAGTAATCATAAAAAAACATTTTTGGAAACTTTAAACGTTAATTACTCAAAATATTAAAAGTGTGCCTTACCTGGTTATTACCGGAAGCCACAGATATATTACTTCCATTTTTTTAAATAGATTTAAGTACAATAAAACTAATTAAAAGAAGGCGGAAATTGTTAACGAAATGTGGCAAATGTGGTGCGTTCGAGCTATAACTAGTTTAATAAACATTCAGATATCTTTGCAATAGCTGATGCACTATAACCTAAAAATGCGTGAATAAAAAAAAATGCATTGCAATTCTATACATAAAACTCAATAATATTGAAATAATATGACTCCATCCTATATAGAACCCAATCCCCATGCCGACCTGTACACAATACCAACTATGGGATGTCACTTAATTGATTAGGTATGATAAGGTTTCATAGAAGAAACAAAAGAAAAGTACTAATATCTTTGATTAAGTTCTTGATTCGATTTTCCTTAAAATTTAAAATATCTCAACAAAATGCGGCTATTATTAAGTATATTAAATTTCAAACCATTTAATAGGGAGTTTTTAGAGCTGCTATATGCCGGTAGACAGACATATGAATCAGACTAAAAGTGCTACGCATTTATTTCATCACGAATGCACTATAAAGACGAAGTTTCAACATAATAAACCTTTCTTTGAACACATAAAATTAATTCAACATCAAATGTTACTTCCGTAATATTTTTAACAGTGATACATTTAAAAATTATAAAATGATGTATTAAACTTGAACAATTCATTCTTAATTCCCTATAAATAGTTAAAAATAATGATTTCCAAACTCGTATTTAACTTATGGAAATCACGTGCATTAAGGAAAACATGACTAGAATAAAAGAGCTTTGAGTGATTCTATTTTTGAAATCAAAATGGAACATGAAATCTTTAAAACGTTACATTAATTCCAAAATATTCTGAAGAAAGCATTCGTCTTTGAATAATACAAAAATGTTACTGAAAAATGCTGATTGCTCTTCTTTTGTTTCTTTTTACAATTCTTCAAAAGATTTAAGTTTCAAAAATTGTTTAATGGATTTTTTTTCAGCGGTTTTTACATTTTTATTGCTTACTTTTGCAAAATATAAAAATGCATCGAAAAATTGAATTAAAGAAGGAAAATTCTGAATTTGAATTAACAAGGTGGAACCCGCCGAAATTCGATGTAAAAAAATGTTTAAGGAGGAGTTATTTTATTGAATTATAATAAATCTACAAAATTAATTATAATAAAAAAGCATCTTATATTGGTCAGTCTAATTCTTAAACAAATGTTATTCTAAGCTAAAATTAACAGAATACTATAAAACTCAATTGTCAGTATTATTATAATTAAATTTTAAACGCATATGTAATTAGTAAAATATTATAAAGATCAGTTACTATAATGAAGTTATCAATTGAAGTTCTTATATTTGGTATAAATGCGAATGAAAAAACAAAATTTATTCCAAATTGATACGATCATAGAATTTCAAGTGGGGGAAACATAAATCCATTATTCTTTAAAATACATTTTTGTAAAGAAAAAGTGTTGTACCGGGTGTGTATCGTTTCCATAAACGAAAAATATGCATTACTGGTGAATAAAAACGAAATAAAACTAAACTCCACCTGATTTTATAACAGACGATATTTTTAAGGCAATATACGCATTTAAGTTTGCATTTTTTTCTCAATTTTAAGAGAAAATGGAGTGATTCTATTGTCAAAATTACAAAAATGGTACTAAAAACTAATGAAAAATTAATATCTCAAAAAAAATTAAGATACAGCTTTCAAAAAAATTGCATTTAAAAGTATATATTTTTTTTCTATTTACGACGGTGTAAAAATTTTAAATGTGTGATGTTTAAGAGTGTAGAATTTACAGTAGCGAGAATTGCAAAACTGACATTGCAGGGGAAAGTGTTGCCATTTGTAAAATGATGTATGCGTTACGCACAGATACGTTTGGCCTTTATGATGTAGATATCATATATGTTTTACACGGTAAAAAAAAAAAAAAAAAAAAAAAAAAAAAAAAAAAAACAGATGTTTTTAATTTATGGAAATATAGGGTCAGATAGGGTAATTTCGACTAGGGAGTAATTGTGACCGCCCCAATACAAAAGAAAACTGTGTATCATAAAATTTCATTTTACGCTTAGATATTAACTTCTTAATGCATTTTTCATTTTAAATATTCTTTATGACTAATTTTAAGCATTTTTGAAATTCGAAGTTTTGAAGTCTACTAAAATTTTTGATAAACGGATTTGTCAGTTTGGAGTTCTAATGATCCCATTTACCCCCAAACAAATGTGTAGGCAAGTATAAAGAGATAATTTAGATGTCATAATTTCTCCACTAGTGGCCTTAATTACCCTAAACTTTTGTTATTCTGAGGTTTTGATGGGGTAATTATAACCAAAGATATATATAAACTATCGATATTGTCTACTTCAAAGAGTGAATATGTTTAACCATAAAAAATATAATCATATGTATATTGTATATTGTATAAATAAGGAAGCACATTATTTGCCGAGATATTTGTAGTTATATTTTCTATTATTCATGACGCTGTATTTCATTCAAATTTCAATTCAAAGATACATTTTAATTGTAAATAATTTGCTTAATCCGACGTAGTAAACTGTTAGTTAAGATGATTATCATTTCTTGACTTATAAAAATGATTTTTTGACGTAATTCGGTATTACTTGATTAGTCCATCAATCAAAAATGATGCCGCAAAATTTCTCGTCAACTTGGCGATATATCGCCAAATATGGCAGCCAAAAATAACTCTCTAAAATTGACGCCATTTCTTATATTTTGCCAAATTCCCATCGACTCTCATTGTAATCCAATAGCGTTTTGTTGAAAAATTTTAACCCTATATCTACCGACGGTCCTTATAAGTACCATTAAAATTACTTATTATTATAATTACTTTAATACGTCAATTAGTTGTAATACTGTTTAGAATGAGTTACAGATACATTTCTTTATTTTGTCCCAAAAACATTGATGCTTACATAAAGCAAAAATAGTTTTAAAAGGATTATTTCTTTTGTCTTTGTATCTTATCAGCTTTCTTGATGCAGAGGGAGGGGGATGATGATTTTTCAATTCGGAAATACTTCTATATTTATATTGTAAGAACGTCATATTTGAACATTTTATGATTTTACAAAATACTAAGAAAAATCTAAAATAAAAGATTTGAGTGGGTTATAAATATCGCACAAAATCCCTGTAAATTCAAATTTAATTTATCTTCTAAATCCTTCAGAAATTTATTAAATGATTATGTAAATGTTTTATTTAGTTTAAACAATTTACATAAAATGCGTTAGAATGTAAAATTTTCATGAATCCATAATACGGTACATAAAGGGCTAACATGCGTTTAAATTTTATTTTTGAACTGCAATGCATTTTACAAATAATTTCCACGGGTTAAATTTTCATTTTTTTTCATGCATATACATGATATGCAAGTATTACGGTGCCCCCCGACGACAAGTTTACAGTGCAGTTAAAGCACAATGAAAATATCTGTGCTATATACTGTTTAATTCTTTTAACCTTGTTTATGACTTCGGTGTGCCTGCCAGTAAATTTACAGTATGCCGCTTGTTAGTGCATTACAATTTCGTAAATAATACTTAGATTGCCATTGATAATTTTATACATTATTGAGTTTTACTACATTTACTATAGTGAAAATGAAGTGTTCGTTAATAGAAATGCTTAAATAAATTACATTACGTTATTGTATATGAGGAAGAATCATTGTCAAGGCATTCTAATGATATTAAAATAAGTAAAATAAAATAACACTAATATGAATAACTAGGTTGAATACAAAATGCTTTCTGCGGGGTGTAGGATTTATAGTGTTAGGATATATAAAGAATTTGTAGCTCGTATTTAGTAATGTAATGCAAAATAATTCTGTTACATTATGGTCTAAAAAAACATCTACGATGATGAGAGATGTTTAATTGATGTTATGATAATTGAAATATAAAGAAATCATTGAAGTTTACTATGTTATGTTTTCTATACATTATAGAGTGCATATTGCATATAATTATTTTATAGAAAGGCAGAGAATAATTCAGTACAGAATTGACTAAAATGTGTAATTGTTGTTAATTAAAAGTTACAAAAAATTAATAACACAAAGTCTAATTTTCGTAATCTGCGTAAGCCATATAAATTATTAATATGTAGATAATTTTTAGAGCAATTCGTAAAAAGTCCACACATTATTAGATTTGGATAGGAATTGATAAAATTAATAAATTTTACTGAGTTTTTTTTTAACTATATGGAAAAAATAATTGTTATTCTCGGTAGGGAATTGGGAAATCTAATGTATAGGGTAAGATGGGGATACTTGAGCCACTTTTTAAAATTTAATTTTTTTAAATTTTTTATAATTTCTTAGAGCAAAATAAAGTATTGAAAATGAAAAAATGAAAATTTGATAATTTTTCTTCAAGTGAAAACCACTTTCAATTAATTTTGAACTATTTTTCTATGTCTAATTAATTTTTACTTTTTTTTTAAATCGTGGCTCAAGTATCCCCATGGAGGGGATACTTGAGCCATGGTGAAGGGATACTTGAGCCAGTACGGAAAAATACCTACAAAAGTAATTTTATTCGCTTTATTTTTGCACAAATATTTTACAGAATGATAAACTATAATGCATAAATTCCTTCAAATCCAACGGAGATTAAAATTCAGATGTTTCAGCTCTTTGGCAACATGTATGAAGAACAAATTCAGAATGGTTGTAAAACCACACATCTTTTTTCTTTTATCTACATGGTAACTCAGCAGTGCCCTCTGTTGGGGACAATAGATGTCATTTCTTTGATTTAAAAAAATTATAGTAACAGAGGTTACAATTTCAATATAAAATATTAATCTTAATATATTATATTAAAAAATAAATATTTAATATGTAGGACCCAACTAATTAAAATATTAGAGATTATTTTACATTTATCTAGACAGGCTATTTTGTTAGTCAAAATGAAAAATAAAATGGATATTTTCATTAAGAAAATACATTTTTAAACATTTTTTTTAAAGTCATTATTTTTTAATAAAAAAATAAAAAAAAAATTATGCTCCCTTTTATCCAGAAAAAAAATCTATTAGTGAATATAAGGAAGTAATTTTATTTTTTGTTTATTTTACCCATGTCCAATTTCCAAGTGGGGATGGTTGAGCCATGGCTCAAGTATCCCCATTACCACTATTTTGGTTTATCAGAGTTTTACTAAGTGAAGCATGCAGCTATTTGAGCTCTTTTAGATTCAAAATACAATTGAGATTATACTTGTTAAATTTATATATATTCTTGCAACTTTAAACGAAACTTTGATAACAAAAAAATAAAAAAAAACCATGCACCTAAATATTTACTTTAGATAGGGAAAAACAACTAATTATCACCATACTTTCAAAATGGTACCAAGGTATTTGATTTCTTTTTTACATGTTCAGAACTATAAATATGTTATCATATTACCAGTTTTAGAAAGAAAAATTAACCAACCGTAGAAATAATAGGGGTGGCTCAAGTACCCCCTATGCTCAAGTATCCCCACTCTCCCCTACCTCAATTTTTTTATTGGTTGATTCCCGCGACTTATTTTATTTTATTCGTTTTCCGATTGGTCCAAGTTTAATACCCGAAAACTGAATACTTCTGCTGCCATAATGACGAAAAGTGTAATAAAAACTTAGAAAAAATAAATAATTTAAAAAAACAAATTTTGATAGAGATTTCAAATAAATTTTATTAAAAAGTGCATTGTTTTTCTCTATGCAACGGTGTAAAAATTTTAAATGTGCAATGTTAAGAAGTAGAAAAATTTGCAGTTCAAAAAATTGTATAACTGAAATTTCATTAAAGATTTATTTGTAATGGGTCCAGGAATATTAATGTTTAATCCATGGCGTAAGTAATATGAGGCGTTAAGAAATCAGTCTGATTAACTCCATCAAATAAAATACGCATTTTAAACAGTTAAAGTTGTCTATCTTTAATCTACTTTTTTAGTTATCACAGGTCTAAGAATATTAATGTTTAATGCACGGCGTACGTAATATATGACTCGTTATAATCATCTTAAAAATGACGTTTATTATTATTATTAATTTAAATAAAGAATTTCTGTATATGTCTTTAAAATCTGAGACTTTGAAAATGTCATTTTCAAAGTGGTCGTCGTAATTTGTTAAATTACATTTTTTAATCATTTGAAAAATGGTTGTTGTCACGGTCGAGAACAAACATATCAGAGGCATGTCTAAATCCTTCTGATATCCGCATATGTGGAATACGTATGTTGCCACAATGACAAACAAAGTATTAAAAACTACAAAAAATTAATAATTGAAAAACAAATTGAGAAACAGCTTTCAAACATATTACAGTTAAAAGTACATTTTTTCTCCTATACGACGAATGTAAAACTTAAGTTTAATAATTTACAGTATTGAAAATGGTAAAGCTGAAATTTTATTTAAATTTGAAAGTTTTGGCGTTCGCAACAGGATATATGTATTACGCATGGTACTGTATAATATAGATGGTGCAGACTTCCCTACATAAGAAATTGAATTAATTTAAAAAGGAAGAAACACTATCACCTCTTTTTTTCGTTTTTAAAAATTAACAAAAAAAAATGAGGAAGAAAATAACTATATAAATGATAATCTCTTCGAAATATTTAGCCTTTTTAGTGTTCTGTACTTAAAGAGTGAAAACGGAACCATTATAAATATTGTTGTATTTTTGTACATTTGAAAAAAAAAATAACATGAAAATTTTATACAAAATGTTTTTCTTAAAAAAATTTATTCTTTTAACTTAAAATATTTGCATTCAAGTTTGTTTTTGGTATAAAAATAACATCGTTTCGAAATTTCTCATAGTAATAATTTATAATATTACTTATAAAAAAATATATTGAACTTACTTTTGTATTTTTTTTCTTTTTTTGGGGGGGGGGATGCACAGAAACAAAGAAACTTTTGAAACAAATAAGATATTTTGTCACAGAAAAACCAAATATTTCTGCAAGTAAATATCTCTTTGACATTCAAAGAAATTCCTTTGTATTTGTTATTGTACCATTGCTTTGTTTTGAAGTTAGAGGCATCTTATGTAAAACAAACCTCAAGACATCGGCAACTTGAAAAGGGCTCTGTGCTCTACTCTTTATGTTTTCAGCCTTAAATTGCATGTATATAAATAATATTAAAGGCATATGGAACATAAAATGGATAAAATTTTGAGTTTTCAATTATCGGTATAAAAAATAGAGCTCAAAGATTATGATGCTAAGTGATTGTGGAAATAAATGTCGTGAGATGTTTTAAAATAATATATTTTATGACCAGTGGATCTGTATATAGGGGCCGTCCATAAATGATGTCACTCTTCAAGGGGGGAGGGGGGGTTCATGGAATTGTGACAGTTTGGGAGGGGTGAGAAAAAATGTGACATAACACATTTTGGTTAAAATAGAAATATTAAAATTCTGCGGATTAAATTATGAAGTTATTTTAAAATAAAAGTATTTTGTGTTCATAAAGATAAGATTCAAAGCCGAAAAATGTTAAATTCTATTTCAAATTACAAAATACAACTGTTTTAGATAGTTTTTTTCAAATTAATATTTTATTTCTATTCTGTAACTTTTTTTTTCGGGGGGGGGGGGGGGCTTTTGTTGTAAACCTTATTTCATACAAAATAAGCACACGAATCATTTTTATTGTTTATCTCACAAATGTCATTAAAATGCATAGTTGAAGTTTAAAAATAAAATTTGAAATGTGATCTAAAATGTAATACTTTGTTTCCAAACTGCAAATGTATGTTAACGTATTATAGTGCGACATGTGACAAGAGGAGGGGAGGGGGTAAAGTGAAGTGTGACACTTTATAACAAAGGAGGAAGAGGAATCTAAATTACGATCACAGCTTTTCATGAAACAACTTTTCGCCATAAACCTTCCGGTTATTCAAAAATTTCTATGAAAACTCCGGTTATCCAAAAATTCCTATGAAACCCTGGTTAACCGAAAATGATTTAGTCCCATTCTTTTCGGATAACCGCGGTTTTACTGTACTTATAAGTACATATTCTGCATTCCTCTATCATTTCATTACATCTCATAAGATATTTAACGTAATAAATACAAATAAAATATTAAAATGAACTACAATCTCTCAAGTGGAGAATTCTTACAGTATTCATTTCGAAAAAAAGAGGACTTCCGATTTAAACAGGTCCGATGCAAACTGCCGCTCTAAATTTTGTTACCTCTATTTAAAGGAATATCTAATGTTAATTATAAAAAAACACACAGCATTGTTAAGAAATTTCTTATTTTTACTTATAATATTTAGATAAAAAGCGTTTTTTTTTTCGTTTTTAATGACAAAAAATGCAGAAAATTTATAAAATTAAGGTTATTACAACTAGCTAAATTTTTCTTGTAAACAAAAAAAAAAATCAAATTTTCATTGTTTTACTTTTTAGTACAAGAAAGAAGTTTTATTAAATATATAGTACTTAAATCTCATAAAAAAATTTAACTCTTGTAACTTTAAAAAATATATTTTTTTTTCAATAATAAACGGAATAAATACGATGAATAACAACTTTAGAACATATTATACTATACTTTAAAGAAATATAAATTTAGTAAATTTAGTAAAATTATAAAAAATCATTCTTTAGCTAATGGTTTAGGAAATTAGTTATTATTATATGTTAAATTTTTCTTTCAAAACATAATTTTCATCCATTCATGTATTAGATATTCTCTTGGAAATTCTCTGTGGAAATTCATTTGAAAAGCTAAGTGCTTTTTACAGCATTTTGTGAAAGATTTTATCTAATGAGTACTGGAAATACCGTTCAGTTTCATAGTTTCTAAATAATAGCATCTGTCACTCTCATGCAAGTGCAAATAAATATGAATTCTGGTAGGTAACCAGTTTTTATTTTAAAACTGTCTTAATGCTCCTTTCAAATTTAAAGAAGCTATTTTCTGACTTTATTTTTGCTCGAAAACACATTAAATTGGAAGGTATTTATTTAGATACTAATCGAAGGATTTTTCCATTTTATCATAAAAACATAGGATTTTACATTAAATACATATATGCATACATAAAATAAATGTACATAAAATTTTTGTGGGTTGAAAAAAAACTTGTTCATAGCCAAAATTATCGATAAATCGCCCAATTTAGTAAATTAACGCCGACAGAAAAGAGTCTTTCTAACCAAAGATGCTGTCACTTCCTGCCCAAAAGTAAAAGAGATGGGGGTGGCAATGATATCCGGTCCTAGTGATACCGAGCGCAGTTCATACAGGGGAAGGCAAAGAAAAGTCGTCTTAGGCGCAGTTAGCCGGTCTCCGGAGATTCTACTCTGGTATGACTTTCTTTTGTGATTTTTTTATGTGAAAAGACTTTAAAGTAATTGTAGATTTCTTTTTAAATATTGTTTTGATATATTTAAAAAAATAAACAAATGAAAAACAATTTGATTTTAAGTAAAATCATATTCCAAAAATGATAATAATTTCTGAAGAATTTGCATTTAAAGAAAATCAAAACATTATTTTAATTTATTTATTGCAACAAATTTTATAAGAAAAAATATTTTATTATGCTAGATTTTTATTAGTAAAATTATTTTTTAAAGGAAATCGAAATAACTAGCTGATTATTTTAAAAAGTACGATAGTACGTGTATTTTTAAAATAAAATATTTCAGACTATATGTATTTTTTTTTTCATGCATCATTATAAATATGGATTTTGACGTTTATCTAAAGTTAAGATTTTTTCCCTTGTACGATCAAACCTTTCCCAAAAAACAAGCCTTTTTTTCTCTAAAGCATATTGTTCAGGCATACAAAAGTAAAAATATCAGCCCTAAGTATCCAAATATATTCTTCTTAGCAGTTAAAATGTTCCCAAGCTAAAATATCAACAACAAAATGGTGTAAAAGTCTAGAGAAAAAAAAGCTTGGAAGTGTTTTTTTTACATTAAGATGTAGTATATATATAAAAAAAAGTTAAAGAAAGAATTTATTCACTATAGAAGAAATATTTGAAAAAAATAATAATGCTGTATTCAACGAAAAGTACTTTCCGATACTGAAATGTGCAAGAGAGAAATACACTGTTTTTTTTTCATTTCTAACATTTTTTATAAGAATTTTATGTTTCTCACATTAGAAGAAGCTATTTTAAGTGATAAAACAAGATTTTCTATCGGACAACTTTAACATATCATTAGAAATGAAAAAAGCATATAAAGGAATATATAGATACATATTTTTAAATCTCAACAACTTTAATAACATCATAAAAAGTAAAAAAAGAAGTTGCTGTCCACAAAATGTCTTATTTTTGCATTTGACACTTTTTTGTATACTTTTGCTTTACAATACGCTTAAACTGTTGATTATGAGCAAACAGCTATTTTTAAAATACTATAAAATTAGCAATCAAAAACAGATTTTATTTTATGTTTAACATCATAGCTAATATAGTTATAGATGTTTTTACTTCAGCACTCATAACAGCAGTTTGTATTTAAGTCATCGAAAATTGTTGTATAAGAGCTTAAATAATCATTAAAAAAATATTTTACAATAATTTTATTAAAAGCTAAATAAAATATAATTTGAAAAATTTACATTCAATATAAATTATGTAGATTTAAATGTATACTAATTTTTTATTTCTCAAAAATGTTTTGAGAACTTAAAAACGTTTGATATTGAATTGATTGCGACTCCGCCACCAAAATTAAAATGTTCACTTTATAAACAAGTTGGTCTTATGGGACATGAGGACTTTGCATAGTTTATGATATATTTTATATTTTAGAAAAAGGTAACTTATATTATTAGACAGGCATGACTGGGAGAAAGCTTGGAATTAGAAAAGGTGAACATGAATCTGACATTAAATTTGGTCGTACTAACTCTGCTTTATCTAAATTATATTTAGATCGGAGGGGGATAAAAATATTGTTTAATGAAAGCAAATTATGTTTCGTAACAAATTGTTGTCTTAAGTTTATTATAAGAGAGTCCATTGAAGTTTATAAGCGTAAATGATTTTTTCGCAATGATATTGTTTCTTTTACTATTCCTAAGTTACGGTTAAAGTAATGAATAATGTCCACCTGAAAGCTTGAATGAGATGAACCAAGTTGGAAAATAATATTAAACCATGGTCTGTTTTTTTTTCTTTTCTTTTCTTTTTTTTTTTTTTTTTTTTTTTTTTTTTACATTTTATTGTCGCATGTCGTTTTGTCACCTAAGAATAATGAGGTTCTATCTGTGTTTTTGAAAAAAATGACTTACCGATATGAAATCTTCTATTTGTACCCATGAAGGCATTTCTGGATTAAAATAATGTCATATGTTTTTTGAAAAAAATGACTTACCGATATGAAATGTTCTATTTGTACCCATGAAGGCATTTCTGGATTAAAATAATGTCATGTGTTTTTTTGAAAGAAAAATGACTTATCGATATGAAATGTTCTATTTGTACCCATGAAGGCATTTCTGGATTAAAATAATGTCATATGTTTTTTGAAAAAAATGACTTACCGATATGAAATGTTCTATTTATACCCATGAAGGCATTTCTGGATTAAAATAATGTCATATTATGATTTTAAGGTCATATATAAATTATATCTAACATCGTTCTGATGCAAAAATGCCTTCATAGATACAAATAGAACATTCCTATATCGGTAAGTCAATATTTTTCAAAAACAAAGATAGAACCTTATTATTCTCAGGTGACGATTTGTTTAGACCGCGAGACGATTTGTATTTGTATTTTTATTATAATTATAGTTCTTATCAGATTGAAAATAAAAAATGTCAATGTTATTTGTTTTTAATTTTTTGTAACATCTCTCTTTAGTAATATAAATTGTCTATTAAAATATTTTAATTTTATAAAACAAAATGAAAAGTAAAATTACAGGTCAGAAAAAAAAATTAAATAATTTTTAGAATTTTCATGAATACTTTTGAGTTTTTTACAACTAAAAATTTGGAAATTTCTTTCAAATATGTTTTCCGTCTAGACATATACATGATAAGTAATAAGATAACTAAAATATAATTAAAATAATAAGAAAAAGTCTCGATTTTTTCCCAGGTGCTATGACTCAACAGTACTTTGAGGTAGCATATTGCATTATTATCCAAAATTAACAATAAATAAATAAATAAATGTATTGTGTTTAGCGTTTATATCTTCTAATGTATCATGACAGTGCAACAAAAAAAGTTTCGAGATGATATTTTGATCAATTTGTCAGATGATCAATTTGTTTTTTAAGTAAAATCATATTTCAAAAAGGATAATATTTCTAAAAAATCTGCATTTAAAGAAAATCAAAACATTATTTTAATTTATTTATTGCAACAAATTTAAAAATAAATATATTTTAATCTTTAAATATTTGATCTTTATTAGTAAAATTATTTTTTATAGAACATTAAAATATAACTAGTTCATTATTTTTAAAAAGTAGGGGGAACTGGGGTACATTGATACAGTTTTTTTCTAAGATTTTTTTTGGTGTCAAGAAAGTAGAAAATTCAAGTTTTTTTTCCACGAGGTGACAGCAAAACTTGTGTAGTATGTTATAAAAATGTACAATCATTGTTTTATGTAGTATTTTTGCATGTAATTTTAAAAAAATCAAAAAAAGTCATTTGTATCAATGTGCCCCATCCCCGGGGCAGATTGATACGTTTAAGAAAAAAGACGACAAAATAATACCAATGCATATTTTTCATAAAAAATGAGTTAGAAAACCATTTTATATTTATTTATAAAAATTCAAATCACCCACAATTTATTTTTAAGCAATATTAAAGCAATCAAAATTAAATATATTATGACTTGATGTTCTGTCTGTTTCTTGTCTGATTGTTGGCTGTGGTAACTTTGTCATATCTAGCACTTCAACCCCAGCATTATCTTCTTTCTTATGAAAGATGAAAAAATTACCAGTTTTTCTGTTTATAAATAGGTTCATAAACAGAAAATAAAGGATAATTATATTAAAAATTCTGTTTATAATATAAGTATCATTTTCTGTTCTGCAGTTTTTTTCTCTTACTTAACATTTCTCATGTCGAAAATACTTTTTTCTCTGGAGAATCGATATAAATTCGAGATTTGCCAGAATGCCGTCCTTTTCTTTTATTACTTCTACTAGCACTAGATGCTGGGTAAGTTCCTACGTCTTCTGTTTTCAAAAATACTATAAAATGCTCTAATATAAAGAAATTAGAGCTATTTCACTTCAATAAAAACTAATATTAGAAATTTTTCGTGAAAAAAAGGTTGGATTAAGGAGTGTATGGTAAAAAAAATAATAAAAGATAATGAAAATATGAACTATTAAAGGATTTAGGCTGTATCAATGTGCCCCGTCATAAACTGTATCAATGTGCCCCATACAGCGATTTTGAATAAAATGAGTCTCAAATCCAACACTTCACAATATATCTAACAATAAATAATGAGGAACTGATAAAGAGTAGCAGTACTTACCAGGGAGAGTATTCATTTTGGTTGAAAATACTGGAACAGTTGTATAATAGCATTTCAATTGTACAACTCAAATTTACTTTTGAACAACAAAAACAATAAATCACCCGTCCCATTTCATCAAACTGCTGAATCATTCCAAGATTTTCTGTATGTAGTTGAATACACTAGCATCACCTTTTGGAGCTGTTGTGAAACTTCCTGTAATGACCCTGTGAGCGGTAGAGGGGGTGTATCAATGTGCCCCATGTATCAATGTACCCCAGTTCCCCCTACATTCAATAATACGTGTATTTTTTTAAATAAAATTTCCAGACTATATGTATTTTTTTCTTTTTCATGCATCATTACAATTATGGATTTTGACGTTTATCTAAAGTTAAGAATTTTTTTTCTGTATGATCAAAACTTTCCTACAATGCAAGAACAAGACTTTTTTCTCTAAAGCATATTTTTCACGCATACAAAAGTAAAAATATCAGCCCTAAGTATCCAAATATATTCTTTTTAACAGTTAAAATATTCCCAAGGTAAAATATCAACAACAAAATGGTGTAAAAGTCTAGATAAAAAAAACGCTTGGAAGTATTTTTCTCACATTAAGATTTTGTATATAAAAAGAAAAGTTAAAGAAAGCCTTTATTCACTATAGAAGAAAAATTTAAAAAAAAATAATGTTGTATTCAACGAAAAGTACTTTCCGATATTGAAATGTGCAAGAGAGAAATACACTGTTTTTTTTTTTTTTTTTTTTTTTTTTTTTCATTTCTAACATTTTTTATAAGAATTTTATGTCTTTCACAATAGAAGAAGCTATTTTAAGTGATAAAACAAGATTTTCTATCGGACAACTTTAACATGTCATTAGAAATGAAAAATGCATATAAAGGAATATATATATATACATATTTTTAAATCTAAACATACTTTAATAACATCATAAAAAGTAAAAAAAGAAGTTTGCATTTGACAATTTTTTATATACTTTTGCTTTGCAATACGCTTAAACTGCTGATTATGAGCAAACAGCAAAAGATTTTTTGTTATTTTACTTTTAAAATACTATAAAAATAGCCATCAAAAACAGATTTGTTTTCTGTTTAACATCATATGTAATATAGTTATAGTAGTTTTTACTTCAGCACTCATAACAGCAGTTTGTATTTAAATCATCGAAAATTGTTTTTTAAGAGCTTAAATAATCATTAAAAAAGATTTTACAAAAATTTTATTAAGAACTAAATAAAATATAAAGTTGAAAGATTTATATTCAATATAAATTATGTAGATTTAAATTTATATTAATTTTTAATTTCTCAAAAATGTTTTGAGAACTTAAAAACGTTTGATATTGAATTGATTGCGACTCCGCCACCAAGTTAAAGAAAGCCTTTATTCACTATAGAAGAATAATTAAAAAAAAATAATGTTGTATTCAACGAAAAGTACTTTTTGATATTCAAATGTGCAAGAGATAAATACACTGTTTTTTTTTTTTTTCATTTTTTACACTTTTTTATAAGAATTTTATGTCTTTCACAATAGAAGAAGATATTTTAAGTGATAAAACAAGATTTTCTATCGGACAACCTAAAAATGTCATTAGAAATGGAAAAATCATATCAAGGAATATATATATATATATCAAAATACCTTAATAACATCATTAAAAAAAAATAATAAAAAAATTAAAAAAAAGAAGAAGAAGCTGCTGTACACAAAATGTTTCATTTTTGCCTGTGACTGTTTTTTATGCACTTTTACTTTACAATACGTTACTATGATTAAATTGCTGGTTATGAGAAAATAGCAAAACATGTTTTGTTGTTTTATTTTAAAAATACTATAAAATTAGCCATCAAAAACAGTTTTTATCTTCTTTTTACCATCATATGAAGTGTAGTTATTGGCGTTTTTACTTCGGCACTCATAAAAGAAGTTTGTATTTAAGTCATCGAAAATTGTTGTTTAAAAGCTGAAATAATAAAAAAGGATTTTATAATAATTATATTAAGCATTGGTTAAAATATAAATTAGAAAAATTTATATTCAATATAAATTATATATATTTAAATTTATATTAATTTTTGATTTCTCAAAATTTTTTTGAGAACTTAAAATTAAAGCAAAAACGTTCAATATTGAATTGATTGCAACTCCGCCATTAAAATTAAAATTTTGACTTCATAAGCAAGTTTATCCTATAGGACATGAAGATTTCGCAGGAGTTTATGAAATATTTTATATTTCAGATAAAGGTAACTTATAGTATTACATAGGCATGATTGGGAAAAAGCTTGGAATTAGAAAAGGGGAGCATGAATCTGACATTAACACGTTGACTGCCACGGCAATTTTCAGATATTTGGCCAAAAATGACAATTATATTTTATCAGTTATCTTATTAAGAAACTCTAATTCTAGTCCACAGGTATCATCAAAAATCATATATATATATATATATATATATATATATGATTACATATTATGATTACACACACACACATATATATATTTTAAAGGGCTTATGAATTATTTTGTAATTGATAATTATATTTTTTTATCGTTTTTCAATAAATTTTCTGTTTAAACAAGCCAGCATTGATTTTTTTTTTCTTTTCCAAGAAGCCATCTATCGATATTAGTACTGATATATTGCAGGTTTGATCGTAGCTGGACAAAAATGGCAAGTAAACACAGTACACGATAACTCGTAGTTGGCGTCCTAGAAAAGAACGCAATCGACGAGTTATCTCGTAGTTGGCAGTCAACGTGTTAAATTTGGTCATACTAACACTTCTTTATCTAGATTATATTAACACGGGGGGGGGGTTAAAAATACTGTTTAATGAATGCAAATTATGTTTCGTAACAAATTGTTGTGGTAAGTTTATTATAAGAGAGTCCATTGAAGTTTATAAGCGTAAAAGGTTTGTTCGCAATGATATTGTTTCTTTTACTATTTCTAAGTTATGGTTAAATTAATGAATAATGCCCACCTGAAAGCTTAAATAGGATGAACCAAGTTGGAAAATAATATTAAATCATGATCTGTTTTTTATAATTATAATTTTTTGTTATATACAACAAAGCGCGTAGTTTTTTTTTTTTTTTCTTTTTTTCTCTCTTTTTTGCATTTCACTGCCGCGTGTCATTTCGTCACCTGAGAATAATAAGGTTCCGTCTGTGTTTTTGAAAAAAATTGACTTATTGAATAAAAATGTTCTATTTCTTTCCATGAAGGCATTTTAGGATTAACCCTTTCGGGCACACCGTGCCCAGTCCGGGATACCTAATTTTAATTCCAAACTTGCAAACGCACCAATAATATTTTAGTAAAATTTCGCTTTTAAAATTAAATCTTAAATTAAGAGATTCTTAATTTCTAAAAAAGTCTTTTGTAAATTACGGTGACAGTCGATAATTTCTCATTTTACTAACAGAATTTGTCCGTGCCGGAAAGGATTAAAATAATAACATATTATGATTTTAAGGTAATATGTAAATTATATACAACAACGTTTTCATGCAAAAATGCTTTCATAGATACAAATAGAACATTTCTATATCGGTAAGTCAATTTTTTCAAAAACACAGATAGAACTTTATCATTCTGATTTGTATTTGTATTTTTATTATGATTATGCTTCTTATCGGATTGAAACCGGAATAGATCAATGTTTTTTTTTTTTTTTTTTTTTTTTTTTTTTTGGTAACACCTCTCTTGAGTAATATAATTTGTCTATTAAAATATTTTGTTTTTCTAAAACAAATTGAAAAGTAAAATTACAGATCAGAAAAAAAATAATTTTTAGAATTTCCATGAATACTTTTGAGTTTTTTACAACTAAAAATTTGGAAATTCCTTTCAAATATGCTTTCCGTCTAGACATATACATAATAAGTCACATTAAAATAATAAGAAAAAGTTTTGATTTTTTTTCCCAACAATACTTCGAACTAGGGGAGAGAGGGGGCATGTTTGAACCATTTTTTAGATAATCAATACATTCCTTATTTAAATTATATTTATTGCGTTTTAAATATTACATAATAAAAACCATGCATTTCTCTATCATATGAAACAGAAATTAAAAGTAAATTAAATAAATTGTAAAGCTTAAAATAGTTGGAAGATATCTGTTCAAACCTGCCCTATGTAGAACAAATGAACAAAATATGAAAATATTGATAGTTTTTATATAAAGAAAACTGCATACGTTTCAGAAATATAAAATAATATGAATAAAATTAAATAACAACTATTCATTTAAATTACAATTTTTTTATTATTTACCAAAATGTAAATCTATCAAAGTTGATGTCAAAACTCATTGTTGAAAGAATACACAGTGTCTCTCTAGTTATATTTGGTTGTGAAAACTTTTTTTACAAAATCCTTGAAATACACCAATGCGCTATCTGATACGTCTGGAAAATTAAAAATTTTCATTCAATCTTTTTATGAAAAAAACCTGACATAAAATTTCGTTTTATAAGTTATAAAAACCAGTTGGTAAAGATGAAACAGACTTTGCAAAACTGCTAAATCACGAATCATTATTGTGTATCCGGGATTTTCAATTATCCAATTGATGAATGACATCATCTATTTGAATTTGAAACTTCTCATCACTGATGCATGCAGACTTTGTATTCTTACGTGTGTAGTAAGGGGGAGGGTTGTTAACAGTATAAGTCCATTTTCTTTGACATTCTTAATTAACCTGAATTCACATAAACAAAATACCAAAAATAATAATATTTAGATGCATCCACAACTCTTTACTTAATAGTTTTAAATGTTCAATGGTGCCCCATCACATGGAGTTCAACATTACAACTGTTTACTCAATTCGGCTGAAGAATTTGAATAAAACAAAGCTTATAAACTAAAGTTAACATCTTTCTTTAAGTATTTAAAAATAAATTAAAATTTTAGCAATACAAAATGGTCAATAAAAATCTTACAACTTTATTTTCTTAAGTATAGTTTCAAGAAGGAGAAAACTATATACCTGGCTTAGACAGTATTGTTCTTGCAAAATGGTACAGCTTTGTATACTTATTGCACTGAAGCAGTGGTAATGCACTGCCATATGCATTTTTAAAAAATAACTTATTTTAAAAAAATATTTAGAGTGTTCAAAGCTGCCTCCAGTTCAAATATGCGCCCCTTCCCCCTACCATATTGCGTTATTAGCCGAAATTAATAAAAATAAATAAATAAATCTATTATGTTTAGCTTTTATATCTTTTAATATGTTATAGCAGTGCGATAAAAAAAAGTTTCGAGGTGATATTTTTTTAACTCAAAATTTCATTCATTAAAAAGTGTTGAATATAGATCAAAAAAGTATGAAACAACGAAAACTCAGCGAAGTTCAATACTGAATTAAGAACCCTGTTATTAATCTTTTATTTCGTTTTTACTTTATTCTTTTATATCTTAGAGAAATAAAAAAATCTTGTAAGTATTAAAAAAAGTAACAAAAATAGAACTTTTCCCTTGGCTTTTTTTTTTAAACTCAGGTTTCAGTAAGTCAAATTCAAAATGAACTGTTATAGACTGGTTATATGTGTAGTTACATATGGATATCTAAACTCTTTACTTATATCTATATTGTTATTTTTTCATATACACTTTGCTTTTGTTTGGGAATAAAATGAGATAGATGACTTTTTAATGATATACTATATAATTGATGTGGGATAAAATAAAAAATGTGCCCCGCTTTGGGCAAATTGAGAAGAAGGGGAAACGAGGCTCATAATAGTTATATAGAAACACGTGAGTATATAAATTCAAAGCAATCGGGGAAGAATTTCTGCGATTTAATATTTTGTACAAACAAATATTTCCATCTTGTATTTATATAGTGATGTGCTCCCGAGAGGAAGCAAGAGAGGAGCTACATAAAAGAAAAATATGATTAAAGGGCTTTCTATTGATATGTCACATGATGGGTTCCGGAAAAAATCTATAAGCGCCTCCCAGTTGGGAGGTGTTCGAATTAAGAGAAGTGAGAACGAGATTCATAAAAAAATAAATAAAAGCACACGCGTATTTCAATGCATCGCAATTCATGTACATCAAATCAATCGGTGAAGAACTATCGGAGATTAAAGATTTTGTACAAACATTGATATTTTTACTTATATATAAATATGCCCCTGAGAATAAGTGGGAGGGGAGGTGCATAATATGAAAGAATGGTTAAAGGGCTTTCAAATCTTATATCAGATGCTGGATATTGGAAAATATTATAAAACTGGAAACATTAAAAAACGAGAAAACGAGAGGTTTATGATAGGTATACAGGGCGTTTCCCAATTTTTTTTACAATGATAGAGGGGTGATAGAACACATCAAGATAAACAATATTAAATAGGAGACCAAGGGTCCCAAACGTTTTCCAAAGGAGACAGCCGCCATTAAAGTTTAGGGACCAACATTTCAAATAAACATAAAAAAACGGAAAAATTGGTCGATTGATTTGCGGTTTTCACAAAAATTATTCTTTATGTCGACATTTACTTGAAATTAAATTATAAAGATAAATTTCAAAAAATGCCGATATAGGGCGCTTTAGACTTTGGAGTAACGAACAACTAATTTTTGCCGGTATTTTTTGCATCTTATTAAATGTTTTCGTAAGCTTAGACTTAAACTTAAATTTTGAGTTCAAAATCTGAAAGTGGGAGTGGTTAAGTAGCACAAACTGAACTGTGTTCAGAGGGTTCAATTTTCAAATGATTATAAAAAACGGAAAAATTGGTTCATTGATTTGCGGTTTTCACTAAAACTATTCTTTATGTCGGTATTTTCTTAAAAATAAAGTATAAAGATAAATTTCAAAAATGTCGATAGAGGGCGCTTTAGACTTTGGAGTAACGAACAACTATTTTTTGCCGCTATTTTTTGCATCTCATTAAATGTTTTTGGAAGCTTAGATTTAAACCTAAGTTTTGAGCTCAAAATCTGAATAGTAGGGAGTAGTTAAGTAGCACAAACTGAACTGTGTTTAAGGGGGGGTGGGGTCAAATTTAAAATAATTATAGAAAATGGAAAAATTTGTCGATTCGTTTGCGGTTTAAAATAAAACTATTCTTTTAAGTCAGAATCTTCATGAAATTAAATTTTAAAGATAAATTTAAAAAAATTCCATTAGAGGACGCCTTAAACTTCAGAGTAACCGACAATTAATTTTAACCATTATTTTTTTTGTTCTAATTAAATGCTTGCAAAAACTTATTGAATGTTTTCGGAAGCTTAGATTTAAACTTAAATTTTGAGCTCAAAATCTAAATAATTAGGAATAGTTAAGTAGCGCAAATTGAAGTGTCTTGAGGAGTTGAAACTTAATACTCCCCCCTCCTCGAACACAATTCAATTTTTCGCTACTTAAACACTCCCAACGATTCAGAGTTTGAGCCTAAAATTTAAGTTTATGCATTTGAAAGCATTTAATGAGAATAAAAAAATAACAGTTAAAAATACTTGTACGCTACTCCAAAGTCTGAGGCGCCCTCTATCGGCATTTTGTGAAATTTATCTTTAAAATTTATTTTCAAGAAAATGCTCATATAAAAATTAGTTTTAGCAAAATCAGCAAACGAATCGACCAATTTTTCCATTTTTTATAATCATTTGAAATTTGAACCCTCTGAACACTGTTCAGTTTGTCTACTTAACTACTCCCAACTATTCAGATTTTGAGCTCAAAATTTAAGTTTAAGTCTAAGCTTACGAAAGCATTTAATAGGATGCAAAAAATAACGCCAAAAAAAGAGTTGTTCGTTACTCCAAAGTCTAAAGTGCCCTCTATCGGCATTTTTTGAAAATTATGTTTATAATTTATTTTTAAGAAAATACCGACATAAAGAATAGTTTTAGTGAAAACCGCAAATCAATGAACCAATTTTTCCGTTTTTTATAATCATTTGAAATTTCAACCCTCTGAACACAGTTCAGTTTGTGCTACTTAACCACTCCCACTTTCAGATTTTGAGCTCAAAATTTAAGTTTGAGTCTAAGCTTACGAAAACATTTAATGAGATGCAAAAAATACCGGCAAAAAATAGTTGTTCGTTACTCCAAAGTCTAAAGCGCCCTCTATCGGCATTTTTTTAAATTTATTTTTATAATTTAATTTCACGAAAATGCCGACATAAAGAAAAATTTTAATGAAAACCGCAAATCAATCGACCGATTTTTCCGTTTTTTATGTTATTTGAAATTTTGGTCCCTAAACTTTAATGGCGGCTATCTCCTTTGGAAAACGTTTGGAATCCTTGGTCTCCTATTTAATATTGTTTGTCTTGATGTGTACTATCACCCCTCTTTTATTGAAAAAAAATTTGGAAACACCCTGTATAACATCATACACGTATTTGAAAGCATCACAATCCTTGAACTTCAAAGAAACCAGCGAAGAACTTTTGGGAAGTTAAGATTTTGTACAAATGAATATTTACATTTTTATTTATACAAATATCCATGTTATTCACAATCTAGAACTACCAACACTGTAAAAATGTTTATCACGCACCAAAAACTAACTTGTTAGACATTTGAGTTGCTTAAAACTTTCAATTGCTGAGAAAATCCATTAGGAAAAAAAACATTCTAATGAATACGTATTCTTAGGATAAATATTGCCTTATCAATTGTTGCATTGTAACTTAGAATTATGGAAGCTTTCAATTTAGTGGAAGCATAATCCAATAGGACAAAAAGTACTTTGTAGAAATATTTTCAAATTGAGATTTAGATGTATTAAATTTTGAAAAAAATTATTCACTTATGCCTTTTTGCATATATCTAGGAGTTCCGATAACATTCGGAACTAGAGAAAGAATTAATACTAAGATTTTTTAATTCATTATAAAATTAAAGCAACATAGAAAATTTACTTGTTAATTATAAGCATGGGCCCTATTTTGTGAATGATGTCACAGTCAAACCCTAGTCTTCATCTAAATGAAATATTAATTACTTTTACAAAATCTTTAATATATTTATTAAATTGCAGTTATATCATGATTTTGACAGATGCAATAAAATGACTTTAACCCCTTCGTGACGGGAGCCTTTTACAAAGTTTTTAATCTTTTGTCACCGGTTTTCAAAAATAGAAATTTGTGCCTTGTTGAATCGAGAAAACTCTCCGATTAAATAAGTAAAACTTTACTGGTGGGGATAAACAAGGATTGTGAAAGTTCATGCGGTACGTACACCGGTCGCTTGGTACTTATGCTAAACTGGTGGTTAAACTTATGTACTTGTTGAAACTAAAGCCAATGGCATTTTACAGAGGAGTAGCTAGTGGGAAGCGCATATTCACAGTATCCGCAAAGAAACTCTTCGAGAGGGTTGAATTCTGATAGGGATTGGCCGACGCGATTTCACGTAACTTGGCGAGCGATAGATGCTTCTGTCGAGGAGTTTGATTTCCTTCCGAACCGAGTACAAAGTAACTTTCCTCTTGCAGCATTGCATTGGATGAAACGTGTCTTACTGAAACTCTTTAAAAGTTTTTAAACACAAATTTTTACTTTCCACTCGGTTTACTTTGTACTCGGCTCCGAAGGAAATCAAACTCGACGGAAGAGTCTATCGCTACGCCAAGTATAATTATCGCCAAGTTACGTGAAAACGCGTCGGCCAATCCCTATCAGAATTCAACCTCCCCGAAGAGTTTTTTTGCGGATACTGTGAATATGCGCGGGAAGCGGAGGGAGCGGTCCGCCCCGGGTGTGACCCTCAAAGCGGTGACACCCAATCTTTATTTGCAAAGATATATATATAATCTTATAGGATTTTGGAAGGGAATTCTGAAATAAAATAAATTTTTTAGCGCACGATACAATAGAGTTAGTTTTTTTTCTTTAAGAATGTGAAATGTGATACAGAATGGTGTATCTAAATAAGACATGCACCACGGAACAAAAAACTACCTATCTAATGAGCGGATAGCAAAATCAAATTTAAAAAGGAAGAAGTTTTCTTCTACATATAGACATCGCATTGGCTTAGCGGACTATGGGTTGAGTGATGAATCGTTCCTGTGGATTTTTTATATGCAGGAGAACAAAAGTTAAATAAGGAATGACATGGTCATTCGTTATAATAATGTAAAGTTGTGATTGAAAAAATATGATGGATTGAAAGGGGGGGGGGATACCATTTACATCCGCCCCGGGTGTCACCCATCTTAGCTACGCCACTGGGCATTTATGCCACTTTGACAGTGTCATTGACAAGTGTTATGCTCACAATAAGTGTTCAAAATTGCGTCAGCCATTAGGCTGCTCAATTGCGTATGCCTGGCAGGTTCGATGGGGGCAATTAACGTACATATTAAAAGATGACATTTACTTCACTCACACGTGCGGCAGTGACAGATATTCCAGTTACGAAATCCTCCTGGAGTCTCAGAATCTCCCACCCCCAACCTAGCATGCCAGAAAAAAGGCATCCAGCTAATTGCATACAATAATGCTGCAATAGGCTGGCACTATATATATTGAAATGCTTATGGGGGCAATCGGAACATCGTGGAAAAATTCTATCAAAACCATTTCTACAAAAATATGACAACGATTATTTGCTTTTGGCGTGCTTGCCCCTCCCGATTTCCGGATTTATTGAGAATCGATTGTATTTTATAGAGAAATCTGAAAAGTGTTGTTTACGTGACTCCAATTACCAGAAGTGGATCCCGTTGCTCGAATATACATACTTGGGGCAAATGTGAGAGAAATACTTGTCAGCTTTGGAATTGTACGTTAATTCCTCCACGAACGCTCCAAAGTAAGTAAAATAGTTGGTGGAGGCAATTTTGAACAATTATGGTAAACAATGCATTTATAAAAAATGCCATCAATAAACATTTTCTTTTTATTTGTCTTATTTACTGTGCTAACACCGCATCACTTCGGCCCATACATTCTCATGCAATAAATGATTGTTCAATACACTATAAAAAGAAAACAAAAATCAGTAAAATTACTAAAAATTTTCTCGGAAACTGGGATTTCTAGAACTTTTCATGTAATGGCAACAGTAAAAAATTATGTAAGAGATGAGTCAAAAAATATGTAAGGTTACAATTTTTTTTTTTTTTTTTAGGAAACTGGGATTTCTAGAAATTATTATGTAACGGCAACACGGGTTACAGATAAAATTTTAGCAAAATAACTGGGATTTTAGTAGATTAGTTTGTAAAATTACAGATCTCTGTAGCTTTACATCTTTTATTGTACAGTGTACAAATAAAATGTTAGTAAGCATACAGATTTCGGCACTTTTACATCAGTAGGATTACAGTTTTTTTTTAGAGTGTACCAACCCTTAAAGTTTATAACATGAATTCAGGATCTTCCTGTATTTTAGAGCCATTAATCCTTTTTATTCAATAACAATTTTCAGCATAACGATTAAACCTTTATCAGATTTAAACAAAATGGAAAGGTTCAATTATTTGATGAAAACTTTAATTTAAGATTTTAATAAATTCATTGAATATGAAATTCTATTTCCATATATAAGATTTTATTTTTTATCTTTCACATTTTATACTTTTTCAGTATAAAAAAAAGAGTGATACAAAAACTGGGTATTATCGTAAAAAATCCATTAAGCCCTTTATCAAATTTAAATGTTAAGCGATAAATTTAAAAACCAAACAAAAGTGAGGAAATCCCGATACTTCAACACGAATATTTTTTATTTAAAAACGATTATTTCACAAAAAATATTTCAGATTTACATAATCTTTTAAAAAGGTTTTAACATTAGAAATATTTTCCATTTTCCATTTCATTACGAGCATGATATTCTTTTAATCTGATTCTGTAAAATTAATTTGTTTTATTTAACAAATACGACATAGAATTGAATTTATTTGTTGGATAACTTTAAAATAAATAGAAAATTCTTTTAAATTAAAGAACACTTTTTCTTTTTTCACACTAACAAAGGATTCAGTTTCATCATCGATGTAAACTTTGAGCAGTTCATTGCGCAAGAAACTTCATTTAATTAAATTCTTTTCAGGTTGTAATTGTTACACATTTTAAATTTTTACAGAGAAAAAACTGAAAATAAAACTATACATCATGATACAATTTCCATTACTCTTTTTTATCAGATTTAAATATCATTTGGAGAATTGCAAAACAAAATAAAAGCGATACAATCAGCATTTATTCAATAATATAATTTGTCGTTTAGAAAGGAATATTCCAACATTGAAAATACCAGATGCATATAACCTTTAATATCTTTCACTTTTAAAATATTTTTTATGTTAGCTTTCTTTATTGGAATATTACATACACTAAACTAGGATATATAATTAAAATAATAAAATAAATAAATAAATAAATAAAAAGAGGATTTTTTTAACGTGAACATTTTCCCTTTTTTTTTTTTTTTTTTTTATATATATAATTATAGTAACCGTTTGGAATTTTCGTGTTGATGTACACAGTAAAAAAATTCTGTAAAGTTACTAAACTTTTTCTAGGAAACTGGGATTCTAAGAACTTTTCATGTTACGGTAACAGGAAAATTTCATGTAACCGTCTCTGAAACTTGAATTTTTGTTGTTACCGTTACAGGAAAAGTTCTTGGAATCCCAGTTTCCCAGAAAGAGTTTAGTAACTTTATAGAATTTTTTTTACAGTGTACTGAATGGTGATGATTTGGCTGAATGCCAGTGTACTTTCATTATTCACAAGAGAAACACTTTTGGTTTTGCTCGCACCTCGAGATCTGGTGTTATAGATAAAAAAAAATTAGAAAACTGATAAAAATTATTTCTTAAAATTATGTTATATATACCGTATTTACTCGTGTAAAATGCGCACCTTTTAAAAAAAAATGAGGGAAAAGCTACTAGGTGCGCGTTATACACGGAATAATTTTTCACTGTTGTATATAATCACACAATATACGTATGAAACAAGAAATTATTCAAAGAGAAGACATTAAAACTCTTAAAATGTTATTTAAATGGCGTATTACTGCATTTTTATATCACTCCTTGCAGTTTTTTATTCAACAGAGTTAGTAACATTATTTAAACGCTAATTAGTAATTTTCATTACCGTCACTCGACTCTACTTCCAGTCATTCCCTTACTACATGAAGTCTAAAAATGCAATTTTGTCTTATTTTCTGGCCTGTTGTAATACTTGTTTCGACTTTCTTCACTGAAATTCATTTGGTCATTCTTCATTAGCATATCAAATTTATGGATTGCGTTATATACGAGATTTTTTAAAAAATGCCATTGTTTTCTTGTAAAGTACGGGATGCGCGTTATACACGCGTGCGCGATATACACGAGTAAATACGGTATATATTTAAATTTTTTTTATTCATATATTTTTATTTGTTTATTTTGCACCAGGTGCGAGTTATGCCGCTAAGTATGGCGCTACGAAGTTTTCCTTTGACTTAATTTGGAGTTACGACATTCGGCTAAGATTTACGGAAAACAATACTTTCATAAATATGCTAGCTTTTTCCCCCGGCCAAAAATTTGAATATACTGTAGTAATTTTTCATAATCCAAAATGCGTAGGTTTTTGAAGAAATTTTTAATTTTTTTTTCGATATTTTATATTTTTATTAACAAATTTATATTTTTAAATGCTCTATTTAAAAGAAAAACTGTGTTAATAGGCCATTAAGGATTTTTGAAAATATCATTTTCAAAAAGTTATGCTGCTACTAAACCAAAGTGTGACTTTAACAAAAAATGTTTTTCGATTCTCAAACTTCTTAATATACGGTATTAACTTCTTCAGACATAAAATAACTCTACAAATATATATTTATTGCTTTTGCATAATCGAAATGACACCATAGATGACTTAAATAGTCATTTTTATGAAATCAGTACTTTAGGGGACTGGTAATTTAGGTTTACAAATATGGATATAAAAGTACTAATCCCCTTAAAACATCAGTTCAACTATCAGTAATATAAATTTACGCAATAACAAAATTAAGCTCTTTAAAAGGTAAATGATAAGCAAATCTTCAAATTCTTACTATTGTAAAGCATTTAAGTTAAATAATCATGAATATTTCTTTCTTTCTTGGCCACAATGTCTTGAAGGTATTTTCGAAACTAGGATGAAAACAATATTTAATTTATGAGGTAATGTTCATCAGTGCTGACATTTATTGGTTTTGTTTTAAAGCAAAAACATTCAGCTGTATAGAAGTAAAGTAAAAATGCAAAAAATTAGAACACTTTAGTTTTTATGAGGAAAAGAAAGGAGGTAAACATTTGTGTCCTGAGATCTGAAGGGGTTAAAATGAACTACACTGTTAAAAATCTTGTTCTAGTTTGAACCAAAAAAGTTTGTTTTTTGGTGCTCAATAGCTGCCACCATAAGATGGTGAAATCTCGAACCAACATTTGGAGCTTCCTAGTTCAACCTCGTTCCAAGTATTGGAACTATGCTTCAATGGGAGCTCCAAATTTTGGTTCAAGATTTCACCCTCTTACGGTGGCAGATATTGAGCACCAAAAAACAAACTTTTTTGGTTCAAACTAGAACAAGATTTTTAACAGTGTAAGTCTCAGTGCTAAAAAGTGGTTCCATTGTTAGTACACTGCTGCCTGAATGTTATTCTTGCGCGAAGGCACAAAATTGACGGCTGTAAAAAGAGGATTTTTTTCTTTTTTCTTTCTTTTTTTTTACATTCATTTAGACAAAGTTTTGTTGAATTGACAAAAATTTGTTTGGTCCACCAAATCTTACCTTTTAAATATGGGTCAATGGAAATTTTGTTTGAATAAACAAAAAAATATTGTTGATTTTTTTTTTTTTCAATTTTTCGTCCACAATTTTCAGCCGAAATGCATAACTTAACAATAATGTCATTAATCCGTCTCAATTTGAAAGGATTTTATTATTCAAAAATTATGTTAATTCTTTATAGCTATATAAGTTAATTAAACAAAGTTACGCGAGAGAGCTATGGCTTCAACACACCAATTTAAAATTTGCAAAAACAACAAAATTTTGTTGGAATTACAAACTGAAAATACAAGACTTTAGTAAGACTCAAATAAAATTGATGGAACTTTGTCAAAATTTTATAAAAGTGTTAACAATAGTTTTTTGTCTGAGCAACAAAACCGATTTTTTACTTTAACTAAAAAATTCGTTTTAAACAAGCAAAATGTAGGGGGAACTGGGGTACATTGATACATGGGGCACATTGATACACCCCCTGTACAGCACACAGGGTCATTACAGGAAGTTTCACAACAGCTCCAAAAGGTGATACTAGTGCACTCAACTATATACAGAAAGTTTTGGAATGATTCAGTTGTTTGTTGAAATGGGACGAGTGATAATTTGTTTTAGTAGGTCAAAAGTAAATTTGAGTTGTAGAATTGAAATGGTGTTATAAAACTGTTCCAGTATTTTCAGTCGAAAAGAATACACTCTCTGGCAAGTAAAACTACTCTTTATCAGTTTCTCATTCTTTTTATTTAGATAAATTATGAAGTATTGGATTTGAGACTCATTTTATTCAAAATGGCTGTATCGGGCACATTGATACAGTCTTTGTCGGGGCACATTGATACAACCTAAATCCTTTTCTAGTTCATTTTTTCATTACCTGTTATTAATTTTTTTACAATGCACTCCTTAATCCAACCATTTTTTGCTAAAAATTTCTAATATTAGTTTTTATTGAAGTGAAATAGCTTTAATTTCTTTATATTAGAACATTTTATAGTATTTTTGCAAAGAGAAGACGTACGAACTTACCCAACATATAGTACTAGTAGAACCAATTTAAAAAATGAACGGCAGCCTGGAAAATCTCAAATTTATATCAGTTCTCCAGAGAAAAAAGTATTTTCTACATGAAAAGTGTTACGTAAGAGAAACAAGCTGCAGAACATCACAGGATAATTATATTAAAAACAGAATTTTTAATATAATTATCTTTTATTTTTTGATTATAAGCCGATTTATAAACAGAAAACTTGGTAATTTTTCATCTTTCTTAAGAAAGAAGATAATGCTGGGATTTGAAGTACCAGATACGACAAAGTTACCACAGCCAACAATCAGACAAGGAACAGCCAGAACATGAGGTCATTATACATTTCATTTTGATTGCTTTAATATTGCTTACAAATAAAGTGTGGGTTATTTGAATTTTTATAAATAGTATAAAATGGTTTGATAACTATTTTTCAAAGAAAAATATGCATCGGTGTTATTTTGTCTCCATTTTTCCGAGACGTATCAAAGTGTATCAATCTGCCCCGGAGATGGGGCACATTGATACAAATTTCTTTTTTTGATTTTTTTAACATTACATGCAAAAACAATATATAAAACAACGATTGAACATTTTTATAACAAACTACACAGGTTTTGCTGACATCACATCGAAAAATAATTTGAAATTTCTGCTTTCTAGACACCAAAAAAATTTTCAGAAAAAAGTTGTATCAATGTACCCCAGTTCCCCCTACTCCACAAAACATGTTTTGTACTTTTAATCAATTTCTTTTTCTGGGTGTAAGTACGGTCTTTGAAATTCAGACACAAGTACTTTATAACAGATGTAAGTTTTCCTTTTTTTGGTGAAAAAAGTCCATGCCAGGATTCGAACCAGGGATGTATTGGCTGAAGCCGCCAATGCTCTTCCAACTGAGCCATCCCGGACACGAACACTTACAAGTACTTTATTTTGATTTCTTTGACTAGTTTAATATTAGAAAAAAGAACCGAAAAAACTAAAAATTAACTATTTGTTCTAAAATTTAACCATTTCGGTCTAGAATTTTTTTCCAATTTTGGAAGAAACGATACTTTTACTCTAACAAAATTAAAAAATAGCTATCGAAATAACAGTAGTTACAGTTCACTGAAATTTAAGGAATGTATTCTTTACAGAAACCTAATGAATGTAGTTGTTTTGCGTGTTTTTCATATAAGAATAATCTATTGAAGAATTTTTTATGACGTTTGCAAAATGTCGCTTTGGTTTTGGTTTTGTTTGGTTTATTTTTGTCGACCGATTATCTTCACTAGGGATATAGGTCCGTGGAGGTCTTTCTAAGGGAATCTAACCCGTATTTACGCAAGGTTCGAAGAAAACCACGAAAAGTCCGAACGGTTGGGCAGACAGCCGCGATTGGGTTCGAGCCCAGCACCTGCCGTCTACCAGTTGAGAGGTCAGAACCTCTCGGTCACTGGTGGGGCTGCAAAATGTCGCATTACAACCCAATCAAACAAACATAAAAAAATTAGTAGTATTTTTTATCTTTTATAACAAATTACTAATTTTGAAAAGGAATTCCTTATTTATTATTATTATTATTATTATTATTATTATTATTATTATTATTATTATTATTATTATTATTATTATTATTAAATGATGAAACTTAAGTGAAGGCAAATAATAAATGTATCGACATATGCTATCATTATCAAATGCTTGAATTAATAGATATAATTTTTAAAACAAAATAAAAAATAAAAAATATGTCCTATTAATAGAACGTCATGGTTGGATAGATTAAGGGACTATATACACGCTGAAAAAAATCTGCCCTCCGAAGCCGCCATGTTTTTTTCGGCGTTGCTCTGACGTATTCGGGGGGGCGGTGTACTGCAAAAGACGGTGCACTGATATTCAGTCAAATCATCTTTATCTAATACATAAACGAAAAGTGTCATATAATTACTAAAATTATCTTAAAATGAACAAAAGTAAGCAAATCTGTGTTTAAAATTTTTAAAAAATCAATTTTTTTGGACAGGAATGTATTTTTTTTAATTACTTGTTTTAAGAATAAAATAGTTGAAAAGAATTTAGTTTTTTTTATATAACATTTAAATATCCCTATAAATGTAATTTTCTTCAAAACAAAAATTTATACTTTAAAGCAAAATTATGTCAATGAATAACGTTGGCGTCAAATTGTCAGTGGCAAACATCTGACGAACAAGTTTCGCGTTTCACTTTTACTGCATTTATTAAAACCTCTAAACAACACACAAATTCAATTTTTACACTGTCTATTAGGGGAAATTTGTTATTCGAAATAAAATTAGTTTGAAAAGTGTACGTCAATTTAGGGATTTTTTATGGGTTCATAAAAGAAATTTTAAGCGATTATTTTTTAATCTATCTCTATTGCGTATAAGCGATTGTAAAAAAATAAAAAAAATTAATATAAATAACCCGTTTGCATTTTTTAAAATGTGTAGCGTTTGTTTCTGGATAATATTCCAATATGAAATTAAAACTTTGTGAAAAAATAAATAAATTATTATAAAATAAAACTCAAATTTAACATACACTGCAAAAAAATGTTGATTTCACAGTACAATACTGGTAGCGTGGGCACTAGTATTATACTGTAAAACAAGTAGTAATATACCGTAATATAAATGAATTAAATAGTATATTACTGCTTACAGTATATTTCTTGCTAAATTTATGGTTTGTTACTTTTATTTTTACGGTTTGCTACAATCAATTTTACAGTTTTAAACTGATACCCCATCTTCCCGTATTACACTTTAAAGTTATTTTTTTTCTTTTTTTACAGTGCATATGTAATCAAATTATGCGCTCAAATTACCAAATGGAAAAATAATTGTTTATTAGTAAAATTTTACTTAATTGAACGAAAAAAAAGTCGCTTACAAATCTTTAAAAAATCATGTCAGCATGTTTCATGTTTTTATTTTTTTTTAATGAGTCTGAAAATGTGCCAGAAAATTTTGAACTTTTGAGCGTATTTTAAAAAACATTTTTCTTGAATATCGCTTGAATTTTCGTTACTTTTCCATTAAAATCCTCATCACATTTTCGAAATTTTTTCATTGAATATAAGTTGCAATCATATTCTGTATTGTAAACTATTTAAAGATGCTAGGACACATTTACTGCTTTTCAACAAACTAAAAATTCAATTTCAACATTGATGCTCTCTTATATTTATTCCCAATTCATTTCTAATAAATTCAATTTCAAAATTCCTATTCACTTTACATCCTTTTGCTTCAATATTTTTTTTTTTTTCTTTTTTTTTTTTTTTTTTTTTTTTTTTTTTTTTTTAAGAAAAATAAAAGTTGAAATACAAAATTAGCTATTATCATAAATAAAAAGTCCTTTGTTAAATTTAAATCTATTGAAGAATGTTAAAATAGAACGAAGCAAATGCAGTCAGCATTTCTTCAACCAGATTATTTGCTATTTAAAAAAATGTTTTTTAAAAAATCCAGAGTTATATAACCTTTATAAAATTTCACATTTAAATAAAATTTGAGGATAGAAATGAAAGCGAAATCTTTTAAATAAAAGTCATGTTACTCCTGAAGCTCAGAAAAGTAAAACTTGTAGAAGTTTTATGTGGATAAACAAAATTTTAAAGATAATTCATAAAGGATGGACAATAATAATTAGTAATGAATAAATATATAATCTGAAGCAAAGTGGTGGTGTGGTGAGAGCATCAGACTGCGGTGCCACAGTTCGAGAGTACTCCCAACTGGGCACGGTTCACTCAGCCTTTCATCACTTCGGGACCGATAAAATGAGTACTAAGCTTGCTTGGGAACTAAACACACAAAAGTCTCGCGTTAGGCTGACAACTTGGCCGAGATATTTGCTGCATAGAACCTCGAGGCCCACGGTCTAGTAAACAGAGACGTGTATTACTAAATAAATAAACAACGTTAAAGAACACAAATATTATAAAATAAAATATTTTAAAAGCATACAGCCGTTTTGGGACTTCTAAAGTCCCATCATCAGTGCTAAAAAGTGTAAAACGTAAAGTCAGTTCGCCTTAGCGGCCAGCTCAGATGCACGGTTTATCTTATTTTATTTAACGATGTGACTTTCTTTTACGTTTTACACTTTTTAGCACTGATGATGGGACTTTAGAAGTCCGAAACGGCTGTATGCTTTTAACATCTTTTATTTTATAATATTTGTGCTCTTTAATGTTGTTTATTTATTTAGTTATATATAAGCACAAAGTACAATCTTCCCCTCTTCTTAGAGACGTGTATTGTCAGCGCAGATCCTTCATAAATTAATATGCCACAAACTTTAGTTACCGGTCGTTTATGTGGGGACAACGTACTATGTTGGTTTTTTAATTTTAAATGTTAATTTGTTCTGAAAATTTTATGTTTGTTAAAAAAAAAAAAATTCGCATGTAGGCATATTTAGTTATTTTTTTATTCCTTTTATTCTACACAATTTCATTACATTTCTGATCACCATAATACAAATAATAACAATAAGCATTACAACAAATTTGGTCACAACTTAGAGAAAATATTCTGTATCTATTTGGGTCTACCTAACAGCTGCACTTTTTTTTCCTTTTTAGACACATTTTTGTGGGAATGTTCATTGGTACTTCAATATTACAATGTTGCATTTTCTTTCAAAAGTTTGTTTTTGTTTTCGAGAACTCATTCCCTTGATAGGGTCCAATTACTTTTAAAAAACTTTGTGCACTTTATTTCTTTATTGTTTTAATAATTCGCTTTTGTGAATATTTAATTGAAAGAGCCAAATTTTAAGTAAAATCGTAATTCAATTACATGACGAATTGATATTTTGCATTATTATTTCGTCAATAGATTGCTCTCTGTCACCTCAACTTTAATAATGCAACCGAGTGTACGAAAAATGACAGATTGCTTTTGAAATTCAGTAACTTTCAAATAGTGAGAGACTATTAAAAAATTCTTACCGAAGGATTAAGTATATTGTTAGGAGTTTTATAGTCTATTTATTAATTTAAAATCGAATCTCAAACAATCGATCGCTGCGATAGCAATTATTGTACTTCGGGATCTATTTTATATATTTTAATCTCCTTTTCTCGCATGGAAAAAAGAGAGACGCAAAAATCGAGCCTGGATTCACACGGTTATTGCCTTCAGTGCCATCTGTTGCTGATATTTGTAACTAAAACTGGGAATCACAGTATAAAAACTCCTGTTACCATACACCACCATCTTGCAAGATTTTTGTATGCGTTTACCATTTAGAAATTATTGATTGAATTTTTAAATCCATCAATCATTTTTGGGACACTCGGTAAGATGGCTTGTAAAATTGCATAGAATAAATCTCAAACTGTATTATTTACAATTAAAGTACGGAAACATGATTGATTTATTATTATTATTTACTTGAGCATTTTTGATGTTTGAGACGGTGTAGCGACATCTATTGACGAAAAATTAAATTATTATGTAGATTCCGTAAGAAATAAAATATTTGAAAGTAATATATTTTAGAAATAATTCATGTATAATACTTAATTTAAAAAAATATCAATTCATATTCTGCTATGTAAATTATGAAAATTTTTCGGGTAAGTATTAGCTTTGCATCTCATTATCCCAAGTAATTGGCCCTTATACATTGTGTAATAATAAAAGACTCTCATGTCTTAAACTGAATACTATTTAACGAAGTCTTTATATGAGAAGATAAAAATAGATAAAAATCGCACATAAAATATTTGTTTAAAATTAAAAAAATAATAGGCTTTAATATTTTAAAACAGTTGGTAAAATTACAAAATAAAATGTTTCAAGACTTTTTCCTGATTACAAAAAAAAAAAAAAAAAAAAAAAAAAAAAAAAGATTATTTTAGTACCCCGTTTGCATTTTATCAGTGCATGTACCACTATTTTGAAAATTCATGAAAATTTTCATAGATTTTAATAACATTTTTCAAAAATGTCGCAATGAACTACCTGGAGTTTAGCTGTCATATTGAAACACAGAATATCTGAAAATTATACTTCATATATTTCAAAATATCCTTTAAACACTTATAGATTTTAAATAATAATTGAAATTAGAAATCTCCCGAAGTATCGAAAGCATATCAAGATTCAAATCAAACAATAAGCTCTTAAATAACTTCCCAAAAGAAATTTTTAAAAGGAATTGAAGATGTCTTAAACTACATTAATTCTGAACAAAATAAATCAAGTACTTCGATTACTGAAACCGCATTCTACCCTAAAGGATGTACGGCAGTGTTTCTTGTTTGACATAGCAGCTTCTATCTTTATAAACGCATGTATTTGACAAAATATATCTCCACTTTAAGAAGTTGAAGCACGGTGTTTCTAAAAGATTTCAATTAATATATTGATTTATTGTTATTATTATAATTTACTTGTTCATTTCTGATTTTTGAGATGTTGCAGTGACATCTTTTGACGGAAATTGGAACAATTAGGTATATTTTGCCAGAAATATAATATTTGAAATTAATATATTTTAGATGTTATTGATATATTAATCTTCCATCATTAAATTATTATAACATATTGTGCTTTGTAAATTATGAGAAACCCTTTGGTAAGTTTTAGCTATGCATCCCATTATTTTGGGTAGTTGGCTCTTATACATTATATAACAATCAAAATATATCGTTTCTTTAACCAAGTTTTGTTTAACATAGTTGTTAGAATTATTTGTAATTTATGTTCGGATCTGGCATCGCACTTTGTTCGCTAATGTATGTAACCATAGAAATGTAAATCGTCTCTTCTAGCTAGTTGGTTTTTGTTTTGCTATAAGGGCGCGCAACGCATTGCAGTATGTTAAATGAAGTATATACATTTTATT